>CM057840.1:49950690-51150690 GCA_030068075.1 Paguma larvata | reverse complement strand
CGGATTCTGTGTCTCCCTCTCTCTCTGTCCCTCCCCCTGTCTTGCTCTGTCTTTCTCTCTCAAAAATAAATAAACATTAAAAATAAATGGGGCGCCTGAGTGGCTCAGTCAGTTAAGTGTCCGGCTCTTGATTTGGCTCAGGTCATGATCTCACAGTTTCATGAGTTTGAGCCCTACATAGGGTTCCATGCCGAGTATGGAAACTACTTGGGATATTCCCCTCTCTCTGCCCCTCACCCGCTCATGCTATCTCTGTCTCTCTCAAAATAAATAAATAAACTAAGAAAAAAAAATTACCACCACCCAGAAGATCTCAGCTGGCATGAGACACAAAGCGACCAAAATGACCATTGGCTTTTCAGGTCCTAAGTCTCTCTGCAAACCTGACTTGGGCTGTGGTCTTGTGGAACAAACTGCTGATCATCTAGAGCGGATGCACTAGAGAAAAGACATGGCTAGAGACATGAGCTGCCGATTTAATCTTTGGGAAGTAATCACAGCAGCCATGAAATTATAATAAGTGACTGCACACAAAATAAGAAAGCCAGACAAATATGTGAAGAATATCTATACTGGGGCTGTAGCCTTTAGCCTTCTACTACAGATCTTGAACCAACCGTGAACATTGCCTCAGTGTTCCCACAGCAAACCCGAGAGGTGGCGAGGGTGAGGTGGTGATCCAGCATTAGAACTGAGTCATTGTAGCTTCAAGATAAAGTGAATCATCTAAGGTCGCACAACTGGTTAGTCGCATAGATACTAAGAGAACCCAAGTCCCCTACATCTTTGCTTTCAAGCCCTGCTTAAGTCGGCTGTGGTGAGGCTGCAGAAAACTTTCCTGTGGTCGATGCAAGGGGGAGCGTTCAAGATTTGGTCTTCAGAGAGGAAATGCCTTTTTCTGCTCACCTCCCCACTTTGACTCTTGGCAGTAAGGCCCTGAGAAAATAGAAAATACTATTAGTGTTAGAAAAGTGCCAATGTCAGCTAAGCTCGGTTGAGTCAGTAACACAACAAAAGAGGATCAGGAGAGAGACTAAGAATAAATAGCTTCTGAGGTTCTCTGAGCATTTGAATTTATGGTCTATAAAGCTCCATCCATAAAAGGGAGAAGAATTTGGACATAAAAATTATAGACAAGTTTTGCCCAAGGCTTAGTCATTAGCAAGGGAGTTTTTCATAAATGCAAGGTTTGGGGTGTTTCTGGGTTTTAACAGATCTATGATGTTTCAAATACTCTGGAGGCTCACTAAGTGGATGGTAGCAGGCAAAGAACCAGTTAGACGCTCTCTCTCACCTCATGAAGTTTAGATGCTAGAAGAGGGAAAATCCAGCCCTAAAAAGTTGTCTGGTGATACAATTTAGATTTTTTTTCTTTTTTCCTCATTACATTTATGTACGCCAACATCATGCAGGCCAGACGAACTCAAACCTCCATCATGCCTATTAAACACACCAGCTACTGTATTCCTTGAATTAACGAGCTCTTTCCTTAGGGAGGATGTTGGTTTCTCAGTGAGGCTGGAGGACTTAAAATGATCCCAGAGAAAGCAGTAGAAGATTGGCTCTGTTCTCCAGGAGTTTACAAACACATTGAAAAATGACGTTTTATTTGCACTTTTGTTTTTCATCCTAATGAGGAAAATATGAGAAAGAAAAAAAATCACACAAAATCCCTTTGGCCTAATACTCAGAGTCTTTTGCAGAGCAAAAGCAAAAAATTCCCACTCAACTGTGTTTATCCCAGTGTTTCTCAATTGGTTTGATGAACATTGCCTCTTTTGCCTACAATTCTCATCTTCCAGATTGTGAGTATTCTGTAGAACCCACATGTGGACATGCTGCTCCCATTATTTCCTTCCTTCCGCTTCCAATATCCAAGTGTGCCTGTCTACTGTGCCCAATTCTCTCAGGAAGGCCAGGAACTGGTCTGACAACACAACGTGCAGCATGAGTGCTATGAGAATGTTCCATACGCCCCCGTTGCATACTAGAGGGTTTCTTGAGACAAACTGAAAGCAAGTAAGAAGTGATTTGAATGGTGGGGGTTGAAGTCTTCATGGAAACTGTTGGGAAAAGATATCATATTGGTAATCTATTGGAATCGAACCTTAGGTTTGCTGCTCATTGTCTGTGTGACTTTGGAGAAGACTCTTCATTCTGGGCCTGAGTTTCCTCCTGGGTTGCAGTGAAAGGGCCGGAGCAAATTTAATTGTCTCTGGTTGTAAATCACACCAATACATCCGCCGATTGCAAAGACGAACTTAATCTATGATGAACTTGTTGTATGATTCTGAGCGGAAACCCTTAAATAAGACAGGGACACTCTGAGCGTTGGGTATGTTCGAATGACCCCCAAGATCCCTCTGGGGTGAGCCAATCTTTTGTAGCACCTTCCCAATAAGACCCACGGTGTTTTCACTCTGTTTCTTCTGGCATCAAAGTGTTGACAAAACCCTCCACGTCTGTGAGTTTCTGTGTCAGGAGACTCTGAAATCTATACTGCGATTTTCTGGTTGTTTTATTTTCAATTTAAATGCACATTGAAAATAAATGATCAGGAATAAATTAGGACAGAATAAGACCATCTTCTCTAAAGTTAAATGAGGTGTGGGGGTGGGAGGGATCAGGAATGAGAAGGAGGAGGAGGAAACTGATGAAGAGACCAGGGGTGGTTAACTAGCCAAATGGGCAGATAAGTATCCATCCAACAAGAAGAATATCATTAAGACTCATTTATAATTAATGGCAAAGTAGACTTGATTAAAAAGAATTTCACAGGCAAGCACGCGCCGTGCACGCACACGCACATCCCATCATGTAAGCAATTTGGAAATTACTTTCAAAGAATGATTTTTGGGCGCCTGGGTGGCTCAGCCAGTTAAGCATCTGACTGGCTCAGATCAAGATCTCATGGTTGGTGAGTTCGAGTCCTGCATCACTTTGGGTGAGCCCTGCTTCTCTCTCTCTCTCTCTCTCTGCCCCTTGCTCATTTGTGCCTTCTCTCTCAAAAAAAAATTATATTTTCCCATCTGTCATTCCAGGACAGGGGAACAAAGAAAACTGTTTACATACAGAGGAAAGAGAAGGATGAAGGTGATAGTCAGCCCAAGAATGTGGATACCCTGGTGTGGGAGGAGAGAGAGGCCGACAGGTAAGTGCAAGAAACATGTAAGTGGAAATCTGGGGAAGCAGACAGACAGTGAGGGTTGATGGGGAAGAGCATCGTCACAAACTCACGCTGATATTGAGAAAACTACCTGGTTAATTGGATGAATAAATACTTAACAATCTTAGTTTCAAAGGCTTTGGAAGATCCCATTGCCAGCCACCTTTCCCCTTTTCCTGTGCTCAAAATTCTTTTTCAACATAGTCATTCATTCATTCTGCCCTTTACTTAACACATGTAGTTTTTTTGTTTTATTTATTTATTTTGCAGGGGGGGTGTTGGGGGGCAGAGGGAGGGAGAGAGAGAAACCCAAGCAGGCTCCACACTATCAGCATACAGCCCCATGCGGGGCTCGAACCCACAAAATGTGAGATCGTGACCTGTGCTGAAACCAAGAGTTGGACGCTTAACCAACTGAGCCACCCAGGCGCCCACAACACATGTGTTTTTGAGACCTTACCGTGGGCCATGGACTCTCATAGATCCTGAGAACACCCAATGAATTAAGACACAGTCCTTTTCACCAAGGAGCTCTCATTCTAGTCCCGCCTCATCTCATTTGAAGAACCAAAGAAATAGCTACAAATAGACATGATGTGTGTTTTGGAGATATCTACTGGCAGCCATTGAAAGCGAAAGGAAGCATGCCGATTTGTGCAGGTGGATGGAGGACCCACCGGCAGGGGATCTGTGGTTGCGGAGGGCAAGGTTGGAAAGGGGTCAGAGGATTATGTCAATCTAGAACTCCTCTTGGGAGTGGAACCGCACCGTCTTTGCGCTCTGTGAGGTATGGGGAGAAGGCAGGGGATCCTTAGACTCCTGGACTGCCGTCAAACGGGAAATAGTGGAGTAGATGGCAAGACATAAGAATAACATTGACAGACCTGTTTTTTAAGTGATCTATCTTTGACCCCGCCCCCCTCCAGTCAGCTGAGTTGTTAGAGCTGCCAACTGTATTTCTTCAACTCCATTAAACGGTGGGTCCAAAGGACAGCAATTGCGATATCAGTCTTCTAAGACAATTATCCCATAACTGTTGTACAGGGAAAGCAATCTGCCACAATTGTTAAACTTCTGAATTGTTGGATTTGAAGCACTCCACGAGAATCTAGAAATCCAGCTAAAAGGAGAGCCGAGGGTCTTCTCTGCATTGTTTGGACCGTTAAGCCTTTCAATTAAACTATGTGGAGAATTTAAAGAGCGAGGTCCAGCTATCTGGGAAGTGAGGAAGATGACCTGTCTTGACAATTGTTCCATGGATACACTTGATTTTGTGCATTAACATCACGTTTTTTTTTCCAATGACATTTCTGCAAGGTCACATAAAAGCCTGGGCAGCTGTGGATGCCTTCAGGGTCAGGAACGCGGGCGGGGGGCAGGTGGAAGTAAGTTTAGAGGAGAGGGTTTTTCGTTACTATTGATGTTGTTGTTGTGTTTTACCAGACACCCTCTTGCCAACTTTGAAATTTTGTGCTTGTACTTTTTGCAAAGAATTGACTTGAAAATATTTCATTTTTTAAAACAGGAAGGCACTCCAGTGCTCTCTTATAAGGCCAGACGTCTAGCCGGGGTTATGGGACTCCCAGCAGGGGCCTCTGCCAGCCTCCGTTGTAATTCTCGACTTTGGAAATGGGAACGCAGCCATTGAGGACTTTCTGATGTGCAGCTGCCTTTCTCGGAGAGCGCTGACCAGCTCACCAAGTTTTCAGGAAGCCTTTCTTGTTCCTGTGGGAAGAGCTAGAGAGAAGACAATCGGGAGACTTCTCTGCAGTCCTGTCCTGAAGTCCTTGAAGACTCTACAACATTCCCAGTGTGGACCCCTGACCTTTCTGCTGCCCTCCTTCTGTGTCAGCGTTATTACTTTCCACATAGGCAAAATTTATCTCGTCCTGCGGTCTCCTTTGTATCTATGTTGCTTTCTAGCCAGGGGACTTACCTGCAAACAACACCGAAGAATTTCAGCGCTCGAAAGCATCTCACAGACTCTAACTGGAAGTGACCTTTCGTCTGAGGAAACTGAGGTCCAGAGAAAGAGCAGCTCATACACTGGAACATTCTAACACAGTTGGGACTATACTTCAGATTGAGTTCTCTTTCCGTTACCCCTCTGTCCCCACCCTCCCCACCTCCCCGCCCTTTGTTCTTTTTCAGGCTATACTTATACCTCCCTAGGGTACTAGATAATACTTGTATATTCTGGCTATTTTCATTTTTGCATACTTTTCCCATGAAGATTTTGTTGTTTCCTCTTTCAGACATGACCCGAGGGCCTCAGGCTGGCCTCATTAACTGATCCCTATGGCACCTTAAAAGACAGTCCTCCCCGGGGAGCTGCATGCTCTGAGTTGTTCGTTCCCCTGTTGCTGAATTCCCACCAGCCTGGCCCTGTCAGCTGAGCTCAGAGGCCTGCGGAGGGAAACACTTCTGCGTGGGGCCAGCTCGACTGCTTTCAATGCGATTTGCAACCTTCGTGGTTTGAAGCCGTTCACAGAAGAATTAATGGATGGTTTTGAATGTCGTTAGAGAAGGAACCCAACTGGTTTCTCAGGATACCCTTCTGGGAGGTTTTGAGCCTCAGGAAGATTATATTTCACCTGCTGTCAAAAAAATAAAATAAAATAAAAGCAACCCTAAGCAAACAAAAGCAAACCCAAATTAATGCTCTTTATAGAATTCAGTGGATGGGTATGCGCTAGACATAAATCTGGAGTAAACAGAGGGCTCAGTGGTGGCAAAGCCCTTTCCCCTCCGTATCTGTCTTTCTGCAGTGACTCAGTGAGGATCCTAAAGCCAACGCCTGTATTGCGCACAGGCAGAAAAGTGTGGCTACATTTATGCGCGATTCGAGAAAGTTAAAGCCCTCATCTCCTAAAAGTTTCTCTTTCCATTGACTCCCACTCTGGTTTGGCCTGATAAGTTTCTTGTTTAGATGCACGCACCTTGAGTTCTTTAACCAAAACTCACAGCCATATCTTCAGTAGGAGAATACTAGAATGTACATCTTACTACTCGTCAAAACACTGGCTTACTGCTAGGTAAAGAGCCAATGTATTCCATGTATAATTATACGATGAGGATGCATTCCTTCATTTGCTGAATCAAATATCCAAACCCCCACGTCCATCTAGCACGGCAGTGAAAAGGTAGAGTAAGACCGTTTCAGCCTTCGAAGAGTTCGCAGTTCCTGGGGGAGAGAGAATTCTGGAAACAGATGGTTGCAGTACAGGATGGCAAGGAATTGTAATGGAGGGAACCCCAAGTTTGTTGGGAGGACATTGGGCAGCTGGAGTCGGACAGAGAAGGGGCAGTCGATAACTCCAGCAGGAGTTTCCATCCTAAGGTTCCTAGGAGCCGCGGAAGTGTTTCAGCAGTCATAGAATCATATAATTTTTTAGGAATCTATTGAGAAGCCAAACATGTGATTTGAAAGGGGAACATTTTGGAAAGAAAAATCCCAGGCACTGGAAATGAGGAGAGAGCACAGCACCAGAAAATCCAGAGTGGCTAGGAGGGGTTGCAGCGGCTTGACTGGGAGGAAGGGGGAAGGGCAGAGCGCCAGGGAGCTCTGTCCTCTGCTAGAAAGGGAGGACGCCCAGATAAATGCCGGGGAAAGGAGGCCAAGTACGCATTCCAAAAGAAAACACAGAAAGCAGCTTCTAGTTGCTTCAAAATACCCCAATGTCCTGCTCCGCTCAGAAAGCACTGATGTATTTGGGGTACCTCGTGGCTCAGTCAGTTAAGTGATGACATCTTGATTTCTGCTCTGGTCATGGTCTCAAAGTTCATGGGATCAAGCCCTGCATCGGGCTCTGCGCTGAGCGTGAAGACTGCCAAGGATTCTCTCTCTCTCTGGCTCTCTTAAAAATAAGCAAACAAAAAAAACAGAAAGTGGTGATATATTCAATCTACATCGTTTCCATCCCACTTATACGTAATCCTTGCATACCTGTAAGGGCGTACAAGGAAGGGCGTTCATATATTTTAATAACCATTTATTGGATACTTATAATATCATATTTTTATCATAGAATTATCATATTTTAAGTGATCATTTATTAATATGGCTTCTCCACAACCCAGTGAGCTTGGCATTACGAATCCCTTTTACACATAAGAAGACAGAAGCTCAAAAAGGTTAAAAAATGTTAAGTCACTTGCCTGAGGTAACATAACTAGAAGTATCTGAAACAGGAATTCAGATCCAAAGCCTACAGTTTTTTTTTTTCATGATGTCATAACACACCGCAAGCTTTGGAATCAGACATACTTGGATTTCAGTTAATAAAAATAAAATTTTCTTCTTGTCTTGTGTGATTTTTCTTTTTATCTCCCTTTCTTGGCAGTCTATTAATGAGATCTCTGGCTGGTTTGTTTTATTTATGAATGCTGTATAAATATTTGCTTCTCTCATTTGCCTATTTTGGCTTTCTTGAGAAAATGTTCTTAGCTTATCAAAATTGTTGCCAGTGCTCCAAAGAGAGCATGAAATCCAACGAATTCAATTCAACATTTTCACCGAGCGGATGTCATGAATTCAAGAGGAGTGATGCTTTAGAGACCCCTCTTGCCCTGACTCTGAATTCTCACTGAACTATCGGCACGTAGCATGTCATATATTTGTTCGTGTGAATATTGTGTATCCCCAAACTGGGCTGGTTGCTCCGTGAGACCCAGAACATCCTCCGTGTTGTTTAAAGACGTATCCTCAGGAAGTAAGTAGCCCTGGGAACTGGTAGGTGCTCTACAAGCATCCGTGAAATGATTGAGTGACCATTAAATACAGAACGAAATATAAGGATGCATAAGACAGTTTTTGGTCTCAATATGGGTATCTAGTTGGGCACTACTGCTGGGTAGAGAAGGAGCCCCAGTGACTCCAAAGACCTCATTCCTTCATGGATAAATTCTGGATACAACCATTACAGGCAAGTGAGAAAGAGGAATTAATTCTTTATCTTTCTTTTTTAGTTTCCTGCCTTATTAGTCACACGGAGTCAAACAGAAGAAATAAATGATCGCAACGGTGTCTAAAAGCAGGCATTGTGGTTCTTGCTGTCAGAAAGGTTGGTGTTGCAGAAATATTTTGTGTAGATGATCATCAGTACTCTTATCTTTGAGAGGAGATGAGAGTCATTAAAGAGAAGTGAACAGTAAAACCATTTCTTTATGTTGTTGTTTTTATACACATATATTTAATCTTTATTTTTGAGAGAGAGAAAGAGACACAGTGTGAGCAAAGGAAGGGCAGAGAGAGACGGAGACACAGAATCTGAAGCAGGTTCCAGGCTCTCAGCTGTCAACACAGAGCCCGACACGGGCCTCGAACTCACAGACCACGTGAGATCATGACCTGAGCCAAAGTCGATGCTTAACCAACTGAGCCACCCAAGCGCCCCATTATGTTGTTGTTTTTAAGTAGAAATCCTTTAAGGAGCCAGTGAGGCACTCCATCCTTTAGTTCCTGACCCCTTCAGCTGGTATCCGGGTGTGGTGGAGTTAAATTGAAAGTCAAGCAGCATCTACGGTGTAGCAAAGGGTCATTTCCACACTTTACTGCGGGCAGCTGAGGAAGGGTTATGCCGATGCATGTACATAAGCCATTTGTTTTCTTTGGCACGAACTGGAAGAAAGTTTCTTATCTCCAACCAGCAGTTCCTGGAAAAGCATCTCTTACAAACTCACAGGCTTTAAATGCCTGCTTTGGCATCTTTTGTTTGAATGAAGGCATTGTATCTTTAGGGCACTTCTGTGACACATGTGCCCTAAAGGGTTAAATTTTATCTCTGCTAACACAGCCTATTATTCTGGAAAGAACAAGACATCCGTAGTCAGAAAACGTGAGCTTGAATTCCAGCTTTGTCACCTGCCTGAGTGATTTTTGTTTGACAAATCCCAACTTCAAGCGCTGTTTCTTTGTCTGTAAAATGAGACTAATAATCATGTCTGTGTCATAGGTTGGGAAGATTAAGTACAAGGATATCTGTGAATAACACTTTGGAAATTCTGAGTTGAATAGAGGCTCGTCTGTTCATTATTTACACTCTACTTCATCCTGCACCTCTCTCATTGAGCTGCTGGTATGACTCACAATCTTCATGTTTGCCCTACTTCCTGCCAAGGTCACCTGTGATTGCATCATGCATTTGGATGCCCATCCAACAGACTGATCTTAATCTTGATCCAAAGTCCATCACATGGCTGAACCTGGACCTTGGATTACCCTCATGTCTGGAATGGTCAATTCCAGAGATCGGACAAGCATCTCCTATCCGTACAGTCATTCTACTCCCCTGTGCTGACCTACTCACCAATCTCCTGGAGATTTTGTTCCTCAATTTCCCCCCCTTATCTCTCAATTCATCACTTTCCTGATGGTTTTCCTTCTTTTCCATCTAAATCTATAGTGATCTCTTAAATTGCTCTCACCAGCAAGCACTTTGGCATCCAGAGACCCTTCCCCCCTCTGTATCCACCCTGTCAACTCTTAGCCATTGGGAAACAGACATGGCGCCTCTTCCACTCAGACCCTTGGCTACTGAGCATTGATGCAGGACATTATACCCTTGTGTGTACTGTTGCCACTGGGAGTTGGTGGACTCCCAATTCAGTGGCAGCCCCTGTACCATTTGACAAACCTTCTACCCATCCCTGCTCAGCTACTCTTCCGTCCCTCACACGGGCTGCTCCACCATTATTTTAGACCTCACATATCCTTTCTCCATCACTCTTGCAGCTTAGGTGGGTATTCGTTAATATTATAGGCAAAGAAAATGAGTCTACCAGACGTGAACTCCCTACCGTCTTCCCTCTGCCCCTATAAACTTACAACTAATTTAAATGTATATTCCTCCTCACTGAGTCTGCTTCTGTATCAAAGGAAGCTGTTTACTCCCCCAGTCTTCTGCTCCTTTCTTTATATCTTCTCTACATCTACTCTCCTATTTCCATAAGGGAGCTGACGCCTTCGCTTCCCTCTTCTAACCTGTGTTACCTATGCTTTCCTTTCTTCACTCCTTTTGGTTAGGCTACACAAGAAGCCTATTTCATAAACTTTGAAAAATCTTTCCTTCTTCTGGAACTGCACCCTGTATCTCTCCTTCCTTCTAGAGCTGAGCTTCTGGAAAGACCCAGTCATCCAAATCAGAACCTCCCTCCCCACCTCCCTCCCCCTGATACACACATTCATTCACCCAGGAAATCACATAGATAGTTCTTATTGAATTCTGGGACACTGGGTGGCTCAGTCAGTTAAGCATTTGACTTTGGCTCAGGTCATGATCTCACAGGTGGGTGAGTTGGAGCCCTTCATTGGGCTCTGTGCTGACAGCTCAGAACCTGGAATCTGGAGCCTGGAGCCTGGAGCCTGCTTTGGATTCTGTCTTCCCCTCCCTTTGCCCCTGCCCCACTCACTTGCATGCTTTCTCTCTCTCTCTCTCTCTCTCTCTCTCAAAAATAAACATTAAGAAAAAAAATTAAAAACTTCCTTTTTCTTTGTGAATTCCTACTCCACTCCCTCCATGCAGGCTCTGTCAGCTTCTTCTGATACAATGAGTTATTTTCTCTTTCCTACTACTAATTTCTTTGTCTGGACTTAATGCTCTGCATCTTTGGTATTAGACTGCATGTAAGATTTACCTCCTTTTCTGGAGTGCAAGGCAGGAGAAAGCAGGGATGTATCATATTCACCCATATGTTCCCAATACCTGCCACAGTGCTGGAAAATATCTACTCTTCATGAGAGTGTTTAAAGAAATAAGGTGGAGGGGAGTTGGATCCCTAAGTGGGCTTTGGAAGATGAGTGGAATAAAACGATGTAGTGAAAAACAGAGCTGAAGGATGCTTTAGAGATACGCCATTGTGACGGTGGTGCTCCTTATAACTCTAGGAAGTGTCCTTCACAGGCTGTTATGGAATGAATGTTTGTGTTTACACATAGCACACAGGCTAAAGCCCTAACCCAGATGTGATGATATTAGGAGGTGGGAACTGTGGGAGAAAATTAAGGTTAGATGAGATCAGAAGGATGGAGACTTCATGATAGGATTAATTCTCTTAAAGGAAGAGACCAAGGAACTTCCTGCTTAGTCTCTTTCTCCCTCCTTCCATCTTTCCCTCTTACTCATTCTATCTCCCATATGAGGAGGTGGAGAGAAGGTGACCATCTGGCAAGCCAGGAAGAAATCTCGCAGCAGGAGCTGAATGAATCAGCAGCTCCTTGACCTTCATCTTCCCAGCCTCCAAAGGTGTGAGAAAGAAATTTCTGCTGCTTACTCCCCATAGCCTGCGGTACATGGTAATGGCAGCCTCAACAGACTAAGACACATGATGGTGGTTTTCAGAGCCTAAGGCTTCTGTGATTACCTATCTGTCCTCTGAAACCCTAGAGCACCTCTCCCCTCACGCTCTCTGTGCATGTATACATGGCAAGACGCATGTCTCATTTAAGTTGAAAGCATCTGGAAGACCAGGATTGAGTCTGATTGTGAATTGTGCCCCCTTCCTAGAATTGTACATTTTGCTGCCTGTACAACCACCATGGCTCTCCCATTCTGCGTGTGCTCAAAAGCTATAATATACACAGTCAGGTTAGCATCAACGGGAGGTCATTTGAGTTTTATATGGGCTGAAGTGGGAGCAGAACGAAGATTTAACAGCACAAATCAATCAACAAAAATCACAAAATGAAAATTATATTTTATGAACTTCTGAACTTTTTATTTATGTGTTATGGATGACATTCTGAAAAAAACATCTTAAATTTCCTAAGTGGTGCCTGGCCTCTGTAAATCTAATTTGTTCACAGACATACTTGTGACCATATTTGGCAAATTAATCAAAGAGTTGAATACTAATAAATTTTTTCCAACTAAAATATTAGTTTGCTCCTGAGTGATTTATATATAAATATCTATGCCTTATCTCATCTGACAGGTTCTCATTCTTCTAGTAAACATGAATGAGATTTGTCCACACTTTTCCTTCATTTCCTAAGGTTTCCATGGTTTTACTTGATAACATAATTTTTCTTTTTACATGTTCGGTTCCTATTATGGACAAAAGTGTTAAGGAGGCATTAAATGTTTTGATGCTACAGTTATTAGACGTATCTTCTTTTTAAAAACATAATTATTCAAATATAAACAATATCCTTTTTTTAGAGAGAAAGAGAGAGCATATGAGCAGAGGAGAGGGGCAGAGGGAGAGAGAGGGAGAGTAAGAGAGATAGGAAGAGAATCTCAAGCAGGCCCCACACTGAGCTCAATCTAACGACCCTGAGATCATGACCTGAGTCGAAATCGAGAGTCAGACGCTCAACCAACTGAATCAGCCAGGCCACCATAAACAACATCTTTTATGTGAGATAGAGCCACAGTTTTAAGTATAGCTATTATTCACTGGCATAAAAAGAAGCTTGAAACATATAACTCAGGGAACAAAGGGATTATCCTGTCTAATCAGGGAAAGACACAAGATTCACTTAATCAATGCTTTCACTTTACAGAAAGGAAACTGAGGTCCAAGAGTTGATGTAACTCAGCTAAGGTCTGTATTAACTATAGTTTCTTTCTTTTGTTTCTTTCAGTGTTAGTGAGATATAATTAACATGTAGGACTGTATAAATTTAAGGCGTACAGTGTGATGACTTGGTTTACATATGTTGTAAGATGACTACCACCATAAGTTAAGTGAACACCTATCATTTCATACAGGTACAAGTAAAAAAAAAGAAAGAAAAAACTATATCTTCCCTTCTGATGAGAACTCTTAGGATACTCACTCCTAGCAACTTTCCTGCATACCATACAGCAGTGTTAACTATCGTCACCATGCTCTACAGAACCTCCTCAGAACTTATTTTTTAATAACTAGATATTTGTATTTTTAGACCACCTTCCTCCAAATCTTCCACCTCCTACACTTCACCTCTAGAAACCACAAATCTCATCTTTTTTTCCTATAGTTTTCTTTCTGTGTGTGTGTGTTTTGGATTCTACACGTAAGTGAGATCATGCAATATTTGTCTTTCTCTGATTTATTTCACTCAGCATAATGTCTTCAAGGTCCATCCATGTTGTCACAAATGGCAGGATTTTCTTTTTTTTTTTATGCTGAATAGTATTCCTGTGTGTGTGTGTGTGTGTGTGTATGAGAGAGAGAGAGAAATCTGCTGATGGACTTTTATTTTCTCTGTTCTTGAAGTTTTGGAAAATGAAGCCCTGATCCTGGAAAGACAGACCTCCTAGGAATAGCTAATTCCTAAGGATAGCAAACTCCCCTACATGTATGCTTTGATATACAAACCTACCAATCCAGAGCCCCCAAACCCAACCATCTCCTTTCTCAAGCTCTCACACAGAAAGCCAGTATTCCCCCTGCCCTAAATCATCCCATGGTACTGGAGTCCAAACCCCTCGGAAATTAGTCAAACTACCCAATCCTAAACGTGCTCAGTGTAGCTATGCTGCCTCACCCATTCCTCTCTGCGAGAATTCCAGTGAAGGTTCTGGGCTGGGCTCTCCCCTCTCTTCCTTCTGTCTCCTGAAAAATCTTGGTGTTTCTGTATGCCTCTTGTTTCTAGGGACCTGTGAGTATAAACCTCTTCCTTCATGATAATCATTTCTGTGTTTGCTGTCTTATCAAATCCAGATAGATTTTTAGAACCAGGTCACACATATTAGTAGTAGGGGAGTCATGAAGAGGACCTGAGATGGCCAGAGTTTTGTGCTTTGCACTAACACCCTGGGGTGCATCTTCTCCATTTCTGAAAGGGATGAAGACCAGAGCTGGACAGGAGCAAAAGAGATCACACGAAGATGAATTGCTCTGAGAAAATAAAAATGTTTGGAAAGAACGTTCTAGACTATTAAATAGACTGTATTACAGTTTCTGGGACTATCTGAAGACATCTAGGAAGTGCTTCTGTAGGTACATACTGTGCTTACTTGTCAAAGGGTTATTAAGAAATTGGCTGGTGCTAGAAAAGGGACCCTAAGTTTATTCATCTGTGTTTATCCCTTAACTAAGCGGTATTGGTGCCAGGCGTTGTGCTAAGTAAGCAGAGCAGCAGGTAAGAATATGTATGGGTCCAACCCTTGCTTCCAGTTGTTTTCAGTCTGTGATAATACCTACACGTCTTCAATATAACAGGACCAAAGGGCTGAAAGAGAAATAGCCTCTAGTCAAGACAATCAAGGAACACTCTATGCCCAAGAAATAACTTCATGTATTTCATATAAATATTTATGAAATTATTTTTCATTTATCACGTGACAGAGTTACACTCGAACCTATGCTAGAAAACAATCTGGTTGTTTTATATACATACTCTCATATACATACTCTTGTATATGGGGATATCCAAGTATCTATCTACATGTATTGATAGGCATGGGATAACAGGACCCTGAAGTGTCTATGCTTCACACCTGAGGAAATTAAGAGATAGTGTCTATTTCCTAACCGGGCCCAGGAAGAAGATTTGATACCTTGTAGAGACGAAAGACTAAGACAAGCACTAAAAGATTCTTCATGAGGAACACAGTGAGAATCAAGGCCCACAGAGTGCTACTTAGGGCGCAGGTAGGATGTGACACAGAGATGCAAAAAGAAGTTTCCTCCATTGCTCTGAAAAAATCCATGTTTCTAGGAATACCAGGGAAACTAAAGGGGACGGAGCATTCGAGCACATGAAGAGTTCGCCATATGGAAAGTACAGTAGACTGTGATCAAGGCAGTAATCAGCAGTCCCTCTCAAGTGACAGACAAGAATGTCACGAGGACAGAAAAAGGTGTGTGAACTCATTTCTGAGCATTCATCAGATAGGGACTCCTTGACTGGGTTGGAGGCTTATGGTCCTGAATCAGTGTGGGACTTTTTTTTTTTTAATGTTTATTTTATTTTTGAGAGAGAGAGAGGGCACAAGTGGGGGAGGGGAAGAGAGAGAGGGGACCAGAGGATCCCAAGTGAGCTGCGTGCTAACAGCAGCAAGCCCGATGTTGGGCTTGAACTCATGAAGGGTGAAATGATGACCTGAGCCAAAGTCAGACACTCAACCAACTAGGCCAACTAGACACCCCCAGTGTGGGACTTTAAGGCAAGGAAGTTTGAGTTACTAATATTAACCTCACCTCATTTCTACACTGAAGGGCTATAGGGTGTAGGATTATGCTGGTTAAGGTTACCCATTAATTTTCTAATTTATCCTTGCAACATCATACAACTATTATGTTATTGTTAACTCCATCTAACATATGAGACAAAAAAGAAAATCAAAGATTTAAAATGTCTAAAATCAGAGTTATTGGTAACACAAGAGAAAATAGCCTTACTTCTCTGGTCTACCATTGACCTTAGTTTCATGTTGTTGTTCTCAAATTTCTTTTTTAAACATTATTATTGAAGTGTATTTAACATACAATGTCAGTTTAGTTTCAGGTATACGACATAGTGATTCAACGATTCTATGCATTACTCAGTGCTCACCATGACAAGTGGGGTCACTATGTGTCACCATACAATGCTATTACAATATCGTTGACTATATTCCCTATCCCGTACTTTTCATCTCCATGGCTTATGTTTACAGAAGAATTATTTAGAATAGCCAAGATATGGAAGCAACTCAAGAGTCCATTTGATAGATGCATGGATAAAGATGTGGCATATATATCTACAGTGGAATATTCTCAGCCACAAAAAAAACAATGAGATCTCACCATTTTCAACACCATGGATGGACCTAGAATGTATTATGCTAATATTTCATGTTGTTTTTGAAGTATTTGGGGGGAGATAAAAAGGTTATATAACTGCCAACCTGCAGGCATACAAAACCTGACTTGACTTTTTTACTTCCCTAGAATGATCTTTTTTCCTCTCAATGAATTGAATCAATGAATCATTTATTCTACCATTATGTACCCTGTCAAGTCTAACTGGAAAAGTGGACATAAATTCAAATATAGCAAATAGTAGATCTATATTATTAAACTCAAAAGTGTAACTATTTACTAGTGTAGAGTTACAGTTGTTATATGCAGGAGTTAGGAGTACTGATCTCCTGTATAAAAAAATCCATAGCTCTTGACTCCCCTACTGTTGACTGGAAGCCTTACTGATAACATAAACAGTAGATTAACACACATTTAATATGTTATCTATCTTATATACTGTATTCTTACAGTAAAGTGAGTTAGAGAAAAGAAAATGTTTTAAAAAATCATAAGAGAAAATATATTTATATCCCTATACTATAAAAATATCTACATATAAGTGGACCCACAAAGGTCAGTATTTCCAACTTTATGAATGCACAAGGTTACCATGTATATACTTGGGGTCGCTGTCGTAATTGCTCAGAGATATTTAAATTTTTGACAGAGGTTTTCTTTTCTTTGCCTAAAGACTTTACAGGGAATAGCCTGCTATAAATTGAATGTTTGCGTTCCCCCCAAACTTAAATGTTGAAGCTCTAATTCCCGATGTGATCGTATTTGGAGGTAGTTAGATCAGGAAGGAGCCCCCATGAATCATATTAGTGCCTTCTTAAGAAGAGATAATCTCTGTCTGCCATAGGAACATATAAGAAGAAAGTGACCACTTGCAAACCAGGAAGAAGACTCTTACGAGGAATTGATTGGCTAGTACCTTGATCCCGGACTTCTCAGCTTCCAGAACGGTGAGAGATGATTGTTCATTGCTTAAATCATCCTGTCCAGGAAGTGTGTGAAAGCAGCCTGAACTGTCTAAGACATGGCTCTATACTTAATTTCATCTGTGGGGGTTCGTCTAGAAAAGAGATTATTAGGCAAATAAACAGAACTACTGGCAATCTTTCTTGAAAAAAAATTTAAAAATTCTACTGTTTTCATCATTAATGAAATTCATGCATCTGTTATTTGGATGTTTTTCCTCTGAGGACAACCGAAAAAGTCAAAATTCCTCTAGGGAATTAAGCATTTAAATTTCCCATAAACTTTTACTACTGAAAGCAGAGTTAATCAAGTCAGACGATGAGAAAGAAAAATAATCATTGTGTATCTCAGTTTTTGTCTAAATATACAAAGCCAGACTTGGGCAGAGACCTTGGTCTCTGCCCTTCCTCCTGATTTTTTAAGACTTTTTTAAATATAGCTTTTTTGAGGTATAAGTTTTATTCTAAATTTTTGGCTGTTTGTCATATTCAAAGCATTTCCTGAAGGGAGACCTCTGGTGTGTCATTGTAACTTGAAGTCCCAAATCTGTTTTTAATCCTTTCTGGTCATCCTGCTAATTGAGCATCATTTAAGCCATAGAGCCAGAAACTAAAT
This sequence comes from Paguma larvata, assembly GCA_030068075.1. Classification (NCBI taxonomy): domain Eukaryota; kingdom Metazoa; phylum Chordata; class Mammalia; order Carnivora; family Viverridae; genus Paguma; species Paguma larvata. Next base: position 51,133,214 of record CM057840.1, on the reverse strand, counting down.
TAAATGTTTCCTTTAGAACCTAGATAAATTTAAAAGCACACAGTTTCCAGAAACCTCTCTCTGACCCTAACTAATCCTTATCACTTTCTTTTCTAGTAACAGACACATTCGAATCTATAAATTTAGATCCAATAAAGGGCTGACCGGACCAACAGCTCTGCAGTTATATTCCACAGTCCCCTACTGTATTTAAACAACACAAGAATAATAGTAATTTGCACATGGCTTTTGAGTACTTGGGAGAGAGTGGAAGTGAGAGAAAGGTAAGTTTTGTAATGGTGTTACATACTGGGAAGAGCCCTGGATTGGGAGTCATTCCAGCCATTTGTTGTTCCATCGTGCAACATGATTTCCAACTCCACGGTTGGCAAAGACTTACCAAACATGACGTGAATCCAGTAATGCTTTTCAAGCCTTATCTTTCTAGACCTCACTGCTGCATTTGACATCGTTGACCACTCGCCTCTTGAGCTTCATCTCTCTCCTTTAGCATCCATAACAACACTCTATCCACTGTCCCTTTTTTTTCTCTGATCATTTCTTGATAGTTGTTGCGTGCAGTTTCCAGGTTTTCGGTCAATAGTCTTGGTAATTTCTGTAATCTTTTAGTTGTCTCATCCATGTCCATCATTTTGACTAAGACTCAGAGAGTGATGACTTGCTCATGTACTACCCCAGTCTGACTCATACTCATCCTGAACTGTGGACTCACATTACCTTTCGGCTATATCACCTTGGATGTCCCACAGGCACCTCCAACTCACTGCGTTCAAATCTGAATTCACTTTTTATCCCCAACAGAACAGCCCTGTGCTGGTATTTGGGCACCATTATCTGTGCAGAAACCTGAAAGCAATCGAGCGTAGTCTTCTTTTCCCTGACAATTCTACCTCTTGGTGTTTCTTTTTTTTAATGGTTTTCTTCCTAATAACGGCTTTATTGGAATATAATTAATTTTCCACAAAGTTCACCATGTTGAATGGCACAGCATGGTAGTTTTTAGTGTGTTGACAAAGTCGTATATCAATCGCCGCAGTCTAATCCCAGACCATTTACATCACACCGGCGAAACCCTCCGCGCCCACTGGCAGTCATTTCCTACTTCCCCTCCCCTCAGCCTCTTTCAATGATTAAATCCACTTCTGGCTTGGATTGGGGTAGAGGTGTTTGGAGCCAGAGGCTTGATACTTCTCACTTTCCAATTCCAAATCCAATTGATTGGATTTTCCTATTCTGGACATTTGATAGAAATACAATCGTATAGTATGTGGCCTTTTGTATCTTGCTTCTTTCTTAGCATAGGATTTTCAAGATGCATCCATCTTGTAGAATATAACAGAATTTTATAGAAACAGGGAGTAGAATGGTGGGTACCAAGGATTTGGGGGGGTGGGAAAGTGGGGAGATGTAGGTCAAAGGGGACAAACTTTCTGTTGTAAGATGAATAAGTTTCAAAATCTAATGTGCATCATGGTGACTATAGCAAATAATATAGTATTGTACACTCGATATTTCCGGAGAGTAGATCTCAAGCTTTCTCACCATGACAGCAAAAAACTAAGCGAGGTGACTGTTGGGGTCCTCGGACCCAAAGACCATGAGACACGTATGTAAAGGCAAGAGCGTTTATTGAGATTCCAGCATGCTGGGGTCAGCCACTCCATAAAATGGCGACCTCGAGAGGAGCATGCAGGCTCCTTTTAAGCACATTTTCAAGGCGGCTGAAACAGGTGTATCTAGTTTCCAAGGCGGCAAATGGGTGTCTCTATTTGGGGGGTATGGATGCTCTAAGGATTGGTCCAACCTAGTCCGGTGAGGGGTGGAACCTGATTGGTCCATCGTCTACTTCCTAGTCTTTTTGAGCAGGAAGTGTTTTAGGGCCATCCCTTGCCCCTAAGGTCCGGGACTTCACATACCCCCCTTCACTAGTACCTAATGGGGCCCAATCATGGGTCCCTTGTATCTTGATAATCGACAGGCTGGTATCCGATTCGAAGGACCATAATTTGTACTGCAATAACTTGCTCTTTGATAAGCTGCAGGGTGAAAAGTCCCCCTGCCCCTCCAGAGGTATATAGGTGGAGTCCCCATTTCTTTCACGCCGGCCGGCAAGGCAGTAAAAGATTGGGAATGAGGAAAGAAACTTTCAGGGGGTTACAACTGCCCTGCCTGGGACAGGTCCTGTAAGTGCAGCCTTCTCTCTGGATTGGTTTGGGGTCATTGTGGCTCACCTGGATAAGGTCATTTTTATAGGGAGCCGTCCAATAGATACTCACACATCCCATGAACTATAGAAGTAGTCTGAGGTCCCATCGCACTTAGTCCTTCAGTTCTTTTCGTTTTGTTTATGCCCAGGGCAGACATAGAACTAAGTCCCCAACTAAACTGTCCTACCAGTAAAGCCCAAAAGTCCTGGAAATGAGACTAGAAAGATCATAAGCGTTATAGCTTGACCTTTCATGTTTTTACAGGCTCAGAGTGTCTGTCGATTCATAGCTTGAGTGGGTCTTGAGGATGGGCGGTCACTTTCCAGGTCTCGCCGGTAGGAGGTTCTGGGCCTTTATCTCGTGCGGTCCCCATAGGCGGATGAGCATCTGTCAGCTTTACGTGGGAGTGATGGATCCACGTGGGGATGCCGTCTACCTTAACCGCAGTGGGAGTCACTAGGATGACTGTGTAAGGTCCTTTCCAATTTGGCTCCTGAGACTCCTTCCAGTGTCTTTTTAATGAACACCAGGTCCCCAGGTTGGAGCTTGTGTGGTTTAGGGGGTACCTTCCTGTACAGGTTCCCAGAGTGCTTTTTGTACCCGGAATAGGGCTTGTAGGGAAAAAAGAAACTTTTGATCATCGAGCTCAGCTAGTAATTTGGCCTTCAGGTTAGGCAACAGGGGTGGAGGCCAAGCATACGTCATTTCATAAGGAGTACTCTAAAAGGGGAGGAGAGATACCCAGTCACTGCCAGTCTCATGGGTTAATTTAGTTAAGGTCTCCTTAGAGTCCGATTCATTCTTTCTACCTGTCCTGAACTCTGGGGACGATATATGCAATGTAATTTCCAATCTGTCCCCAATATCTTTACCAGTTTCTGGGTTACCTGACAGATGAAGGCAGGTCCGTTATCCGAACCTACTGACACTGGGAGATAGTACCGGGGGATGATGTCTTGTCCGTCATGACTGCCGCCCCTGCATACCTGGTGCCGTCCTTAACGAAGCTGCTGCCACCTGTATACTAAGTAGCTTCAGTGTCTGGCAAGGGTTCATCTCTTAGGTCTGGTCTAGTTCCCTGTAGGTGGCTCAGAATCTCAGAACAATCATAAGGCACTGCTGGTTCTGAACTGGACCCATGGGGGGTTTAGCAGCAAAGCTTGATAATGCATCATTCTATGGTGTGTGTGGGGGGGTGGTCACTTGGAATGGCTGTCCCAGAGTCCATTTGTCGGCATCCTTTACTAGCAAGGCCGTGGCTGCAATTATGCAGAGGCATGGGGGCCACCACTTGCAATTGGGTCAAGTCTTTTGGACAGGTATGCCACCGGCCGCCGCCACGGCCCTAGTGTTTGGGTCAGGACTCCTTTAGCCACCCCTTGCTTTTCATCCACAAACAGGTGGAATGGTTTGGTGAGGTCTGGCAAGGCCAGGGCCGGGCCTCCAGGAGGGCTCTTTGGACTTGGTGGAATGCCCTGTCCATAGGCTCAGTCCAGTCCAACGGGGCATTCCCTCCCCTCGTGGCTTCATAAAGTGGTTTTGTCATTTCAGCAAATCCTGGGATCCATAGCCTACAAAATCCTGCAGACCCCAGAAATTCTCTTACCTCTCGGCAAGTGGCAGGTCGGGGAATGTGTAAGATAGTTTCTCTTCTTGCCTGAGACAGCCATCTCCTTCCCCCTTTGAGTATGTACCCCAGATACGTCGCCTTTTCCTGACAGAGCTGGGCCTTTTTAGCAGACACACGATATCCCAGGGTCCCCAGGGTCTTGAGTAATTCTCCAGTTGCAGCTTCGCAAGCTCCAGCAGTTTCTGCGGCAATCGGGAGGTCATCCACGTACTATAACAGACTGACGTTAGGGTGGGCTTGCCTATACTCACCCAGGTCCTCGTGGAGGGCCTCATCAAAGAAGGTGGGGGAGTTTTTAAAACGCTGGGGAAGCCGTGTCCAGGTTCGCTGTCCATTGAATCCGTTTTCCAGGTCTGTCCACTTGAAGGCAAATATGGGTTGACTGGCAGGAGCAAGAGGTAGACTGAAGAAAGCATCGTTTAAGTCCAATACAGTATAAACTGCTCGTTCCAGAGGTAAAGAGCTCAAGAGAGTATATGGATTTGGCATGGTAGGGTATAGACTTCCACCCTCTTGTTTACCTCCCTTAAGTCTTGTACTGGGCAGTAATCCCAGGAGTTTGCTTTTTAACTGGCAACAAGGGAGTATTCCACGTGGATTGGCAGGGGATCAGATTGCCCAGGTTTCTAAGGTGCCTAATATGGGGTGCAATCTCTTGTTTGGCTTTTTCAGGCATCAGGTATTATCTTACCCGGGTGGGTGTGGCATTCGTCTGAGCTGGACAATTATAGGAGGCCAGTGCTTAGCCCACCCAGCTCCTCCTATTTCCACCCAAGCTTCCCGGATCTCCCGCATCCAGCGGAATAACAGCTCACTAGTGCCCCCTATCGACAGTTGAGGTTCTTTAAATAACCTGTACTCCTCTTCCGAGGCCAAGGTTAAGACATTTATGGCCTCACCAGCCTCATCCATCACAGAGACTCCAGAGGAGTTGAAGTGAATGTGGGCCCCCACTTTCCTGAGCAAATCTCTCCCCAGTGAGGGGTAGGGGCACTCAGGGATGACCATAAAGGCGTGGGTTACCCTGCCCTTTCCCAGGTCCACCGTTCTTCAGGTAGTCCGTGAATATCGGTTCATCCCTGTGGCTCCCTGCACCCACCCTGAGAGATTCTACCTAGAGTTTGTTTCAAAATTGAGTGCTGAGCCCCAGTGTCGACCATAAAGTGTTTTGGTTTCCCCTCCACTTTTAGGGTTACCCAAGGCTTGGGGAGAGACTCCAAACCCCATCCCCTTCAGTCATCCAATTTGCCTAATTCTAAAATTTTTGTTCCATCACCCTGGCGCTTAGGGCATTCATTCTTCCAGTGGCCCCCTTCCTTACAGTAGGCGCACTGGTCTTTCTGAAGCCTGAAGAGCCGTCCTTTTTCCCCCTTAGCCATGTCCCTGAGTTCCCGCCTTTTAGTTTCAGGGTCAGCTGATGCTGCTAGCAGTATCTTCGATAAACCCCGAGTTTGTCTTTCTTCCGGGGTTTCCCGGTTGTTGTAAACTTTCTCGGCCACGGCCAAGAGCTCAGCCAGCCTCTTACCTTCTAATCCTTCCGGCCACTGCAGCTTCCGGCGTATATCAGGGACCGACTGTTTGACGAAGGCCAGACTTACAGCTGACCGATTCTCTGGAGCCTCTGGGTAGGCGTAGGTCCGGAGCGTAGGTCTGGTATGCCTCCATTAATCTCTCCAGGAAGGTCCCCGGAGACTCTTCCAGTCCCTGCTTTACCTGACTCATGTTAGACAAATTTGTGGGCAGCCTAGCAGCTGCTTGGAGCCCCCCCATTAGAGTCTGGCGTTGGACCTTTAGCCTCTCCCTACCTTCCTCGATGTTAAATTCCCACTCCGGCCGTCCTAAGTTGATGAGATCCGAGTTGGCCGTTGGTCTTCCATCCGGGCCCGGAACCAATTTCCGGGCCGTGGCCAGGATCCTCTCCTGTTCTTCTGTAGTAAAGAGGACTTGTAACAGCTGGTGATAATCGTCCCAGGTGGGCTGATGGGTAAACAAGGCAGAATCTAGCAAATCAATGAGTTTACTAGGTTTCTCAGAGAATTTGGGGTTTTGTAGCTTTAAAACAATGGTTAGAGGCGTTGACTCTGCCTGGCCCATGGTAACCCACACACCGATTACAAAGCCAACAAAAACAACAATGTACCAGTACTGCGCATGAAACAAAACCAGAAAATGGGACTGACGGCCTATCCCATTTTCCACGGGCTCCCTCAGGCAGAAGCGACCTGCTCTGTCCTGCCAGAGTTAATGAACAATCGAGATCGAGAAAATCGCCCATCTCCCTGAACCGAAGTGAGGTCAAGACGTCTCTTGCCTCACCCTGGCGCGGAGGCCACTAGCGTGTCCGCCTGGCTCCCGGGCTTCCTGTTAAGCTTGAGCCACACAGACACTACACAAGAACAGACACTCCACACAGACACTACACAAGAACACAGACACTACAAAAGAACACAACAAAACACAGACAGCACTTGCTTACCAGCCGGCGTGTCCAATGCTCAACGCAGTCGGGGTCTTCAAGGGTGAGTTTCCGGCCAACGCACCAAATGTTGGGGTCCTCGGATCATCCCCCAAAGACCACGAGACACGTATGCAAAGACAAGAGCGTTTATTGAGGTTCCTGCATGCTGGGGTCAACGACTCAGCAAAATGGCGACCCCGAGAGGAGCGCGCAGGCTCCTTTTAAGCACATTGCCAAGGAGGCGAAACAGGTGTCTCTAGTTTCCAAGGCGGCAAACAGGTGTCTCTATTTGGGGGGGTATGGGTGCTCTAAGGATTGGTCCAACCTGGTCTGATGAGGGGTGGAGCTTGATTAATTGGTCTGGGCTGGTCTGGTGACGGGTGGAACCCATCTTAGTCTTTTGGAACAGGAAGTATATTAGGGCCTCCCCTTGCTCCTTAGGTCCCGGACCTGACAGGGACGGATGCGTTAATTACCTTGATTCTGGTAATCATTTCACCATGTATGTATAGTCAAATCATCGCGTCGTACACTTTAAAGATATACGATTTTATTTGTCATCTTTTCCTCAATCAAACTGGAAAAAATTAAATAAAAACAAATGAAGTTCTACTTCCTCATACATTTTGAAACTGTCCCTTCTTGGCATTAAAAAAATTTTTTTTTTGCGTTTATTTATTTTGAGAGAGACAGAGCACAAGTGTGGGAGCGGCACAGAGGCATTAAAAAATTTTTTTTTGGCATTTATTTATTTTGAGAGAGACAGAGCACAAGTGTGGGAGCGGCACAGAGAAGGAGACACAGAATCCAAAGCAGGCCCCAGGCTCCAGGTTGTCAGCACAGAGCCCTATGCAGGGCTCGAACTCATAAACCATGAGATCATGGCCTGAGCCTGAAGTCGAACGCTTAACCGACTGAGCCACCCAGGCATCCTGTTTTTTTGGCATTTTTTTGGCTGCATATTCCAGTGTGATCACTTTCCTACGTGGTGGCTCCATCCCATCTTGACTGGGCTGCTCTGATCTCTTCTTAATTAGTCACCTTTTCTCCATGATCGAATAATTTCAAATGCATAATATTCCCAGGCTTAAAACCCTTTGTATATGCCCAATTATTATTTTAAAGCATTAAGTCCAAGTGTCTTTCAGTAATTCCCTACAAGACCTTTCTCTACCTCAGAAAGCTCTCACCACCTTCTGCCTTCACATTTTCCTTCTCGTTAGTTCCTGCATGCACAATACCTCTACGCCTTTGCTCCTTCTCTGCATTTCCCTAGAACACCCTTCCTCATGTTCTTGGCTTGGCTAACTCATGCATCATCTTCCCCAGAAAGGCTTTTCAGACACCCAAGTCAGGCAATTCGTACACCTCTATCATAGTACTTACGATACCATACTCAAATTTTAAATCTAGGAAATGCACGGCCCTCCAATCATAGAGTGGAGTAATGAGATAAAAGGGGAAGATTTGTCTTTTTAAAAATCTTTTAAGAAATCCTTGTTCTCTGAGCGTCTAAATACCAATGCATAGTAAGTGCTTAATATAATTATGTTGCATTAAACTCATTTGTGATATTGACTCTGACCTTGGAAACGTCCACCTTTCTGAACATTATTTTTTATACTTTAAAATGCTAGGGGGGCACCTGGGTGTCTCAGTCAGTTAAGCATCTGACTTCAGCTCAGGTCATGATCTCACGGTCTGTGAGTTCGAGTCCCACGTCGGGCTCTGTGCTGACAGCTCAGAGCCTGGAGCCTGCTCTGGATTCTGTGTCTCCCACTCTCTCAGCCCTTTCACCGCTCATGCTCTGTCTCTTCCTCTCTGTCTCCCTCATAAAATAAATAAACATTAAAAAAAAATTCTAGGGCTGGCTGAGTTGATTTTTCAGGTCTCTTCCTGACCTAAAATTCTGATTACATAATTTTATTACCTTCTGGTTCAGTGCAACTATGCCCTGGTTCATATTTGATCTCACAAACAATATTTGACTGTTACCTGCTCCTATATAATTCTTGCCAGAACTATTGTGCAAAATGTCTTCACCATTTACTAAACCATCTGAATATATTTACAGCGATGTCGCTTTAGAATAATCTAATTATGTCTTTCTGTGTTGCTAACAGAGGTTTATGAACTCTTTTGTAATAAAGACCATATTAATATTATGTTCATGTCTCTCATGGCAAAAAATCCAGAGTCAAGTATCTTGTTCAGAAGATCCCACAGCTCGTACAGAGAAAAATACAGGAAGCTTTTATAAATCTCGGACTTTAGGGCCTCCATAGCAGGAAGAGGAAAAAGTACACCTTTAAATATCAGAAAAAGCATTGCATTCGATTCTTCTTTCCGTATCTTCCCTAAATAAAGGGTATTCTCTGAGATCAGCCCAATTCGAATGTTTTTGCTTACAATTAAATTCAGTCCTTGGGGCGCCTGGGTGGCTCAGTCGGTTAAGCGTCCGACTTCAGCTCAGGTCATGATCTCACAGTCTTCGAGTTCAAGCCCCGCATTCGGCTCTGTGCTGACAGCTCAGAGCCTGGAGCCTGCTTCACATTCTGTGTCTCCCTCTCTCTCTGCCCCTCCCCTGCTCATGCTTTGTCTCTCCTGCTCTCAAAAATAAATAAAACATAAAAAAAAAAAAATTTCAGATCTAGACGTGGCTGTTATAATAAGAAGCATCACTTGAATAGAATTCTTGGGGCTTAGTAGTAGGGAGGAAAAGGCCCCAATTATGCTCCTAAGTGGCAACCACAGGAATTTAATAATTTCAAATAACAGAAGAGTTGAGTCACACTCCTCTGTTACCCCATGGACTTTACTGACTTAACCAAGTGAATCAAAAGATTTCTTTTGGTACCATATGGATCCCAGTGCTGCACGCTATATTTTGAGAAAGAGAAACCAGGCCATTTAAAAAAAGTAGGGTGCTCTGTTGAATCAAAAGACTCAGCTACCTCACGTCAAATCTCTAGTATAGCTTCATTGTTTTATTTAATGTGTTGCGAACTTCCAAGAGAAAAGGCGTAAATATGCTAACACAATTACTTTCTTTTTAATTTTTTTTTTTTTGAGAGAGAGAGAGTGAATGTGTGTGTATGAGCAGGGGAGGGGCAGAGAGAGAGGGAGGCACAGAATCCGAAACAGGCTCCAGGCTCTGAGCTGTCAGCGCAGAGCCCGACGCGGGGCTCGAACTCACAAAGCGTGAGATCATGACCTGAGCCAGAGTCAGATGCTTACCTGACTGAGCCACCCAGGAGCTCCTACTTTTTAAAACCCAAATGGGAATGATTTTAATGTTATACAACATTTAGGGTTGGATGAAATCTTTTCTACCTCCTCCCTCCTCATTATTCTAAAAATCTGGAATTGTCAATAGGTCTAATGTAGAAGAGCCATCTTATTCGTAGGCCAGATCCTTCGGCCTTTGTGGTGCAGACTAAAGGGCATTAAGGGAAGAGACAATACCGCACGCTCAGGTTCCAGCAGGCACATTATTCTAATAAGGAACCTTTGAAAAATAATGGTATCATCTCTTTTTGCCATTTAATCCTAGGTCGGCAGTAAAATCACCGGCCGTCATAACCTCCAAGGGAAATCAGGCTTTCTTTTGGGCTTTGATTTTTGATTGATAATTTAGTCTGGATAATTTTCCTTTGTTTCAAATAACAATACGGAGAGAACACAAATATTTTAAATAATGTCGTCATTATTTGTCGAAGTAATTTGAGCATATTAGGTAATTTGGGAAATAGGCAAGAATATAAAGAAGTATAAGAAAGAGGCACTTATAATAAACAATTGGGACAAATCTGGGCACACAGAGTTTTGTCCTGCCTTTAAAAAAAAATGATAGCTTATTGTGAGCATTTCCTTTCTCAGGACTTTGAATAAAAAAGGAAGCACAAGATTTTCTGTAAAAAAATATGACTGAAAACTAAAAACAGGAAAATAACGTATTCCCTTAGTGGACTTAGCCCAAGAAACAAACAAATCATGGTGATTTGGAAAAAAAAGCAGGGAGCTTGAACTATTTCCCCAAAAAGAGTTATAGAATCAGCAGAGATATGATGGTGTCCTGTTAGCTGGAACACCAAAGGCGTTACTGTGCTATGTAGGGAAGTTGGAAACCAAATGAAACGGATGGTCATTTAGGACCCTAATAACCGAAATTTTTGTTAGCCGATTCAACAGATGTAGGTAGTCCAGAAAAGGGGCCTAAACGCTTGCATGCTTTCCCCATCGAAACCCCCACTGATTCAACAGAGACAAACGTAGATATTTTATAAATATTTATTTATTTTTGAGAGAGAGAGAGAGAGAGTGCACACAGGGGCGGGGCAGAGAGAGAGGGAGACAGGGAATCCCAAGCAGGCTCCCAGCCATCAATACAGAGCCAGATGCGGGGCTCCAACTCATGAACTATCAGATCATGGCTTTGTCAAAATCGAGTCCGATGCTTAACCGACTGAGCCACCCAGGCGCCCCCAAACTTACATATTAATGGCTAACATTTATAAAATAAGCACTGACTTGTCAGCCACTGTTCTAAGTAATTTACATGGACTAACTCATTGAAGTCTTAAAATACTCTTTGAAGTCAGGACTATTATGTTCCTCATTTAACAAGGTAACAGATTCAACTTTAGCCATTTGATTCCAGAGAATCTCAACGCTAATCTCCAAATTATCCTGTCTCCCAAATGGAGACATGCAAGTTGTTGTCTCTCTCCTGGTCTTCCTCCCCCTTTTTTTCTTCTTTTTCTGCCCATGTCCACATACTTGAATCCATTTTGGAAACCTTCTAGGCATCGAGGTTTACAGCAAATATCTGGGCTCCATCCTTGATGGATGACATCACGCCGATACTGTGAATCTTCACAGGAGGCATTTTGGTTCCTAAATTCCTCAGAGCATGGTATTTACAAGACAAAACAAAAGTTCTTTCTCTTGACCATTGACTGCCACTTGTTATCATGCTCACCAAGTCCCAATCTTTTTTTTTTTTTTTTTTTTAAATCAGTTCTCCCTTTTTACAGAAGTGGCCGGGGTAGAGAGAAAGGAATGAGGAAGACACGGAATTCCCTCTAATTACAATTGTAATTGAGAACGGGGAGCAAAATGGAATAGATCCACAATCGTTTTGTAAAAATACAATTTAATCGTAATTGACCTTACGATGACCAAATTATTCTGATGGCATTTGTAACAGCAGAAGTAATGTTTTGTTTTATCCTATTTTATTTTTGAGCCGGGAACCATAGATTGCTAGATCATTAAGGACCATCTCCAAGGGCAGCTTTGCTTGGGAAGGGGAAAGAAGAACACTGCCATGATTGTTTGCCATTATCGATTTGTAGATGCGACTTTTTCTTTCTTTCATTTCATTTCTGATTGATTTGACAAATATTTATGCAGCACTAATAATATCCTAATGCAAGGAATGGAAGGGGACCGAGGACATAGAAATAGGAACCGTAGAATGTACACGTACATCACCTCACTTGGGGTGATGGGTCAAGTATATCACAACAAGTTAAATTCCAAATTACTGTTAGGATTGCTATTGTTCAGGTTAACTAGATCATTACTTACCTTGTGGCTTCTGGCAGGAAAACACAAATTCATACTTCCCTGTAAAAGAACACTCACGTTTCTGTGATAGAAGCATAAAATTGGCAGGATGGCCTATTGTGTGTTAACCTTGTCGCTACTCTGAAATTCAAACACGTGTTTCACAAGATTATTAAGCCAGTAGTGTGTTCTCTGTTTTCTTGGGGTAGGCACTGAGGGGATGGAAAAAGAGCTATATAGTTGAGACCCTGGAAACCAGACAATCTAAGCGGGCACTGTGCTCATAGAACCGTGTTCCTTTTCTATTCGAGAAGTGAATTCTCTTTGGGCAAGTGCTCAGTGTTTACAATGTCAGTCTTCTTTCCTTTACAGATTTTGCATCAGGGGAGGAAAGAGCTGTGGGGAAGCCACATCTTTCCCAGCCTTGCAGGGTTTTGCCACACCATAGGTGAGTGATAGCAAAGAACTCAGAGAGGTCCTTTGACCCTAGGTGGAGGAGCACCGCAGAAGAGACTTTTCAGTTGGTCTCTGCTCCACCATCACAGTTTAGGTATATTATGCAGTCCCTTCACTTCTCCCTCTTGCTGCTTCATTTGTAGAACGAGGGTAGTAACACCAGCACGGGGTTATTGTAAGGGCAAATCGGGACTGATTCCATTTTCCTTAAGGGCAAACTGGGACTGACTCCATTGTGTTCCGTGTCCTCCACCTTGAGTGCCCAGCACCTGCGCAGAAGCTTGACCTACGGAACAGGACCTTTGACCCTTCCTTAGCCAATCAGCTAGGGTCACGACCATCACCCCTCCCACTGCCCCTAGACCCCTTTAAAACTATTGTGTTTTTAGAATGGGCTCTCTCTCTCGACCCACCGCTGTGTCGGTGCGGTAGGAGATTGAGCTCGAGCTAGCTCGATTAAAGGCTCTTTGTTCTTGCATCGGACTCGGCTCCCTGGTGGTTTTTGGGGTCCCCGAATTCTGGGCATAACAGTTATCAGTGTAATAAACAATACAGGACCATAGACAGAAATACCTTGAAAAAGTGGGAGCACATTACATGTACAAGGTACTGTTCTTTGCTAATGGAGACTCGGCAACAAAAAAAACCGAGATGTTTTCTAATGCAGGGAAACCATCTGTGTCACTGGGATGAACGTTTTTGAAAAATAATAGTTTGGATTCTGTTTCCTAGAGGCCTGTGCTATCATCTGAGAAAATGTCACTCCTCTGTGATTTTGATCCGTGTGTGTTATTCTTTCCTACCTGAAAGGCAAGCCAAGAGTTTTCTTCTGCTGATGATGTCTCCAATGTTTTTGATTACAACTTTAGTCTGTCATGTTTGGGGACTATTTAGAAGAAGGGGCAGAAATTAACCTTGTAAAATGACTCATACATGTTTTCTTAAAAAAAAAAAAAAAGCACACACTTAAAAGGGGCAAAGATTACTTCAGACAAGTCCCATTTTACTCCCTAGCATCCAACGCTGGTGTTATCGTGTTTAACTTTTTTTTTTTCAAATTTTTAAAAATTTATTTATTTATTTTGAGAGAGACAGAGATAGTGTGAGTTGGGGAGAGGCAGAGAGAGAGAATCCCAAGCAGACTCTGTGCTGCCAGCGCAGAGCCCGATGCGGGGCTCGATCTCACGAAACTGTGGTATTATGACCAGCGCTGAAACCAAGAGTGAGATGCTTAACAACTGAGTGACCCTGGCTATCGTGTGTAACTTTCATGTTTTTCAAGGCAAACAGTAAACTCGTCCCTCTTCCGGAGAAGCAGGAAGACAAGGAGGAAGAAGCAGGTCACTCCGATATCTCATTCCCAAAGCGCGACTGACATTAATGACTCCTATGGGGAGTTAGGCTTGGCAAACAGATGGGACGGAGGCCAATGGCCTTGTCATCATCGTCTCGGGCTCACCTGGATCAGAGAGTGATGGCTTCTACATGGGGGCCACCCAGACGAGTGAGAGCTAAGTTCTAAAGCAGCCCATTCTCAATGTCCCCAGACATTAAGCCCAAGACGCTTGCAACCTGAATGTGATTGATCCTAATTCCATGCTCTGTGGAAGCTTCTTCACTTCTCCACCTTGACTTCAAAATGTCTCTCAGCAGGTTTTCAAGTGCTACCCCCGAATAATTTGATAAAAATGTTGTGTGAGTTGCCTGACCATTCCGTTCTTCCTTCGCGTTGTAGTCTTATTTTTATGCCAACTGTTTTAGGGCCGAAGGTGCTCTCACGGTTAACTCATGGCAGCTCTGATAGATCTCAGCAGGATTCATGGGTCTCTCAGGGGATGCAGCTTGGAGAAGGGGAAGGTCACCTTTATCTAATTGGAGATAAATCCGAGAGCCTCGCAAACGCAAACCCGGAACATTATTAAAAACAAAGAAAGAACCAGTGTCGAGAATGTTACCCAAGCAAATGACTCAAGGGCAGGTCTTCTGGGACTGATAAAATCACGTACATTTGCTTAAGGCCTGTAGGAGTCCCCCCGGGTCACAGCTGTGTACTCACTGAGTTTCCTGACCCCAAGTACCAAGTATGAGAATAAAGCGACGACACAGCTCACGCTGTGCTGTGCATAGGAATGCTCTCGAAGCAAGCTGCAGGCCTGGGAGGAAAGATGGACAACTGGGTGGTTTTTCTTCCACTGCGAATCGACTTTAGATGCCCCGTAATGGGCACAGGGGTGAGGTTGAGGAGAAAAGATATGAATAAAGGTAGCTCCTGGCGATAACTCATTTTTGAAAGAAAAATACCCAAACAGGGAGGCATTATCTGTAAACACAATTTCAGCAGTACCGGCTATTCCAGACTCTGACAGGACACTTGGGTAACTGTTCCTCTTGATGCTTTTCTCAGAGAAGAAACAGATCGTCAATCTTTGTGGCCCACTGTATGCCAATGGCCGAGATAGAATCTAGGGGACAAAACCAGAAACAAGAAGAATTATCCAGAATGAGTCTTTACAATGAGTAAACTATCCTATTCCTGCTCAAGCCCCCCTTCTCTCTGGCTTTCACAGGCCATGAGCACCAGGCTCTGTTACCCTATCAAGCACAGAGCCTCTCTGAGACTCCCTGGTTCACCAGCTGAGCTAAAGCTTTCACACCGTCTGGACGGGGCAGAGATAATTAAGTAGAAATGCCTGCTTTCATTTAATAATTACCCAAAGACACTCAAGCTCTTTCCAGGATACCCTGTTCAAACTGTATGATATTTCGGGGTGAGGGAGGTGGGCGCCTGGGTGGCTCAGTCCGTTGGGTGTCCAACTCTTGATTTCAGCTCAGGTCACGATCTCATGGTTCTTGGGATTGAGCCCCGCCTTGGGCTCTGTGCTGAAGTGTGGAGCCTGCTTGGGATATTCTCACTCCCTGTCTCTCTGCCCCTCCCCTGATCATGCTCTCTCTCTCTCTCTCTCTTTCAATAAATAAATAAACATTTTTTTAAAAATGATACATTTGTTAAGACAAATTCCTTTGGTATTGAGAATATCAATTGAGAGCAAATGTTTTGCCCAAATGTTCCAAATATTAGCTTCTTGGTTTTTCTTTTTTCTTTCTTTCTTTCTTTTTTTTTTTTTTCAGTTCAAGTGGGTATGTTGTTCTTTATTTTAAAAGATTTATTCCTTTATAAGGAGAAAAAAATGAATATTTTGAAAGGAATGTTTCTACCTACTAACAGCATCTTCACCTGTTGCAACAAAATAAGACAGTTGAAGCTAGAGGGGAAAAAGTCGGAAGTAAAATAATAATTCACTTAGCAGTTAGCATTTAGTGAGCTCCTACTGTGTTCCAGGTATACGTTGTGCTTACTTATAACATCCAAGCATAACGAGAGTGTTGTCGGTCCCATCTCTAGATAAGGAAACCGTGCTTCAGAAACCAGAAATAGGATCATGCAGAGGAGGAATGCGGATTTGAACTCATGGCAAACTTGTGATGTTCTCACTTTATCTCATTTCCCCTCCACTTACTACATTGGTTTCTGTTTTAACTTTTTTAAGTTTATTTATTTTGAAAGAGAGAGAGATGGGGGGAGGGGCAGAGAGAAGTGGGGAGAGAGGGCGAATTCCAAGCAGGCTCCATGCTGTCAGCAGAAAACCCAACTCGGGCTTGAACTCACGAACCTTGAGACCATGACCTGAGCCGAAAAGATCAAGATTCGGACGCTTAACCAACTGAGCCACCCATGGGCTCCTTTACTACATTCGTTAAGATGGGTGTTTTCTTTTGTGAACAGAGATGACCAATGGACCATTTTTTTCTTGGAGGTGATTGGTTGGGGATGATTCCTTGGCACTCTCCTTTCTCTTGGTGTGTGGCATCACCCTGGATCAAAACCCTCCCAGCACCCAGTACAACGCCTGAGCCTCTTCAGATTTCCAGCCTCCATCCCTCCTACCTCTGGCTAGGCTCCTGTGGTGCGGCCCGACTCTACCTTCCAGTCCCTTCTGCCACGATTCCCCTTCTTGCACACAGACCGCAGGCACGTTAGTGACTAGTGCCTTCTCTTATTCTGTACTTTCCTACCTCCGAGACTTTTCCAGGGCCACTAACTCAGCCAGGAAGGTTTCTCCTGCTCCTTCCACATTCACGAGACTCACTCCCACCATTTTCCCAGCCCTCCTCCAACGCTCCCCTTACTTCTTGTGGCTGGAAGTAATATCTGCCTCTTGTACACTTTTAGAGCATTCTCTGTATAGTTTGCATAAACTTACCACTGTTCACACCATGGTTATTGATATTTGAGACTTATTTCACACTTTAGAACTAAGGGCAGGGTTCACTGTTTTCCACAGAGCCTAGCTTTTAATTATAAAGATGCTAGATTTAGAAAAACTACATATTTAAAGAGGACATCTACTTAAAATTGAATTTCAAATAAAGTATAATTTTTAAGTATAATTGAATATGTGGGGTGCCTGGGTGGCTCAATCGGTTAAGCATTGGACTCATGGGTTTTGGCTCAGGTCATGATCTCGTGATTTGTGGGTTCGAGCCCCACGTTGGACTCTGTGCTGGCAGTGCAGACTCTGCTTGGGATTCTTTCTCTCTCCCTTTCTGCCCTTTCCTTGCTCATACTCTCTCTCAAAATAAATAATAAATAAACATTTTAAAATATTTGAATATGTAAAATATTATATAGACCATACTTACATTTTAAAAAGTACCCACTCCTTATCCGAAATTCAAATCTAAGTAGGTATCCTGAATTTTACCTGGAAACCTACTAATAGATACTACCACATTGTTTTATTTTAAATGTTTTTATTTATCATTTTTGAGAGAGTGAACAGGGAAGGAACAGAGGGAGAGGGGGACAGAGGATCCAAAGCGGGCTCTGTGCTGACAGCAGAGAGCCCGACGCGGGGCTCGAACTCATGAACCGTGAGATCATGACCTGGGCCAGAGCCGGGCGCTTAACCGACTGAGCCCCCCAGGTGCCCCCTCACCACATCGTTAGACTGTGTCGTCATTAGCACTTATTGAACTAAGCTCAAATAGTCCTAAATTATAGAGAGCTTTAGAAAAGGTCATAGTGGTAACTAAGCCCCAACTTCTAATTTTAGGATTATTTTTCAAAGTGGGATCTCTCTGAGACTTGCTCCAAATCACACAACGAGCTGGTATTCTTTTAAAAATATAAAATAGATCACTGAAGCTTCAGAGAACTCTAAGGTTGGGGAGAACTTGAACCTTCTGTATGTACTCAGAGGCTCGTCTGGGGTCCCACATGTAGCTATTTCAGGCCTGTTTTGCTGGCCTTATGTCTCTCTACACATTTGCACATCGTTTCAAATGATGAAGTCTTAAGAATCAAGGACTGGCGCCTGAGTGGCTCAGTCGGTTAAGCGGCCAACTTCGGCTCAGATCATGATCTCATGGTCTGTGAGTTTGAGCCCTGCATTGGGCTCTGTGCTGATGGCTCAGAGCCTGGAGCCTGCTTTGGACCCTCTATCTCTCTCTCTCTCTGCTCTTCCCTTGCTCACACCCTGTCTCTATGTCTCTCAAATAAAAAAAATGTTAAAAAAAAAAAAAAGAATCAGGGACTGACCTGTCGGGTCACTGGTCAATCTTGCATGCTAAATAGAATACAATTATAAAAAGACCCCTGCTTCCTATATATCAATACAACCAGGAAGGACCTCAGGAAAGGGATCGAGGCCCCAGTTTTGGCTCCCCCTGCCGCCAGGTGGCAAGTGGTAGCACTTCTCTATCTCCTTGCCCTTTGGAGACTCAGCCCAGCCCACCAAGCTTCTGTCCTTACAGGACCTTCTGTCTCTGGCCCTCCTTCTTCCCTTTGGAGCCTGCCTGCTCTCTTCTGACTCCCAAGTGGAAAAACAACCTGACAAATGAATCTGAACACGGTGTTAAATGCTGACAGGGGTTTAGTGGGTTACATGGGCACCTCCTCCAAGAACCAGATCAAATGCCGTACTTTGTGTGAACACTCTATTGATTTTCCTCGGATTAACTGGTTCCTCCTGGAGTCTATCACCACACTTCTATTGACTCTCTGGTTTTGTTCTTCACTGACTGAAGTATAATTAGCTGTTTATAAACACACACACACACACACACACACACACACACACACACACACACACACAATGACCTCTTCGAGAACAGGGACAATACCTTCTTTATATGTGTACTGCCAACATCTAATATAATGTCCCTCTAATAATAAACAACCAATATATATTTCAAGTATTTTGATAAATTTATTGAATTGGGATTCCCAGGTGTATAACAGCCGTTATAGAAACTCTCAAATGAGTAGAGAGTCAAGCACTGAAAATAGCCACGAAAGAACATTTCTTTTCGTCTCATGATCTAACAAGCCATCTTCAGTTATGTCTAGCAGTCGGGCCTGGAGATTCCTTCTAAGAATAGGATTATGACCGGTTCAGGAGTGTTTACAATGCTAAACGTTATAAATCTTAAACTGTTTTCTTTCTTCTAATCCTTGCCTCCAAATGCTATTTTGAATCTCTCTCTTCTGTTTCTTTAATAGCATCTTGGGCAGATTCCATAACTTTCTGGCCACTTTTAATCATTAAAACATAGACTTGTCAGTGCAGAACAGCAGGGGAGAGGGTGAGGCTCTTACCCTACTCTCCTC
The DNA here is from genome assembly GCA_030068075.1 of Paguma larvata. NCBI lineage: Eukaryota > Metazoa > Chordata > Mammalia > Carnivora > Viverridae > Paguma > Paguma larvata. The sequence goes on along the minus strand of CM057840.1, from coordinate 51,114,222 downwards.
CCTTCTGTCTAGACTCATTTTCTTTGAAGTTGAGGGCAGGGAGGAAGGACAGGAGAATCAAAGGTCAGCGTATAAAACCATCTCTATCTTGGACCAAGGTATAAGGCTTTTCTGGAATCCCCCTGGCTTGGAATGGCTCTGTCCTTCGCTGCTGGCAAAGTGGTGGTAAGGAAGGTGTGTTTCGTTTCTTGGAGAGGCGTTCCCTTGTCCCAAGGCTAGTCGAAGTCCAGCCCTTCCGCCATATTTTTTTGGGTGAGGGCTCCCTCCCTTGGTCCTCTGGCGGCCCAAGCTGCTCTAGAGACTCCACCCCCACCCAACCACTCTGTCCTGCCATTTGGAACCTCAGATATCATGAGTTCTCTTCCTAAGTATTTACTTTGGTGCCTTTGAGCCCTGCAGGTACGGGTCACACCAGCGTACTTTCTGTATTCATAACATCTACAGAAGAAATAGGCACTTGCCACCATGTTTACAAACGTGTTCTTCCTCTGAGTCCCTCTTTAAGTTTTCCTAAGGATTCCCTCCCCGAGCACTCTTTTGTTTTCCAGTGGGAGGTCTCCAGTGAGCTGCAGGCTCTACGGGTCAGCAAGGGACAAGAAGACAGACTCTCCCTTTGGCAGGCATCTCTGTCTCTACCCAGGATTCTTGCAGCGGATGCCCCTTGACCATCCTCGTAGGCCACTTTTCTTAAGTGCGGTCACTGGTCCTCCACTGGTCGGCTGCGAGCGATGCTCTAAAACCACAGCACCACAGTAGCGCCTCCCGATGCTGGTCCAGAACTACTCGCAGAACCCACTGTTAGCAAACCGGCATGTTAGCAGCAGGCTGGGGCTTGGGCACATTTTTAAGGTTGTTTCTAAACTGATACTTTTTTATGCTTCCTTAAAGTTTTTTTTAATGTTTATTTAAATTTGAGAGAGAGAGAATGTGTGCATGAGCAGAGGAGGGGCAGAGAGAGACTGAGACAGAATCCCAAGCAGGCTCCAGGCTCTGAGCGGTCAGCACAGAGCCCGATGTGGGGCTTGAACCCACGAACCGTGAGATCATGACCCGAGCCGAAGTCAGATGCTCAACTGACTGAGCCACGCAGGTGCCCCTTGGGGGCTGACGCTAACCCCCAGCAGATAGCGTCAGAACTGAATTGAATTGTAGGACACCCAGCTGGCACTGAAGAATTAGTTGGTGGGGAAAAAACCACACACATTTGGTGACCAGAAGCGAAATGGAACGTTGACAGGAGAAAAAGTCTTCCCTTGACACTCACCTAGAGAAGAATAGGAAGTTAAAACTTTATTTTGCACTGGTAAGTAATCTGCCCCAATTTGGGGTTCTGGAAATAAAGTGTCTGACACATAGAGGTATTCAGTGAACTCCTGTTGACAGACAGTGATGGCCACTATATTTATAATCTATACAAAACCTTTGCAATCCTTGTCCAGTCTGATTTATCCTGGGGTTAGACTCTTAGTTCTAACCATGCAGGTGTTTTGGCACTCTGCTTTCTGTCTTCAAGCCGAAAATGAAAACATATGAGGGGTGCAATAAAATGTCTCCATTCCCTCACCCGACTACACCCTTGCTGTAGTTAGGGGAGAAATAAGTGGTTTTGAGATAAATAGTTCATTGGCACTGAGGGGAGGAGTGAACTCTTAGCATAATACGGGTGTTTTATTTCTAAGAAATAAGGTCGAAATTATGTAAATACTTTGATCATGAATTTCTCATGTAGAGCAAATAGTGATTTTCTTTAGGAAATTCTTAGGGTGGGGATAAATTATTAAATGTGTTTTGTTTTAGTTAATACTAATTCCAGGGGAAAAAAAACAAACAAACCAACCCTCGGAGGAGAGCATGTCAAGGAGCTGAACCAGAAGCAAGAGACGATCAACAAACGGCTAAAGCAGTGAGATTTCCTTTGAAGACAAAGGAAGAAGAAACTGGGAGAGCTGGGACTTTCCTCTCTTTGGAGACATGGTAGGTCCTAGAGAAACGGGGGCTGGGAGACACTTGGAAGCTGCCAGATTGTGGAAGGACAGGGTTAGGTATGAGACAGTATCTACATAGGATACCTCTGAAGGCCTAGAATGCCCACCCCAAAGCCTCCAGAGGGTCGTAATGCGTAGAAGAACATAAGGAAGCAAATTGGTTAGCTCAAAGAATCCATCCACTAAACCCTTCCCAAAGGAACTGCTTAACGCTCTGGAGGCCTCTCTCATTGGATGTGTGTGTGTGTGTGTGTGTGTGTGTTGCTGGGAAGTGGTAGAGGTTGGAGGTATCTAGGGATAAGACCTTGCGAAAAGGACCCATGGATATAAGGACCCAGGGATATAACCTGCAGAACGTAAAGAGAAGGGGTCCGTCCACTGGGCAGGCTACAAAAATCACTGGTCGTCTGCTATGTTGTGCTAGCACGGTGGAGTAGCTAAGGATGGATCTATTATTAGGTTACTTGGAGCCCAGTTTTGGTTCCCTGCTTCCCTAGATATAGGACTATGAGTAAATTGTTAAAGTTTTAAGTGATTTACTCTTTTGGCTTTTCATCTGAAAATGGGCATAGAAACTACTTCATGCATCTGTGAGCATTAATGAGGTAAAGCACGGAGAGGAACTAGTACCTGGGACATCTACGAATCTGAGTTATTATTATTATTAAAGAAAGCACCACAAGCAAAAGATATATAGATGGAAAATGTCTTAAAGGGCTCACTGAGGAACAATATTCAGTATTAATTTTGAATTTATATGACCAGACTCTATTTACCAGGTCGAATCTGCTTAATAAGTAGTGGGTGGAAACTGACAGGTGACTTGTTTTCAAATACTAAGGATAAAATTAGATACTGTTACTTAGCACTTACATAGAAATTTTTTGATAAAACATGTGGAGTCTCTTTCTTGGGAGAAAACAGAATTAGGGCTTATGAAAAAATGTTTGGAACTTAGAAGTGATTTCCCTAGAGGTCTTATTCACTAAATAGGGTCTGTATTAGACTCTAAACATTTGTGTGTGTGTGTGTTTAGAGGGGCAGACAGAGAGGGAGAGAGACCAAGTAGGCTCTACCCTGAGCACAGAGCCTAATGAGGGGCTCAATTCCGTGAGCATGAGATCATTACCTGAGCCAAAATCAAGAGTCAGACGCTTAACCAACTGAGCCCACCCAGGCGCCCCTAGACTTAATCTAGATAAGAGAAGTCACTAGTATAAAGGAACCCATAAGAATGACCACATGACACAAGAACTGTGACAAGAGCTCTTTATCCCCTGAGTTTTCTGATTTATGAAACTCTATTATTATCGGTTTCATTGTAACTTTCTTTTCCAAAATTTGTTATAAATAATTTTATTATTCATTAATAATTTTTCAAGTTTGTATATTATATTCCAGTTAGCTAACATAGGATGTAATATTAGTTTCAGGTGTAGAATTTAGTGACTGATCATTTACATACAACACCCAGTGCTCATCACAAGTGCCCTCCTTAGCACCCATCACCCATTTAACACATCCACCACCCACCTCCCCTCCAGTAACCCTCCATTTGTTCTCTATAGTTGAGTCTCTTTTCTAGTTTGCCTCTATTTTTCCCCCCCTACGTTCATCTGTTTTGTTTCTTAAATTCATTAATATTAATATTTTGTCTTGTGACTCTCATGAACACCCTTGAAAAAACTGGAATTACTACAGGATGTTAAAATACCAACATTGGAAATACCAGGGTATAAAAGTTGTGTTTGAAAAAAAAAAAAAGTCACATTGGACAAATATTTTTATCAATATCCAATTAGCTTGGGCTGTTAATCCCAAACATATTCTACATTAACTAAGTTAAAACAGGAAGTTGGTGTGAAATTTGGGGAGAGGATACGAGAGGGGGTTAGAGCATAACACACCATGTGTTTCGTCCCTTGGGTCTGGCTTAGAGCTCACCGAAAATGAGCCTTTGCTCATGTCCTTTACATGTATTTTATGGTTTCAACCTAAAAATTCCGTTTGAGTCCATAGCAAAAATAACACGTAAACTGTTGCAAATGTACAGCTCTGTTCTCAAATCCATGAACACAAGTGAACACAGCCAAGGAATGAAGTCGATCAATAGGCCTGGAATGATTAAAAGGTAATAAAAGCCGACAGCTGCTTTGACTTCAATGTTGTTTTTCTTCTTCAGCCTGAACTCTAAATATGTATTTTAAAGCCAATAAATTTAGGATCTAATTTTCCCCCTAGAACACTGTGTTCGATGTTTATCACTCGAATTCTGTTGACTTAGGTAAAAGAAAATGAAATAAAACTTTCAAAGGGCTTGAGGTTAACGTTAAGGCAACCACGCCACCCAGTGAATATGCCGTGCATACAAACGTGTTACTAGAAGTTAGCATTTTCTTTAAACATTTGTGCATTTTCAGTAGACCAATAGACCTAACTTTTTATATAAAATTATACACTAAAGTAGTAATTCAAGAATAATATAGAGCACTATACGTTTTTACCTACTCATTCCTAATTACAGTTAAAAGTTCAAAGGATATTCCAACACTTGTGAATAAAGGGTTTTGCATGTTAGATGTAACCTCTAATGTGGGCAAGCAGTAGAGGTTAGATGACGGGGAAGAGAGGCACGTTGTTTTCTCTCTTACGAAACGTTAGGCAGGCACAAAACAATGACCCTCCTCTGCAGTGGGAAGTGTTGTCTACACCTCACAATAAGTAGTTTCAGATTTTGTCTGATGCCCTTCATACAAAATGTGTTCACAATTTCTCTTCAGCCTGCTATTCATGGTTAGTCATCATTTTTAAGAAATGAATGAATATTATTAACAATTCATAGAAGTGAGTTGAATAATGGCATCAAGGATACGACCAAAGAACTCGTGAGTTAAGCAGTGTGATGCGGTCAGAAATGCTGTCATGATGTCAATAGCATTACTATCCTACCTTCTACCAATCAGGCCATAGATAATGTTTTCAGTTTAAAGTTCACAAAAATTGGATAGACAACTTTTTTGATCAGCCTTTTATTCTAAAGAAATACAAGCACATGGAGGGGGGGAATGAAGAAACCAAGTAAGTACAATAAAAGTCTCCTTTCACTCCGACTCCCAGTTTCCCTGCTCAGAGCCTACTACTAATTTCTTCTGTTAGATGAGCAATGTTTATTTATTTATTTTTTAAATGTTTATTTACTTTGAGACAGAGAGAGAGCAGGGGAGGGGCAGAGAGAGAGGGAGACACAGAATCTGAAGCAGGCTCCAGGCTCTGAGGTGTCAGCACAGAGCCCGATGCGGGGCTTGAAGCCACGAACCGTGCGATTGTGACCTGAGCCGAAGTCGGATGCTTAAGTGACTGAGCCACCCAGGCATCCCAGATGAACCATGTTTAGAAAGGAGTCGTTCATTTCAACAACAAATATTAACTGGGTGCTCGGTTTGAGCTAGACATGGTGTTAGGTGCTTGGAAGTCAAGTCATTAAGAACCAGCCCTGTGAAATAGTTGAGACGGACAGAAAACAGATCATCAAGATAAACATAAACTTGTATTTTTTTAAGTATACACAGAATCCACTGATCTCTTCCAATCGCCCTGTACCTGACATTTTCATGTGGACCTCCCGCAGGCGTCTTGAGCTTGACAGGTCCAAAACTCAACCACTACACGCCACCCAAAATGAGCTTCCCTCTATAAATCAGAGGATGACACCCCATTTATCTAGGTGTTCGAGCCAGAAAACTCACACTAAACAGCCATTTATCAAGCATCTATGACAACTACGGACTTGTGCTAGGCTATATGATAGCAAAAAGGGTAGGTCTTGTCTTCACCAAAACCAGTCTATGAGACTCTGTCCTTGCTTTCTCGCACTTCTGCCCTCTTTGCTCAGTCATCAAGTTCTGTCTCTTCTACTTCTTAAATTCCTCTCAGTATTTCCATTATACTGCCAATACCCTAGCATGGGCCGCCATCTTCCTTTCTCTGGATTACTCCAGAGATGTCCCGGTTGGTTTCCCTCCCTCTTGAACTGGTTTCCTTGCCAATCTTGAATTCCAGTTTTCTCACAGTATTCAGAATCATCATCTAAAATATCAACCTAATCATGTAGTATCTAGTTCAGTGTCTGGCATAAAATTAGAGGCTCAATATTTTGAATGAATAAATGATTGCCGGGGGAAAGTCAACTAATTCAGACTGTGGAATAGGTAAAAACTTCCTGAAAGACATCTGAAAAATAAGTAAGGATAAGTAAGAGGCAGGTAAAGAAATCGGGATAGTCCAGAGAGTCAACGAAAATAAGTCTCAAAGTATAAAACAGCCTCTCGAATGGGAAGTGGGTGTGATGGGAGGTGAGGTCGGAAACACAGTGACACGATCACGGAGGTCCCAGCTAGCCAGGCTGTGGAGTTAGGACTTGATGTTGGAGGTGATAAGAAGTTTGGGCGGAAGAAATCTAAGCAGACTAATGAAATGGTCAGATTTACATTTGAAACGGATCATTCTGGCTGCTGCTTGTAAGATGAAGTTGGGGGTGTGGGCAGGGGTGGTAAGGCTAGAGACAGCACTGAGATAGGTGAAATGGAAGGGACAAGTTAAATTTGGAATGACTCACAGGCCCTCCCACGTAGAACTATCTAGAAGGCAAAGAAATTATTGAAGGAGTCACCAGGAGGACACGACCGCTGGTTGACCTCTGAGCTGGACACTGACAACTGGAGGCTCCTCCCCACTCCCCTGTCCTTGGAATGTGCATCCAGCTTGCCTTCCCTGCTCCCAGAGGGTGCTCCAAGGACGCAGCCTTGAGACTGTGGTGTGTTGAGAGCCATCTGGGTTGTATGTGTGAATGAAGGATTCTATATAAACTTTTAAGATTTGGCAGGCAAGCGTGGAGGTCCCCTCCCGTGGCCACCCAAGACAAGCCTTGTGTGTAAGTTCCCTTGCCTATTCACCCTGCTACCTACCAACCTGGAGAGGCCCACCTCTTTCTTCCCTCCCAGTATGGGCCTGGTTACACCCAGATTACATCCAGCCAACGAGCTTGTGAACCCATAGAAATAAAAGCCTGAATCTCAAGGCAGAAGTCAGGTACAGCAATAGTTCCGAGAGCAAACAGATTAAAACAGTGAGAGTGGGTGATAGTCCCAAGCAGAAAATATAGATGAAACAACAACAATGTAAGGTTGGAACTTACACTATTTAAGACAGAGAAAGAGCCAGCTAAGAAGTATGAAACAGGTGAAGCAAAGGGAATTAAGTTTCAAGAAGGGTGGGTCTGATTAATGGTAACAAATGTAGCCCGGGGGTCTAGAAAGAGAGGCACTGACGCATAGCACAGGTGGAGTTGTATATTTCATCTTCTGAAATGAGCAAGGAGCTACATGAGGTGGGGAGGGAAAGGGGGGAGGCGGGAATACACTGCCCGATGGCTTGAGTTCTCTCACCTCACTGGAAACAAGGCTGCTGGAAACGTGTGTGGCCCGTAGAGCCTCTCTGTTCAAACGAACGGGTGCCTGACGGCAAGTGGGGAGTAGAATCCAGTCTTAGTATTTCACCTATTTCTACCCTCCTGGACCAAGTGAAGCGACTTTTCATCCTCACTTATCTGCCCAAACCGAAGCAGAACAACAATTTGGAGCCCAGCACTTAAAAACGAGATTTATTTTAACCCAAAGCGCTAGCTACCACTGAGCACCCCCTGCGTTACAAGATGCCATCATCTCGCGGAGCCTCCCCATCATGTGACTCAAAGGTCTGTGCGGTCCTTACAGGTCTGTCACCCAGCCTCTCTGCAATCTAGGAAGGGAACATGAAATGGAAACGAGAAAAGAACAGGCATAAAGATAGCAGGGGAACCAATGCGCATGTGTGCGAAGTGCTTGAAAAACACCTCTTCAACTCCACTGGCCACCTCCCACTAGAGAGAAGTGGAGGTTGGGCAGGGGTTGAGGGAAGTGGTAGTTTTGTTAGAAAGTTTCCTGAAGGCTGTTAAGACAGGAAACTGACGAACGATAAATTAAAGGAGTGTCAAGAACCAGGAGGTGAGCTGAAGCTGGAGACCAAGACTCTGTCATCTGTCGCTGTGTATTACTTCCTCTGGGGTGCCCAGCAGGGGATCTGTGGGATACATTCCGGGTTCGTTTTGACAGGCACCTGGGTCGGAAGCACGGGACACAGGGAGTTTGGATGCGGATAAACCCTGCAGGGTAGGCCGGGAAACGGAGGCAATGGCCTGACAGCTAACAGGGTAAATTAAACAAAAGAATAAATACAGGGCAGGTGAGGGCATACAGATGCTGAAACCCGAGATGCCACAGTTGTAAAGAACGCTGGGTTTAATTGTCTGCTGTAGGTAGTGTCTTGATGGATGATTATTAAAACTCTAGAAAGTCTAAGTTGAAGATTTCTGCCATTCCACCCTCCACCTCACACTGCTCAGTAACCGGTAAGTGAATTTCTAAAAAGTCACACCTACCCTCAGAACTGAGCCGATCATAGTACCCATCGGCTTTTTCATACTTTTCATTCTAATGTAACTACCAAATTGCCACATCTATGGTAAAGTTATCCCCCAACTGAACAACTGCTGTACCGTTGTCTTGCTCTTCCTTCACCTCATTGTCCCCTTCCCCCCTGGGGCCATTCTATTCTTGGCCTACGTAGAGGTCACTCTTTTATTGTTTGGACTCTCAACAGTTTACACATTTTGTTAAGCTCTTACCATGCGCAAGATATTTCGCTAGGGACCAAGTATAAATAATATCACTCAAAACAACAGCTAACACTTTTTGAGTGCCCACGGTTCTTTTTTTTTTTTTTTAATGTTTATTCATTTTTGAGAGAGAGACAGATTGTGAGCGGGAGAGGAGCAGAGGAAGAGGGAGACAAGAATCCGAAGCAGGCTTGAACCCACAGACCTCGAGATCATGATCTGAGCCAAAGTCAGACGCTTAACCGACTGAGCCACCCAGGTGCCCCAAGTGCCCACAATTCTGCCGGGCGCTTTACATGAACTAATTCGTTTAATCTTCATGACACCCTGTACATTGAATAGGAAGTTATTTCCATTTTGGACAGGTGGAAACCAGCTTAGGTAAATGACCAGCCTGAGTCCACACAGGTAGTAGGTAGTGTGACCAGGGATTGAAACCCAGCTACTTCCGATTCCAGAGCTGTGCTCTCAGCCCTTAGGTATCCCTGCTTTCCCTGCCCCTAAGGAGATGTGCTCCCAGCTACGCACAAGTAACAAATGTGATCTGACAAGTGCCAATGAAAGGTCGTTTTTTTCTCCTTTCCTTGCTGACTCTCTGAGATCTTTAAAATTCTATTTTCCTAACCTACTTTTGAGTTTTAACTAGAGTCTGACTTTGAGATTTACCTAAGTACATGGGCTTACATAGGGAAAAATTAGGCCTAAACTACTTAATATGAAATGTATTCGTTAGAATCCGTACAGACTTCTTTATCAACACACACGACAAAGCACCAGAATGTCTACTTCCAACACAATCTTTCTAGCGTTTTCACTTCATTCAGTCCCGACTCCCCATTCAATATACGAGCCTAATGCTCTATCCTGCAGGCAGACGCAGGTCCTATATGGCCTCTCATGTCCCAAACCGCCATAAAACTTAAGGACTTCTCCACTGACAACTAGTCCAGTCTGCAGCACTCTTCCTTGTGATCATGTGTGAAGTGCCCTTCATTGGGGGACAGGCACGCTCGGGGAACAGTTGGTGCTGGGAAGCACCAGCGGCGTCTGGCTACAGTGGAGAGATGCCCGGAGGGAGGGAGGGAGGAGCTAAAGTCGGGAGCGCTGGGTTCCGCTCTAGACAGTGCCGCTTACTGCACAGTTTGGTACAAATCACTGCTAAGCCCCCGTCTCCTGTCTGCAAAGGTGAACGGCTTTGACCAGATGAACTGCTGGGTTCCATCCACCTCTCGAAGTCGTGCCCATCAACGCCGGATCAGTGGGCTGCCGTCCGGATCCTGGCTGTGCTACTCGCAGACTAACTACCGTGCGCGCCCCTGGGCCAGCTGCATAACGTCTCTGATTCAGAGCCCTCATCTGATGACAGTATCTCTTCGCCCCTTCTGCCTCCCCCTCCCCCCTTTTAATATGGCCTAACACAGACCCCGTGCGCTCAAGGTCAATATCAAAACATCGTTATTATCATCGACACGGTGGGCTGGGACTTACCCTGCCCCACGGAGAGCCCTACATACTCTCTCCCTTCTCACTCTGAGCTCAGCTCAAGCGTCTACAAAGTGTCCGCTGGCTTTCGCTCTTAACTCTGGGCCCCAGACGTGCTCAAAGTTTCGGGGTAACTCCGCAGCAACCTCACCCCCTTAACGTCCGACCCTTCTAGCGAACCGCGGCTCTTCCACGTCCTACGGTTCTCGGGTCCGACTTGACGCCAACGCCGGGAAAAAGGGTTCCGGTTGGAGGCCGGTGCGCTTCCTCCGCAGCACAAGCCCCGCCCGCCTGGAGTCTCTTGAGCCTTCCCGGCACCCGGCGCGGCCGCCGCGCAGGAAGTGGGCTTGTCGGAGGGGGCGGGGCTTCCAGGAGGAGGCGGCAAGTTTGAAAGGAGTCGACGGTTGATGGAGGCCAGCTTTTGCCTTCGCCTGCAGTAGCTCCCAGGGCGGCTGGCGCTGTAAGTGAACGCGAACGGACACGGGAGGACGGGAGGACGGGAGGACGAGAGGACGGACGGAGGACGGGAGGACGGGAGGACAGGAGCCCGGACTCCCGGCCTGGCAGTGTATCCGTTGTGCGCAGCGCTGGGGAGGAGGCTGGGGAAGCCAGCCCCCGGCAGGTGGGGCTCTTTGAATTTGCTGTTGGTCCCAGCAGCAACCTGAGCTCCGTTCCTACGAAACGAATGAGTATTGTCCGGTGCCGCATAGACTGTGTGAGAGGACACTTGAGCTGAAGCTGGCCGAGTGTAGCTTGTATTTGTATATATTTTAAATCCATGTATTTATTTAGAAGGGAGTAGGGTTGAGATCCTCAGCAACTTCCTGCAGGTCTCTGTCGCTCACGCATCGCTTACCCACAAAATCAAGAAAGGCAAAAATATCATACTTAATCCAAAAGTCAAAGGAAAAGGGCCGTACATGTATGGCACTGCGCTGGCGTCGGGCGATCCTTTTTCTCTGAACGAGTTCAGGAAACTTTTTACAGTACTTAATTTATTGAGGTTGAGAGTCATTTCTGTTTGTTGTTTATAGTCTTTGCCTCCTGGAATTTTGATTTCCAGGAACTGGTTTGTTTTAGCAAAACGAAGTGTGTACTGTTGAAGAGGTATGCCGTCAGTATCCACTCGGCTCAGCGTCTCGGTGTTGCAAATACACAAGAAACCAGAGGGTAATTAGCAGTTAATCTCTGCTTCCTTGCTAAGCGGTCTAAGGGTCACTCTACATATATTGTCAGGTCACTTATATACTTTATCCCAGGAGAGAGCTCCTACTGTGTAGTTGGAAGGCCTTTCCCCCGCCGCCCCAAAATGAATCGGAACCGAAATTGAAATTGGATATGGAGGATGATTCCAAAGAGAAGCCCTGGGAGTTGGGGAAACATCTTGGAGGAGACTAACTTGAAACAGAAAAGTCATCGGCTTACTAAATATTGGAAGGTTTCAGAAACCAACACTAACATTTGAATGTATGTGGTGGGCAGGGTAATCGAGGTGTTTTTGTAAACCTGTTAGCTGAGGCATTTGATGTTTATAAGGTTTAATCTGATAACAGCGTGCAAGACAGAGAGGAGAAGGGTGTGTGGCAATGATTATGAAGGTGTTTTACACCTACTCTTTCTCTGTCTTGATAATCTTTTTATTTATTTATCTATTTATTAACGTTTATTTATTTTTGAGAGACATAGAGACAGAGCATGAGTGGGGGAGGGGCAGAGAGAGAGGGAGACACAGAATCCGAAGCAGGCTCCAGGCTCTGAGCTGTCAGCACAGAGCCCGACACGGGGCTCGAACTCACGGACCGCAAGATCATGACCTGAGCCCAAGTCCGACGCTCAACCGACTGAGCCACCCAGGCGCCCCTGTCTTGATAATCTTTGATCCAGATGTAGCTTGTTGGGTCGTAGACTACATCAGCAGTGGCCAGTGTCACTGTATTGATAAACGGCACACCATATCTGGAGTAGTGGGTTCGGTTTGAGCTTTACATTTTAAGAAGATGTTGACAAAATAGTTTGTTTCAGAGGAAAGGGAGTAGAACAGTGAAGTTTCCAAAATAATGTTACGTAAGGAGTCACTATACTTAAATTATACTTAACCTCAGAGAAGAGCCGTCTAAGCGGAGACGGGGTGGCTTTCTTCACATTGTTAAAAGCGGTGTCGTGTGAACAGATGAACATATTCTTCGCAGTGGCATCGACCGGAAACAGGACCCGTGGGTAAAGGCCGCAAGGAACAGATTTCTGCACAGCCTGCGGAAGAGTTTTCTAGTCATTGGAGCCATTTTGAAGTGGGAACAAGTTGCCTTGGGAGTTAGAGAATATCGTGACGTTTGCACGTGTTCAAGCAGAAGCGGAAAGTTGTTTGTCCATCATCTTTCAGACTGGCTTTCTACGTTTATCAGACTTTAGGCAAATTACCGAAGCTTCTCTTTACCTGTAAAATTCTAGGAAACATCAGGAACCCAAGAAATGGACTTCCAGAATTGTGGGTCATTTCAGTGTTTGCAAAATTGAGTGTATCCACACGGGGTCTCTTGAATTACGCTCCTCCCTGACAGAGTGGGAGTCTGTATGTAATCAATCGGGGATCCTTAACTGAGCGGCGGAGGGGGGGTCTGCTATTTCCAGTGCTCCTGCCGCCTCGTTCTGGGCACAGCTAGAAATACGAGGAAGGTGAAAAAGTATTAGCTTCCTGGGGCTCAAAGTGTAGTGTCAGTTCTGTAAACGTAAACGTGGCAGGCATTACAACAGGTAAGTGCAAGGTCCTGGGGCAGAGTTTCCTAACCTCATGCCGTTATTGACGACTGGTCTGAATAATTTCCTGTGGGGGGGGTTGGGGGGGCTGCCCTGTGCATTAGGTTGTCTAGCTGCATGCTGGCCCTCTGCCCCCACTCCAGTCCCGACAACCAAAGATGTCTTCAGACATTGCCAGATGTCCCCGACCCTGGGGGCGACACTGTGAGAACTACTGGTCTAGGGGTCACAGGTGGCAGTACCTCTGAGGGACATGAGGGGAAGGTGGTTTTTGTGGTTGTTTTTAAAGTTCTCTTCTCTGGTGCCTGGAATTCCTACCCTTTACAGCATTCCCTTCTTACTGTATTGCTCCCCTCTCTCTCCCAATGTGCATCTGTCGCCTTACTACCCATCTCACTGTGTGTACCTGGCTAGGATGTAAGGTCAGAGTTCAGTTTTAGTGTCCACCCTCTGTTGCTACTGTTTATATATAGCTTCTGCGGATAGTGCTGCTTCTCTATCTTGCTTTGAGGATTAATTCTCAGGACCAAACTTGTTAAACTCTATGCCCCCCAAATTTAAAAGAAGAAAAAACACGCTTTTTCAGGTTTTTCAGGACTTTCCTGCAAAGTCCTCTTTCCCATATGAAACAGAACAGCATTAGGAAACTCAGAGAATGATGGAGTCATTTCAGAATAAAAGATACTGTAGGACTCATATATCCACATTTACACTTTAGATGTAAAACTTAGGAAAGATATATGTAATTCGTGTTCTCTTACTGGGATGTCTGATGCTGATTGTCACTACTATGAACAGTCAGCCTTGGCTTGTTAACTTTACTCCTGTGGAGCAGCTTCTGGATAGAGAGATGCACTGCTCTCACCAGGTTACTGATCTTTGCTTTTTCTTCCTTCAGACTCAGACTAGCGGGACGTTCCCAAGATGGAAACGTTGTCTTTCCCCAGATATAATGTAGCGGAGATTGTGGTTCATATTCGCAACAAAATCTTAACAGGAGCTGATGGTAAAAACCTCTCCAAGAATGATCTTTATCCAAACCCAAAGGTAAAGTGTGACTTGCGTGCGGGGGATGGCATTTACATAGAAATGAAACTACTCGGGTCTGCAGTGTTTGGAGAAGGGCACGTAGCTACCGTGTGATGTAAGCCAGTCCTTTTAATCCAGAAGCATTCTCTCACTTCTCGTAATTTTAAAATAAAGTTAAGTCCGTATGTGGGGTGACTTCTACATTTCCGTTGGGAATTCACTTCTTTAATATGGTAGTTTTCTTAAAAAAAAATCTTCTAAATCATAAACGTATTAGAGTATATTAAATTTTTTATTATTATTGGAGTGGTGATCTGGGTGCATTATTTATTGGTCGGGCTTGAAGAAACCTATTCCAGCTGGTTTCCAACCACAAAAAAATGGTTAGAAACAATTCTCTTTGGAAGCTTGCAGATTAATTTTCTTGCATTGTGCCCCAAGGGGGGGGTTGAGTTGTTTTGACAGGCATTGTTCTTATTTCTTTAGTTATTAAATGCAAAAATGAGCAATTTATGTGTCAGAGACAATCCCAGAGTCTCCTTCCACTTTCCTGTGTTGGTCTTGAAGTGATAACATAATAAAACCTGGTTTAATGGCGAAGAACTCAAACTCTGTGATCTCAGGGCCTTTTTAATTCTTTAAAAGGGAACGGATAATCTCCAAATGAATGAACTTGTATATGGATCAGAACAGGCTCTACCAGCCAGCGTTTGGCAACTGGTGTATTAGAAGAGAAACCTTTTATAAAAATCCCAGGCTACCCTGTTAACGTTATATCCGCAAGATCATGGTGTTCACTTAAACTGTGACATCTCAGGAAACCTCAACATCTAAAGCAAGCATGAACTAAGTTTGCCCATGGTCTTTATTTAAAAAAAACCCAACGCCCTCAGTGCGCCATTATTTTTGCCACATGTCTGCAGCCTGTTTTGAAAGACCGACCCTTCTTCCCTCCCCCGCTGTGGACGGATTGCCGAGATTGGGTTGGATTGGATATACGTGCTCTCATTCTGTCCAGAAGCTTAAACAACTGATCCTACTGACCACTTCCTATACCTGAGCAAACCGCTAAGTGTGTGGGTGTTTTAAAATTTGGAATAGTTAAACATTTCAAGAGAACTAGAGTCGTTCCGTTGGTAATGGCGGCGGCAGTGCAGCTTTGGCGCCCTGCGTCCGAGTGTGACCGGCTGTTTCTCTGTCGTAGCCTGAAGTCTTGCACATGATCTACATGCGAGCCTTACAGATGGTGTACGGGATTCGACTGGAGCATTTTTACATGGTGGGTTAAGATGGGGCACAATCACGCTCTTTTGCTGTATTTCTCTTGTTCGCGTTGCATACTGGTTTCAGGATAAGAAGTTCTGGACTCTGTTAACAAAGTCAGAGGCTTATGTAAGAGTAATGTCACCTGCAGAAGAATCTTAGGCATAACAGTGGCTTGTCTTGATAGCTCTAGTAGGACAAAACCAGAAGTCAGAGACCTGAATGGCACAGATCATTGACGCCGTGCAGGTACTCACAGAGGTGCAGGCTTGTCTGCAGAGACTGTAATGAACAACAGCGCTGCTCTCTCTCGGGGCAGGACTCCCCAAACAGGGGAGAAGGTATGCACTAAGGTTGGAAGTAATCAGAATAAGGCAACTGAGCTTTTAGCCAGTTAGATATTTCCAGTAGGAAAGGTCATTTTTCTTAATGTTGTTGTTGTTACACCTTCAGGACATTGCCTGAAGTTTTATTGCAAATGTAATGTCTTTAGAGTCTCATCAGTACGATTACATATTGTTTAAAAGTCAAAGGCTTTGCTATGACACTTTGCTAAAGCTTAGTTTGTTTATAAAATAGGGATAGCACACTGTCCTAGGGTTCTCATAAAAGTTAAAAAAGAATATAAAATGTTTAGCCTAGTTCCTGATGTCCAGTAAGTGTAACCTTCTGCTTCACTGTTTCATTCGTTTAAAGCATCTTCACCGAGCGCCTGCTGCGAACCTAGCATTATGATAGTAGCGACAACTCGAGTTTTGTGCTAGGACCTGTATTGTTGGCTAAGTTTTGAAAATTTAATGGTAATAGGATTATTTTAATCTTGGTTTATGATTAAGGTTATCACTTTGTCTAATCAGCGTAAAACTTAGATTTGTGATGCGTCCCATTTAGATGCCAGTGAGCTCGGAAGTCCTGTATCCACACATCATGGAGGGCTTCTTGCCAGTCAGCAACTTATTCATCCATCTGTGAGTAAAGTGCTTTTATTTTCTTAGACTGCCTACGTTCACATTACATCACATTAAGCTTTCTTAATGACAGGAATTCTCGGAGAAAGAATTTCCGTCATCTCCCTCTCCACTCCATCAGTACATTCAAAATCGTAGACCTCCAGATAGAACTAACCGCCTCCCTCCGTGGCACTTTCAAGTCGCTTGCGATGGAAGTTTTGAGATGTTATGAATCTAAAATTGTTTCCAGTGTTTTGAGTTCTCACAGAGTCCTAGTACCTCTAGGAGTGTGTGTCGTTTATTAGGATTTATACCTTGGTATTGTATACCTTGGTATGGCACGAATACTTGCACAGTGTACAGAAAACGTTGTTTCTGCACTGCAGGGTTGTGCATGGTTGTAGGCTTCCGATTTGGTCTTTTGACGTTGAGAACCATCTCCAGAGATCTCTTCGGAAATAAAGTTTTTACATTCTGCGGTTGGTATGTAATTTACAATATTTCTTCTCCACTTCATCTTCAAGGGACTCCTTTCTGCCCATCTGTCGGGTGAATGACTTTGAGATTGCCGATATTCTATATCCAAGTAAGTGGGAATTTGAAACAATTTTTAATTTCTGACTTCAATCTAATATGTTACCTTTCCATTAATAAAATTAAAAAAAAAAAAAACTACAGGAAATCGGCTTTAGAAAGTGTATCCCATTCGTAAGGATGAATTTTTTCATATCCCATTACTGGAATTTTTTTCTTTTGTAGATCCACCAGAAAACTGTTTTTTTTGTGTGTGTTTTTGTCGTTGTTTGTTTTTTTAAGGTAGAAGCTGAGGGCTTTAATGTGACAACTTTCTTCTTTCTTAATACAGATGCTTAGTGCTATAAATTTCCCTTTTGTCCTGCTTTAGCTGCATCCCACACACTAATGACAGGTTGTTTCTTCTCTGTGTGTGTGCATGTGTGTGTGTGCATGTGCGTACACATGCACGTGTGCCTTTGGAGTGTGATTTAAGCTTATCTTCATCGGAGTAGTTCTGCGGTCTTCCACTTCTGGGGCTGAGATCACATCCCTCCTGAGATACTTCTTTGCTTTTGTAGCTGTTCCAAGATATCACTGGTCAAACCTTGCTTTTTAATTCCTAACTTTGGTAGTTCTTGGACCACATATAGAGTTTAATTCAAACCAGAAATCCCTATGGCGATCGGCTCAGGGTTTAGAATTCTCAGTATTTGTTTTCTCTCCAGAGACAGTGTTCCCTGCCATCTTCCTCACTGGCATGAGAGACTTTCTTTCCTTCGTCTACTTTTCCACCAGGAGTGTCGCCTTCCCAGCTTCCGCATCTTCTAGGGAATCTCGGCTCCAATTCTGAAGGCATTTGCTACCCTTCCTACATGAAAGTTCATAATCCAAACCGCTCGCTGCTTTATTATTTAGCCTGGACTTATTCTCTTCTGCTTCTCCTCCAGCTGGTTGCTTATAAGACTTTCTCCTTATTGTAGGTTTTTAGCAATTCGATCATGATGTGCTTTTTGGGGAATTTCTATTTGTCGTGTTCCCCCCGACCCAGCTTAGATTTGCTCACTTCCTTGGCTCCGTCTACAGTTTCTATCAAATTTGGAAAATATTCAGATATCTGACACAACTTTTTTCTGCCAGTTCTTTTTGCGGGGCTCCGATGACACGTTTGTCACGCTACGTGACGTCTCTCAGCTCACAGGCCCTGTATTCACTTTTTCTCTCTGGCCCTTCAGATAGGTTTGATTGTCCCGTCTTCATTTTCACTAATACATCCATCTCGCAGGCCGATCCGCTCTTCATCCCATCTGGCGTATTTTTCATTTCAAGTATTTTATTTTTAAGTATAAAGTTTGATTCGGGTCTTTAAAAAAAAAATTCTTCCCAGAGTGCCTAGGTGGCTCAGTCTGTTAAACTTCCTCCTTTGGCTCAGGTCATGATCTCATGGATCATGAGTTCAAGCCCCGAGTTGGGCTGTGTGCTGACAGCTCAGAGCCTGGAGCCTCTCTGTGCCCCTCTCTGCGCCCCTCCATCCCCAACCCCGCTCTGTCTTCTATCTTTCAAAAATAAATAAACATTAAAAAAGAATTAAAAAAAAATCTTCCCTTTATAATGCTGATGTGTTTCTCTGTGTTCCTGAACAAACAATATATTTATAGATTAAAGGCTGTCAGGAAGATAGGGTTTAGTTTGGAGAGACCAAGGCCTCTAGAACTCGTAAATTCTAGTTGCCTTGGCCTCTCCAAACTCCAAACTCTTATCTCTGTGACTGAGCAGGACCCGTGAGTTCTGTCGGTACCCTCCCTCCCTGGGACACAGCCTGAAAAGTCCAGGTATCAGGCTGGCGCACGAACAGGGCTCCCTCATTTGTCACGGGGACCGCTGTGCTCTAGTGCCTGTTGTCCGGCATCTAAAATCTGTTGCTTCATATATTTTGTCTGGTTTCCTAGTTGTTTAAGATGGGAGAGTAAATCTGTTCCCTGTCATTCTCTCGCAGCCAGAAACGATTTGTCTTTTTTTTTTTTAAGTTATTAATGCAAAGATAATTCTGATCTTTATATAGAGCACATTTTTTGCACTTCAATTAACTATAGCACATTCCGAGTTTAATTCTTTATACTGCGAGCCAAATATGTTGGGGGAAAGGATGAATTTTTATTTTCACATTGTCTCCAAGGTTTACATAAGGAGTCTTGCTTTCTGTTTTAGAGGCAAAACGAACGAGTCGGTTTTTAAGTGGCATCATCAACTTTATTCACTTCAGAGAAGCATGCCGCGAGACATACATGGAATTTCTTTGGCAATATGTAAGATTTAAATATATTCGGGGTCGCATACCAGATCAGTAACCTCATTTAGGAACTACTGACCTGTTGGGAGACAGTCGTCACAGGTGTCTAATTGTCATATGGCTGTGAGAGCCCAGGTTATGTGGCTATTTGTGGGAAGCTGCCGATTTTAATGCCTGGAAAGCATATATCAGAAGGGGATTTTCTTTGCTCTTTGATCATGTTAGGGAAAGGCTGGGATTTTGTTTTCGTCTTGCAGCTGAGGCTTCTTTTCCCATATTAGGAAATGTCAGGGAAGAGAGATAGTAACCAATTTATGTGTTCTTTATTTAATTGAGATATTCGAGGTTTATATTTGCTTTCTAAAGAATGGCCTAAAAGGATGGGTTGTTTATCAAGCTTGCCCAACATGCGTTATAAGACTCAAGCCAAGTAAATCACTTTTAACAGATGGAAACTCAGTTCGTCAACAATTTAGAGAATTTGGAAAGATTATGGGTCAACTGTGTGGTTTGCTTCCATCTGTCCTCGGTTTTGGGTTAGCATATTCTTAGAAAAGTGCCAGAGTGGCACAGGCGGCTAGAACTTAAACTCCAGCCACCCTGAGTGTGTAGATAAGTGCTTCCTCGCACAATCACGTTAAGCTTCTACTTCCTCAGCATCACACGCTCTCCAGAGCTGACGTGTATTTGCTAACACACACAGAAACATACAGTGTGGCTTGGCTGATTTCCCGAATTTTAAGCCAGAGCTCAAACAGCTGTTGGTGTTACGAAGCCCCGGGGACTCCCCAGGGCTCCTCCTCAGCCATTACCCAGCTCGGGCCAGGTGTCATCGTATCTAGTCTTGTAGCAGGTCGTTCTCTGGTCTTCCATGCAGAAGGCCTAACTGTGGTAAGAATTGGGCACCTATGTGTGAACAAATAAAGAAGTTCTTGTTCACGCATCATGAATGCCTGTTCTCTCTTAAATTTCTTATTTCTGAAAGATGAGGCGTAAGCATTTTGCGGTGTGAACTGGTAGATGTTTTGTAATACACCTCACCGTTTCTATTGAAAAGCACTAATACAAGATTTGCTTTAATAGAAATCTTCTGTGGACAAAATGCACCAGTTAAATACTGCACACCAGGAGGCATTGACGAAATTGGAGAGACTTGAGTAAGTAGGAGATTTACAGGTTATTAGTTTCAGGACGCAGAGTGAATCGTGGGAAGGCCTTTGCAGCCCTGCGGTCCACTTCCGGTCACCCCCTCCGCACTCACTAAACAGCAGACGGTCTAAGGTTGCCTGTTCTAAAAAAGAAAAAACTTCATTTTCCTTCTTTCTGACTCTTAGCACATAATATATTCTTTTGCTTTATTCCTGCGAATTAGCTTGAGATGCGTAAAGCCACTAACTTCCCTCCTAAATTGTGTCTGGAATTACTCATGTAGGCGCCCAGTAGCTAACCGGACTCTCTGTTCCTTAAGGTCCATTAATTCCGGGAAAAGTTTTACTCCTTCAGCAGAGCTTTGTTTTGCCTCATCGGTCGGACAGGAGAGTCATTCAGGAGTTGATCTCTTGGCCAGATATGTAGATTTTGAGCAGAGGGATTTCTTTTTTATCCCTTCTGATTTCTGGACGGTTTTGAGTCGATCTGCTTCAGGGGAGCACATTCCTCACCTGCCTTAGAGACAGCAGGAGGCGGTGAAGACTGGGGCCCGGAGGCAGAGACTGCAGTGGAACAGGTGAATTTAGCGTGACCCAGGTGAAGAGAGGAGTGACAGGCCGGGAGCAGGCGTTTGCGGCATATGCAGAACAGCTCTGTCCCTAGCGAAGCCCCTGGAATGTTCCCAGTACACAAATCCTACAAACCAAGGGCAAAAGGATAATAGGACAATGGGCAAAGGTTAAAAATGGGATTTACGGAGGAATACGTGCAAACAGCCAATTAAAAATATGTAAAGATTATTCAACTCACTAGCATGAAAACCACAGTTCTAGACCAGGTCTCAAAACCCAGTTGAGAGCCATGCCCATGGCTGAGACCTGTACCGGGGCAAGTGCTGTGAGGAGGGAGGGGCAGAGCAGAGGAGCGGGTGACACAGGAGAGGGGGCGGGGAGCAGCCAGGCCGGAACTGGCACCGAACAGGAGAGGGATGTCCCGCCCTCGTGTCAGGAGCTGGGTGAGACCTTGCAGCTGCGCGTGCAGAGGAGTCCGTGCATAGATTGGGTGGCGGGAGGCCGGGGGAGCCCATCTGATTCTTATTTTCTGTGTCGTGGAGGTCAGGTCATCTATTTTAAATCCCTGTCACGTGGAAGGATGAGAATTCAGAAACATGAAAGCAGAGAGTTTTTGTTTTTTGTTTTTTTCCCCCCTTTGAGTTATTTGAGGACAGGGACGATTTTGGCCTTGCACAGCGAAGAACTCGATCTATGTTATTTTAATCTGTTTTGCTATGTTTAGTTCCGTTCCTGTTGAAGAACAAGCCGAGTTCAAGCAGCTTTCAGATGATATTCAGGAGCTGCAGCAATCACTGAATCAAGAGTTTCGTCAAAAAACGGTATCAGCTGTGTTGACCGTAAAAATTAAACAGCCCGGTAATCTCATCAGCAGAAACGGGCTTATTTGGGAATAGCAGAAAATGCAGTTTGGTACACGTCAGCGGCGGCAGGAACCGAGGGCGCGTCCAACAAAGGAGAGCGACGTTACTTTATGGAGAAGGAGGGAGCGGGGCGGTTCCTTCGGACGGAAGTCCACGGAGGAAGAGCAGGAGGGGAGGGCGATGGTGGCGTCTCGTTGGCCGAGTGGCGGGGCCGTTAGGCTGCGGGCTGGTGGATTCCCGCCGGAGATGCCCTCCGGGAACGCCTGCCCGCTTCGGGGCTGTGCCTGACCTGGGGCGGCGCCGGTGACAGCTCCCCCTCCTGGCCTCCCGCCTCCCTGGGAGTCAGGCCTCGTCTTCCTTTTACAGTTGTTAGCTAAGAATTTTAAAAAAACTTTATTTTTATGTTTTTTTGCGGAGGCTGAGGGGGTAGGAGCACATTACTTTCAGTGACTAAAGGTGCAGGCCATAGTGCTGTGCCACCTGCGCCCCTTAGAACGGGTGTACTCCGTCAACCACGGGCTGTCCCCTTGGGGTGTCAGAGTTCTAGTCCGTCTCATTGACTAGAATGTTTTCGGATTTTCCTTTTTCTAATCCTGCGGTTCCTGAACTGCCCCGGGCACCCTGGACGCCACAGCACACCCGCAGGGGTGCTGCAGGATATTTTAAAATTTGAAGGGACACCGTGACCCTCAGCATCTGTCATAACAGAACCAGCAGCTCAGGATAACGCACAGTTCCAACAACAACTCACATTGCTTTCCTTTTGGGTCTTCGTGAGCCTGGGGTTTGACGTTGGTCACACTCAAACACCAGTACTATGTGAAAAACCTCACGGAAGAACAAACGAAAATGTCTGAGTCCGATCTGATTCCAAGATGTGTGCGGTTGTGCGGAGCGCGATGGGTACACACATCCCATCTGGAAGTAGTCGTGATTATTTAAGAATAAAATAAGCATTTTTTCTTTCAATTTGTATATGTTGCTTTTTCAAAGGGCTACTGAATTGTCAGGACATAAATACTTCTGCAGTTATTTGGTTTCACTACTTAATAAAGGAACGGTTAGATACTTGTTTTGGACCTGTGGTATCATGAATAGAGAAAGTTTGAGAATATATATTCCGGTGTAATCCATTTAACTCCTCTTCTTTCTTACCTTTATTTTATGAGAAACCTCTGAGTGGCTAAATTTAAATCTATTTTGAATCCGAGAAAAGAGTTGTTTGCTTTTTTCCTTAGATTGTGCTACAAGACGGAAATTCCCAAAAGAAGTCCGATATTTCGGAGAAAACCAAGCGTTTGGTAAGCTGCTTTTCATGGAACTAGCACTGAAGGCTCGAATATTCTGTGTGGAGGAGTGTTTGAACCGTGGGCGTTGTTAGGGTCACACGGTTCTCCCTTTTCCTTACAACAAAACTGGTTTACCTTTTTTCAATTTAAATACAACAGCTGACTCCTGTTTGTTAAAAAATGGAAACCCTGAAATGTGTGAGGAAAGGGGACACCCCCCGAAAGCTCAGCGCACAGACTGACGCGTTCACAGATGACGCTCGTCTGTGCGGGCAGCACGCGGGAAGTGCCCGCAGGTGCCGGACGCTTCACCCTCACGCCTCCCGTGTCCACGCGACAGCTCCGCCAGCCGGTCCCCGTCGTCCTCGCCACCTTAACGGTTACGCGCGCCTGCGCGCTGTGCTGAAGTTGATCCCGCCAGCGTCCTGTTGGTAGCCCTTCCCTGGCTTCTAATTTTTCCTCCATCGGACGGCAGCGTGCGCGTGCCGCACACCCACGCACGCACGCACGCACGCACCGGCGGAGGTGTCTGTGTTCCTGCTGCCGTTCATCCTGGAAGGAGTGCCGACATGTAGATTCCGGGATTCAAGGGAACACGCGGTTAAAACTGACCCACCACGGGGGCGCCCCGGCGGCTCAGTCTGAAGCGTCCGGCTCTTGGTTTCCGCCCAGGTCCTGATCTCGCGGTTTGTGAGTTCGAGCTCCGCATCCGGCTCCGTGCCGGATGACACGTGCGGAGGCTGCTTGGGAGTCTCTCTCTTCCTCTCGCTTTTCTCTTCTCCTACTAGCTCTGTCTCTCGGAAATAAATAAATAAACTTTAAAAACATATTTAAAATTGGCCCACCTTGCTAAACTGACTTCTAAAAATGATATCACAGCTTACATTCCTACCAATAGAAGGTGAGAGTGTTCTTTTCCTTACACTCTTACCAGAATTGGATGTTTTTTAGTTTGCTCTCTTTGTCACTTTTGTAGGAAAAGAAACACCTCATTTTAATTTTGATTTTTTTTTGATTCTTAAGTGATCTTGACATCTTGATTCAATGGTTTACTGTTATTTTTTTATTTTGTGAACTACCTGTGTTCCTAGCTTATTTCATTTTTTTAAAGAACATTTATGAATTAGAGATATTAAATATTTGTCTTTTAAGTTCATCGTATTTTTCCCATTAGAAGGCTTACGTTTTTAATATGGTGAAATGTCTAGACATGGCCTTTATGGTTTGTGGCTTGAGTTCTTTACATAGAAAATACTGTTTCATTTCTCATTTGTTTAGTCCCACACTGTCTCATTGTACCTTTATGGTTTCCCTGTTAACACTCACACTTTAGGTCCACCTGAAATTTACTTCAATGTAACATATTCCTTATTTTTCCGTCACTCTTTTTATTATTAGCAAATGCTCTCATCTGAGTAGTATTGGCTCTGGTTCAGTTTTATTATTCATTTCTTTCTGTCCCATTTAAAGCTATGTTAAAATAAAATCATTTTGTAGTTATAGTATCCAATTTAGGCTTTTTATAAAGAGAAGAAATGTGATGAAAGTCAATGTCGATTGTAAGGAAAGTGATCACTAGTTTTGTGGAACGGGAATGAGTAGACAGTGTGGTGGTTTGCTAAAATAACAGATAAATCGTTTCTAACATTCAACTCTGGCCTCTGAGTTGCTTGATCAAAATGTAGTTTTGTGGTTCACTTTAGTTAATAATTTGTAGATAAGTTACACAAGCCATATCGTAATACATTCCTATTGTAAAATACTCAAGTTACACACTTGTGTATCTGTGTCTATGTAGCGAGAGACAGGGGACGGTGAGTGAGACACAAAACACCCTCTTCTCTGGGTCGGCTTACCCTGCAGCCTACACCCTCCTGTCCTTCTCCAAGACGTGGTGTGTACCTGTGTAGGTGCATATGGTCGTCTGTTGCTTTTTCATTATTCAGTTTTTGTAGAAATTACTCTGTTTTGTGTTGTATGTTGATCTGTAATTGATTCTTGCAGTTAATATTTCTTGGGAATGTTTCTATATCGATTCATTGAGTCCTAGAGTGTCTCAAAACAGTGTAAATGTAATTTATCAGCTAATACTTCAGGAGGAAGTTCATATGAATATTTTTATATAATTTTAGACTTGCAGAAAAAATTTTTTAATATTTATTTTGAGAGAGAGAAAGAGCGTGAACAGAGGAGGGGCAGAGAGAGAGGGAGAGAAGGAGAATCTCAAGCGGGTTCCATGCTGCCAACACAGAGCCTGATGCGGGACTTGAACCTACGAACCGTGATATCATGACCAGAGCTGAAATCAACAGTCAGATGTTCAACTGACTGGGCCGCCCAGGCGCCCTTGGACTCGCAGAAAAGCTTGAATAGCATTCTCCGATGCCTTTCACCTCAATTCCCCAAGTGGCTTGAAATTCAGGAGACTAAGGAAACTTGTTTTAATTCAGTGAGCATGTATCGAGCACCCGCTCAGTGCTAGTGCTTGGTCTGTGTTCTGGGAGCACAAAGATAATTTTTCACAACCCCAAGTCTCTCGGTCAAATTCAGCAACACATACTAAGCACATAATGATAGCGTTGCGTCTACAGTGATGGTGCTGTGTATAGAAGGATGTAGAGACAGCGGGAGCAGGATTTTCAAGGATTCGTGGAACTTCCAGGCGGCTCCGGGTTGATGGTTTTCAGAAGGACCGTGCTGATCAAGGAGACCTCACTTGCACCTTCCAAGCCTAGGCCTGGCCTTAGCAGGTCGTGGGTAGAGTGGGGCACTGGTGGCAGAGGACCCTGGCGAGGAGGGAGGGGTACACAGTGAAGGGTCTTGACTGTCCAGGTCAGGGGCTTGGTCTCCGGCCCACAGACTAATGGAGCAAGTAGGCAGGTGAGTGACGTGGTCCTCGTTGTACAGTCCCCCCGGCCACAGCCAGCAGGGGCCCAGTCCCTTCGTTCTTTTCCATTACTGTAATGGTAAGTTACCGAGTTTATTACCATATCTAATATATAAATATGTTTTCTCAACAGAATGAACTAAAATTGGCAGTAGTTTCTTTGAAAGAAGTGCAAGAGAGTTTGAAAACAAAAATTGTGGATTCTCCAGAGAAGCTAAAGAATTATAAAGAAAAAATGAAAGATACGGTCCAGAAACTTAAAAATTCCAGGGTGAATTCCTTTTTTTTTTTTTAATTTTAATGCTTTCATATATATATATTTTTTTTTAGCAACTCTTGTTTAATCGAGCGTTAATTTTGTGGTGTCCAGTTTATACACTTCCTTTTCTCTAAGCTTTTTGCCCTTGTCTCTAGTATGTAGCTGTTCTCTAAAGCAGGTGTAGGGAAAGGAAGTACAATTTCAAGACATTTGTTCAATTACGGAACGTAGGTTTGAGACCTTGCCCTGGGTGATCAAAACGGAAACTCTGTGTCCTCATGAGACTGACTGACTTTATGTGATAGAGAAAGGTATTAAGTTTATAATCAATTATATAATTACGGATTACAACATGTATTATGGAAATGCCTAGGGGTGCATGTGTTGGGATAGGAAGTACATGGGAAGCCCCTGTACCTTCTGCACAGTTTTGCTATGGACCTAAAACTGCTCTAAAACTATTTTTTAAAAAGCACCAAAAAGAGAAACAAGAAACATGGTGTAGGGTTCTTTGAAAGAGTGCAATGACGGTGGTTTAATTTAATATTTTGGAACCCTGGGGGTGGAGGGGGAAGGAAGTAGAAACTGATGCTAACATCTGAAGGATAGATAGTGTTTATCCTACTAAATTTGTACATGGAAGAGCATCTGAGGTAGAGGGAACAGCATTTGCAAATTCTTTGAGGTAGAAAGGAGTGAGGTAAATTCCAATAAAACCTTATGTGTGAGAAGGGGAGCGGCACGAGGTGACAGCAGAGAAATCGGCACCCGGCAGATTATTCGAGGTGCTGGGTTTCCTGTGGGAGGAGCAAGGGCATGCCACTGACTGACCTAAAGGGGGATGTCGGAACATGGTTTAACTTCTGCTTGAAAAGATGATGGGTTACTGTGGGAGATGGGTGGAGGTGGAGAGGGACAGAAGTAGACGTGGGTGACAGTTGAGCATCCCTTGTGAGGCAGGGTCTTTAAACTCCATTAAAGGAACATTTCTGGTTTATCTCTGAATTTGTTATTCCAGTCATTCCTGATCATTAGGATCCTATCACAGGAATAGAGATTACCAGAGCGGAAATGAAACCCAAGAAACAGATCCGAGTATTTAAGAGAAGAGCGTGGTGTATTTAATAATTAGTCATGGCTCAGTTGGCCATTCATTTAGAAGAAAAGAGAGCTGGGGCTTCCCCCTTGCACCATTCACAACAATAGATTCTATGTGGATTAAAACTTAACAGTTTTAGAAATTTTAGGAGAATGTGTAATCTTGAACCGGGATAGATTTTTTTTTTAAATTAAGATTGGAAATCTAAAAGCTCTAGAGAAGAGAAGACCTATGGAACGTGTTTATAGTGCACGGGAGGTAAAGCGATTAGATCCGTGGCATGCAAAGATGCAAAAGTATGTACAAACGGATGAGAAAAAGACCACAGAGAGGCGAGCAGTAACACGGTTAAGTGTCTCACTGAAGACAAAATCCGGTTGGTTAGTAGGCGTGGAGGAGGGAGAGGCTCCCGGGGGGAGAGTAAGTGTGTGTCGTTCCAGCGGTTGCAGTAGGCGTGTTCACGTTCTAATTTCAGAAGACGAGTTAATCTTCTGAAGAGAATCTGCTGTAGCGGTAGTTCTTACGAGGACGAACGGGAAGATGATCCTTGGTCATACGATTGCCCAGGAGTAATTAGGAGTAGTTTGAATATTAGCAGACACGACCTCTTTTAAACCCATCATGAATAACCTTCAGAAGGTACTTCAGTGAGTGATTTAGTAAAATCGTGGCAGTTCTCCATTGTGCAAGGGTGTTTGGCAATTAAGAAGCGTAATTATATGTACTTAGACACGCGTCAGTAATAGTGCTTTCTTACTGACCCAGAAACTTAATTGTTCTCTGCTCTTAAGCCCGCAGTATTAAGTGCAGAAATTATTTAAGAGCAAACAAACTGACAGTACTGCAGTTTCAGAAAGGAGACTGTCAAACTGGTTTTTATGTGTTTTTTTTCTTTCAAAGCAAGAAGTGATGGAAAAATATGAAATCTATAGAGACTCGGTTGAGTGCTTGCCTTCATGTCAACTGGAGGTACAGTTGTATCAGAAGAAAATACAGGACCTTGCAGATAATAGGGAGAAATTAACCAGCATCTTAAAGGAGGTTTGTATTATGTACAATTTTAATGTTTTTATTATGTAATGGTTTCCTGTAGTTGCTTGGATTTGCTTTTACTTTTTGTTACTGTTTTCCTAAAGAAAAGTGGGATCTTTCTAGAAAATAATAGATGTGGCAACGTATGCTGGGCAATGAAACATTTTTCTTCTTTTTTTTAAATATCTAGTAATTTTGAGAGAGAGAGAGAGAGAGAGAACGAGTGGGGGAGGGGCAGAGAGAGGGAGACAGAGAATCCCAAGCAGGTTCTGAGCTGTCAGCGCAGAGCCTAACATGGGGCTCGATCTCACGAACCGTGAGATCCTGACCTGAGCTTAAGAGTCAGATGCTTAACCGACAGAGCCACCGGGCGCTCCAAAACAATTTTCTTCTGAAACACAGCAGTGGTAAGGCCTATGTTAACTTTCAGATGAGATGACAATAAATTAAGTGACATGGCCTATTCCCATGTGTATTTTGGGAAAAAAAGTAATGGAATTTTAAACCTGTTCTAATAGTTGGAAATGATCTCACCAGTGAGCATAAGTCCCAACGTAACAGCCTAGCGCTGTCCCTGGGGTGTATAAGGAGATTTAAGTTTATGACATAGCCCTGCTCTGACGACCCAGAGCTGATGCCACTATTACTTAAGTTTCTCAGGCTAGAAGCTTGGAAATCCTTTTTCACTTCTTCACTGTATCATAGTAATCTAGGCTGTCCCCAGGATCAGTACTGTGCATTTGATAAAGGATTTCTTCTTTGAGGGAAGTGGGGGTTAGGAGGTGAGCTTGCCTGGGGTTTTCTTTCCCAACACGTACTCCCGGATTGCCTCAGCAGTCGGCACGAAGAGATCGAGGTTCCCCGAACTTCCCCTTTCTCCTTATTCCTCCTACCTTAGTTCAGGCCCGACGCCCTCGGCGTAGCCTCTCGGCCCGTCCTACTAACACACGCCTCTGTTCTCATCCTTGCTGATGAGCGACACCGTACAAAGCCCTCGCCGGTGTCCCGTCCGTTCCCAGTGTCCCCGGCGCCTTCCTGTGCTCTCGGGACAGTCTGCGTCAGCCGCTCGGCCCCTGGGGTTTTCTCGTCTTCAAACTGTATCTTCTTCGAGCTCATCCCAAGAAATAGACATTCCTCTTGTTTATAAATCCTGATTGGTTGTGTTGACTTTACATACTTGTGGTAAAACGCAGAGCCTGAACTTGGAGGACCAAATTGAGAGTGATGAGTCAGAACTGAAGAAATTGAAGACTGAAGAGAATTCCTTCAAAAGACTGATGGTCGGGAAGAAGGAAAAACTTGCCACGACACAGTTCAAGATCAACAAGAAGCACGAGGATGTCAAGCAGTACAAGCGCACGGTGATCGAGTACGGAGTCCTCGCCCCTCGCCGCGCGAGGGGGGCCCGTGGGGGAAGCTCGCGCGCTGTCACCCCCAAGATTCCAGAGCTCTCGTAGCCTCAGAAAGGTCTCCCGCCTTTGCGTGACTAGACATGAATTAATTACGAATCTCCTAATGATGTGTAAAGTGGAGAGATGCGTTAGGTTCTCGCCTTTGCTGCCGCTGCCCGTCTCCTTGCACTCACGGAGGTGGGCCGGGGCTGCGTGAGATGAATCACGTGACCCGTCTTACAGGCCAGCTGGGCTGTGGCATTATTAGGCATCTGTGTTTTGAGAAAGTCCTTTTTTTTTTTTTTAAATCCAGTAAGAATACTTCACTGAGCTTGTTGTTGTTGTTAGCCAGCGTGTTTCCCATCGGTGCCCGTATATTTGTTAGTGTTTATTTATTTTTGAGAGACAGAGAGAGACAGAGCATGAGCAGGGGCAAGGCAGAGAGAGAGAAAGACACAGAATTCAGAGCAGGCTTGAGGCTCTGAGCCGTCAGCACAGAGCCTGATGCGGGGTCCGAACCCATGAACCACGAGATCATGACCTGAGCCGCAGTCGGACGCTTAACCGACTGAGCCCCCCAGGTGCCCCAGAGACTGTAGTTTCAGAGTACACACCCCACATATGTCCATGGGCTCCATGTCTCAGCCTGTGCACGGTGAAGATTTCCTTTGTTCTTCCTCATGCGGATGAAGAAAAAGGGCAGAACCGGTGGATTTTGTAGTTGTTGCCAAACTGCCTTGCAGATTCGCATTCCCACCCGTAGTACAGGAGTGGGCCCCGCTGGGGGAGTGTGAGTTCACGTCTCCGCTTTAAGTAATAGCCCGTGGGGCGGCACCACGCGGAGCTTGCCCCGTTTGCTTTTATGTCTCGAGAAGGGGTTTACGTTTGTCAGACAATCGATGCGATCGCTTTGGAGTCGGTATTAGAGTGAATGTTTTCCTTCTCACATGCTTGAGCGGAACTAAAATTTAGCTGTCTCTGTTTTCCTTTAGAGACTGCAATAAAGTTCAAGAAAAAAGAGGAGCTGTCTATGAGCGAGTAACCACAATTAATCAAGAAATCCAAAAGATTAAGTCGGGAATTCAGCAACTGAAAGATGCCACCGAAAGGGAGAAGCTGAAGTCCCAGGTGAGTGTGTGTTCACAGGCGAACTCCACACGGTCTCACCGGCTCACGGTGGTGGTTCCCTCACCCTCCTTTTCAGCGTTTTGTCCATTCTCCGAAGCAGAAATTGGCCTCCTAGTTCCTTGGTTCTGTCTCCATTTTCCCTTGTTTGTTTGTGTGTGTGTCAAAGAGACAGGGAGACACAGAATCCCACACAGGCTCCAGGCTCTGAGCCGTGAGCACAGAGCCCGACACAGGGCTGGAACCCACGAACCGTGAGATCCTGACCTGAGCCGAAGTCAGACGCTTACCCGACTGAGCCCCCCAGGCGCCCCTGCATACAGAATTTAATTGGAAACTAACACAGCATTTGTGAGGGCTGCGATTTATTGTCATTAACGTCCTGCAAGGGTCGTGAGTGCTGCTCGCTTCTGTTGACGTGCCCTGGGCTGGGCTTTGATGGTCACTGTTTACGGTGGCTCCGTCTGCAGGGGGTGTGGTTCCTCGTGAGGGTCCATTTGTTCTCAGAAGGACCGGGTGTCTTTGGGGGTGTCGAAGTGGTGTTGAGCACAATTTTAATGGAGTGTGTATCTTTATTTAAACACTCTTAGATTTAATAGTTTCTCACGAGGACTGTCTTGGTACCAAATTTATTCAGCTTCCTTTTTCAGTAAGAAGAAATGTACGTTTGTCTGGAACTCGGAGGTTAAGTTGATCTATAGCCGCTGAATGTGCTGAGGTTTATAAAACAGCGCGCACGCAAGCTGGCCACTGACTCACCTTGTTTTTCCTTTAAGATTTAAGAAATAAAGCTTTCAAAGCTTTCAAAAATGTTCGATTTATTTTCTTAATGATTCACATCCCCTAGTTGTAGCAATTTGATGCCCTATTAGATCTTAGAAATCTAAATAGGACTCTTCTATTTCTGTATTAGGATTTACTAACTATCTGTATTAGGATTTGGGAAAGTGTTTACCTTAAGCATCTATTTATATTCACTGAATCTCGAGCAGTAGTTCTCAAACCTGCAGAGGTGTCAGGGTCCGGAAACAGTTTTGTTCTTTTTTGAACCATGAAATACACTATATTAAATTATAATCTATATAGTTTGTTCAAAATCAGGTAGTATCTATACTAAAATCCCAACTAAGGGAAGTAGCGGGCGGCTCAGTTGCTTGAGCATCTGACTCTGGACACCGGCTCAGGTGTGATCACACGGTCCTGGGATCGAGCCCTGCGTTGGGCGCCACGGTCCACGGTCCGTGCTCAGCGCAGAGCCTGCTTGGGATTCTCTCTCCCCGTCTCTGCTCCTCCACCGCTCGTGTGCACTCTCTCTGTTTCTCTTAAAACAGGTAAACATTTTAAGATAACAACAAAAAAAACCCTGAAGGTCAGTAGTAGACAAACTATAGGTTTAAGAAAAGGTCAATGGAACAATTAAAATTAAGAACATTACACCTGTCACGCCCATCTACTGCTTTTTCTCCCATTGGAAAAGGTTTCAGGGATGAAACACCTAGAACCTTTCAGAATACCATTTTTTCTTGTACCAAGGTTGGAGAATTGTTTTGTTCAAGAAAAATGGATAATATGAAAGTCAGAAATCACACTTTGTAACGTATGAGAGAGAAGAGGATGTTTGGAGGCTTCTTAGTTTATTCCGTCTATAACACCGTTCTCTCGTTTTCTAAATTCCTAGCACATCCTCGGATGTTTCTGTGAAACTCATCATCGCTGACAGAATTACCTGATGTCTTTATTAAAGCGGCTCTAACGTGGAGTCTTCAGTCCTCCGATTACTTCTTAAATCTGTTTACACAGCTTTTCAGTGGCGACGGGGCCAGGTGCAGAGGGCGTGGTGGTGAACGGTCCGTGACCCGGGTGCCCGCCTGGTACAGATGAAAAGCTCCCAAGTAAAAGCTTTTCCTTGACAGTTAAAAATACGTTCCTGACGTCCTGGAATCCAAGTCATCGTTGCCCGTCTCTGCTTCGTTCTAAGCAGCAGACTTTTTCGATGTGTCTGCATGGCTTGCAGAAGGAATTCTTTTTTTTTTTTTAATAATTTATTTTCAAATTGGTTTCCATACAACACCCAGTGTTCATCCCAACAAGTGCCCCCCTCTGTGCCCATCACCCACTCTCCCCCCTCCCACACCCCCCTCACCCCGCCGTTTGTTCTTAGTCTTTGAGAGTCTCTTATGTTTCGTCTCCCTCCCTCTCTGTGGCTTTTTCCAGAAGGAATTTGTAAAACAAGTGGGCACACGTGTGTGTGCATATGCTCACTTGGACTTTAAAATATTACTAATACATTTTAATGAGCCGGTTAGAATTCAGGTTAGGTTGATGCAGGGGGTAATTCTTACTCCGTCTCATTTTCTGCCTAGGAGATCTTTCTGAGTTTGAAAGCTGCTCTGGAGAAGTACCACGAAGGCATCGGCAGGGCAGCCGAGGACTGCGGTGCTAAAATCGGAGAGAAAACAGCCGAACTGAAGAGGAGCATGTTCAGAATGTCGGCCTGATTCACTCAGGCTCTTGTCTTTCTGCAAACAGCCCGTGGCCTGCCTTTTACTTGGGGAAGGGGAACAGTTTGGTGGAAGTTTCTGGAAGTATCGGAAGCAGCACATAATGTTGGCTAAGGCATTTTTATAGGCTCTCACAGGTGTAAGATAATACATTTAATGTAGACGTCTATTAACTCACAATTAAAATTACTCGTGCGGCTGTTCATGTCTCTGGCCGTAAGTAGTGGGAATAAAACAAAAGTAGGTGCATTTGAAATGTGTCATTTTTCTATCGTCATCTGCTGTCTTTGTTTGTGGACGCCAGGAGCTGTCGTATTGTGGAGCCCTGTGGTCGGGATCTCGTTGGGTCTCCACTGGGGCCCCTCTGCGTGCATACTCCTGTTACTGCTCTGTGAGTCCTGAGAGATTAAACAGCTGAGCCAGACTCTGAACTGGGCTCCGTATGGTGCGGGGGTGTGGGGCGTGTGTACTGTGCCGCACTTCCCGGTGTAATTATTTGAAAGGGAAGGTTTGAGTGTGGCGGTCCAGTTCTCCCCCGATGCTGTTAAGCTTAAAACTGTCAGTTATTCTACCAGCAAAAATAGGATGATTCAGTAGTAGCAGAGAATTGCAATCCAGGACACGCAGGCTGTTGCAGGACCACAGGCAAGTCCGACAGGAGAGGAACTCTTTATGGGGAAGACGGGGGACGGGACGTTGGGAGGAGTTGTTTGATCCCAAGGCCGTTGGAGAAAAGCAAGAGTTGAAGGCGATGATGGTTTCTCACTGGCTGAGTAGCTGGCGTGGTCTCTTCCGTGTAGGAGATGGAGTGTTCACTCTCCCCGTTGGATGGTGATTCTGGAACTGATGCTTCCTTACCGCAGGGGAATCTTCTGTCGGGATCTGTAATCGGCAGTCGTTCCAGTGATCGATGTTGAGGGGTAGGGCTCCCCCTTCAAGCCTCCAGACTCCCCTGTAGTGAGGTTTCCCTTCATTCACGTTCACAGCGCATGGCGTCTGTACGAGGAAAATGAGGCAGCATGTGCCCAGTGCTTAGGACAGTGCCATGGTAGACCTCAGTACATATGCAATATTAGTACTTAGAATCATGGGAAGCCCGCGTATTTTTGTCTTTGTCAGAGGTAATAAGGTATTAGTGTAGGTAGAGATCAGCCTTTGAGTGAGAGGAAAAAGTCCTGAAATGGAGGACTGGAAAAATCTAGGTGTCCAGGGAGGAAGAGTTGGGGTTCAGGATTGACCTCTCGCCCTGTCCCTTTCTTCTTTTTAAATAGTTAGAATTTTAAGGCTTTTAAAGGTCTGTTCATGAGGCTCGGTAACAGCTGTCTCTCTTTATATTTAAAAACTTAACCTCCTGGAAGTATCTCCACCTTTAAGCTATTATTTTTTGTTTGTTTTTTTGTCCCCCCCCCCCCACTGAGATACCACCTTACACTTGTCAGAATGGGTAAAATAAAAAAGACAAGAAAGCAGTGTTGGTGAGGGTGCTGAGAAAAAGGAACCCTTCCTTGTGCACTGTTGGCGGGAATGTAAATTGGCGCAGCCACGGTGGCAAACAGTATGGAGGTTCCTCAAAAAATTAAAATAGAATATGTCCCAATAATTCTACTCCTGGGTATGGGAAACACTAATTCAGGGAGATCTATGGGCCCCTACGTTTATCGCAGCGTTATTTAGAACGGCCAAGATAGGGAAGCGACCCAAGCGTCCGCCGATAGGTGAGTGGACACAGAAGATGTGATGTGTGTGTGTGCGTGTGTGTATCAGAATATCACTCAGCCAGAAAAGAGAATGGGATCTTGCTGTTTGCAACAACATGGATGGACCTAGAGAGGATAATGCTAAGTGAAATTAGAAAGACATGTCATATGATTTCACTCATGTGGACTTTGAGAAACAAAATCTGGACAAAAACGATAAACAGACTCTTGAGCACAGAGAACAAACTGCTGGTCACCAGAGGGGAGGGGTGGGGGGAGGGGGAAGTAGGTGAGGGGGATGAAGAGCACACTTACCGTGATGAGCACTGAGCGATGTATAAATTGTTGAGTCACGATATTGTACCCCTGAAACTAACAACTATCAGTTACTGTATTAATTAGTTGATTCTATTTCAAAAAGAACCGGGTTTCTAGGAAACCTACTTCTGTCCAAGTGAATCTGCCTTCATGACCTTGTTCCTTCTATCTATGCTAATTTATTCAACTTTCTAAGATCACCAAAACATTACTACTGTCAAAATTCCCTGGATACGTGTTCAAATCTCTACCTTTCTTACATTCTAGCTGTCCAGTACTTTTTGTCTCCGTGACACCACTCCCTTGGTTCTTTTGACTCTCTGTCCCTTTAAATCTTTTTCCACGAGGGCCTGTTTCTCTGTTCACCTCTGAAGTGTTTGTGTTCTGGGCTTCTGCCCTTGATCTCCAGCCTCTCACTCTTCCTTGAAAACTTTTATCTACACATAGATAGTGACCCATAGCTTCAATCACAAGCCAGACATCCACGCGACTGTTACTGCATCGTGTGTGTTTAATCACATTTTTCCTGTTTCTCCTAAATTTCATACTTGTATATCCAATAGTCAATAGATGGTTTTAACCTTTCGGCATTCGGGTGGAGCCTAACGGGCCCTTTCAGAATAATGTTTTCCACGCATGAAATAAAATGCAGTGTCGCAAGGACAACCAATTAGGTTCAAATATACGATTATCAAAATACTCAACACACATCCTGCTAAACAGTAGCATTGACTACACTTTGTCCGCGTTGGAAAAGCAACCCACCCCTCTGCTTTCCCTCCGTAACACTCCTCTCCGTCCTTTTTATCATTTAGTTGCAAGAGCTGTGGATGGATAGACCCTCCTCTGCCTCTTGCCACATCTTCGCCCGTAGTGCCATCTGCATCCTCGTTTCCTACCTGAGGTTGGCCATGATCTCGTCCCCGGGCCCCTGGGCTCTCACCACCCTCACAAAGGCATTAGGGCATTTGAAACTCGCAAGTTAGATTATGTCAGTGATTTGTATAAAGCTTTGGATTTTCCGACTGTGCTGGGGTGCCGTGGTGACCTCACAGGGGAACCATGGGAGAGTTGAAAGTCACAAAGGGAAACAGCGATAGTGGCTGTCTATCGGACACCGTGGTGAACTACTAGCCCAAGCTAGTCCACGGTTTCAAAGTTAGATCGCCCTACGTTCCTTTCAATGATACATCTTTTTGAAGTGCGTTTCTGGCTTTCGCCGTGATAATGAGTGTCACGTGGAACTCACGGAATAAGAAACAAGGGTAACGAGGTCTGATTTGATTACAAGGCTGGAGAATTTGTACGGCACCCAACAGGCACACGCATCCACTTAGTAACTGGTTATTTAAGAGTACAATAAAAATACTCTTTGAGTTTAGGTGTTAGTTTTCCTAAACACACATCGTCAGGACATACGTGCCCATTGCGTTGTGCTAATCTAACTACTTCATAATTGGAACCGTTAAGTTTCTGTTTGTTGTTTGTTTGGCCAAGCAGCGCAGTGAACGAATTTCTGAAAGACGGGCTCCACGAATGAGAAAGTCATGGGACCTCTCACTTAGAGGATAAAGTGAATGTATGTGAGTTCTAAGATCCTTAACCTGGACTCTGGCCTTGTCTCTTGCCGTTTCTCATCAGAACGTCATCCCGGGGTGGTAGCAAACTGGTCGAGAGTCCTTAGCGCCTCTCACTTCCGCGAACTTTCTATTTGCACGTGTTTTCTCCCTCGGGTCACGTCTTTCCTTGGTGCGTTCACCTGGAGAGCACTCATTTTTCAAGTCTCGATCCAAACGACGGCCGAAACACACTTCTTAAACTTGGTCAGGTTTTCCTTTATGTGTTATTATTTTCGTTAATTTATATCATTGTGATTTTTTACACATCTTCATTTGTTGGACTTAATGTTTCTTGAGGCCGTGCCTCCCCCAGTCTCTCTCTCGTACTTTCTAGGACAGCATAGTGCTGGGCACCTGGTAGTCACTGAAGTTTATCTGAGGAACTGCTTTTTTTTTTCCTCCCATGACCGAATAATGTATCCATCGAGGCCAGGTTTATCTAAATCCAGCAAGACACTTCTATCTCTTGTCTTTTATTATTTGTTTTTCAATTTTTATTTTTTTAACGTGAATTTTGAGAAAGAGAGAGAGAGAGAGAGCAAGCATGACGGGGGAGGGGCAAAGAGAGAGGGAGACACAGAATCTGAAAGAGGATCCAGGCTCTGAGCTGTCAGCACAAAGCCCGACGCGGGGCTTGAACTCAGAAACAGTGAGATCATGACCTGAGCTGAAGTCAGACGCTTAACCGACTGAGCCACCCAGGCGCCCCTCTATCTCTCGAATTTTTTCACACCAAACACCAACATATGTTACACCAGTTTGAGAGCTGTACTCTCCCCGCAAAACAGATCAAACAAACAAACAAAAAAACACCACGTTCAAGAAGCCCTCAGTCGAATCCAAATTATAACCTATATTTGGCTGTGAACATTGAAGAATACTTCACAAAATTTGAAATTTTTTTCCCCCAAAGCCTTCTTGAATAAATATGACTTACGTGGGCTGTGGAACGTTTTCAAGTTTATTCGCAGGGAAACTAGGGCTCTGCAGGAAATAAGTAGCATTATGTATGTGACGCTCGCTGAGACCCGATCTTGAAGGACATTGTGCATGTATTTAGACCCCAGCCTTCTTGTAGGAGTCCCGCTACTTAACTGTCTGCAGAGCAAATATTTAATTTCAAATTCAACTGACATATTTCAGGGAGCTAATCCATTTTATGACAAAGCAAGGGAAATTGAAATATGCACCTTGCAGGCTAAAGTTAATACATCTGATTTTAGCTTAACGGGATGTTTCCTATTTTTAGTAAGACCAGAAAAGTTTTATATGAAATTGCATTTCAAATTCAAGGCCGCCACCTACTTCAATTAAG
This sequence comes from Paguma larvata, assembly GCA_030068075.1. Lineage (NCBI taxonomy): Eukaryota > Metazoa > Chordata > Mammalia > Carnivora > Viverridae > Paguma > Paguma larvata. The sequence goes on along the minus strand of CM057840.1, from coordinate 51,076,128 downwards.
TTGGCTCTGTCCCTTTGATTGAAAACAGCCCTCTCATCTTCGATCCATATTGCCACCAGGGGGCATAACGCAACTTGCATAACCAATGCTAGAATAACTTGATTTTCAGATGCGAAAGCTGAAAAATTTAAAGTGATAGTAACGACTGAAAGGAAACGATGTCAGGAAGAACGTAGACACAATCTAGAGTCCAAATAGGTTCCAAACGGTAACTTAAAATCATTTAAAAGCTTGGTGCAAGGATAATTCATTGCAAAGCTCCAATTTCTGACCCTATTTTATTATCTTTTAAAGATTCTTTTATATTTTTTTATTTGAGAGATTGAGTGTGTGAGCTAGGGAGAGGGGCAGAGAGAGAGAGAGAGAGACAGAGAGAGAGAGAGAAAATGTCAAACAAGCTGCATGTTCAGAGCAGAGGCTGAACTGACTCGAGGTTTGATCCCACAACCCCTGGGATCACGACCTGAGCTGAAATCAAGAACCGGACGCTCCACCGACTGAGCCGCCTAGGAGCCCCTTCAGATGATTTTATCTAAATTATCCTCCTATTGCTTGGTTCCGGATTTCTAGCTCAGATTCCATGCAACACTTAAAACCGACTTCTCCTGAGACAAGAATTTGAGATACCCATACAACGATGAGCGAGTCGCTTAGGAAACAAACCCAGATCGCCACTGGTATTGATAACTCCGGGGACATTCTTTTCTTCCGATAAGATTATCCATCAAGTCAGTCCCTCTCATCACCACCATCCTCGAATCCATTCACACTGCCTCCCCGAAGATCTTCCGGAAATACAAACTCGGTCATCTCTTCCCCGCTGCTTAGGAATCATTGCCGCTCGCCATTTCGGGGTAAGCCCACGGCCCTCCGAAGGTCACTGTTGCCATGGAGGCAGTACAGTGTAACACAGCAGTTCCCAGACTGAGTGTAACATTTGTCAAACGTGCCTAGATTTGGTGTGTCCCTGAGAATCCACTCTTGAAACGAGTGACTAAGTGACTCTAGTAACAGTGAGCCCTGGAGATCGCTTTACGAAGCTCCGTGATTTTTTTTGTTTCCTTTTTTGTTTTTCTATTATTTTAAAATTATTTATTTTTATTTTTTTACTTTTTTCTAAACATAATTTATTGTCGAGTTAGCTAACATACAGTGTATACAGTGTGCTCTTGGTTTTGGAAGCAGAGTCCCGTGATTCATCCCTGACGTACAACACCCAGTGCTCATCCCAACAAGTGCCCTCCTCAATGCCCAGCACCCAGTTTACCTGCCGTCCCAGTCCCCCACCCCCATCGACCCTCAGTTTGTTCTTTGTATTTAAGAGTCTGTTATGGTTTACCTCCCTCTCTGTTTGAAACAATTTTTTTCTCCTTCCCTTCCCCCATGGTCTTCCGTTGCTATGTGATTAAGAGCATCGGCGTTAGAATCAGCCCTCACATTACTTTCTTTATTATAAAATGGGAATAATAACTACATCTCTAGCACATAAGGACTGAGGGAGTTTGGGGAAACAGCACAGTGCCTGCCACAGAGCGGATATTCAAATGGTGGCAGGTGCTGCTATAAATATAACTGTTAGTAGATGGCGCCGGGGACCAATCTGATATGCTTTCTATCTTTCGCACCACCTCTACTGCAATCCTTTACACCTGCTTGGCGATGAACGAGCAAATGTTTGCCGAATTAAAGACTCTGGTCTGCTGGACCACAGTGGGTGCCAGACCCTAAAGCAAATAGTTCCCAGGGAAAACAATCAGTCTTGTATTTTCAATGCAAAGACCAAAGGTCACGACAGTTTGATCTTAAACCAGGGAGAAGAAGCAGGTGCACGCGTAGAAAAGGTGCAAAGTTCCCTTGGCTCCACAGGGTGTCGCTGCTGACTCTTCTTTCCGGGTTAAGCATCGGTGTAAGGATGACATCAGGAGGGTTCTCAGACCTCGAGGTTGGTCAGAATCACCCGGAGGGCTCACCAGGCCTACTGCACCAGTGTTTCAGATTCTACAGATTCGGTAGGGCCGGGATGGGGCTCTGGAACGTGCGTTCCAATCAAGTTTCCAGCGGAAGCTGATGCTGCCGGCTCAGGGTCCCAGCTGGAGAATCGCTGCTTTAAGGGGCATCCGGCTGCTAGAGCGCTCGTTAAGATAAAAAGAGTCATTTAGTCCATCTGGGTGAGACCTGATACCTTGCATTTCTAAAAAGGAGGAGATCCTGGGGCGCCTGGGGGGCTCAGTCAGTTAAGCGTCCGGCTTTGGCTCAGGTCATGATCTCACGGTTTGTGGGTTCAAGACCCCAGTCGGGCTCTGTGCCGACAGCTCGGAGCCTGGAGCCTGCTTTGGATTCTGGGTCTCCCTCTCTCTCTGACCCTCCCGCACTCGTGTTTGGTCTCTCTCTCTCTCTCAAAAAATAAATAAACACTTAAAAAATTAAAAAAAAGTAAGAAGTTGATCCTGGGGCTGCTGGGCCACAGACCACACTTTGGATATAAAATTAATAGCCTCTCATTGTCGATTCTACCAGTCATACCACTGGTTCCCTGCCCTTCAAAAGCCTGAGATCAAATATGTAAGCTGCTTGGCCCCGTGGCCAGTGCATAGTCAGGCACTTTCTATGTGTTGGCAATTACGATGATGAGGTATTTCGCCCAGTGGTTAAGAATGTGGGTGTTGGGGTGCCTGGGTGGTTCGGCTCAGGTCATGATCTCATGGTTGGTGAGTTCGAGCCCTGCGTCGGGCTCTGTGCTGAAGGCTCAGAGCCTGGAGGCTGCTTCAGATTCTGTGTCTCCTTCTCTCTCTGACCCTGCCCCACTCCTGCTCTGTCTCTCTCTTTCAAAAATAAATAAACTTAAAAAAAAAAAAAAGAAAAAGAATATGGGTATTGGAAAGACCTTTGAACCCTGTGTTTACAGCCAAAGCAGCCGTGTGAACTGAGGCACCCAGCCTAGGGTTCCTCGTCTGCAAATCAGGAATTAGAGTGTCTTTACTTCACAAGGTTGCTGTGAGGGTTAAATCAGACGATAGATGTGAACTCCTTAGCGCTCTTTAAAAACGGCTGTCGTCACTAGCAAAGGCCAAGAGAGAGAGGCGACAGAAGCAGCTGCGGCATGAGCGAGGTGAGATTTTACAGTTTGAAAGAAATAGAATCTAAGCAGGAAAACAAGTCACACTGTACTCGTGACTCTGACCACCCACTACCAACATTTCCCTGTTGCTGTCAGCTCTACCAGTGGGCAAAGGAGAGAGGATTCAGAGAAGACCGAGCTGCTTACAACCTTCCTTTCAGCCAGGTCAAAGGAGAAAATGTCATGGGAACATTAATATCTCTTAAAAAGTTCTCTGAATTCAATTGCATTTTTCCGGGAGGCAGAAGTCGTCCAGCGTCACCAAGGCAACTTTCTATATCCGTGCTTTGGAAGCCAGAGACTATAATTTATTTTTTAATCTTTAGATCAGAGCACATGATGGAAGCAAAGTCATATTTGGTGAACACTGAGTGAAGAAACTTTATGGTTTTCCAAGGTATAATAGGGCTGCCCCTCATTGGTTTCTTCCACGAATTCTCCTCTTTCCTTGGACGGGTTCCTCTAACTGGGTCCCCTCGCTGTCACAGTTTTAGCGCTACACATTCCGCATTCTGGAAGCCGCTCCGTTCTGGGCAAACCAAGATGGTTGGCCTCCCTAGACATGTCTTATCCATGAAGCCCTGTTCGCCCCGCGTCCCTACCCCTGGCTGGGCTTTCTCCACTTTTACCAAGCTCGGGCCCCCTCCCCCTCTTCTTCTCTCAATAACTCAAACCACATCTACTAAGAGTCCATGTTATACCGGATCCAATACTAGTGTGTTGGAAGAACCGAACGTGAAATTCCTGCTCCCAAGAAGGATCGCTGGACGCCGTCCACTCTTAGACTGTCTCTCCATCCAGATGTTGTTGGTCCTCCCTTTTGCTCCAATCTGTGTATTAGTATGCCATGGCTGTGTAACGACTTAGGTCGCCGGGCCCCAGACTCTCCTGGACAGAGCTAGTCCGTCCTTTGCTTCACTTTTACATCCAGGGCGAAGGGAAACTGCCGAAGTTCCTGAGTCAAGATTCTTTTCCCAACTGCCCAGAACGGTGGGCGGGGAGGCAAGGCCAGCACTCCACAGATGTTCTCATACCCGGCAGAGTATCTGCCCAGGGGTACGCCTCGCTCCTCATGCCTGTCCCTCTGCGGGACCCAGGTGTTCAAGGAAAAGAGCCCCCCTCGTCTCCATACTCAGCCGCAGAGTCCCCTCAGCCCTTGTGCCACATCCCGGCACCCCCCTTTTGTAAGTGCAGTACCTGGGAAGGAAAAACAAATGCAAACCTTAGAATTTCGGCAGGAGCTGCTTCCTCCAGCTGTGACTGTTGACTATGTAATGACACACCAAGAAAGTTGGTGGTATTCTAGACTCTGTGTAACTTCTCTATGTCTGCAATTTATTTTATTATTATTTTTTTTAATTTTTTAATGTTTATTTATTTTTGAGAGAAAGAGACGGAGTGTGAGCGGGGGAGGAGCAGAGAGAGGGAGACACAGAATCTGAAGCAGGCTCCAGGCTCTGAGCTGTCAGCACAGAGCCCGACGCGGGGCTCGAACCCACAGATGGTGAGATCATGACCTGAGCCAAAGTCGGATGCTCAACCGACTGAGCCACCCAGGTGCCCCTCTATATCTGCAATTCAAAGTATAAATATATGGGCGCCTAGCTGGCCCAGTCGGTTAAGGGTTCAACTTCGGCTCAAGTCATGATCTCATGGTTTGTGAGTTCGAGCCCCCCATTGGACTCTGTGCTGACAGGTCAGAGTCTGGAGCCTGATTCGGATTCTATCTCTCTCTCTCTCTCTCTCTCTCTGCCCCTTCCCTGCTCATGCTCTGTCTCTCTCTCTCTCAAAAATAAATGGACATTAAAAAAATAAAAAACAAAATATAAAAATATTAAAGATTTTAGTTATTTGAAAAAAATTCTTCCAAATAGGATCTGACCTTTTTTGTCCCTTTTAACAAAAGCAGTCAGAGATTTATTAGCCATATTTCCAGAATTTCGGAGCCAGAAGCATGAACGCCATAAGGCAGGGCCAATTCCAGAGACTTAGATTTGTAGATTCTGGCAAGCGTGGTTTCTGGGTTCCCTTCTGGGAGATACAAATATGGTTCTTTTGCCACCGTTGTTTCTTTTGTGGCCATCTGGGATTACCACCAACCCCATATGTGTCTCGGTTCACTGCAAGTTTCCTTTGAAACTAAAGACCAGCCTATCCTACCCTAGTCCCGGTGATTCAGCAGGTACACAGCACGCCTCGAAGAGTTGCCTTTCCTTAGCAGGCCCACTGAGTCTGTTCTGCCTCCTTCAACCCCAGCAGAAATGTCCCCCCAATGTCTTTTAAATAGATCATTGGCACGTGTGGTTAGGCAGCACTGTTATAATTGGAAGAGGGCTAGGAATCCAGGTCAGACTTGAGTACCCACTGAGAAGTTTCCCCCTAACTCTTACAGATAAAATTATTCCTCATTTTCTATTTTCCTGAAGGCTACCATCTTTTTTTTTTCTTTTTCTGATTATAAGAGAATTTTTCCTAAGGAATTATAAACATCTGACATGGGGTCCTAGCCCAGAGACCCTGAAACGATAGTCTGTGTTTTAATTGATACAAGTCACAGTAACGAGCGTTAGTTTCCATATAATGAAAACTCTTTAATGTGCTTCATTTCTCAAGGGCTAGTTGAATCTACTCTGGGTATTCCATAATATCAAGCAGACTCTTTAGTTTGTTACATATTTGGTTGTAACACTTAATAATCAAAATCTTTACACATGGATTGAATGTGAAGATATTTCTGTTGTTCTAAAAGAAAGGTATTGTATTTCAGAAATATACAAGACTACTACATTGTGAAATGTAATAACAGCATCCCTATACCGTCTCCTAATTTAAAAGAGAAACCATAAAGGCATCTGGGTGGCTCAGTCGGTTGAGCATCTTGGCTCAGGTCATGATCTCATGGTCTGTGAGTTCGAGCCCCATGTCAGGCTCTGTGCTGACAGCTTAGAGCCTGGAGCCTGCTTTGGATTCTGTGATCATTCTCTTTCTGCCCCTCCCCCACTTGTGTGCGCGCGTGCACTCTCTCTCTCTCTCTCTTTCTGTCTCTCAAAAATAAATAAATGCAAAAACCAAATTTTAAAAAAAGAGAACACGCAAATGCAATCAAAGCCCTTTCTATAGCCCCACAGTGACACCCCCCCTCACTGTTCTCAGGTAACCGTTATCCTGAAATTGTAGTTTATTATTTCCATGAACTTCTTTCTACTTTTACTGGCTATTGGAAGCATCCCTAACAATGCATGGGCATAATGTTGAATGACATACTTTATATGTTCTCCTGTAGTTGTTTTTTTTTTCACTTATTGGGAACAACTTAAGAGCGATGAATTTGTTTTCTTCACTGCTATGTCCCTAGCACCTAGAACAGTGCCTGACACCCAGCAGATTCCCCATATTCTGTGACTGGATAAGCATCATATTTGTGACTTATGTCCATCTTTATACATGTAGCTCTTGTTTCATTGTTACTGCCGCGTCATATTTCACTGCATGGTTCTATCACGTACTCCTATTGAAGGACTTTTAGATCATTTCCTTTTTTTTTTATTGCTATTATAGATGTGCTATGCATTATGACAATTCGTGTACGTATTTCTGCCTATGCACACAGTGACTTTTGGGGATATATGCCAAAGAGTAGAATTATGGGCTCTCCAAAGTTTGCCATTTTATATTAGTGTCAGCGACATTTGTCCATTCTAGAGATTTCCTATCTTTTTCATCACTAGGTATAATCAGACTTCTTAACGTGAAATGACATTTTGGTGTGGTTTTCATTTTTATCTTCCTGTTTACACCTTTTCATATGTTTATCGACCATTTATGTTTCCTCTTTGATGAATTGCCTGTTCCAATTTTTTGACCACTTTTTTGTTTGGTTACTTTTTTTTTTTTTTTTTCCCTTACTGCTTTAAGCCCAGATACCATCCTTTGTCAGTTTTATGCTTTGCAAAAAAACTTTGCAAGTTTTACGCTTATTCCATTTGTGGCTTGTCTTTGCATTTTCTTCTCCCCATAGCATTATTTTAATTTTTTTAAGTCTTTATTTATTTTTGAGAGAGAGAGAGAGACAGACAGACAGAGTGCAAGTGGGGAAGGAACTAGGAGAGGGAGACACAGAATCCGAAGCAGGCTCCAGTCTCTGAGCTGTCAGCACAAAGCCTGGCATGGGGCTCCAACTCATGAACCGTGAGATTATGACCTAAGCCAAAGTCGGATGCTTAACCGACTGAGCCACCCAGGTGCCTCCCTCCCCATAGCATTATTTTTAAAAACTTGCGTTGTAGTACTTGTTCCATTGAATTGTAATTTTTGATCCATTGCATCCATTAAAACATTTAATTCACTAGCTTGTGGAGTCCTTGAAGGCAAACTATCATTCATGACTGAGAGCTTCGCATGGTGCCTCGTACGTATCAGGGCCCAGTAAAGACTTCTGATTTTGAGTTTTGAAATGGGTAGGGCTCTGCCCTCAGACAAAGAGAAGAGCAGCAAGTAGGAGATAGCATGGGTGTCGGTAAACCACGGCCCACAGACCAAACCGGCCTGCTCCCTGCTTTTGTAAATAAAGTTTTATTAGAACTCCGCCACACTCATTGCTTACATAGTGTCTATGGCTGCCCTCCTGCTACAGTGGCAGAAGTCAGCACGTGTGCCAGAGACCCTGTGGCCCACAGATCCAAAAGTATTTGATGTCTGGCCGTAACAGGCAGAAGGCTTAGCGTGTCTGACTCCATGTTGCTCCTCTTTCCCTTGCTGCTGTGACCTATAGCTTAGAAACTTCTGCTTAGCCCTGCATGTTACCGCTGAGATTTGCAAAAACTACTTTTTACCCACAACCTACCTCACTTGAGGAGATAAGGAAGTGGGCGCCGAAATGACTAAGTAGGTCTAAGGTTTACAGGAAGGACAAGACCAGATTCCTGTACAGAGAGATCAACGGACCAAGGACAAGGAGTCACAGAACCTTCCTCGGGTGTCTACAGATGTCAGTCGCCTTTTCACTCCACCCCTGCTCACTTCCCCCTTTTCCTGACATAGAAGCAGCTCAGATTTCATGCCGAGGGGAAATGTTCTTTGGGACAATACCACCATGGCCTGCCCTCTTCTGGCTTGCTGGCTTTCCCGATAAAGTTGCTTCCTTTATACCAACCTCTTGCCTCTCAACCTACCGGCCTGTCATGCGGTGGGCAGGACCAGCTTGGACTCCATTATCTTTACAGAGGAAGGTTGTAACCCCTGGTCCGGCAGATAAAGGTGAGTGTACTGGGAAGTGTGCTACTCTCGCACACTTAGGGCTTCGAAAGAAAAAGTGCCTCTAAACTCTTCTGTCATTTTCTTAACGTTACCAGCCTATATATGTTGCCACGCGTCACCTCATCCTATTTTAAAAGAATCGATACCAAAATATATAGAATATTTAAAAGTAATCTGATTTAATGTAGGTCCCCGATAAGGCCATCATTCTATCTTCAACCCACCCGTACAGCAATGGATTTTATTTCATAAAAAATTTCTACCAACAATTGCCTCCGGGGTCATCGACTATTTAGGGACAGAGAAAGTGTCTTTGAATTCCTTTGTTACCCACGCTCCCCCGCCTACGTCCCCCTGCGCCAGAGTCTGGCTGTTCACAGAGCCCACTCCATAAATGTGGACTTCCGGCTGGTGGTATTACAGTGTGTTATTTACCTGGTCATACTTTGTAGGAAATAATTGGGGCAGACAGAGGGGGCCTAGGATGGGGGACGGGGGGCGGGGCGGGCAGAGGGACAGAGGGAAGCTGTGAGGAAAGATGATCCCAGAAGCATTTGCTAATTTACAACTTCCGGGGCTGCTGAAGCCACTTTCCAATTTTGCAGCCTTTGACATTTCCGCAATTTTTCCGTGTCTTTGCCGCTGTTGCAGGAGCACAGATAAGAAAACCCTCAAACGTTGCTCTGTTCTGTAATAATGAGATTGGAAAGAAAAGATCTTTTTCATCTTTTTAACGTTAAAAAAAAATACTAGTCAAAGCCCAGCAGCTCCACAAATATTACTCATGTCGTTGGCAAGAAGAAAAGGGGACTTCTGAATTAAAGAAGAAAAAAAAAAAGGAAAAGACGAACACGGAGGCATTGTTTGCATATCAGGAAAATTAATCTACATAGGAAAGTGTAAGAGCCTGCAATTCAGAAAGCAAAGAATTAGGACAGCCCAGCTGAGAATAATTTCCTAGCCAGTTAATTTAATTGCATAAATCATTCCTTTGTTAGCAATAAAGAGATATAATTAAAATGAGATTACCTCTAGTTTCTATTCTCTAGAAACTAAAGGAATTGATTTTGGGCAAAGCATTCTTCCAAATACCAGATCGGCGAATTACATATACCTTTTTAGAAAAAGCTAAATTATTTTGCCGTAATATCATGGTGGGTTTAATTAATTTTAGATCTGCCATATGATCTTAAAGAAATAATTTATTTAATGTCCTTAGAACAGAAGTTTGCCATCGTGTGCGTATCCCTCTGGTAGATGGCGTGCAGATTTTTACAAACAGGTCAGAAGTCGAACAGGCAGCTGTTGGGAGGAATCGGAGGCAAAACAATGATTGTTTGGGGTTTTGGTCTGCTGTCCTTATTTAAAATAAAAAACGCCGCTACTAAGTATTGCATAATTTAACTGAACTCATTCAGATTGGCTTTATTCTAAAATTGCTACCGGTAATTATTTGCTGTCTCCAAACCTTTGGGATTTAAAGAGCCTATAATTGTCTATTAAAGAGCGGGAAATCAGATCAAAGAGAAAGGCAAAAAGTCTCCTATAAAGCACAGGTCTGCTGATCTGTCAATTGAATGTCAGAGAATTTGCAAGCTGTGACAGAGAAGAGGCTCATTTTTATGGTAATGAACTTGAATGTTGAAAAATGTACTAAGTGTACTTACTCGCTGCAGAGTTTTAAAGTTCATTGGCACGACTTGGCAGCATGGATTTGTGCGGTGGTGGGAGGGAACCCCACAGCCTTCAGAGGGCCTGGGCTTGGGAAAAACCACGCCCTGGTGCTACGGCTGCCTTGGCAGTTCTCGCCCCATCCTGGCTTCACCTCGGAGGCCATCTTTCCATTTGAAACTTGAATCAATTTCAGGTTAGTGGTTACTAGAGCGCGGTGACGGTGACGTGCCTAGTCCTCATGGAGAGCTGTAGTAAAGGCTCCGATTGTATTCCTAATGTTTTCTTTTTTAAGTTAGGGGATGATGGTTACAAGGATGTTCTTTATTATTCACAACACAGTACGCTTATGTATTTCTGAAAGATAAATACTTTTTTAAAAAGTTCTATTTATCCACTTTTGAAAGTGTGTTTGTGTGTGTGAGAGAGAGAGAGGAGGGAGAGGATCCCAAGCAGGCTCCACGCTGTTAGCACAGAGCCCGATGTAGGACTGGATCCCAGGAACCGCGAGATCATGACCTGAACTGAAATCAAGAGTTGGTTGCTTAAATTAACAGAGCCCCTCCCCAGGTGCCCAGTTAAATACTTTTCTTAAAGGAAAACAGAATGTTGTAAAATGCTCAGACTCATTTTGATGCCGGATAACATGCTCGGTTTGGCTGTTGGAAGTTGACATTATTGACCGGTTAGAACAAGAAGCACACCAGCGTTTATTTGAATTCCTGGCTCAGGAAGGCGGCCAGAGAAGAAAATTCGCTCAGTGCTCAGGAGAAATGAGATCTTCCTGCATGATTTCCATTGCTCCCTGAAGATCTTCCGGAGGAGCTGGACAGTGAGAGACACTTCTAGATACTTCTAGACACTTCTGCACCCGCCCTGTTCACTCCCCAGGGCAGAACGGTTGGATCGGAGCTCGTTCTGCTTAAAAAGTCACAGAAGATTCCTGTCTCTGCCAGGGCGGTGGCTGCGAGGGACACCTGGATCCGACAGCTAGACCAGGGTCCAGCCCTTAGATTCCCAAAAACCTGCTAAGCCCTTACACCTCCTGCCACAACTTTCAGTCTCAAATTCCCTCTCTTTGCTCACTGCTTGGCATCCTGACGAACTGGCTGGTCCCTTGTCACCCTTTCGGTGTGCTCAAAGGTGGCATCACCTCCTTCCCTATGCCTAGTGTTGTGACTGAAAGCACTGTCTTGAGCAGGCCATCAATTCAGCAAAAGTAACTACAAAGTCATGCGAGGTTAATCAACAAACGCTCTCGCTTATTTGCAAAGTCTAGACTGAAAAATTGATGTGGAGGACATATTCAGTGTTAAAATCATGGCGTCCGCTAAAATTGCTATGGACTCTAAATGACATTATCTTTTTAGGATTAGAAACAACTCTTTCCCTTGGGTAGTTTCAACCTTATTACCTGATTCCGGGTAATCTTTGCTAGTTCATCCCGACTTTAGGCAACTTGGATCCTGTTCTACGTATTTTTTTTCTTAATTCACATCAATCAGGTGGAGATTCTGATTTGCTCCCCCAATACGGTGGTTTTGGCCATGCCATTTTCTATTCGGTAAGTATACTTTCTATTCAGTAAGTGTACTCATGGGTGGCACAGATAATGTTGCTAATTAACTTGACCGTATCAAGGGATATCCCCAGATGTGACACCCAGTCCCAGGCCCTTCGAATATGATGCCTGTCCTGACAATACAACTGAAAGTATCTGCCAGTGTTACCAAATGTAACTAGAATACTTAGGATATTCTGGGCCCTCTCCTGATTGCGTTGGTCTGATTGGGGACATCATGAGGTTCATTCTCATCACTTGGAGAGTGTTTCATAGACCACTCACTTCAATTACAGATGAAGGAACTGAAGGTCAGAGTAGTTGAACAGCCCATGAGTAGCCCAAGGACAAGAAGCGAATTCCCAACAGTTCCTGATAGCGGTCTCTGGCTTTCCTACTTCAGACCCCATTCAGTTACCTGATGTGGACCAGGTAAGAGTGAGCTGTTTAATCAGATTACTTGGCCATAGAAGCCTTTCGTTTTTGCAATGTGTGAAAATAGGTTCAAAATACCCATCAGCCCTCAAGCATTTCATGAACCATAAAGAGTCTTAAGGGCTTTGTCTTTGCGAGCCCCAATAAGGCTTGGTATAACCTGTCTCTGTCCTGGCGTTGGTCATTTGGCCGCACCCACGGGTCGCGTGCATCACTTCCTCTCCTTAGTGGTCCAGTCCATTACACCCACCTCCTTCTTCTGCGTCCCACAAAGACCTTTACCCTGTCTTTTTGCGTGGCCCAGTGGTTTGTTGTTATTTCCCTGTGTGCGTAACTCCGCCTCCATCTGTGAGCTTTGGCGCTCATTCACTGATTTCCAACATCCGGCGTGGTGCCTGGCGTAGAGACACTCCATCCCTCATGACTGTGCTTATTACCAATACGGTTGGGAATCTTCCACATCCTTGGCCTTCGTGGCATCTTCTTCATGGCCTTGGCTCCTGTACACAATTCTTATCAAGAGGTATGTTTTACATGTTATACCGTGCCTACCAAAGGACCTTCTCATGCTAGAATATAATCAATTTTGCAAAATGAAAGTCATCCTGAGCTGGGCCAGGCTTTCAACGACTGCCAGGAGACGTGTTTCGAGGATGTCCAGCCTGCAGAATATTGGACACGGGGAACCGTCCTGCTCCCGCGTGGCTCCGTGCGGCTGCAGCTGGCACTTCCCCTGGGCTTTGTTATCTGCTCCTCTGATAACTCCCAGTTCTACGTGTCCAATCCAGACCTTTCTTCTGAGCGCAGACCCATGCACGTGCCTTTCTTTTGAGCACCCCCACTTAGATGTGCTGCAGGGACCCCATTCCAACACATCCGAAATATAAGGCATTATTTTCATCTCCCCTTCTTAGCCAGTGTACTGCAAGTTACTCAGTTGCACAAGACAAAAACATGAAAATAAAAAAAGGCCCTCCTCCCTCCTCTCTCTCTCTTATCCTCTGTGCAAGCCAGTCAAGAAGATAACCAGCTCTCATTTCCAAACGTTTCTGGACGTGATCCTTTTTTCCCATCCCTTGGACCCCCTGCTACATTCTGTCTTGCCCCTCTCCAATCTAGACTCTACAGCAAAGCCAAAATCATCGTTATTTCAAATAACATCACTTATCTCCATAATAGACTTGGCCGTTTTCCCGCTACCCTCGGGATAAAGCCAAGACTCGTAGGCGTGGCTCTAGGGGCCCTTGCTGAACTTCTCTGTCTCCCGGCGTTCTTGCCCTCCCCAGACCTTCAAATGGCTGCTTCCTCTCTACATGCAGCCCTCGGTGCCAATGTCACCTCCTCAAAGACTCTCTCTGTGACCCCCTTGGCTAAAGCAGCTCTACTCCTAGCCCACTCAAACCCAAAGTCCTTATTTTATGTTTTCAGTGAACCTATCCATGCATGAGGCCATCTTGGTACTGTTTTCCTGTTTGCTGTCTGTCCAACTCTGCTAGGATTTAAGGTCCTCCTCATTGTCTGTCAGGATGTAAGCTGTACCTCCAGGTTCTAGAACAGTGCCTGGTACATAGTAGACAACTCCTAAATATTTGTGGTCCTCCTGAAGCCTCCTTCAGTATTCTGGTGATTGTTATGATACGTCATACTCCACGTTTCTCCTGAGGGGCTTTGACATATGTTGTTTCTGTTTCTCTGCCCACCCTCCCCCAACATACACACATTTTTCCTTTCCATTTGTTAACTGCTCTTCAGCTTAAACATTGTTTCCTCAAGGAAGCCTTCCCCGACCTAGGTTAAGCCCCCTGTGGCATCGTCACATACATGATACTCTTCCTATCGACAACACTCAACATTATTGAAATTATTAGATAAATATCTGCTTTCTATATTAGGCTATAAGAGGCATGTTGCTTTTTTTCACATCTATTTCCACAGCCTCATATGGTGCCTGGCACGTAATAGGTGCTCAGTAATAACTCATGGAAGAATGCCTGAGTGAAGTCAGTGTTTCTGCTCGGTGGGGAATTTATTTTCAGATCAGACCCCCAAATAGGAAACGGCACTTTCTCCCAAGAGGGGGGACAGACATCCCCTGTCATCGCAGCATGCAGACAATCCACTGGGCCACATCACTGAGCTGCAGCACCAAGCAGGCAGACGGAGACGCGACTCCTGGGGTGAGAAGTAATTAGCACGAGTTTGGCAGAGTGTACTGGAAGGAGCAAACATCCTTCGCAGAACTCTTGGAAAACACTCAGGACTTAAAGCGGAGAACAAACAACGCCCAACCACAGACAGATTCTAAGAAAACTCTTCGCAGATTAATGAAGACCTTGCTATTTGGAAGCCTCACGCCAGAGAGACCTGTGTGCGGCGAGGACAGAGCGTAACATAGGGGAGAAGCTTCAAAATTAGGACTAGATGGAAGAGGAATCTGGCCATCTCTAGAACAGAGTTGTTGGTTTTTTTTCTTTTTTTTCCTCTTGGCCGCATCAAGCTGAAGAATATGTTTTTCTAATTTCTAATTTCTAATGGAAGAGCAGCGTCCAAGTTCTATTTTATAGTTGCTCTAGCTGATGTCCGGGGAGTCTTCAGTCAGGTTCCTTAAAGTGAATATTGTCATTTGCAGTTCATACATGAGTGTTTTCATAAAGTCTTCATTTTATTTTATTTTTTTATAAACTCCAAGATCCTTGCACATTTGGGCTGGGCAGCTGCTGCTCTGTGAATCTAACAAACTCTGGGCTCTCCAGTGAGCAAATGAGCTAGTTTTGCTTAAACAAAGCTTATTTCTCTCTGGGCAAGCTACATGAAATTCGATGGAATCGTTGGGAGGATAATGACATCCACGGAATGACTTGCCCAACCAAAGCACACCAGGGTGTCATGATGAAACAGAATCCGGCAGGGGGGCTCTGAAAACAGGAACTTGGCTGTCGCTGGGCTGCCTCGGATGCCTGGCTTCTCCTCTGGCTTCTCCGACGCCCATTCACAGCCCTGCCCTTTCTCTGCCGAAGGGCCCGTGCCATCTAGGCAAACACCTGAAGTGGGGATGGGCACCTAGAATACAGGACGCCCGGTTCACTCCGGATTTCGGATACACAGCGAGCAATTTTGTAGGATAAGTGTGTCTGACATTTATACGTGTCGTGTATCTGAAATTCAAATTGAATTGGGCATCCTGTAATTGTGTTTTGCTAAATGTAGCGATGCTCATTAAAAGTCATTCATCATTACGGGAAGAGTGCCCCTGTCTCCGTGGTCTCTGCTCGGGATCACAGAAAGCCATGGAAAGACAGAGACAGCAGTAGAAGAAGATTCCCCGAGCTTTTCCCAAGCGCCCACTGCTGTCACAGGCAACACGCCTACATTAAGTTTGCGTGGACTTTCTAAGAAGGGACAAGAGCTGACAGCCTGCTGAGTGAGGTGGCATTTGTGAAGCTGCTGACTGGGTTTCCACACTCGACCTTCCATCCATTTGTCAGCTGGCGGGGCAGGTTGCTGTGTTCTGTTACGTCTTCTTCCTACGGTTAAGTCGGGCACTGATGAGGCTGCGAACTTGATTTTCAGAACAGGTAAACACTCTTTTTTTTTTAATTGAAAATTTTTTTCAACGTTTATTCATTTCTGAGAGATAGAGAGAGACAGAGCATGAGCAGGGGAGGGGCAGAGAGAGAGGGAGACCCGGAATCTGAAGCAGGCTCCAGGCTCCGAGCTGTCAGCACAGAGCCCGATGCAGGGCTTGAACTCAGGAACCGTGAAATCATGACCTGAGCCGAAGTCGGACGCTCAGCTGACTGAGCAGCCAGGTGCCCCTCAGAATAGGTGACCACTCTTTGTGGAGGGACCACTGCCCATGATCCACCGAGACCAGGAGAGGTCCTCTGAAAAGTCCAAAACAACTAGCTGATTGATGGGCTCTGGGAACTTAAATACGTAGGCATTCACTTTAATTAAGCACTTCATCGGAAAACACATAACATAGACTACTGTCAGTAGAACCGTGACAGCTAGATTACAATTTTATAGCCCAAAATTTAATCAGCAGGTGCTGATTAATCCTGCTCTAAACCGCTTCCTTAGCAGGCAGTTGCCTGGATTCTCTGCGCTTCCAAAAGGGAAGAAGGCGGTTGGCCCCAAATAGACTGTGATATGTTTACTTGTGCACCCTTGTTCTTTGGGAGTTCTGATCTCAGCTGAAGGCAAACTCTCCTCTTTAGCACCAGTGTCCACATGACCATCATTTAATATTTTATAATTCTTTTAAGTTTATTGAGAGAGAGAGAGAGACAGAGAGAGACAGAGAATTCCAAGCAAGCTCCATGCTGTCAGCATAGAGCCTGATGTGGGGCTTGAACTCGTGAATCATGAGATCACGCCCTGAGCCAAAACCAATAGTGATGCTTAACTGGCTGAGCCACCCAGGTGTCCCTAATATTTTTAAAACCTTAAAAGAGAACTGTCTTTCAAGGTGATCCAGCTCTGAGTTTGTAAGGACTGGGTTTAAACGTTCCTAGCTCACTTCTAGCCAGTAAAACACAAGCCCTCCAAACTCCCCAGTACCACCTTCCCACCTGACTCCCCACCCGCCTCAGGACCCTTCCTGCCACCTGCACAGGGCTCTCTGGCTGACCCATTCTCCTGCCTTCAAAGCCCCACCCTTCTCTGCTTCACCAAATCCTCTGACTCCCATCCCAGGCCGTGCCTGAACTCCTCCTCTGTGATCCCACCACCGCTTCCGTGTGGCTGGAGCACTCGATGCACGGACAGCAGATACACACCTTTAATTTCCATCTGCTTCTAAAAGTAGTTTGCTTTTACAAAATGGAAACTTGGGGGCACCTGGGCGGCTCAGTTGGTTGAGCATCCAACTTTTGACTTGGGCTCAGGTCATGATCTCAGGGTTGGGGGATGGAGCCCCACATTGGGCTCCACGCTGAGCATGGAGCCTGCTTAAGATTCTCTCTGTCTCTCCCTCTGCTCCTCTCCCCTACGTGCACACTCTCTCTCTCTAAAAAATAAATAAAATTTAAAAAAGGGAAGTGGAAAATTGTAAAACACTGAAAATCACTGGTAATTCTGCCACTCTAGAAATACAATGTTAATATATTATTAGTATTACTTTTCAAACCTTTTTCTATATATATGGTGATGGGTTGATTTTTGAAATTTTGTCAGTTCTCCACCTCTGCCTGTATTCTTGTCATTTGCAATGTGTCTCTGAGGCCCCTTCCTTCAGGAGGTGGGGTTGACTCTCCCTCCCTTTTGTCTGGGTTGACTTTGTGACCTTATTTGGAAAACAGAACATGGCAGAAGTGATGGGGTGCCAGTTCTGAGCCTTGTACACTTCTGCTTTCTCTCTTGGAACCTGATACGCCATGGGCCCGTGAGCCCGAGGAAGGATAAAAGAGCATTTAGGAGAATGGATGAAGCATTCCAGCTGAAGTTGTCCTCTATCAGCCAGCTCCCAACTGACCAGCTAATCAAAGACACCCAAAGAAACTCAGTAGAGGTAAACATAGATGACGAGAATTGGCTGGGTGAACCCAGCCTGAACAGACTGCAGAATTACGAGCTAATCACTGAATTTTGAAGGGCGATTTGTTATACGGCAACAGTTTACTGATACATACATATTTTTACATGCTGCAGATGACACCAGTTACAACAAATTTGTATCTTTCTTTCCCCTTACCATTTTAATCATAATCATAGTAAAAAATTTCTGGCCAAGTATTATGTGTATCACTCTATGATAGTCTACTCTGTGGGTATAGAATGAAACCTTGCCATTCTCCTATTTTTTTTAATATCTAGATTGTTTTTAAAAATCTTTATAATAGAAAGCAGTGTAATGGACATCTTTAAAGTACAAGCAGAATTATTGGGCTAAAGACCTTATGAACATTTTGAAGGCCTTGGGTACGTATTGACTAATTCCTTCTCAAAAAGATTACAGCTCTGCAAAGTCACTGGCGTGGCCCCAAACAGTTCACTTTACCACACTCTTGTGACAGTTAAGTATTACTTTTAAATAATTTGTCAGTTTGATGATCAAGAAATGCATTTCACTCCTTTAAAAAAAATTTTTTTTATATGTGAAGTTGGAACGATGTTCTTTTCTTATTAGCTATTTGAGTTTATTCTTTTGTGAGTGGGCTCTTCATACACATTGTTCATTTTGCCTTTTTTAGTAGCCGTGCATTGATGTCTATGCTCCCTGTATTAATAGCATGTATCGCCAATAGCTACTCTTTATTTAATGACTACTAAGAAGCTAACATCACACAAAGCATCTCATCTAACTCCTCACACAAAAAATTTCAAGGCCAATTGTAGTAGTCCCCTTTTTACGGGTGGGAAAACTGAGGCCTGGAGAAATTCAAGGTTATACCTAGGAGGCCCAGGTTCTGGAGTTTGACTTTTACCCTTAGATACTGCTATGTCATTTTTCTCATCACATTTTTGCAAGATTTTTTTTTTGTCCTAACTTGCTTGTGGCGCGATAGAGGGATTATTTCTTTATAGGGTTGTCTGTCTTTCCCACTAGGCTGTAAAATTCTTATGGTTGGAATCATATCCTTATACCCCCTTCACCCAACATGGTTCCTGGACATGATATATATCCCATAACTACTTGTCAAACTGAATTCTTTGCTTTCACGTTAACACTGATACCTTGATGGTCAAAGATTTGTCAGATGGATTATTGCATATATCAGAATCCCCCCTTCCCCAACCAGATGTGAAATAAGCAGGCTAATTATACTAGATTATTTTACTTTGTCCATTTGTTTTCACAGAATGCGGTAGCAACTGATGCCAGATCTATGGTCCTTAATCGTGATTCTAAACAAGTATCACTGGGTTTCACCTTCCCCAAAAGCCTGTGATCTTGAACCACCTGAAGTAGACAGTCATTTACAATGCCCTTGAACCCTCTTCCATATGACAGGAATTTGGTCAAGAGTACATTGATGGTCCCTCCCTACCTCCCCTTAAAAACCGTTAATGGTTGGGGGCACCCAACCAATGGCTCAGTCTGTTAAGAGTTCACTTTGGCTCCAGTCATGATCTCATGGTTCCTGGGTTTCAGCCTTGGGGCAGGCTCTGTGTTGACAGCTCAGGGCCTGGAGCCTGCTTTGGATTCTGCGTCTCCCTTTCTCTCTGCCCCTCTCCCATTTCCACTCTGTCTCTCTCAAAAATAAATAAACATTTAAAAAAGAGTTTTAAAAACTGCTAATGATTGATCAACTACTGCTTGAAAAACAGTTCTGGAGAAAACTAAGTTGAGTTACTGAAGACAAGACCTGTGTACGCGTTTCTTAATCTATTGGTCGCTTTGAAAGTAAGGCCAAAGCTCTGTTTACGAGAACGTTAAGCTAACATAATGATACATTGACTACGGTACATTTTACAGTACCCATTTAAAAACTGTGCGTGATTCTCCTGCTTTTAAATTCGCCCTAAACTGGCCCTTTGTTACTTTTCAGAATGCCAGGTTATACCCGTTATTTTCATGGAAGGTTTTTGAAATCCTTGGTCAAAATAGAAAAAGTTCTAATCAGATTCATAAAAGAGAGCCATCTGAGCTGCATGTGTTTTGTCTGTGGCCACTGTTAAATCTCCTTGGAAACAGGAAGGATGATGCCCACATGTATTTACGCAATGAAATAGTTACTAGGTTAACAAATGAGTCCTCGTAGGCGCTTACGAAAATTTGTGTGTTATTTGCTTTCTAAAGCAAATCAAAATTAAATAAGCAAGACTCTTCTTTCCTGGTGGGACCCCTAGCTACCTTGGGGACGGACTGACAGAACTGCTAGCTTCAGCCTAGGGAGGAGTCGCAATAGCCTGGAAATGCTGAGCCGTGCCTTTGTAGGAATGTGCGGCACCTGGCATTAGTATTTTAAAACCCCCTGGAGAGAGTCACCAGTTTTTTAAAAGCTGAGCAACAACTCGCTGTGCTCCAAACTAGGTCAGTGAACATGGAAGGTGGGAACTTTCTGTTAAGATCAACTTCTCATTGTATTTAATAACAGGTTCAAAAATAGGGTTGGGGGAGGGGACATGCTGACAGTGAAGGAATCTACCCTCTTAGACTAATGCACACAGAGTTTCTCTAATGGAAAAGACCACTTACTTGACTCCCAAGTTCTGAAGTCTGTTTAATGATGCGCCAATAATTTTTCTTCTATATGTTACAGGACGGGTTATTAACCAGTAGATTGGAATCAACTAGCAAATGTTAGTTTCTCTTAAAAATGATCATACTCTCAGCTCCGAAATATATATAAAAAAAAAAAATCAACTCAGTGGCGTAGTGTGACTAGCTTAGAAAAAAATGGTCAAATGTGAATTTATTAGATGATCGATGTGATATTTCAAAATGATGGGGAATGCACAGGGTAGATACCAGAGGCTACGTTCCTATTTTGAGGAGACGGAAGCTAAATTCCTAACTTGCACCTCGGGTAAAAGTAAATGCCAAAAGAACTAAGCATAAATGTCAGAATTACAAAAATACTCCACAGTCTTGTGTTCTGGTCTTCATTAATCCTACACATTTCCTTACATATTTATTTCTGGATACTTTATGCTTTTTTCTGATGATGTGTAAGAATGGGATACCTTTTTCAACGACAGCTTCCATCTGGTTTCTTAGTATCAAAGAAAGCCGTTTAATATTAATCTTGTATCCAGCCACTTCCTAAATTCTCCTAGTAGTTCTGGCAGTTGTTTTTATTTTGGTTGAATTTCGTGGATTATATGTATGTCTTTTTGTTTTGTCTATTTCATTAGCTATTAATTCCAGAATATTGTTTAACTGGTGACGGCTGCAGGCATTTCTCTCATATCTGGCTTTAGGGAAATACATCCGCTGTTTCATCACATAATTTTACATTTGTTAGTGATTTCTATTTCACGATTTTTATGGTTTTTAGAAATTTTCATTCTATTCCTATTTTAATTAGAATTTTTGTTTTGAATTGATGCTTAACTTTTACTAGATCCTTTTTTTTTTTACATTTTTCAATTTTTTTCTCTTTTAAATGACAATACCATATTTAAGGTGAAAAACCACTGAACAATTGTTTGTTTTTAAATGCACTTAACAGGGGCACCTGGGTGGCTCAGTCAATTAAGCCTCCGACTTTGGCTCAGCTCACGATCTCATGGTTTGTGGGTTTGAGCCCCATGTCAGGCTCTGTGCTGACAGCTTGGAGCCTGCTTTGGATTCTGTGTCTCCCTCTCTCTCTCTCGGCTTCTCCCCAACTTGTGCGTTCTCTCTCTCTCTTTCTGTCTCTCTCTTTCTCTCTCTCTCTCTCTCTCTCTCAAAAATAAATAACCTTTAAAAAGTGAATAAAATTTAAAAAAAATTAAGGCACCTAACAAAAATGGCACAACTAATATCATTTATTGCCGCTTTTTCTCCAACTTAACTTTCTTAGAATAAACTCAACTTGATCATGAATAATTTTTAATGCATTCTAAGACTTTTCGTTAATGTTTTATTTGGAATCTTTGTGTCTAAATTCACAAATGATATTGGGCTATAATTTCTGTTGTGTGCTGCTTGTACCTTTTCTAATCTTTGACAACATATACAATATCTTCTCTTAATATCGGTCTATTCAAATTTTCTGTCTTATTTGGGCTAAGTTTTGATAATTTTGTTTTTCTGGAAATATGTCCATTTCAGATACATTTTCTAAATTGCTATATTACACAATTTATATATCTAAAAAATTTTTTACCTTTTAAAATGTGTCTTTATTTTTGAGAGAGAGAGAGCGAGAGGCAGAGAGAGAGTAACAGAGGATCCAAAGAGGGCTCTGCGCTGACAGCAGACAGCCTGACGCGGGGCTCAATTTCATGAACCATGAGATCCTAACCTGAGCTGAAGTCTGACGCTTAACTGACTGAGCCACCCAGGCACCTCCAAAATATTTTGGTTTTAGCCGTAATTATAACACCTTTATCACTTCTGAACTTATATATTTTTGTTCCCTTCCTTTTTCTCATTTATTTTCTCTTTGAAATATGTGTTTACATTTTTTCCAAATTATTACAACTTTGCCATTGTCTTCTTGTTATTTCCTAGTTTTATTGTATCGTTCTTAAGAGAGTTTTGGAGTCTACTTTCTCTGCGGCCAACTGCACAAATATGTGTTCTCTTTCAGCAAGATACGAATTTCTATATATCCGTGAAAACGAATGTATCGTTTGTATTAACCAAATTATTTCCTTGTTTACTGAACATCTACCACGTGCCGGGCATGAACGAAGAGCAGGCTCACAGCAGCAACCAGGTACACTCCCTGCTTTAGAGTTACCTTATTTTTCTCTTCAATTTTTAAAAGTTTTAATGAGGTAAATTTTAAATAAAATCAACTGTTCCCACTTAAAGCACGTGAGGAGATGAGTTTTGACAGACGTGTGTACTCACGAAACCACCACCCCGGTCGTGATTCAGGACACTTTCTCCTTCCCTAGAGCTTCTCTGGGCCTCGTTGCCATCTATCCCTTTCTCTGCCCTGGCCTCAGGCAACCACTGATCTCCATTTTGACACTCTAAATTATTCTGCATCTTCTAGAATTTTCTGAAATCATATACCATATACTGTTTTGCGTTCGGCTTCTTTCATTCAGCATAATGATTTTTGAGATTCAGGCAAATTCCCGCATATGTCAGCAGTTCACTCCTGTTTGTTGCTGTGTGATATTCTATGGTATGAACGCCTCACCGCGTGCTTATCGATTCACCTCTTAACGGACATGTGGATTACTTCCAGGTTTTGCTATTACGAATAAAGTTGCTATGAACTTTTGTGTACGAGTGGTTACGTGGACAAATGTTCTCATTCCTTTTGGGGAAAGAATTCGGAGTCAAAAGGCTGAATGCTGTGGTAGCTATCCTAAATTCACCTTTGTAGACAGCACAAAGTTGGATTCTGGGTTTGGAACCAATATGTGAATTTTTCCCTTTCATGATACAATTTAATCCATATGTATTTATGGACCCAACTGATCTATAAAGCCTCATTTTATTTTTATACTCATATATTTTTATACATTTTTATTCTTCTTATTTTTCTACGTAGAGGCTTTCCTCAATAACTTTTTCCCCTGTTGTAGCATTTCCCAAACTATGTTCTATGGAATAACGGCCCTACTGAGAGGCTGTACAAAAAGTAGTTTTCATAATCAAATAAACTGAAGAAATGCTTCTTCTTAGAGAATTACAACTTGTACTGGTATTTTAAGGGCTCTGAGAAGTCGTACCAAGAGCTCGCTAATGGTTTCCCATTGTTTTTAGACCAAATCCCAGAACCTCAGCCCAGCCCGTGCACTCCTGCAGTCTACTCCCGGCCAACTTCATGCCTCTGTCTGGCTTCACTAGTTCTGCGAATATGCCAAGTTCCTTCCCGCCTCAGACCTGCACACAAACTGTTCCTTCTGCCCGGGGTTCTTTTTCTAACTTCTGCACCCAGATAACTCACTCTTCCGGTTCGCGAGTCAAATACCATGTTACTGGGAAAGCTTCTAGACTAGAGATCAAGTCCATGTTATATATTCTTTTTAAAATTTCTTTAAATGTTTGTTTTTAAGAGAGAGAGAGAGAGAGAGAGAGAGAGAGAGCTGGGAAGGGGCAAAGAGAGAGAGGGAGATACAGAATCTGAAGCAGGCTCCAGGCTCTGAGCCATCAGCACAGAGCCCGATGCCAGGCTCAAATCCACCAGGTGTGAGATCATGACCTGAGCCGAAGTCAGAGGCTTAACCAACTGAGCCACCCAGGCGCCCCTATATTATATACGCTTAAAGCATCTTGTGCTTTTCCTTTGTAACACTAGTTGCAACAACAAATAATTGAATAGTTATTTGTATAATAATTTGATTAATGGCTCTTTTCCTGGACGGATGATAAACTCTGTAAAAGCAGAAACTTGTCGGTCTTGTTCATTAGCAGAGCCTCACCACCTGCCTGTTAGGTACCAATAGTGGGCACTCTGTACATATGTATTGGGTGAATCAAGAATCCAAGTGATTTTATTTAACCCTACATTCCCTAAGTTATTTGGAGTATGTCTTGCTAATGTAGAGTTCATAGTCAGTCAATAGCGCTATCAGGAATGGAGCTCTGTGGTGTGTGCGTGTTGTTAGTAATTATCTTATTCATTTACTTAACAAGGATTTATTGAGGGCCCTTCTGTGCTAGGCACCTCAGTGCTTAAAAGCACCGTGTTTCTGTGCCCATGTAGTGGAGACAGCCAGCCAATAAATGTCCGAGAGTGATTGCGTCCAGTGATAAGGAGTACCGTTGAAGAAAGAGAACAGAGCAGCAGACAAACACAGGAAATGGGGATTGTGCTTTAATTTCTAGAGGTGGTCAGGACGGGTTCAGAAGGTGACATCTGAAAGAAGACCCCAAGGTGAGTAAGCTGCGGGGCTCTCCGGGAAAAAGCATTCCTGATGGCGGAAACAGCAAGGGCTAAGCGTCTGAGCTGGGGACTCGTTCGGCCAGGAGCTGAGTACAGCTCTAGCAAGAGGCCTGGCCGACGGAGGAGTGGTGGACACGAGGTCGCCGAAGTGGGGCAGGGGGACAAGAGAAGGTTTTGCATTTCTCCCTGGATTATACTTCTGAGCATGTCTATTTATTAGAACCGAAAACATACTTCAAAGCCTTATTGCAATGCTATTTTCCCCACAAAAACTTCCTTATATCTTCATATGAAAATAATCCTTCATTTAACTCACATATATGTATCACTTCCTAATAATACCTAATACTCGACACTTTTTAGCACTTCTCCTGAATTTTAGTCTATTAGACACTATTCTAAAAACTTCACATGTATTAATTCACTTGTGTCCTGCCTAGTCTGTTTTATCCCTTCCAGTAAAAATGATCCATAATGTTCATTGGTGTAATTCATCTCTGGGCCTTCTTGGTTGCCTAGCATAGGGCTCTGCCCACGGTGAACACACTCGATACACATACTTTTGAAAGAATGCATAGCAATAGCAATAATGTTGATTATGTTTATACTAACGTTTCCACTAGTGGAAAAATTTGAGGTCTTAGTGCATATTTCGCCAGAGCAAATTTTGATTCAGTAAAGAGGGTGAGTCTGGCTGCCATACTGCTCTGATAATTCACTTCCAGAGTATCACCAACACCAGAGATCCCCAACCCAGAGACTGCTCCCGAGACCCAGGTGTCACGGGCAATTGTCTAATCTGATTGGGCAAACTTGTCTGGTTACATTAAAGTATATGACGCACCCAGATGTTCAGGGTTCTAACACGATATCCGTGTGAAACAAGAGTTTCCACAAGATACTCTTACAGAGGAGTGCTTCTCTCAGTATCTTAGACATTACAACCAAAAAGCCTTTGCTGGTATGGGGCTGCCATGTCAGACTGTGAAGAAAACAAAAGCCAGTTGTAATAATGTTTGGACAAACGAATCAACTCATTCCCCTCTTTCTGTTTCGGAGACAGTAGCTAGTGCCACAGAAAAGTTCCTCTTTCTAGTTTCAAGAGACAGAGCTGTATTGATCACCTCAATAGGAAGTTATGGTTAAAATGATTTGGAAGCGAAAATCAATCCTAATCATCTGGGAAAATTCATTGACCAATTGATTAATTTATTCCGACATCAGTTTCACGAGCACCCAGTGAATACATGCTTTGGGTCTTCTGTAGTGATAATAGTTTGGGCTTAACATGTACGTCTCCCTTCTGGATCCAGTTCCTTTATCTGAGGAGTTAGGGATGTTGGTCTAATTTTGGCTCTTATCACTCAGACTTCATAATTCTTTCTATTTTGTCACTCTTAATATTTATATGACATCTAGTGAGTAATTGATCTTCTCTAGGACCCTGCGGTCACTCACATCTGCTTATCACCAGCACATAGGGGGCAATCCCCAGATTTATGGCTGCCAATAAAAGTTGTTACCAAAAGTACAGTTTCTTTTTTCCTGGGTGCTAATTTCTAATAACTCTTGTGCATGAGAGCAATTACTGACAAAAGTCAGCCTCTGTTAATAGAGTTTATCACACTTCATCATATATCCTTTGTCGCTGGAAGCATTTTGACAAGCCCAGGGTTAATTAAAACCAAGAAGACAATAAAATACACCTAATCAAACATTACAGGTACAGAAATCAATTAGCAGATTTATAGCACTTTGGAGGTTTCCATAATGTATAAAATTCAAAGAAACTGTCGTTTCCATTTCCTCAAGACAGTGTAATTAAATTTCTAATTGAAACTATTTTTCAGTAGGTAATGTCTAATCTGCCCAAGTTTGATTTGCATTAAAGTCAGTCTACAGAGGTTGAAAGAGCCTGAGAAATTAAAAAGATCATTGAGTCATTTCCATTGCTGTTATTTTGTCTACCTGGAAGTTGGGAAAAGTTACACAGTGCGAAGAAGGAGGGGAGAAGAGTGGTGCTTTGCATGATAAAAAGATAAGTGCAGTCATCGTGTGTCAAGGACCTCTGTCTTTGTACAGTGTGGAAAAATCACCAAGGAGATTGAATAGCTCAGATAATTCCCTAGATTTGTTAACACTGCTAAATAATAAATATGACTTACCTGTTTTTTCCAACTTGACTGGTTGTTTGGACTGGATTGATTGCAGTGTTCCAATGCTTTGGGATCATGTCCATGTGACCGTAGGTAGATCACATCTTTAGAGAGTTTCATTCCCCACACAGTTGAGTTATTGTGGGGCTGACCACCTGGCCTGGAATGCACGGTCTCACTGGGGAAGGAATAAGAGTGTCCGATGGGCAAGGGCTAGGTGTATTTGTTTAGTGTCTGCAAGGCTGTGTTCAAATTTTTGTGAGCTGGCTGACTGGTGGGCATATTTTCCATTTCTGCCTGGGGTTTTACTCCTTTAACTACTGGTGAGAATTATTAACAACAGATCGTCCTGCTAGTTAAACATAGAAATAATCATGTTTTTACCCTCCACCCCCAAATTATCTGTTCTGAAATTTCTGTACAATTGACATTTAATTTAAAGGTAGTTTTGTTACTTTAAACTTCTTTTTTTCCTGTAAGAACTGGCCCCAAATGTAATTATCATTATTAACAACAACAACACCACAAAATAACTCGTATTTATTTCCTTAGCTCAGAACCACACCACCCCCATTTTTAGGGTTTTACTTTTAAACTGTGAAAAAATCAAAATGTACCATTCCTTTCATAGAATGATTGCTATAGAACAAATCTCAAGTTCAAAATTAGACTTTAGATATTTCTTTTGGTTTGTGGGGCTGCCTCTGAGGCTGTGCCCACATAACATCAAAAACAGCCAGAGAATTTAAACAATTTCTTAGAAAAAATAAAGAAAACCTCGGAGATTATTTGATCTCATATTGACAACAGTTAACAGTTGAGATCCAATATGCAAAAACCAATTTTTTGGTCAAGCAAACGCAGGTCTAATAATGTTTTCATAAATCAGATTTTGTGCTTTTTCTTCATCCCCAATAATACCTTTTTTTCTTGCCAGTTCATTGTTTTCAACAACTTCATTTGAGAATTAAGGGGCATTCGATGGCTCTGAAGAAGTCAGGCGATACTCCAGCGGTGGCTGATTACACGGCAACATGGCCCCGGGTGGAGGATGGTTATCTGGGCTTGATGGGCTCCCGGTCAGAAGGTGCATCAAGAACAAACTTAGTGCGAAATTAGATTTTGAACTGGAGCTGTCTTTGTTATTTTCCTGTACCCCTAACCCCCTCTTCCCAGTTCTCCACTGGCTCTTCCTCCTCCTTCCTCTGCTTAACTATGAGCATATATTTAAGACTCGGTTCTCAGTCCCCACTCTTGTTTCCTTATCCTCTCTTCATCTGAGAATTCTCCTGCGGTGTCATCAAACTTTACTTTCAAATGACAAATCCATTTCCTACTGAGTCTCTGCTCTTAAGCTTTGATTTCGCTGTACCACCAACGGCCTAATAGACTTTCTTCTCTGTTCTGGTATTTTCTAAAGCCTCCAATGAACCTCCCCTGCCCAACGCACTACTTCCGTTGATAGCGCCGCTCTTCCAAGACAACGGTAAGATAGTCTGATTTCTAAAATAAATAGACAAAAAGGTAAAATGATTCAAATTACGTTGAAGTTTTCACTTTACATAACAGCAAAGGGTGGGAGGATGGGACTACAGTGTGGTCCTTCTCCATGTTGTCGCCTTGGGGACCCCAGGGTTGTCTCCAATCCAGGCAGGCAGAAGGGAAAAGGGAATGGAGGGTTGCCTGCGGGGAGTTTGAGGATAGGGCAGTACTACACAACCTCTGCGCTCTGGATTGGCCAGGGCTCCGTGTCATGGCCACACCCCTCTGCCAGGAAAGCTGGGAAATGTAGTCCAGCTATCTGCAGAGGAAGAAAAAAGGAAATGGGTTTTGAGGTGAGCCGGAAGTCTCTGTTTTATCTACCAAATCAGGTCAAACCGAATTCTGCTATATTCTCATTTAAAGGGTACCTCATTCTATCATCCATCTACTCCTAGCTCTGCCACACCGTCCAGACTCTTACCGCCTCATCTCTGGATTACTACATTAGATTTTGAGGTGATCTCCGCAACTACTCTGTCCCCCCACCATCCACACTGCCAACACTTTTCATCCTCATGTTCCTTCTGTACAGCTTTCGTTGCTTTCTGTCCTCATTCAAAACCTTCAACGGCTGGTTTGTCTAGCCCACCTCTCTCCCTGGCTTTAGAGAACTGATATAATTTAGAAACTTCTCTTCCTGCATCAGGTCATCTTGATCACCGACTTCTGTAACTCTTTGCGGTGTACTACCATACCACCCAATTTAGTAGTATAAACTGTGCTCTTTTGAGTTGTTGACTATTATTGAGCTGTCTTCCCTACGATGCTGTAAATTTTTTGAGAAAAAAAGGGGACGTCTGATACTCTTCCGTTTCATCTCCCATATAGTCCAGTGTGTTGCTTAGTACGTACAAGATTGGTTTCCAATAAATACTTGTTGATGAATAGCTAACCCAGAGAAGGAATTAGTCGTTATACTGATTTTATTGAAATTTGGATCCCTAAAAGTGCCGGTTATATTGGAAAATCTTTGTTACAAACTGCCAGCTATTTATGGAAATCTATGCTTAATTATAACTGGCGACAAAGTCTCAACATAACCAGATATAAACTAGAGACATTTAAAAGATTGGGAAAAGTAATTTCAATTAATTCTTTCCTTAATTAATTCAACCAACAATTTAAATTCAGATCCCTGTACCGAAGATGCCCATAGACTGGCAGGAAAGAGAAGATACGTACACATTGCAGTAGGCGGAATTCTAAGATGACCCCCAAGATTCCTACCCCCTGCCCCCAACCCCAACCCGTGTATACGCTGTTTCTGTAATCCCCTCCCTGTGAGTGTCAGTGGGATCTGTAAATATGATGGTAGACCACTTCCATCATCATTTTATATTACATGGCAAAAAGAATTGTATGGCTATAATTAGAAGTCCCTAATTAGTTGACTTTGAGTTAATCAAATAGAAGATTATCAACAGTGGTTCTGACCTAGTCAGGTGAGACCTTAAAAGATACAGGAAGAACCTCATTGTAAACAGGCTGTGGAGGGGGCCACAAGGCTCTGATCTCAGGGCAATGTCTGAGAGCAGAGAGAGGTCCCCAGCTGACAGCCAAGAGGCAAGCGGGGACCTCAGTCCAACAACTATAAGTAACCGAATTCTGCTAACCACCTCGATGTGCTTGGAACAAAGTCGTGAGCTCCAGATAAGAATGTAACTCTGCTGACACCTTGATTTTAGCCTGTGAAATGCTGAGCAGAGAACCCAGTTCTGACCCATGGGAACCATAAGATAATAAATGTGTGTTATTTTAGGCCACAAAGTTTGCAGTAATTTGTTACACAGCAACTTAAAACTAATACTCACATTTCCTGCAATATGCTACTTAGTTACTGTGAAATACAGTTGTATATATGAGCTTAATCATTTTGAGATTCTATCCATTCTACTTTTAAGATTTGGATTAATCACAATATAAAATCTTCTATCAAACAAAAGCATTTGTGACCCCCAATGCCATGATTTTCATTTTCCTACCTTTGAGTCAGTTAACTCTGACCTACCTCAAGGAAGCATAGGTTGACGTCACCTAGTCTGTTTTCAAAGACTTTTACCGAGAATGGCTCCACCCACTTATTAGTGTTTTATTAGGAGGTCACTCCTTCTCCACTCTTCCTTGCTTTAGTATCCATATTGTGCTGACTTAACATTTTCTCTGGGTAGCCCACTGGGTTAAATATTCCAAGACTTTCTGGAGGAGAGCCAAGCAGTCTTCTTTGCTCTTTAAGAGGAAAGTGGTTTAAAGGAAGCTGCTGCTTAGCAAAGCCATTACTCTACTGCAGAACAGGCGTGTTTCCAAAGTACATTAACAATGCTAATGAGGAAGCCAGCTCTGGAGTGCAGAGAGAGAAAATGAGGGGGTCATTTCACCACAGGAAGCAGCCTCTTGAGGTGAAAAAGGCCCTAGAGGCAGGTAGAGACATGTGACCTCCTCTGACTGCTTGGCCTTGAGAACTGAGCCTCAGCTTTCTCATCAATAAAATGGGAGCAGGGGCCAGGTGATCTCTGGGTTCCCTTGCCATTTTGCTGTCAATGGTTCACGCAGTCAAGGATAAATGGAAGGGGGACGTGAGAGATCTCAGTGGGAAAGGCAGAATGCTCAATGGTCATGTAAGGACAGTAGTAATTATATATACACTTGGATGAGTGTTTCAGTTCCCGCGTGAAAGCAGACCCAAGCTTGTTTTCAGCACATTGGCAGCTCTCTGGCTTTGAAAAGATACATGTATCCTTATGTATATTGCAGCATTATTTCCAACGACCAATATATATGGAAGCAACCTAAGTGTCCGTCCATAGATGAATGGATAAAGAAGATGTGGTGTATATATATATGTACATACATATATACATACATACAATGGAGTCCTACCATAAAAATAGAAGAAAGCCAGAGGAAAAGAAACCTTGCCATTCATGACAACGGGATGGACCTAGAGGGCGTTCTGCTACGTGAAATAAGTCAGGCAGAGAAAGACAAATACCACATGATTTCACCTCTGTGTTGAATCAAAAAATTAAAACAAACGAAGAAACAAACTCTTCAATAGACAGAACAAATGGGCCGTTGCAAGAGGGGAAGAGAGTGGGGGAACGGGCGAAATAGGTGAAGAGAATCAAGAGCTGCAAACTTCCAGTTCTAAAATAAATCAGTCACAGGGATGAAAAGTCCAGCATAGGAAATAGAATCGATAACACGGTAAACGTCGTATGGTGACAGATGGCAACTACATTTGTCATGGTGGGCATGTCACAGTACACAGACATGTCGAATCACTATGTCGTATACCTGAAACTAATATAATCTTGTGCGTCAACCATACTCCAATCAACAATCAAAAAATTAATAATTAAAAATTTTTTAACGTTTTTATTTTATTTTTGAGAGACATAGAGACAGAGCATGAGCAAGGGAGGGGCAGAGAGAGAGGGAGACACAGAATCTGAAGCAGGCTCCCGGCTCTGAGCCATCAGCACAGGGCCCGACGTGGGGCTCGAACTCATAAACTGCGAGATCATGACCTGAGCTGAAGTTGGCTGCTCAACCGACTGAGCCACCCGGGCGCCCCCAAAAAATTAATAATTAAAAAGACGGTAAGCTCAAAGGTTTTTTTCAGAAGAATGTCGGACATCTCTGCGCCATTTTATTTGCCTAACTACCCACCCGATTGTATCACAATCTCGGAGTCTCAAAGATATATGTGATACCAAATACCCTTGTGGTGGCTGGATTCTATGAGGCTTTGATTTGTACTAGAAATGGCATAAAAATGACAAACTGACCTGGTTTTGGAGCAGAGGAAGGGACTCTCTGCTGGGTGGCCCCCTTTTTTCCTGTCCTTCCACATAAATTTTACCCACTTCGCCCCTCAATTGGAACAAGCTGAGGATTTGTTTGTTTTACAATTAACGGGCTGAGCGAAACATTCTAGAACTCTAGGCTTGGGGGACCCATGTTTCCCACCAGGCCTCTGCCCCCTCCTCCCTTCCTGCTAAGTGCCGCTAACCCGCACACCTGCTGAGAGATCAGACCCCGGTAAGGTCTATTTGGAATCAGTGGCCTAATTTTTTTTTAACTTCCGAAGCGTAATATAATAATAGCAATATGAATTTTCGTTTGTAGAAGTGTTCGGGGAGCCTGGGATCACATCCATGATAAACACTGCATCATTCTCTAATTAACACACGTCCCCATTTGAGCCCCAACAGAGGATTTGTGTGTTTAGTCTGGAGACAAGTCGTGTAACCAAAATTTAATAATTTATTCCAGAATCCATCCAGAGTGGCCCCACGGTATCAGAGCTGCGTGAAGCTCTTCGACACTCATGGAGATTTAAGCTGCTTTCTTTCTAAAATACGAAGTAGACGCCTGGTTATTAGGGGAGAAACGAAGGCAACCAAATTTACCAAAGAACTGCCCCACGACCTCATAGGTGGCGGGACCGTGTGGTGAAAAGCGCTAGACACCAGGAGAACGCCCAGCCTGAAGCTGCGCTTCTGCTACCCTAGGCAAGTCCCGCGGTATTTGAGATTGTCTTTCCTTTTTTTTTTTTTTTTTAATATTTATTTATTTATTTATTTTGAGAGAGAGAGAGAGAGAAAAGAGACAGAGAGAGTTCAAGCAGGGGAGGGGCAGAGAGAGAGAGGAAAGAATGCCAAGCAGGCCCCACACCGTCCCCACAGAGCCTGATGGGCTCGATCCCACAAACCCTGTGATCATGACCTGAGCTGAAATCAGGAGTCAGACGCTCAACTGACGGAGCCACCCAGGCGCCCCGCGATTGTCTTTGCCTTTGTAAAAGTGATTGGTTCCACATAGTGATTCTTGGGGTCTTTTCTCATCCCAGCCATCTAGAGTTTTCTGGAAAGCATCGCCGGAAAACAAAGCAATGATATATTTGCCCAGCAGAGAGGAGGGGGCCCGATCTGTTGGGTCAGCGCCCGGGTCCCTGACTAGTGTATGTGGAGTCTCACACTGCGTGTCAACGGCTGCTCTTTCTCCCCGTCTCTCTCGTTCACTCCTTTCGAGAAGATTGGCTCCTGTGTCCCTCTTGCTTGTTGCATTCTTCTTTCTGGGGGCGCGGAGGGTGGAGAAATGAGATACTGGGACTTGGAAATTAGGAGTAAAATAAACATCAGACCTCACAGTTCGTTTCCATCCGAAGCCCCTCGGGGTGGTTGGAATCGGAGGAGGGCTGTTCATCTTGGTAGTGACCACAGCCGTGGTGTCGGTGGCCCGCCTCCTGCTTGCTCTCCCTGGGGACCTCGGGCTGTGGCGTCTCCGGTTTGGAGGTCGTGAGACCTTCTGGACTTTTCTGGCCTGGAACCATCTTATTTCTACTCAGTCTGGCCCTGACCTTTTCAGAGTGAATACTCTACAGAAGCAGCCAGACTGACTTAATCTCTACAAGCTGGGGGTTCCATTTCTAGTTTCTTTAAAAACTAAGCATGGACCCCCCTGCCCCCCCGGGTGGTTCAGTTGGTTAAGAATCCGACTCTGGGTTTCCACTCAGGTCATGAGCTCATGGTTTCCTGAGTTCGAGCCCCTACATTGGGCTCTGTGCCAGCAGCTTGGAGCCTGGAGTCTGCTTGGGATTCTGAGTCTTCCTCTCTCTCTGCCTCTCCCCCACCCTGCTCTGTCTCTCTCAAAAGAAATAAATAACCTTAAAAAATTAATGTATTTCTTAAAAAAATAAAATAAAGGGGCGCCTGGGTGGCTCAGTCGGTTAAGCGGCCAACTTTGGCTCAGGTCATGATCTCACGGTCTGTGGGTTCGAGCCCCGCGTCGGGCTCTGTGCTGACGGCTCAGAGCCTGGAGCCTGCTTCGGATTCTGTGTTTCCCTCTCTCTCTGCCCTTCCCCTGCTCATGCTCTGTCTTTCTGTCAAAAATAAATAAACGTTTAAAAAAAAGAAAAAAGAAAAAAAAGACTAAGCAAGGAAGAGAGCCTCGTCGGTGTCCCTCCCCCTGTGCTGGGCAGCCCGAAGGCTTCAGCCCTAAGTGTGTCATCCATGGGGAGCAGGGGCCCCAAGGAAGGGGGCGGGATGCACACGCCTTCTGCCTGGCTCAGAATGAAGCTATTGGAAGCACCTGCGTTTGGAGGGGCAGGAGGCACTCTGGGTCGGGCAGGTGTCTTTCTCTGACCGCGACAGCCCGGCGCTTCTATTTTTCATTTAAATCCGTCTTGCCTGGACCAGCTCCACCCTTGCAGGCTCCTCGCTCCATCCGCCTGCCCCGTCACCTGCTCCCCACCTGGACCGGGAGCCGGCGCCTCTGTTTCCCTTCCATCCATTGAGAAGATCTGCCGCGGAATTCGTCTGAGCGATTGGGAAGCTCGGCCAAGTGGCACCACATGTGGCGGAATCTGTCCCTGTTTTTCTGCCTGGCGGGGTTTAAACTTTTTTTGGGGAGGGGGCTCCTGCCTGTAGCCCAGTTTCCTCACTCGCAGAGCAGCGTTTGGCAGGGAGAGGCGAGCAGACACCCACACGGTCCACCAGGTCTCAGCCTGTGCGGATTGCATCGTTCAGAGGTTGTTTTTTTGTTTTTGTTGGTTTTTTGGCTTACGGAGACCATCATGAATACACAGCCACGGGGGCTGTGCCAGACAGCTCAGCCGGCCGGCCGCCCTGCCATCCGCAGAAAACCGTCTTTCTTTTCTCCTGCTTGAGGTGTTATCGCCGGGAGCCACGCGGATGCTCTTGGGGCCAACCTGCCATCTCCCCGGCACTGGCACAAAAGCAGCGGTGGCGGGCGGGCGAGTGGACGGCGGCCCGGTGGGAGGCTGGATGTGGGAGCTGGGACGGCGGGGACAGGGGAGGAAGGGCGGATGTAGGGAAATCTGTCCTGTTGTTCACTCGCACAGTAACTCTGAGAAATGAGATGCTCTGTTCCTGGGCCGGGGCTGGGACCGGAACACTGGCCCCTGGATAGACACGGTTCCTTCTTACGAGCATTCCAGACAATGTGTTCCAGTCGGTGATCCTGCTCTGTCTGGGAACAAGGTCCCAGCTGTCCCTGTTCCCCTGGAGAAGCTCCAACTCCATAGAGGGTGGGGGACCAAGATACGTGTCAGAGACACAGAGAGATTTTGCTGGAGGTAATGAGATCATGAAACGGCAGGATGGGACTCGACCCACACTTCCGACTGCCTGCGGTTCCCTGTTGCCTGAAGACTGAGTCCCCAACCTCGGCACGCAGGGATGGTCACAGCGAGACCCCAGGCCTCCTTCGCGGTCTTCTCTTCTGCTTCTGCACACCGTGCGCTATCCTCTGTCCACACAAACCTACCGGCTACTCCCCACACAAGGCAAGCACTTGGCTACTACTGTTTTTGCGTGCGCCTCACCCTCCATCAGGAATGTCCGATCTTTCTTCTCCACTTGATAGATGCCCACTCAACCTTCCCATCACGGCGTCCGTGCCCACACCCCCCTGGTTTCCCTGCTGTCCAATACCCGCCCCCCCCCCCCCACCAGTCCCCCTGGACTTTGCGTCTCTCGATTCCCCGGCGCTCGGCACATCTCCCCCTCGGCATCCTGCAGCTCCCTCTCCCTGTGCACCCTGAACTCTAAAAGAAGCAAAGACCACCTTTGAGAATGCCCAGCGCCCCCTCAGTGCCTGGCCCACAGTGGGTGCTCCGTGAATTTTCGTTGAGCGATTCAAAAATGTTTTTTTTTTAATAAAAAAAAGGCAGGCAATGCCTAGTAGAAAAAATTCAAACACAGAATGTACAAACGAAAAAGTAAAAAGTTTCCCGTGATCCCCGCACGTCCATCTATATGCACGCGTGTGTCAGGATGTTCGTATACACACACTCCTAGTGGTTGTTGTTGTTTATAGAAGGGCTCAGAAAGGGCATACTAGTTTTGTCCCTTTAGGTCGTCGGCATGTCAGGGACATCTTTCCTTGTCCGTATTTATAGCTGGGCATCATTCCTAATAGTTTATAGTAGTCGGTTTAAGATCAGTAAGGGTCGAAGGCTAGATACGCTGGACTTGAAGAGCCAGAAGTCACCATGGATGGAGAAGAAGAAGAGGCTCAGTAAAGGAAGCAGACTCCTGTTTGGTCCAGATGGATGGGCAGGGTTTGGATGGTAGAGAGGCGGGGCACCCGGGAGGCTCAGTCGGTTAAGTGGATGGCAGAGAGGGGTAGGCAGGGTGTGGGCGCCAGTGGCCTTCCTGATGACGACGGCATTGGAAAGGCGGACGCGGTGTATTTGACGGTTCAAGGAGGGAGGCAGGCTGTGTTCGCTGGCGCTGGGCAGCGGTCAGACACGAGGCGTGCAGATAAACTGGGCATGGCTGGAGGAGGGCGCCGGTGCCCGCGGAAGCTCTGGGGGGATCCCGCGGACGGTGATGGTGGAATCGCGATCCAGGGTGTTGTCTGGTGGCTTCTGGGGGGCAGTGTGGACAAGAGAAGGAGAGAGAGGAGATCTGGAAGTGTTACCAGTGGGCAAGGGGAAGGGAAGGAGCGGGCGATTCATGTTTGTTGGGCACCGTCTCTGCCCCCTATGCTGCCCGACACCCTACCTGCACTATGTCACTTCCTCCTCCCACCCGCACAGGCTGCGGTGAGCCTCATGGCCGGGTGAGGACGTGGAGGAGGCTGGATCACTGCACGTACAGTCTGAAAGCCCTGGTTTGGGATTCTGAATCCATGTCCGATTTGCTCGGAAGCTGCTTCCTGGCGAGGGGATCTGCGGGGAAGGAAGACAAGAAGGAAGGGGCGAGGGAAAGATCCCAAAGACAGTTCCCCGGGGAATAAGGGACTGTGCCCAGGGCTCACAAAAGAGCTTAGGGTGGCTCGCGGGTGTGTGAGGGGGCCCAGCGTGGGGACACTGTCCATTTTGAGGGCAATGTCTTCTGGTGGAGGTTTATTGAGAGAGGCAAGCTCTAATTCCCCAAGACACAGGCTGCAAAATATGTAGTCATGACCCTCGCCCCCTCCCACCCACCGCAAATTGTAGGGACTGTTCCTCTTCCTGACATCCTTCGTGCAAGAGCCCCCATGTCTCCTGCCACACGCAGCCACTGACATACATTTGCTCCAACAGCACGCCCTGTGTGATTGTCTGTCCAAGCTTCTCCTTGCAGGGACCGGCCTAGTGTCAGGAAAAGAGCGAGAACGACAGGATGGCGGACTCCCCTTCAGAAGCAGGAAGCGGCAGGGACTGACCTCCCCGCTCCCTTAACCGAAAGCAGAAAAATCCGCAGCCCAAGGGCCACCCGCCTCCAGCGCTGGTTTTCGGCGAACGTCTTTTGTTCAAGTTCGCGTGCATGTCGCGCTTCCACCTCTAGAGGGCACTGTTCGCCTGGAAATGAAGTTGGGTAAGTTTCATCCCCTTTCCCTCTGGCGTCTATTGTTTTTGCTAGACAGGACTTGGCTTTCCTCAAGAACGGGTTTCTTTCCTTTTGTGCCTGTGCGTTTGTGTGAGCGCGTGTTTCTCCTTTAGACGTGAATTGAGCACTTGCGAACGCGGCAGATGATTGCTCTGCCCGAAAGCCGGTCGTTGTTTAGGCAGCTCTTTAGAAAGCTCTCCATAGCCGCCCCCCGCCCCCGCCAATCCCCCCCCGCCCCCGCCAATCCCCGCAATCCCCCCAATCCCCCCAACCCCCCCAACTCCCCTACCCCGGCCCTGTATTCTTCCAGTGCCCCTTAGTCTGACCCCCGTGCACCTCCCCCAACCCCAATCATTTCAGTCTGGGGGTCACCGTCACAGCTCTGCCAATGCGTCTCAATCCTGCCTCACAGCTGCCGGGCTGAGGCGGCCAGGGCTGCCCACTCAGGGCAACTGAGCCTTGATTTATTACATCCCTTTACTCCATCCTGGTCTCTTCTCGGGCGAGACTGCTGATCACGCCACATTTTCAAATTGGTTCTGCACCGCAAACCAACGTCTGCAAGGGACGGTCATTTGGCCCCCAAGCCCATTTCGACTGCAACCTCCCTCACTCTTGTGTTGACCTCTGTTCTGTGGACACGAAGGGCACCTGGGTGCCCCCTTCAAGTTGAGAAGGTAGGTGGATAAAGATTGCTTCCCCTTGCCTCTGGCTGAAATGCACACACACACACGCGCGCACAAACACATACACACACAGGCACACATGCCCGTCGGCCATTACGTCTTCATAGGCACAAACTCAGGGTGCCTGAACACAGCCAGGTGCCGGGCCAGTGGGAGCATCCTGATTCTTTCCCCATTCTGTCCCGAGGGCCTGGCACTTTTCATGCTACACACACAAGGGACGAAGCCTGGGTCTCACCCGTGGGAATGAATG
This sequence comes from Paguma larvata, assembly GCA_030068075.1. Taxonomy (NCBI): domain Eukaryota; kingdom Metazoa; phylum Chordata; class Mammalia; order Carnivora; family Viverridae; genus Paguma; species Paguma larvata. Next base: position 51,037,666 of record CM057840.1, on the reverse strand, counting down.
TCCGTGAATCTTGGGAAGGGAAGGACCCAGGAACTTAGGACGTAGATGGATGAGGGGGTTCTGGGGAACAGGACCGGCCATTCTGTGGGGGAGGCGTCTTGGGGAGGGGTGGGGGATAACTTCTCCTGATGCTCCCACTCCAGGGGGGCGTCTCGGGACCACAGCTTTGCGGAGGCGGCGGAATTTGTCTCCGTGGCTCTTCTCTGTGCCCTCGGTTTTCCTTCCCTCCACACCCTCTCCTCTCTGTTCCTCCAGTCCATTCTGCCAAGAGGGCATCCTGAAATCACAGGATCCCAGTGAGCGGAAGAACCGAGAGATGGCTTTGTTTTACTATCCCCATTTTATAGCGGAGGAACCGTCGCTCCTCCTCACTGAGGGGGTAATGACAGTAATTACAGTTACCATGAATCTATGCTTTTTTTCTGCACTGGGCGCCATTTTGTAAATGCATTAATGCATTCAATCCTTAGGTTATTCTTGGTAATATTATGGTACCGTTTTATAAATGTGAAACTAAGGTGAGGAGCAGCTACCTTTTCCAACGTAACACAGCGAGCGAGTGGCAGAGCCTAGAGTCCGGTCTAAGCTGTCAGGCTCTAGACTTGACTATTTGCTGGTTGCATATTATGCATTGTCTAAAATCTCTACCTTAACTGTGCCATATGTAGGCTACTCCTATTATATAGGTAAGGAATTTAATTCTCAGAACTTTAAAATGACTTGCTGTAAGCCCCTGAGCCCATACGTGGCCACGCTGGGATTTGAACTGGGTGTGTCAGGCTCCAGAGCTTGGGATAGTTCCAAGTTCCATGTGTTACTTGATTCCCTCAAGTGACTTCAAGTAACTCTGTCCCGGCGGAATTTGCATCTTCAAAGCAAGCCAGGAGCAAAAGACTGCACTTAACCAGGAACTTACTCTTGGTTGGTGGAGTTGCAGAGATCAACAAGAGAGGAATAAGGGAACACGACCCATCCAGTACTTTGCAAAACATTTGAACTTCTCAGATAAGGGTCTCTCAGCTCTGCTTCATAAAGGCAGCACAGAGTAGTGGAGAGCGCCCGAGACGAAGGAGAGAAGCCTGGTTCAAGACCGTGCTCCTCACCTACTGGCTGTGGGCCACTGTGTGAGTCACTTAGTAACCCCTGCTGGCCTGAGCCTCCTCCACTGTAACACGGACGGGACATCAGCCGCTCTCCCCTCCCCCACACACATGGTGTAAATTGTAGAGCGAATACACTCTGTTTATTATTATTTCTTGTGATTTGGGGGTTAAGACCTATTTCCCATAGGAAGGCAGGACTGTCTCTACCTAATGTGGTGACCAGGGTGAGAGCAAGGGGAGTGGACCCCTCGGGGGAGTCAATGGGTTCGGTCTTTTCAGGTGAGTTAGCTGGTATGAACACTTCTACTGTCATCAAACCATACCTCTATTTTTTAAAGTTTATTTATTTATTTATTTATTTTGAGAGAGAGAGAGAGAGAGAGAGAGTGAGCAAGCAGGGGAGGGGCATAGAGAAGAGAGAGAGAGAATCCCAAGCAGGCTTTGCACTGTCTGCTCAGAGCCTAACATGGGGCTCAAACTCACAAACCGTGAGATCATGACCTGAGCCGAAGTCAAGAGTTGGACGCCTAACTGATTGAGCCACCAAGGCACCCCAAACCATGTCCTTCTTGATTCAGGACAGAACAGGGCAGGAATCGTCGCTTTGAAGTCCGTATTGTCTCTGGACAAGGACAAATGAGGAGGAGAAGATGGCCCATTTGGGGTGATGACGGAAGACCTTGGTTGGCATGCCCCCCACCTTCTCAAAAATAGAACGTATTCCTCAGAGAGGAGATATATTAAAGCTTACGCTGTGTATTGTAACACCCGAGGAGCAATTTTTATTCCATAAGGGTCCAAAAAGTACCTTGTTCCAATCGAGATCTCAAGTAAAACCAACAAAAATCTTCACTGCGATTCAGCTGGTGAAGATTCATTCATCGAGTCGTTGCTGCACCGCTGTATTATTTGTAAATGAATAATCCACTTAAAAATGGTAATCCGAACATTTTCATAAAGCTCCTTGCTTGCTTAGGAGGGTTCTCTAACATCTCCCTGGAGCGAGTGTCCCCCTGGCAAGTTTCGATCACGGCGCACCTGTGTGGAGCGGGCCAGGTAAGGAGGCTGGAACTAAACCGAATGCACATGGGGGCAAGTGTGGTGACACATGTGGGCGTGCTCCGAAAATTATAAACCCCCGATGCTGCTATTAAAACCCCGAAACTACTGGGTTGGGGTAGGACCGGTGGACACACACCTTCGCGTAACCGTGAGCCTGTTCCATCAAGGGATGTTTTGGTGCCCTGTGTCCCCATCCACGGCCACTACATCATGGAGCCCGGCATGGTGCCCATCGTAGAGGAGGCTATTAAAGTTGGCTAAACGCACGTACCCTTGGAAAGTTTCTTCTCACCTTTTTCTTAAACACGACACAGAAAAAGGAGCCTCTCCTCCCTCTACTATTGACTGTGACATCAGGAAATAATAACTAAGGAAAGTGGTTTCACTCAGCCATTACACATTCTGTGTGTGTGTGTGTGTGTGTGTGTGTAGATAACGCAGACATATTCCCTGGCCCTACGCCAATCTCTCTCTTGGATTTGTGCTATGTCTTTGGCAACACTTAAAGGTGTTTCCATCTTTAGAAAGAACGGAGATCACATCTCTTGATTTTTTTTTATTAACAAGACTTGAATGTGAAGAGGGACATTGAATGTGAGTACCTCTTATCATGAGTAGTTAGATTTAGTCTCAGATCTTTCCCTAGCAAATCTCTTTTTAAAAACTTTTTAAATGTGTATTTATTTGAGAGAGAGAGAAAGAGAGAGAGAGACAGAGTGCAAGCAGGGAGAGGCAGAGAGAGAGGGAGACACAGAATCTGAAGCAGGCTCCAGGCTCTAAGCTGTCAGCACAGGGCTGAATGCAGGGTTCGAACCTATGAACTGTGAGATCATGAATTGAGCCGACGTTGGACGCTTAACCGACTGAGCCACCCAGGCGCCCCAACCAATCTGTCTCTTTTGATCCTTATAACAATGAAAAAACAAAACAGAGCATAAAACAAAACAAAACAAAACAAAACAAAAGCAAAAAGCAAAAAAAACAAAAAATAACAAAAAACGATGCAGACGATGGAGGACCATGAAGATTCCACAGAAGACAACCACATACGCCCTACGTTTCCTCACTGAAATGCTTTTGCTCATCTGCCTGGGATGTCCCTCAGTCTTTGTTAAGTGAAATCCTCTTTTACGTTACCTTTTGCAAGTCACTGACTCGACTCTACGTCTTTCCTTCTCCCTAAACGCTTGCTGCATTCAGTTGTGCCTTTTTCAATGAAGTTTAGCGTTTACGTTCTCCCGGCAGATTGTAATTTTCTTTGGGGAAATAAACACATTGCCCCGAACAGAAAACACTTTGTTTTCCGCTAGCCTCATTTTGTAGTTCACACGCTGGAGCTGCTCAGTAACCCCTGTTGAATACAAAGCTAGCAAAAGAGTAGGGTGCAAGTTCAGGTCGCGTAGGAACACGAAGAGTCTTCTTTCTGAACCGATCAGTAAATTTAAGATTAAATGCTTAGCTGAACCCCGGGAAAAATGGAAGCTGGAGACCGTCTCCAGCTACTCGGTGGAAGAGGTGAAGTTTCCATGGACTGTACCCTGCTTGCCACTGAAGGAAATCTCTCCATCAATTCTCCCCTTTCTCTGCTACGTCATCAAAGCCTCCTGTTTATCGTCAGATGATTCTCATTCACGTGTATACATGCTATAAATTTTCCCGTGTTTTTTTAAAAAAAGAAAACCAAAAATTCTCTCGACCCCACATTCTTGTCCAGTTATGGTCCGCTCGCGTCTCTGTTGCCCATTATAATAAAACTTCTTGGAACTCTCGTTCCTCCTCCCTGTCACCGATAGCCACATTCCTTGGGGACCTACTCCGATCAGCCTTCCCCTCCACTTCTTTACCCAGCTGCTCTTGCTGAGATCACCCATGGCCTCCCTGCTGTGACGTCCAGTGGCCCCTTGCCAGTCCTCTTCTGTCTCTGCTGCCAGCAGCATTTGCCATCGGCGAGCAGCACTCTCCTTAGCTGACTTGGCTTCCAGAGCGCCACCTGCCGCACATTCCCGGTTCACTTCCTGATTCATTGGCGGTTCCTTCTCTCATCGCTTGTGCCGATTCTTCCTCAGGGACCTCTACACTCTAGAGGAACCCACGGCATCATGCTCAGACCTCTCCTCTTTTCTGTCTCTATTCACTTCTTACAGGAAGCCATCGAGCCTCATCGCTTTAAATACACTCCATAACTATGGATTACCGACTGTATAACTGGAATCTTGACCTCGCCCCTGAGTCCGGTTGCCCACCCAGCACTTAATCATGGACATCTGCGGGACACCCCAAATTTAACATGGTTCAAACCTCATGCCTGGTCATTCCTTCATACTTGTTCCCCGACTTCACCTTGGCAAATGGCAATTTTGTTTTTACATGTTCTCAGACAAGAACCTTAGCGTTTCTTCCTCTTTTCTTCATAGTCCACAGCCAACTCACCTTCCAATCTTATCTGCTCCACCCACACGCCAACCAGTGCTTACCATCTCTTCGGGTCTGTGGCCATCACCTAGGGCCTCCCTGGTTTTGCTTCAAAAACATGGCTCCCATACTCTAGTCTCCAGCTGTCTACCAGAAGATTCCTTTAATTTTATTTCATTTATTTTTTTATTTTTAATTATAGAGACAGAGTGTGAGTGGGGGAGAGGGGCAGAGGGGGAAAGAGAGAATCCCGAGCAAAGCTTCACGCTCAGCAATGGAAACCAACTCAGGGCTCCGTCCCACAACCCTGGGATGATGGCCTAAGCTGAAATCAAGTCAGATGCTCAACTGACTGAGCCTCCCAGGGACCCCAGAAGAATCTTTTTAATAGTACATATTAGGTCACGTGACTCCTTTGTCGATGGCTTTCTTCTCAGAATTAAAGTCAAAGTTCTTATAATAGTGTAACATGTGGCCAGTCACACTGGCCCTTCTTATGGTTTCTCCAGAAGGCCAGTGTGGTCTTGCCTCAGGACCTTTGTACTTTCTGTTCCCTCTGCCTGGAATGTTCTTCCTCTGGGTTTCTGTGTGGAAAAATCTGTCTTCAAATGTCATCTTATCAAGAACGCTATTCCTATTTTCCTATTTAAAAGGATTTCCTCTTCCCCGTTCCCTTTTCTCCACTAACATACATCACCGCCAACATACTATATATTTAATACATTCAGTGTTTGTAGTCTGTTTGCCTATGCCTGGAGTTTAAATCTTGTAAGAGTGAAATTGTGGTCTGCTTCTTTCCACTGCTGAATCCTTAGTGCCTAGATTCAGTGTCTGCCACAAAGACGGGGCTCAGCAAATATTTATTGTTGTTCAACAAATGATACAACATTGTTAACCGATGGCTGTAACCTTTAAGACTCTGCTCTTTTCCTTTAGGGATGAGGGTGGCGGTGCTAATGAGCAGGGACCAGTTTGTTTTCTGAAGAGAAGCTGAGAAGTGCAATTAGAGATTAGAACAAATATTATTTATTTGTACGTTACATTAACAAGTCTTGAGCTTCTATGGGGTGTCTGCTTGGCACTCCAGTTCATGGCGTGATGGGCACAGAAAATCCAGATCCTGTCCTGTTTCTCTCTCACCGTGGGCTAATCTAAGTGAAAGACAGTGGAAGGAGGTGGCCTGAGGTACACGGGCTTTGGGTGGCAGGTGAGGTAAAAACACGAGTGGGAACAAGGAGAACAATGCTTTTAAGAGAGAAGCAGTATCCAGAAATCCCTTACCTTCCAGGGCCTACGGGTTTTGGCCAAAATGTAGGTTTTGTAGGGAGGTAGGCAGCTTCAAACCTAGAAAGACATGTGGTTGAAATTAGAGAAAAAAGACAGAACTGTGAGGAGGGCTACTGGGTGGAAGGCTGGAATGAGTTCTGTGGGGAGTGGGGAGCCGCCGTGTACCCACATCCGTGCTGGTTCTCATTTATCAGAGTGAATACGCGCATGGCCACATGGCTAGAATGTTCTAACAAACTCTGCCAGATGTTAGCAATAAACGAGAGCCCTTCTTTTTACGTCCTGGCATTGGCGTAATATTCTCTATGTTCCCGGCTCTTGTGGAGACATTGTTGACAGTTTGATGGACGAAGGACTCACTGCGGGCTTGATTGTGTTTCAATCACGAAGACCCCAAACTAAAAGGTAAATAGAGCATTGATAAGCGTTAACTGGCTGTCTTGACGGAAAAATATAATATTGGCGCCTCAGGTAAGACCTCCCGAGGAAAATGGCTTCCTACACGACAGGTCCCAGAGGCAGCTGTGTAAAGCCCTGTCGCCTGGCTTCCTGTCTTGCTTCAGGTCCAGAGGATATGAGATGAAGATTACACCTTCCCTACTGCAGACCGAACCACGAGGGAGGGAGGAAGGCAGGATGGAGGGGGAAGACAACGATGGCCACCCGTACGGGACAACCGACTGGACCATCTCCAAGAGCCCTTGTCATTTGTAAACATGAACTGCCCTTGTGATAGTGCTGACAAAATAGTAATAACCATTTATATAGTAACTCCTCTTTGCTAGGCACTCTGTCAGGCATATAGCGTCTACCCCTAAATACATGTCGATAATTTTGTCAGAGCCTACGAGACAGGTATCAGTGACTCCTCCATATCCCTGTGGCATGCATGATTTTTTTCTCTCAGTTCCCCTTCGTCCTTTTCCCCCTCTTCAGATATTTTATTCCGTGTTTTTAATGTTTATTTGTTTATTTATTTTGATGGAGAGCATGTGTGCGCGGGGGAGGAGCAGAGAGCGAGAACCCCAAGGAGGCGCTGCCGCGAGGTCAGTGCAGAGTCTGACCTGGGACTTGAACCCACGAACCGTGAGATTCTGACCTGAGCTGGAATCAAGAGTCAGACCCTCAACTGGCTGAGCCACCCAGGCGCCCTGACCCTTCAGATATTCTAAACACCCGTCCCCACAGGGTCCTGGCTTCTGAGCGCTCTAGGTCGGATCTATGGAGCCACCATTTCTGACATCATCCAGACCGGTGACAATTAGAGACTTGAAACCTTTAGATTCTCTTCCGGAGGCTGGAGGTTGGGACTTTCAAGTCCTCAGAATGGAGCGCTTGCAAAACCCAAACCCAAAGCCAAAAACAAATGCAAAAACAGAAACTGTCCTCCCCCGACCACCCCCCCCAACCCCCCACCCCGCTTTTCAAAAGTTTATGTTCCGCTCCTTTGCTTTTAGAGAAGAACTACAGTAGTAGCTGTTTGCACTAACGGAGAGAAATAGGAGGAGGCTTTTTGCTTTTTATGCAAAAAGTGAAAATAGGCTTCAGCGGCAAGGCAGGCATCCACTCCGGCCGCGAGTAGCGGCCCGCGGCTCCTTCCCTGGGAGCCCGGCTCCGCAGCTCCGTCCCGAGCTGCCGGAGTTTCCCAGTGTGTCTGTGACCCTCTGTGCTTTGTCTCCATTTATTTTGTGCCTCCCTTAGTGAGGCGGGTCCTGAGGTGTCAGAAAAGCTTAAGGGGGATTATAGTTTGGGTTTTGGAATGCTCTAAAATTTTTTTCCATATAAATGAATGCCAGTTGCTTCTTTGCTTTATGCCATTTGAGCTTACGGAAGTCTTCATAAGAGGCTTCTCCTTCTGGAAAGAGGGACGAACCCGTGTTGGTATCTCTGATGGCATTTGGGGGAGAAGGAAGGAGCGGGGAGGGGTGACACTCCTGGCTTCGAGCGCGTTATTTCCTTCATTTTACGAATGGAAAGCTAAGTCTCAGCACAGTTACACTGGGGGCCGGACCCGGTGAGCGGGGGAAACGTGGTTTGCGTCGGGATCTCTTGGACTGAACAGTCCAGACATCGTGGGCCTGCGCCTTCTCTTTCCAGTTTTCAGCTCAAGGGTCTTTCAAAGTTCTGTCTAGCTGGACCAGCCCTGACCCTTTTACTACCGGTGTCTCCGCAAGTCCCAGATGCCGGCGTTATTGCCGCGTGCGTGTCAGGGGAGGGGAAGGGCCGCCCTGCGTGTGGCCGGGAGGACCCTCGCGGCCCCGGGAGCCGCCGGTCACTGTGTAGCGGGGAGAGAGAAACCAGACCTACGAACCGGGAATGTGATTAGGTTTTCCAAGCAGAGGCCTCGCCTTCCGTGTCGTGACATCCAGTGCCACGCTGTGTCCCTTTCTTTGCTCTTGGGACGTCTGGGTGCCTGCCACTTCGGTCGTAACCTTCTCGCCCCCACCTCGCCTCCCTCCCTGACTCTGCTCTGGCCCTTTTCTCCCCCGAAATCTCTGGCCCTGGGCGGCCATGAAGGAAGGACTCCAAACTTCTGGGCGAGGAGAACCATTCCACTCGTCTCCTGCCCCGGCACCCCTCGTGTGACCCACAGGAGGCGCCTGCCTGTGCTTGCTGCTTTACAAACCCAGGGTAATTTTGAGACGATGCCGGAACCCACGGAGAACACATCCTTGAGCCTAAGAGCAAATGTGCAACAATTGTTTTCTTTCCATTGGGGCCGTAGTCTTTAACCTCGCTCGTGCTCCCATTTTTCCTCTTAAATGGTCTTTAATACATGAAATTACCACGACGAAGAGACAAGAGGGATTGGGTGGTTCTAGGCCAGCTGCTTGGCCTCCGGACATCCGTGCAGAGGTGCACGTGACAGTTCCGAGGCGAGATAACTAGAGGATCCAAACAGAGATACCGAGCGAACCAAGAGGCTTGAGGATTGTCAGGGGACAGAGGAAGAGGGGCACCTGTGTTCCTGTAGGAAAAAACGAAACGACTGAAACACTCCAGGGAGAAGTTTGTGTCCAGCTCGGGATGTGGGTAACACGCGGGGTCGCTCTGGATTCGCGGTCTCTTATAACGAACTCCAGATGAACGAATTTTACAGGCTACGGTCGGCGGTGCTGATCTGGAGAGCGGGTCAAAGGAAGAATTAAAAAAAAAATTTTTTTTTAGGTTTTTATTTATTTTTGAGGAAGAGAGAGACAGAGTGTGAGGAGGGGAGGGGCGGAGAGAAGGAGAGACACAGGACCCGAAGCAGGCTCCAGGCTCCGAGCTGTCAGCACACAGCCCTGTCTCGGGGCTCGAACCCACGAGCTGTGAGACTATGACCTGAGCCGAAGTCGGACGCTTAACCATCTGAGCCACCCAGGCGCCCCCAGGTGGCTTCCCCAAGGAAGAATTTTTTCAAGCCTGGAGGTTAATAAACTTCTTTACCTTATAAAACACTGAATGGGGGGTGGGGGGGGGGCGGAAAGCAGGGATGAAAATAGAATTAGTAAGGGAGGGCTGGAATATTTGGGAAGAAACTTAAGAGAAAAGAAATTAGAGGGGGGGTGATCATAGCAGAATAGGTTGCCCGGGAACAGCATGCTGGGAGCCTGGAAGGACAAAGAGAAGCACAGAGAAGCTTCAGGAAGCGGGCTGATAAGCATCCGATGTGATGTAATTGTCCCTTTGAGACTTCTTTAAGAGCCTTAAGATCGCTGCCTTTCAAGGTCCTTTTGATAATGTCATTACTGTCATTATGGGCACTGTGTAAAGACTGGGGTGAGGTGGCCAACTCTATTCGGCTTTCTGCCCTGAAATAAATCATTTCCCTCGTGGTTCGAAACCACAAATCATTTCATTACCATGTATCTACTTTTTTTATTTTAGAGAAAAATCAAATATATATATTTCAAACTCCTTGTTTCAAAGTCTTCTTTTCAAGTCCTCACGATAGTGATTTTATTCAATTAGTTGCTTTCTAAAACATTGCAGATGTCATAATTGTTACCATAACAATTCACCAAACTGTTGCTAACTGGTCGAGTTTGCCGGGCCCGTTTCTTAGGGGAAAGGAAATGCCAAAACCCTGGTCAAGTCGTCCCATCAGAGCCCGGGAGAACAAAGGAGATTTTGCTTTCCAGACACTTCGATCGGGCAAATGAAAGAGATACAGACTTTCTCTGCCCCATCTTAAAGCGCCCCACCAGTAACATTTTCCTGATAAAATGTTAGAAGCCCCCAATGGAGTCATTCGCCCTGCAGGACAGGAAACAACCCAAACTTATTTACAGCGTCAGTGTCTCCCAGAAATGTGACGCTTCCTCAGGCCATCTGAAATGTCCCATCGGCACAGGTGAGGGCGTCCATATGAGGAGAACCCTCCAGGTCCCTTCCCCACAAAGGAAGATGAGCCGACACCCCTCTCTCTTCTTTTCTAATAACTTCCTTGCCCCACCCCCTTTCTATAAAAACCTCCAATCATGGACAGCTCCTGGGACTGCTTTTCTTGACAAGTTATGAAGCAGTTCAAGCAGGTGTGGTCAAGCCCACGGGTGGCGGCAGACACAACACCGTCTTTGGTTAAATGGCAACCTTTGCTTCCAATTTAGTGGCACCTGCTGCTTTGGACTCAGATGGCAACAATGACAGCCTCAGTAGGGTTGTTTTTGGGTTTTTTTTTTTTGAACGATGATTTAGTCGCAACTGAGCTTCTGGATTTTAACTCCTTGACAGCTAGATCCAATTCCTTCATCCTTCCCCTGCCAAGGGGTTAAATAACCAGCATTTCTGACCACAGCATCTGGCAGGGCTGAAATGAAAGGAAATCATGACGAGTATTGGAGGGACCGGGCACCACACAGAGGAGAGGCCCGGGGTAGATGAAAACGTCACACGAGCTCTTCAAGGTCTTGTGTGTCTTCTTCTCCATCGTGCCATCACCCTGAGACCCAGGCTGTCTGTCCTTGTGGCCTGTAGTCCTGCCCAGGGGACCACACCTCTCTCTTCTGCTTGCCTCCCTTGCTTCTGCTAGTCACTGCAAAGCACAGTCAATGAAGTGGTCATCTTTCTCAAGACCTTGATTTCCAAAGAAAAGCCCACATCTCAATCCAGTGATTGCCCAGACTTGCGCACTGGAGTGACTTTTCATATTGTGCCAATCTGAAGTCCGACTCTGGCTGTAATTAGCCCAGCGTTGGTTTGTCTGGTAATTGTTCTCTGACACTAGCTCTTTATTATTTTTTTAATTATTTTTTAAGTTTGTTTATTTTGAGAGAGAGAGAGAATGAGCAGGGAAAGGGGCAGAGAGAAAGAGAGACAGAGAGAGAAAATTCCAAGCAGGCTCTACGCTGTCAGCACAGAACCTAACATGGGGCTGGAACTCACAAACTTCGAGATCAGGACCTGAGCTGAAATCAAGAGCCGGAAGCTTAACAGACTGAGCCACCCAGGCGTCCTTCTGGTGCTGGCACTTTAGGTCTCAACTCTTTGTTTTTTCCTGTTTTTCTTTCTCTTGGTTTTCTCTTTTCTTTTCTGAAACCTTTAATTCTGGGTTTACATCTCTTTCCGTTCGTACCAGCGTCGTTCCAATTATTCTTTTATGTATGTATGTAAGTGTGTCCTTAGAGAGCGCGAGGAGGGGAGAAGGGCAGAAAGAGAGAGAGAGAGAGAATCCGAGGCAGGATCTGTACTCTCGGCACAGAGCCCAACGCAGGGTCGATCCTACGTCCCGGCATCATGATATTAGATGAAATCAAGAGTCTGATGCTCAACCGACCGAGCCACCCAGGCGTCCCCCACTTATTCTTGATAACCACACCCCTGCCTTCCCAGCTGTCCCTACCAGTGTCCTGCGGGCCTCGCCACCCACCCAGACAGGGTTCCACAAAGCTCTGCATCCAAAGTGGAGGCTCCAATGACCTCCTGTAGCCTGGGATGCAATGGCGAGTCCCGATTGTTCCCTGTATCTCTAACGAACCAGCTATAAATCAGAGGTTCCAATGGCTCCCTCCTTGGGTTTGACTGATTCGCTAGAGCCGCTCGCAGAACTCGGGCAACCTTTTTATGTACTAGAGAACCAGCGAATTAAAAGGATAGGAACTGACAGCCAGATGAAGAGAGACACAGGGCGAAGTCCAGAACAAAAGAACTTATGTTCCTATGGAGTTGGGGCCTCACGTGGCGGCACGTGAAAGCGTTCTGGTTCCCCAGCCCGGAAGCTCTCCAAATCCGGTCCTTTTGGGTTTTTATGGACCCCTCCTTACACAGGCGTGATTGATTAAATCCTTGGCCGGCGGTGACTGAACCCCGTCTTCGGCGCCCCTCTCTCTTTGGCAAAGACAGGACTGGTAAGTGGTCTCTCTCCTACTTGGAAGATCTGTGGGTTCCTGAAGCTAAGAGGGAATGAAAAATGTAGATTAGGCTTCAGAGCCATTCATCCCAAGCTGTGAGGAGTGCCACTCTGGGCAAAAACGTTGAGAAAGAAGTCCCATTGAAAAGGAAGTCCCTGGCCAATACGTCTCCAGGGCAAGGCTGAAGGAAGTGCGAACCAGATGGTCTTCTGGTGAAATCCCCACCAGGAGGTGGGTTTGCAGACTGCTGGTAGGGACGAGGGCTGGGACATGGGGCAGGCAGGAATGACTATAGCCCGGACCCCAATTTAGAGGTGTTCAGGTCAGTGATTGGCGGCTGTGACCAGAAACTTCTTGAAAAGGATAAGGGGTATCTGTGGGACTTAGGGCCCTGAATATGTATGGCCCAGATTTCTTTGTGTGGCTGATATCTGACTGGATATTTATTCTTCTAGATTACACATTCCGACTCTGAGGAACAAAGGACTGGCAAGAGCTGCTCTCTGGTGCTTAATAATTTGAAGGAATTTACATTTCAATGCAGTCTTGTGCTCCATTTCTCACGAAATCCACACACATCCCCCAATTTCTTCTGATGGAAAGAACGGACCGCTCTCCCAGTCTGGGAAAGGAGGTGGGGAGAAGGGAGGAAGGAGAAAAATCATAGAGACTTGATCGGAGGGAGGAGATTTATTGATATTCCGCTTAGAATTTATTCCCTCAGAATCCTATTTATTTTATTTATGTTTATAAATCATACATTACCAAGTACAATGAAATCTCCTAAAAACCCAGAAGGTTCCTTGGTGTTCTCTGTGATTTGACAGAGAAAACAGAGGGAGAAAAGGAATAAGAGGTGAAGGGAGGAAAGGGGCGGGGGCAGGAAGGGGTAGCTCTGGAGAAAACATTTCCCAAGTAATAGCACGTCTGTGTGGCTTGCTCTGGGAGGGGGTGGGAACCAAATAATATTCTCTGTCCTTCTACCGCTGTTCCTCAGCTTCCCCTCAGGAGAGGGGATTTATTGTCAGGTAATTAACCGTCAGCATTACAGAAAGTATTTCACCAGACAGAAGTGTGAAAACACATTTACACCTCATGTAAATGGGCTAGGAGGTTTTACCGTTTGAGTGACACCCAAGGAGGAGCCATAAAGTGACAAAGATAAAGTCATTCATGGTTAGGATTCCAAGATCCTGAGAGCTTGCATCCTGCTTCCCTTCCCGTAGCTGCCATGGAATGTAGAGTGACCAGAAGACCACAGGGAGCCAAGGGTGTAACTCAGGGGACAGGGGAGTCCAGCTAAGACCCTATACTAGTAAGTTAAGGGTTTTCTTCTGCGAGGATTCGTGTGGTTATTCAACAAACTTGAGAACACACATAACCTGTGCCATAGATACTGTTTGTGTCCTCAGGCTACTGATATGCAAGTACACAACTATGCAGGGTGATTGTAGCGACAGAAGGAGGCGTGCCCAGGAGGCAGTCCCGGATTGCTTCAGGGGGGAGGTAACATGAGCCAAGGTCTAGAGCATGAAGAGAAGCTTGTTAGGCAAACACCCAGCAGGTGGGGGTAGTTTTGGTTTGCACAGGGCATGGTTTGGTCAGTAGACATGAGTTATAGATGAGATTAGTTTAGTCAGTAGGACAGGTTTGTGGACAAAAATAACTTGGATTTTATTCAGGAAAGAATAAGAGACTTCTATACGTATAAAGAGAAAGTGTCAGTCTTATGGATGGGGTAGGTAGGAAGGAAGAACGGAGGGAAAAGAAAGAGACCTCCTATACTCACCAGGACAGAAGTATGGAGATCTTGACCCAATCCTCCTTAACCACAGGATTAGCTGAAGGAGGAGGAGGGACATAAGTGGCTATAATTTTTATACCCATCAAGATATTTTGGTCAATTATTGTTATCTGCAACCAGAACCTTCTCGATGAAGGGGAAAAGGCATCTGTGGAACTGAGGCGGAGCCCTGAGGAACCTCTCATTACGGCGTTTAACATCAGTTGTTATTAGCAAAGCACACCTTTATTCGGGACTGCCTCTCCTCGGGTTCCAGATTAATCTTACTTAAATCCTCATGGCAGGAGAAGTGATTCACACTTTATACAAGTCTGAGGGGCATTATTAGGTGTGTCCTGTCTTTTATAAGTTATAGCTATAATTCCAACAAGACTCGGGGGTCCATAAAATGATGAGAGTCCCCTTTTAAAAAAAAGATTCTCTCTCTGTCCCTTTCTCTCTGCCCGTCTCCCACTCTGTCTCTCTCTCAAAAATAAATAAATAAAAACTAAAAAAAAAAAAAGGGGGGGGGAGCGCCTGGGTGGCTCAGTAGATTAAACGCCTGACTCTTGGTTTCGGCTCAGGTCATGATCTCACAGTTTGTGAATATGAGCCCTGCATCGGGCTCTGCGCTGACAGTACAGAGCCTGCTTGAGATTCTATCCCTGTCCCTCTCTCTCTGCCCACCCCCTGTCCCCGTCTCTCTCTCTCTCTCTCTCAGAAATAAATAAATAAAAACTTAATTAAAAAAAGATGAGATTCCCAGGGTGTATGAGGGGGCTTGTCTAGGGGCCAAAGAACAACGATGTGGGCTCTTTACTAAATGTTATGTGATGTCACGGAATTTAGATATATGCAATTGTTTTTGGTCTACTTTTTTCCCATCGAGTATTGAGAGAGAAGTGTTTCAAAGCTCCATTACAATTGGAGATTTGGCTCCCTCCTCCTCATGAATGCAGTTAGTTTTTGCTAAGGAGACACAGAACAGGCTTCCTGTGACCTGTTCATGAGAAAGGTTTGGGTGGGAGAAGTTTGCAAATGGTGAGACCACTAATATTTCCCTGCTAGTCTTGTGTCCTTATTTTGAGTCCAGGAAACTACGCAGGAGGTTCTCCAGTTCAGGTGGCAGGAACTCCATCTCAACTTTTCTTTTTTAATGTTCATTTATATTTGAGAGAGAGAGAGAAAGAGAGAGAGAGAGCGCACGCATGTGCATGTCAGCGGGGGAGGGGGAGAGAGAGAGAGGACAGAGGACCCAAAGGGAGCTCTGCCCTGTCAGCACAGAGCCTGAAGCAGGGCTTGAACTCATGAACCAGAAGATCATGACCTGAGCAGCAGTTGGATGCTTAACTGACTGAGCCACCCGGGTGCCCCTCAACTTCTGATTTACCTTATTATTGGGCCTCCTCACTCAAGAAAAAGGCTATGGTTGGTTAATGAGTTTGTACAGTTTAGCAACATCAACCTATAGTTAAAAGTAAAACCAATTTATTTATTCAGTGTTTTATGGGTAGGCGAGGTTGGTCCCCCTGATTGCCAAACGATTTTTAGAAAGCAGAAGATGAAATTGAAGATTCTTGCTTTCCTGTTGTACATGAATGTTTTTCATCTTTTTTTTTTTTCATCTTTAAGGGCATTTTTTTCTTCCAGAGATAAGACCTGCGTGAGTGTGTGTGTATACACACATATACATATGTATTATATATATAAATATGTTATTTATATTGTCCAAGATATATATATATATATCTACAGATTCATAAATGAAATAGATTCATAATATGTTTGACTCTATTTGGCTTCCTTTACTTAATTTTCTGTCTTCCTGGGGTTCAAATGTCTTTCCTACTGAGAAAACAATTATTTCATTGGGGTTACCATCCCACGCAAACTTTTAGGTAGAGGAGGCTTCTGGCACGGAGGAGAATTAGCTTCTTGCCTGTGCACTGAGAGGCCACATTGAGCCCTACATACGGTCACTAACCCACCACCATGAAACTCAACAAAGAGGCGCTCATACTGGTTGCAGTTCTTAGATTCATGTCAAATATGACTTATTTCTCAAGTCATTTTTTAGACTCGCTTAGGCATTCATTCACCTACACAAGTGTTTCCTGACGTCTTGCTAGGTGTCTGGCGTAAGCTACACCGAGGTGCTCAGAGGGTGGTTCCGGACCCGCAGTGTTAGCATCACTTGGGAATTTGTCCGAATGAAAATTTGGGGGCCTCACCCCAGACCTACTGAGTCAGAGCCCCTGGGGGTGGGGCCGGTCACCTGTTTTCACAAACCTTCCCGGTGATTCTCATGCAGCTCTCACTTGTGGAGCAGAATCCCGGATGAGTAAGATACAATCTACAGCCCTCAGGTCCGAAGAGCTCAGAGTTTATTATGTGAAATGAGAAATCTCAAGTTCCTGAAGATTAAGTATCTTACTTGCCCATGATCTTGCTGGTAGTTAGGAGAGTCAAGACAGTCTTCTGAAGGCCGATCCGGGGGTCTTCATAGGATACCGTATCGATCGGCCATCTCCTGACCTCTTTTTACCCTGGCCCCTAACTTAAAAAAATTGTATCTAGCTGGATCGATGTAGAATTGACTTCGAAGAATGGACTCTGGGCAACTGATGGGGAGCAAAGGCACGTCATGGTTCCAAGGAAGTGTGAAGGTTCCTTTGTCTCCTCTCACGAGGTACTCGGACGGTCGGTAGGTCAGTCCCTCAGTGTCTGTCACCACTGCGTGCTGACACTCTCTCTCCCTCTGCGCATGTACCCAACGCATGAGGAGAGGAGGAAACAGTTCCTGCTCTTGAAACATTCACGCACACACACAGGCACACACACACACAGAGACACACGCGTGTGCACACACACGCTCGTTTCGACAACACAGAGGAACCAAGCTGACGCACAACAATAGCAAGGGCAAGAGAATACGTACTGAGAAACTGAGCGTCGCTGGGGGACTTCACATCCTAATGTCAGAGCCGAGAGGGTGAGTTCACTAACTCACTGGGCAATTTCTGCCTCATTTCGTTAGACAGAGGAGATTGTTACCAGAAAGCCAGAAAGGAAGCGCCATCTGGGACCGTTGCACTTCCAGACAGATGGCTGTCTCTTCCAGTCCTGTTTTATTTCTGGCTGCGGATCACACGCCCCACAGCTATACTGTAAAAATGGGATGTGACGGCACACGGGATGTTGTCAGGGCGTGTTTTTCTCTTTCTCATTTTTTTCTTCCTGGAAACTTGTAGTTAGAATAAAACTTAATGACAGTCTTTCTGTTTTTATTGTTGTTTTCGAATCAAGCCCTCGGTTGGCAGCGTGAAGGACCAATGGGCTCCCCGGACTTGGAGACGACGTGCGGGGAGGTGGCAGAAAGCCAAACTAACCTTGAGGCTTCTGCTGCATGGAAGCCCTTTGTTAGAGTCTGTGTGTGTACCGTCGACTGCGGGACGGCTGAGAACCGGGGCGCGCTCCGAAAGGACAAAGCAGTCCCGCCGGACTCGATGCTGTCCTCTCTTCCAGGTTTTCCTACCTGCCTCCCGCACCCCGGCTGCCCCACCTGCCACTGACTCCCTCCTTGCAGGATAGAGGGCAGAGGCCACCACAGAGCAGAGCAGTCCCGGCCCGTCTGCTTCTGGCCTGCTCAGGGCCTTGGGTCATCGGCAAGTCTGGGACTGGAGGGGTTGGCTGGGAGGTTGGTAAAACTGAGAGTCCCCACTGGCTGGAGTTGGGGAATGAGAGCAATTTCCCCATCTGGTTCCATAGGGTAAGGTTCCAGCTCGTTCCGTAAATACCTTTTGAGTGACTATTAATAAAGTCTGATGCTGTAGGGAGGCAAAGAAGCAAGAGATGAGCCCAAAAGCCAATCAAATGTCCCAGAAAGAGCGTTGACACCAACTTCTGACTTACTGGCTTCGGGACAAGTGACTTAGCTCCTCTGGTGGCCAAGTCTTCATCCATGAAAGCACTCAACACAACTCTTCTTCCTCCTCCACCCTCTCCAGGCCTTGTCACCGTCTGTAACCCTCTCCTTCAGGGATCCTCAGATTTTGGGGGGTACTCACCAACCACCTGGGAAGTGTGTTAAAATGCACATTTTTGGGCTCAGAAAATGCAGCGCAGTCCGTGTGGGGTAGGATCCAGGAACCTGCACGTTTAGTCTGTCCTGATATAATTCTGAAACAGCTCATTAGTGGGCAGGTACTTTGATAAACTCTGCTTTCACGCTTTTCCGGATTTCTGTACCCACATTTAATCAATATTTTTATGTCTATCTCTGCATTTTATATCAGCCTCTAAATAGGACTTATTTTGGACTGATTGGCTTTAAACTAGGGATCAGAAGGAAAGATCAAGACTTCAGAACCATCTATAAACTTGTTTCTTCAACAACTATTTATTAAACACTATGTGCAGTCAGTGATAAAAACAGCATCACTGTGGCATGTACGTTCCAGTGGACGGAGAGAGAGTATATATTTTTTAATCTGAAGGAATAAGTAAACCATATGCTAGAAATAAGAGGCTTGGAAAAAGCGAGCACAAAGCAAAAAAACAGAGCAGGGTAAGGAGATCAGGAGTGCTGAGGCGGGGGGAGGTTGCGGGATTACATACAATTTAAATATTAACTGTACCTTCTAAAGGTTTTATTTGTCGTTAAGCAAGCCTCTTAACCACTTAGAATATCAGTTCCCCATCTGTAAACTGAGAATAAAAAATTCCAACCGGCAGAATGGCGAGGCTTACAGAGGATGGAATACCAGGTTTTATAATGCAACTAAGAAACACATTTTGCCTCTCTGTCTCCTCTTTCAGCCTGTAAGTTACTTGAGGCCATAATCACTTTTATGCCTCAAGCTGTTAACAGTACCAGGCGTGGGCTGGACACTTAGCAAATACCGATGGTTGAGCGAACCAAGTATCAAGACTGAGGAAGGAATATACTTGAGGGGCACTCACTCTTCAAGCCTCCGAGGTTCAGAGCATGGGTGTTTACAAATACAGTTCACTCTCTGAAAGGTTAGATATTCCTCCGTCATCATCACCTTGTGGTTTGAATTATGATCAGTCAGACCCAAAGGGGAAATTCCCATGATGCCATTGGGTTGCTAGGGAGGTTTCCAAGAATGTCTCTACTCTTTCCCTCCATTTCCTAACAGAACGATGCCTCAATACTCAGGCCTCCCCGACAAAAGGCCAGCTGTTGTCTTGGCTGTTCTAAACCAGACTGGCACTTGGTCCCCAGAGCAGGGATATGAAAAGCCATATTGTCTACTGAAATACCTTATCTTCTGGATTCTGCAGGTTTCGCCAATTCTAGGATGTGGGTACCACCGATAGAGCATTCCCCTCCTGAGAAAAAGATGCATCTCTATTAGACCTATACTTTTGTGGGAAACGCGTCTTGATTTCAGAAACGGTAGAATGTAGAAAAGACATGCAGCTTCGAATGAAGAGACTTGAGTGCTAAGAGCCGTTTATCCTGAGTCCTTGGGTGCCTGTCATGCTGAAGCATGGCGGTGCTCAACTCCTCCCCCTCCTGCCCAGCCCTTTTCCTCCCGCCTTCCCCTTCCCTGCTGCAATGTCTCAGCCTTTCCTTTTTGAAGTGGGGCCTGGAATCCCTTCTCAGAAAGAAGGAGACGAGCGATGCAGAAGGGGCTGGCCGCTGCTTTGATACTTTCAAAATGTCTAAGAAGTCATCGTAATGATTCTGGTCACAATTACTGAGCTCCTGGGAGCCAGGGGCTCTACGTGCATAATATTACAATCCCGTTCTTCCTACTCTCCGGTGGGGAAATTGGAAGGGCGAAATAACTTACATAAATACAGCTAGCAAGTGGGGTTGGAGGCGCCCGTGTCTCTCTGACCTGTACTGCTACTCTTTAAACTCTCTTCTTTGGAGTCGTTCGAGTGACATCAGGCGGCTGGTGTGAACAGTACCGAGTGGGGTCTCGTACGGCACTGTCTGAGGGAAACGACCCCCATGACATTACAGAAAGGGAGAAGAAGCAGACACGCCCCCTCCTCTTAGCTCTCCAAGTACGGGGCAGGTGGCGTCTTGGGGTTTCCTCATTCAAGGCCACCGAGCTGGCATCTGCTCCCCAGGTGTTGCCCTTGGGATGTGGTCAGTGCCCTTCAGAGGCTAACGCAGGCCTGGCCTCAAGGACCATATGATTTCTGTGTCCTTTGATGAGGGTTCAGCAACTGATAAGGCAAGCTGGAGGGAATCAGAAAACTCAGGCGGGAAAAGATCAAGGCCTGCATGAAGGAGGAAAGAAATGTCAGTCACTCTGATAGGGAAATAGATTTTCGTGTTTCATTGCACAAGCACGCACATATGCACTCAAAGCCTGCCACGTTTCAAAGCAGCCTTCAATGCCCTGGCGTTCGCTCGGAGGGAGAGAGATCTGAAGCCTCTCAAAGGCTGCAGGTACAGAGCAATTCACACAGGACTCAGCCGGCAGCCCTTCCCCCGCCGCCTCTTCGTGGCCCCCTTCCTCCCTCCCGCCCGCCGGTGTTTGGTGGTGGTACCGAGGAGGTGTGTGTGCGTGCGCATGTGTGCACATTGAAATCCAAACTTAAAAGGAAGGGAAGAAAGAAAGAAAGAAAAAAAAAAAAAGTGACAGCTTTGACCAAAGCAGCAACTATTCATAACGAATGGAGGAGGCATCATGAAAGAGCCAGGGCACTTTGAGAAAAACAAACCTCCCCGAGGAAGACAGCTCTGTGGATGCCGTGGAGGACGGCGGCTTAAAGGGCCCTTCATTTCAGAGCCAGCAAGAGGCGAGGCAAGGATCTGATACACAGCACAAGCTTTTTTCTCTTTCCTTCCCCCTCCTCCCCTCTCCCTTCTTCTTCTTCTTCCTCTGAATCCCATTTTGGCTGAGCCATGGCAAAACTAAATTAGAAAAACCTGCAGAGCATTGAGAGTCCCGATCACAACAGAGCCCAGTTAGCTAATAAGCCCCGTATGTAATAAAAGTGCTAAGTGCCCACCTTTAACTTCGGCACACACAGCAGCGGCCCAGGGCGGGAGACGGCCGCGTCCCTGACGAGGGGGTGACGTCAGACGCGCCTGAAGCTCTCGGCATCTGGCTTACATCAGGGGCTCTTCATGGTGCCGAGCCAAGGTGGAGAATGTCGAGGTCTCCAAAGGCAAAGGCAAGCCACTGCCAAACAGCTAGAATGGAAGCAGACACCTATTCATGGATAGTTTTGCAGCCTGAGCAACTAGCCTTTCTGTTTGGGGCAACAGGTGTTTTCTGGAAGAAGAGCCTTTATCAGTATACGGTGTTTCCTAACCAGAGGTGGGGATAGGAGTGCTTAGCCATTGTGTGCCCAGTATTAGACCAGTTTTGTGCCTGGCCGGTTAGTAGAGGGAAAAGCTATCATTTGATAATGCCAAAGGGTGGAGGGGTAGGACATGCTGTTCTTAGGTTATTCTTGGGTAACCTTGGGACAGCAGGGTTTACAGACTGGAAATGACAGAAGCTTGGGAGTCTAAACAGAGAATCAGGTTGTAAGTCAGTCTCTTGGTCTAGAAGGACAGCTGGGTCTATATGAATGTCTCTACAGTTTTCTCAATAATTGAGCGATCGTGGCGGTACTCAGCGGGATCCATTCGCACTTCAGGTGAAAGTGTATTTGAAACATAGAGGGTAGCTGGTAGTTCCAATAGGACGGTGGTTCTCTGCTACGTCCTGTAGAGTTTAAAGTCACCTGGGAAGCTCTAAGAAATATCTATACTTGTGTCCTATCCTAAGAGATATTTATTTTTTAAGGTATCAGTTTATTTGTTTTGGGGTAAGGTCCAGGGCTCGGATATTTACAACCCCAGAGATGATTCCAACATAGAGCCAAGCTTGAAAACCACGGTGGCAGGATAAAAATGAGCTCAGAGTGAACAGAATCGAGACATCCTTGAAATCCCAAAGGTTTTGAAATTAACTCATAGGAAGCGGAACTGGGCTAAAGAACTGCCATTTTTGTAGGTCCAAAATGAAAGAACTTTGGCAATTTCATATGATAAACCAATAGATTAAGATTGTGAGACTCTTCAGCCTAACGAAATCCCTGAAAGCTGGCACTTGGTTCCAAGTCCTGCCCAATTGCTTTTCCTTATTTCTTTTTATCTAATGTCTGGTATATGGTCCATCCGTACCCTGAATGGATTTGAGGTAGCTTACAATAAAACACACACACACCCATACACATGTGTGTATAGATAGTAACTAAAAGAAATAATAGGAAATGGTCAGAAAACATATGGAAAAAGGAAATTATAATTAAAATTAGTAACTAGGGGTAAGATATTAATAAACTAAACATTTCGTATGATTTTGAACTTCTGGATGTCCAAGGCAAGAGTGGAATTTAAGCTCACTGTCTTTAGAGACAATGAATATTCATTTTTAGAGACAGCCCCAAATTCTGGATAGAATCTATTGTGTGGATTCTAATATCAAGAGCCTTGAGTGCAAAGTAGATAAATGTTGTTTTTGTGGAAGATGCAGCGATGATTTCAAGGCTATTATATGGAGTCATGGTTCAGTGAAATAATTTTTATGCCAAATAGCCTCCCAGAATTCAGCCACGCCTGCACGCTGGGGAAAAGCAGTGGAAGGTGTAGTGCCCTCGGGAAGTGTGTGCACCTGCAAGTACTGAACAAATCAGCCTGGTCTCCTTCCTGCCTGTGTGGAACTGCATCCCTGCTAACATTTCATGAGTAGTTCTTGTGTCTCCAATTATTTTCTCTTAGGGTGAGAATGGGTTTCTGATCATCTTTGCTTTGCTTTGCTTGTTATCCACTGCATTTGTGAAACTAATTGGTGGGGTTTCGGTTCACTTTGGGTCATGGAAAGACCAGTTTGATTGGAATCAGTTGGTTGAAATTGATTTATTCATTCGCTAAACTTTTCAAGAACAGATTATATGCCCTTCATGGTGCTAATCACTGAAATCTCAGTCCTTGCCAGCACGGAACTCAGAGTGGTTAGTAGAGACAACAGAAATGTCAAAAGATGAGTGACAATACCCTGTGATGAATGTAATGGAAGCGTAGAGAAGCAGAGACAAGGCAGAAAGAGAAGTAAACTCCCCACCAGCCTACCTGGACCCCCGATACCAGGGCAGGGTTTGCAAAGATGAGTCTAGTTTTTCAGATCGACAATGGGGAGAGGCATGTGGCTGAAGGCACTGAGTGAGTGATGCGTGGTGGCTTTGGGGAGTAACGGGCAGCTCCTTGCCACAGCAGTGTGACGTGCCAAGACTGGATGGAAAAGAGAAGGGGGCATAGATCTCTAAGGGCCAGGAAACTACACGAAACGTTGTGCTCTAGTACCATTTTGCATATCGTCTTTATTCATTCCACAAACATTTGAGTGCCAAGTGTGTGTCAAGCCTGGGGCAAGGGAACAACTCTAGCCTCGCATCTATTTTTATAAGCTTTACACATTTGCAATGCTGTTGTCATTTTTTTCCACCCCGATCTAAGTTTAACTCCATGTCATTCTGCCGGCTGTTTCAAGCAGAGCCAAAATGGATGGAGGCAGCTCTCTGCCATCAGAATCCTCTCTACCCCCATGGGTTGCTATGAACCACCAGAAAGATCGAGAACGGAAAGGCAGCATTGACGATTTTCACTCAAGTTCTGTGTCTAATTTTTCATTTCGGGGCCCCCGAGGGCTGCGCTAATTTGTATGATTTGTATGATGTGTTGGGGTCAGTTAAATCCCTAGAAATCTATGTATTGTTCAAACTGGTGAAGACCATGGTTGGTCACTCAGATTCCGGCAGGATGATAAGAAAATGGAAGAGGGAGGGAGATAGATAGGCCTGGCATTGCATTCAGACTGGAAGAACTGAATATAGACCCAGAAGAAGCTCTGGAGCAGAAGATGATGGTAACTGCTGGTCCTGCCCCAGCTGATGCCCCCAATCCTCCCACTGTGGCTGAGTTACCACCTCACAGGGGCTCTGCCTGACATCGGTGTGAGGCTGGGATCATGCCCTGCATCCCGTGGGGATGGGCTTCTATTGCCTGTTGCCTACCCTTCTCTCCTCACAGCGTCCCGAGTATATGGCGTTGTAATCACAGTCATAAGTATTATTAATGATAGCAGCTATGACAAGGAACCGAAACCAGGTCTCTGGCTTTGATGTCAACAAGAGAAAAGGAAGGTTTTCATTTGTTTCAAATGGAAACAGATGCATGTGGGCAGAGCTAGCCAGACGCAGAAGAGTGGAGATGGAGTCTTAGTTTCTGGGGTCCCCTCACTCTCTGCAAGTTTGCTGTTAGACCAAACTTCCCCCAGTTATTCACCAAAATGATGAGCAGGGAGCCTGCTCTCTTCCAGTGTCTGTCTCTCTCCCTCACCACCCAGGTTCTTCCTGCTTTTACTTGAGAATGGTTTTGTTTATTTGAGAGTGCTGAGGGAAGGTGTTGCTTGAGTTTTAAAACCTGCCCTCTTAGATGTGTCTCTGTCTTCATCCAAACCAAGGGTGATTTTAGAAGTGGAGAGAATCTGCTTACTCACTAAAGTCTCTCTACCTTATACCAGAAATTTCCAGCAAGGGAATCGCCAATCCATTCTGCTCCAACCCATTTTGATTTGTAAAACTAAGTGTCTGCGGTGGGTGTGTCAAGCATTGTTGGATCGACCCCTTTGCGTCCAGCCAGGGTGGAACTAATTTTACATATATGGTACAGTTTACTTTCTGCCCTGTTTGGATCTTGAAAAATGTGGTATATGTGAAGGATTCAAGATGAACTAGACACAGTTGTTACTCTTAAGAAGTATGTCAAGGTTGTGAATGAGGTGGTGCCTGCCTGAGTGGGACAGGAGGGCGACTAGAAGTGTCACCCACCCCAGGAAGAGGCACTCCTCTTCCTCTTGTTCTGCTTCTCATGTGGCCTCCTTGGGCTTCAGCTTGGCCAGCTTCACTGGCTCTCAGCTCCCCCAGAGATGCTTCTTTCAGTTCTCAGTGCCTCGGTCTTTCCTCTTTCCCAGGCTTCCCCATTCCAGCTGTGCCCACCCCCTCCACCCCCCCCGTGGTCTACAGTGTTCGTTCCTCCCTAGTCCTGTGTTTTTAGAATGCAGTATGGATCTACAGATTGGAGCGTCTCAATGTATGGTGCCCTGCTCCCATCTCTTCTGTCCCCATCTCTCCTTCTTGATTGCTTTTGGGAATGGCGAACCTTCCCAGGTGAGGGGCCCACGTTCTTCCGTTTTTATGCTCTTTCTAACTCTGGTCCTTCTTGTGCTCGCTTAGGCAGCTCATATTCTAACACTGGTCCTTCTTACAATCGCTTCTTTTGTTTTGTTAGGTATGATTCCTGAGTCGCTAAAATGAATTATATCTGAGTTGTTTTTCTAGGGGTCTTGTTCTCTCTGGGCTCTAGAATCAGCCTGCCTGGGTTGAATCCAGCACGATTTGAGATAGTGTCTTTTACCTTTGTGCCTTGATTTCTTCTTTAAAATAGAGAAAGGGGCGCCTGGGTGGCTCAGCTGGTTGAGCATCGACACTTGCTTTCGGCTCACACCATGATCTCAGGGGTGTGGGTTTGAGCCCTGTGTCTGGCTCCATGCTTAGTGTGGAGCCGGCTTAAGATTCTCTCTTTTTTTCTGTCCATCTCTTCTGCTCACATGCTCTTTCTCTAAAAAGACATTTTTTTAAATTAAAATAGAATAATAGCACCCACAGTAGAGTGTCCTTATGAAGATTCAATGAGATAATACTTATGAAGCACTTCAGCAATGTTGGCCACAAACAAACACTCTTGCTTATTGTTATTATTCATTGCCTGTGTAGGAGATATTGGTAAGTCAGGAGAGATGCTAGGAGCCTGTGTGTCTCATGGCTCCAGATCTTACGCCCTGTGTCTGTGACAAAGATCATAAAAACTGAGGTGATAAATGCAGTGTTGGCCTCCCATGGTTTCAGACTTTTTTTCTGGAGGTTTATGGCCATGCCAGGGCTGGCTGGGAAGGGATTGGAGAGCTCTATTGCCACTTACTCTTTATCACTTCTATGTAAATTCTTGTGAGATAAAAAACGCTTGGAAATTCTTGGTTGGCTTGAGAGAACAATTTTCCTCATAAGAAAGTAATACCCTGGCCTTGAAGAAAGACGTTATTAGACATTTGCCCTCAGAAATGGCCAACAGTTTTATCTACAGAGGCAGGAACATATTAAAATATTAAAGTCCATACAGACAGAGAGATGGAAGGTCTAAACAATGTTTAAGATATTATTTAAACTTAATGTAGTGTTTATGCATTTAATTCATTTTTATTAGCTACTGAGATATTTAACAGAAAATAATTAGAATCTTAATGAAAGTCAATGGTCACAGTTTTAATTAAACCACCTCCCAGGGAATGAGGTTGCACGACAAGAGGCAGTCCCCGGTAGTGGTGAGACTCTCGGACGGGACTGGAGGTACTGCCACCAACCCATGGGTCCTTGGGCAAGTCACCTTCTCCACAGACCAACACCAAGGACTTCATCAGTAAACAGAGGTAGCTGACAACCCTCTCCTACTTAAAAAAAAAAAAGCATAATATAGGGGTACCTGGGGAGCTCAGTTGGCTGAGTGTCCACCCCTTGATTTCCGCTCAGGTCATGATCTCACGGTTCATGAGATCGAGCCCCATGTTGGGCTCTGTGCTGAGCATGGAGCCTGCTTGAGATTCTCTCTCTCCCTTTCTCTCTGTTTCTTCCCCACTCTTTCTCTCTCTCTCTCAAAATAAATAAATAAATTTAAAAAAATAATAGAATTCCTCCTTTTTTTTCTCTCTAAAGGAAATCTTATAAAGAATCATAGTATAGAAAAGACACTAAATTAGCCTTTGCCTATCCCTCTCCCCTGTGTCAGCCAAATCCTTTCTGGCCCCTCAAACCCCACTTAAGCCCCAAGGTGCCACAGAACACAGAACTCCACAGAGCATACTGAAAAAATGCCTAGGGACTCCCCATGTTTCTCCCCAGCCATAAAATTCCATGATTCTGATGGTAACATGTCCCTATCCTATACTTCAAAATCTAGTGCTCCTTTTGTATTTTATTCAAGGATATTAAAACATATCCATGGATATGGACTTAGCGAGCAGAAGAAAAGAGAATAAGAAAGACTCTGGGTGCCTGAATCAAGAGCTTCCCACACCCATCCCTCCTCTCTCCTTTCATTTCTACTTTCGATGTTCAAAGCTCTGCATGGGGCTTGTGACTTCAGACTGCTCTGAGGCCACTATTCATTATACTGAGTTTGACAAAATTGACAAAACTCTTCTTCCTTCACTCCCCTACTCAGACTCTGCTTCCCACTCTAGACTCCCCCATCGTTGGTGAACAGCATGGCAGTTCTTAGATGACTCAGACCCTGGTTCCCATAGGCAATTTGTCAAGGCTCCAGAGGCAGGGGAATGTGATAACTTCTCTCCTCAATCCCTGAATGCTGGGCCTGGCCAAGATCTAACGTTGGCATTACACGCTGAAGAGTCATCAATGATCAATTAATGAGATTGCAAATAAGTGAGGTAGTATATGAGGAGGACTCGGCATACTACTTTGCCCATAGTAGGTAATCAGGAGTGCTCTCTTTTCCCCCCTTTTCCACATCTTTCCTCCCTTTGGTTCCCTCCAAAGTAACTATAACTATAGACAAGACCTATAGGGTGTCAGTCAATGAGTTGGATGGCTGGACTCTTTTTTAAGACTATGTTTAGCTGCTAGCAAAACCCATATGATAACCTCTGTAAATCCTTTTTTTTTAAGTGTATTTATTTACTTTGAAAGAGAGAGAGAGAGAGAGAGAGAGAGAGAGAGAGCACACAAGCAAGGGAGGGCAGAGAGAGAGAGGGAAAGAGAATCCCAAGCAGCACAGAGTCTGACTCGGGGCTTGCACCCACGAACCGTGAGATCATGACCTGAACTGAAGTCAAGAGTCGGACTCTTAACCAACTGAGCCACCCAGGTGCCCCTGTAAATCCTTTCTAAGAGCAAGGTGAGATGTACTCGTCACAGGTATTCAAGCAATAAGATTTGCCAAGTGGTTAAATATACTTAACCAGTTTTCTTTCTTAATTGTCATGTTCTCCAGTTAATGTCAAATCTGCTCTTTTCAAAAAACCATCTTTTAAGGTGATAATTCCTTCTTCAGTTCATACAAAGGAGGGAACATTCTTAGTGTCAAATAATAGAATCGTTGCTTCAAAATTGTATCCCATTATAAACTCTTATTTCAATTGCCTTTAACAATCTGCAAATTTGCCCCCTGGGGCTGCTTAACTACTGTGCTCAATTGCCCAAAGGTGGATTTGGCAGAGGAAGAGATGGGGCATTGGGATGCACGCATGAAAATATTCTCGTGCCTGCATTCAGCTGCATTTCAATATTAAGAATGTTGATGGAAAGCCATGTCTGGTTTGCAAAATATCGAATCTTAGAATGGAACTATTCACTCGTTCACATTGTGCTGGCTTGAGCAGTGCTCTTCAGCGATGGGAAAAAAAAAAATGCCTCTTCTTGGGGAAGGTTCTACCCATGACCAGAAATGAGATCTGGCAAATGGAGACTGGACAGGATTTCAGCTCCCACACACTCGGCTGAGGACTCTTGTGTGGTGTACAATGCATACACCCAAACATGTATTCTGGCTCTTGGGAGAGACTGTTCTTTCTGATCAAGAGTCCAAAGGAAGGGAGGAGGTGACAATAGACTGAATCCTTCAAGGTTGAATGGTATCATCTTCCTGTTGTGTTCAAAGCTTTACTCTGCCCCATCTCCTCCATGGCCAAGATGTTTCAGCCATTCTCCTGTGGTCAGGCAGCTGTTCTGGCTGCTGTCTTTTGACCTCAGCTTCGCACTTTTTGCTGCGTTCCCCTGGGTTCCTTCCTTTGTGTTGTCCTCTTGGTCTGTCTCACAGTATTAAAAACATTTCTGGGGGGTCCCTGGGAGGCTCAGGTGGTTGAGCGACCACTTCTTGATTTCGGTGCAGCTCACGATCCAACAGTTGTGGGATCGAGCCCCGCATGTGGGTGTGTAGCCTGCTTGAGAGTCTCCCTCTCTTTCTCTCTTCTTCTCTCTCCCTCTGCCTCTCTCCTGCACTCTCTCCTTTTCTTTAAAAAATAATAAAATGATTTAAAAATCACATTTTTGGATAGTTGCATATTTGTTTCCATTTTTTAAAAGCAATATGCAACAATTGCAGAAAATACATATTATAAACATGAAGAAGTAAAAGTCACCTATGATCTTACGAATAGGAGATAACCTCTCAGTGTGAATATTTTGGCATATTCCTTTGTAAACCTTCATATATTCATATCTGTGTATAGGAATCATTCTGTAAATATGTTTTCAACAGAAACGCATGTTATCTTTTTTTATCCAGCTCCCCCTCTGAAGGATTTCTTTCAGATGAAAGGGGAGCACAGAATAGTTTTCAACTATGAGACATTGTAAAAGAACACTTTATTCTTTTTCATAGTTTTGACGAATCTTACTGTATTTCCAAACCTGTGACCTATATCCACCATACTGAATCCAAAGTATGGCCCACAATTTGAAAAACAGCACAGTAATTCCTACAACGTTTTGAACTGGGATCTGTGGTCCCCACGCTGGACTGGATCCCTGGGGCCAGGGATACAAATAGGGAAGCATAAGCCATGCGCGAAAATAAAAATAAGACCCTTGATACTTTTCCTCCAGGTGTGCTTTGGCCACAGGCGCACTCATTGACTTTTATTTCACACCAGCAGGATCAATACCCAGCTTTTGCCTGCATCATATTAATTAAGTCTTATGATTAGAACCCTACAATATTGACTTCAACAGCTGCTTCCGTGAAAATTTTGGAAGCATTTATTTGAAGTTGGAAAAATAAGAAAGAAGGACATTGCATCATTGAAGTGACTTCATTTCTAGTGGTCTACATTTTAATAATTACATACAATCAGTCTGCTTTTATTATCAGTGGCTCTTAAAAGGTAGTGCCAGGAATGTATATCCCTTGGATTCCTGTAGTGCCTTTGGATGGTAACCTCGGATGCTTCATATTACGGATTTTATCTTAACAACTGTGACACAGTTTTCGCGTTCAGATTTTTAACTAAATCAATTGTGAGAAAAACAAAACCCAAAAATGCCAGTTGATTTGGAGAACGTACATTTTTTTATTATGCTTCAGTAATTCTGATTAAAACCTGCTGCTAAATTTAGAATATACATATGTGTGCGCATGCGCATTTACACTGCGATTTTCTAAAGAATTAAAGACAGGGGCTCCTGGGGGGCTCAGTCGGTTGAGTTTCCGACTTTGGTTCAGGTCATGATCTCATGGTTGGTGAGTTTCAGCCCCACATCGGGCTCTGTGCTGACAGCTCAGAGCCTGGAGTCTGCTTCGGATTCTGTGTCTCCCTCTCTCTCTGCTCCTCCCCTGCTCACGCTCTGTCTCTCTCTCTCAAAATAAACATTTAAACATATTTAAAAAAGAATTGAAGACAGAAAGAGAGAGAGGGGAAGACAGAGAAGAAAGGAGACATAAGAAAAAAATGAGCCATCATGATAATTTAAGGTTACGATGATTTTTTTAAATTGCAAATCAGTTTCTTCGGCCACACAATTACATTAGATAAATACATTTTGTCAACTGTCTTTACAGTTTCCAGAGAAGACAGTGTGTGTATGCGTGCACGTGTGCGTGATGGAGAAATGGGAGAATGTTGGTCTTCCCAACCCAATTAAAATTTAACACTTGTCTCTTTTAGCTGACATCCTCATTTTAGGGAAAAGAGTGAGGATATACAGAGTGCAGATACTCTCTACAAAATAAAGATATCTCTTCTCTTCTCTAACTTGGGTTTGTTGCAGCTGCAAATAGTTCGCACAAAAGCGCTGGGATGCACTTTGAGGCTGCAGTGCTCTGAAATCCCCAGGAAAAACCTCCTTACCCGTTTATTTATATTTATTTATTTTTTCTAAGAATATGTTCCCCGTGCTGGCAAATTGGCCTGCTTCTTAAGATTCATGTTGGTGCCTCTCTGATGGTCTCTATTATCCAATTTAAATACACAATAGTAAGAAGGTTTGAGCGCACTATGTTAATCCAGCATCAGAGACCTCTGCTTGGCTGTTTGTTAAAAGAAAATTGTACCTGTTATGAACTGGAAAGGGGTTATACGGTTGCTGTTAACTGCTTTGCCAAATTGATTCTGACTCACTCGTTTCAAAATGAAAATTGAAATGCTTTTGCCTTTTTCTTTCTTTCTTTCTTCTTCTTCTTTTTTTTTTTTTTTTTGGTGGGAATTTGCTTTACTTAGCACTAAGTGGGTATCATTTCTTGTGATTACAGAAAAATGCATCATAACTTTTGATTATACCACTGTTAAGGATGCAGAGTGGCAATCGTGAGCACTCGTAAAGGACTGCGGGCGGGTTCTTTGTAACTCATTTGTATTTGGAACTCCACTTTCTTCAAGTAGAGGAGGAGGGTACGGATGAGGTCACTCAACACTTGACTTGCATAATGAACTCAGTCACCTGGGAATAGAAGCAACCGGAGGAGAAGAGGTTCTCTTAATAGATCTTCTCTCCCTTTCAACCCCCGTCCTGGCTGCCATCCAATTATACAAAAACCCAAGTTAACCTATCAGCCGTTCCCCACATGCATTCATCTCTTTAATACATAGGTAAAGAGACCTCTAATGTACAATATGCTGGCTAGATACGGTAGGGTCAACATGAAGGCGTTTACATTTTAGGGAGTATCAATTTTGATGGAGTTTATAATGCAGGATAAAAGACATCTACATAATAACGTATGCACCTAAAGTAGACAGCGTACGTTAAAACTAAATTGGATTAAACCTGGAAAAGATGAAAGAAGCCTGGATTCTGGAGAATTAGCTTCTGTCCTCCATTGGGTTGTAAACATCATGAGAGCAGGTGTCATGCCTGTCTTGTTTCCTGCAGCATCTAGTTCACACAACCTGACTATAGGAAGCGCTTACTAAATAGCCATTCAGGAAATGAACAGCACACAGCAGTGTGTTGGCACCGGCTCACAAGGGCCCGCAAGAGGCAATCGTGTGCATCTTTTCAAGTTTTTGTTTATTGGTGTCACGTTGGTAGCTTGAAATTGGCCACGGTGGGAGATTTACACTACAGAAATTGGCAAACACGGTAAATGCCTTTCCCTCAAATGACTGGTTGTTCAGCACTGACCAGGACGCCAGAACCGCGAAGCCTCTCTTATTCACACACATCTTGAGAGAGAGACAGAGAGACAGCAAGAGAGAGTGAGACAGAGTTAAATGCATAGTTGTTCTTACAAATGAGGCTTTTGTCCCAATGCAAGTAGAAACACCTTGTGAACTGGACTGGCCTCCTTTTATGGCGGCTCAAGGCCAGCTGAAACAGCTTGTCTTTTGCCCTAGACCTATAATGCTAACCTCTTCAGTGGAAGCCAGCAAGTTTATAAAATTGCTCTCTGGAGAAGCGGAAGCAGGACCATATTTCTCTATCTGTGCCTGCCTATCCTGTGTGTCTCATGTCTTTCCCAGAGACAACCTCTGGCTACTTCCAGTCCAACTGTGAAAGAATGAAACCTAAAGGAAAAGGCGTGGGGGTCTCAGTGGGCTGAGCATTGGAACATGTTGACTTACTACAGTGAGTTTCTTGACTTTAGCCCAGTGGCTTAATAAAAGGCCCTTCCTTGCCCCCAACCTTGATATATCCATCACACAGTTAAAAAAGGCAAAGAAAGAAAAAGAGGAAAAACACAGTCTGGACAGAAGACAGGGCATCAGCAGTCGCATGGGGTGGAAAGTGCATAACCTGGGTACCTCTATTTCTACAGAGAATTAGGAGGTAAATCATGAGAAACACTGGGATGGAAACACTAGGACAGTTTGAAATAGTTTGTTAAGAAGGTGAGAGAGATTGCTTTTCGGGACATACGGAAAGTTTTCTAGAAACCAGTGGAAGCTGGAACAAAGAATCTTTGGAACCATTATGAGGAACTGGCATTTCCTTCACTAGGACTTGAAGATGTAGGTTTAGGGTCAGGGAAGGCAAATACAGTTGACACTTGACCAGCATGGGAGTTAGGGACTCTGACCCCTGTACGGTCAAAAATCCACCTATCACTTTGACTCCCCTAATCTTGACTGCTAAGAGCCTACTGTGGACAGAAAGCCTTACTGATAAACATAAATAGTCAATGAACACATATTTTGTGTATCATATGTATTATGTACTGTACTCTTCCAATAAAGTAAGCTAGCAGAAACAAAATGTTAAGAAGAGAAAACACATTGACGATCCTGTCCTGTATTTACTGTAACAAACCCACATATAGGTGGAGTCCCCCAGTTCAAACTCGTGTTGTTCAAGGGCCAGCTGTAGTTGGATTGATTTAGCCTGGGCTGGTTGAGTATGGAGGAAAGACTAAAGGGGAGCTTATTGAAGATGTTAACAAGGGAGAGTTTGATGATGTAGATTATGTTTTATGGGCCGTCTAAGTAAAGAACTAAAATCAAAAGGAGGCAAATACGTTGGGGAGATGACTGGGACCAGAGAAATTGTTCTGTGCAAGAAATCTGAACAATGGGTATTTTACACGCTGGGCGTGAAGGACGCAGCAGATGAAGAGGCTGTGACCGGTGTAAGTGTGACGTGCCGGAGTTCTAAAAGAGGCACGCAGTTCCCGTGGTACTGAGGTCTAGGGCATGACCAAGGAGTTAAAAATGGTTGGAAATGGGATCCTAGGTGGCTCAGTCGGCTAAGCATCCAACTCCTGATTTCAGCTCAGGTCACTATCTCACGGTTTGTGGTATTGAGCCCTTCATCAGGCTGCATGCTGACAGATGGAGCCTGCTTGGAATTTTCTCTCTGCCCCTCCCCCACCTCTCTCTTGCTCTCTCTCTCTATCAGAATGAAGAAATACATTTTTAAAAAAATGATTGGAACTGAAGAAGGAGGAATGGAGACAAAACTGGTGGATTGTTTTCTTTACAGGGAAACTGAAGCCACCCTGGGTGACAATGAAATCTAGATGAGAGCAATTGACTCGACAAAATTCCAAAGGCTTCAGTCAATACGAGAGGCTGACTGGGAGGCAGGCTGGTGTTAGATAATGAGGTGCAGAGCGAAAGAATTAGCCAGATGTTTTCAGTCTCTACTGAGAAGATATTTATACAAGAGTAGGAAGAAAATGTCTGGAAAAGGCTGAACTAGAAGGAGAGGAGAGCATGAGAAGGAGAAAATACAGAGGAATTTGAAATGGGAATGATCCAAGTTAGACTTATTGTCAAGGGATTTTAGAACTGAAAGGACACGAGGAGTCGTCTGGTCAAGCTTCTTGTTTCAAATGGAGAGGCAGAGACTCAGAGGGGGCCAGAAATTCTCAAAGTCACACCACTACTTAGCAGAATCTGGATTCATTCGTTTACTCATATCAGTTATTAAGACATCAAATATTCATTGAGCAACTAGTGTCGAGATCTAGGGATACTAAGGTGGATAAATCTCAGAACATGTCCTTAGGGAACTCACAGCACTTTAGGGGAGGCAGGCAAAGCCTCCCATGTAATTATAATATATGGTTATGAAAGGCAGGATAGGGTCTTGCAAAGGATGGAAGTATGGGAATGAGCCTCATACCTGGGGGCGGGAGTAGGGTTGTTTCTTCTTTCAGGCCAGTGGAACACCCAGTCAAAGCACAGAACTTGACAAATTGGCTCTAACCTAGATTTCCTCCATCTCTACCCTTCACAATTGTGAGGGAAGTCCTGGGTAAGCAGTGGGAGTGAAAGGGAGAATGCCAGGAGCAGGGAAGCCTGCCCTGAGGGTGTGGGTAACATTTGCACCCATCTCTGCCTCCAAGTCCAAAGCTCCATCTGACTTCTGATGATTGAGGGAGATAAGCATCCTCTTCTTACAAAGGAGGAGGCCAGCCATCTTTTCAGAGTAAGACCGTTAGCTAGTATAGGAGAATTGGGAATTAACCATTGTGGAAGACACTAGAAACAGTCCCCTTAGAGTTGTGAAATGAGAGAACCAAGGATGGAATGTACCGTTACTACATTTACGTCAGAAGCAGTTTTTAGTCTTTCAGTTCAATGAACCTGTGGGAGAGTCCCAGGCCACTTCCTCACAGCCTACAGGAAGGTGGAGACCCTGGTGACTGTAAATGGTTAAGTGGTTTAGACCCAAAGAAGACTTACTTTTCCTGGCTGTGCAGGTATGACTACAGAGTAGTTTTCCTTAAAGTAAAACAAAACAAACAAAATATATATATATGATGGGACATGAGAGATAAGTGTTTACTGACCAAAGCAGAGCTATATTAGAGGCAAGATATCTGTGAGAATAGGTTAGGTAATGTTCAAAATCTTTAGCCCTACATGGCAGGGCCATTACCATCTATTGCCATTCTGTTTTTCCAGAGTGACCTGGGATGCCTTCCTTTACTCCCCATCACTGCTCACCTCCCCTTACCCCATCTTTGTCATTAGGTTTTCACTGATTTTTTCAAATCTTAGCTTAAATGTCACCATCCTCACAAAACCAAGCATTTTTCAATTTTTCCAGTCCGCGTCAGGGTTTTGTCAGTGTTTCCCAAGCAGCATTGCGTGTATTGCGGCTCTGCAGAACAGAAGTTTACACCCATGACTTCCCCATCAGATAACAGGTTCTTTGGGGATGAAAACAGTATCTTGTTCATTGTTATGTGCTTCCCTTCCTGCCTCTGTCAAAGTGCTTAATGCACGGCAGGTATTCGTTCATCGAAGAATCTTGTGTTGCCCTCCTTGATTTGATCTGATTGAAACTTAATCTGCCTCTCCTTCCAGATCCTTCGCTGTCGTCCCCAAGGACTTTCAGGGTTGAAGTAGAGGTTCCCTGCTTACGCTAACTATTAATATCCTGGGTCAGATATTTTCAATTCAGGACCAAATTAGTTTTAACTGTTTTGGAAAAAAATGGTGCGCTAAATATCGATAGAAAATGGAATTGTTTGGGAAGTTTTTTGGGAAAGAGGGAGAAAGAAAAAGAGAGAAAGCTATATATTCTTTTTCAACAAAATCGGAATGATAGCTATCATCAGACTACTTTTTAAATTTTTTTAATGTTTATTTGTTTTTGAGACAGAGAGAGAGAGAGAGAGAGAGAGAGGAGAGAGAGAGAGAGAGCGCTAGTAGAGGTGGGGCAGAGAGAGGGAAACATCAAATCTGAAGCAGGCTCCAGGCTCTGAGCTGTCAGCACAGAGTCCGACATGGGGCTGGAACTCATGAACCATGAGATCATGACCCGAGCCGAAGTTGGATACTTAACTGACTGAGCCACCCAGTCACTCCTCATAGATTATTTTTTATAGATAATTGCAATTTAAATGTTGCTTTTCTCACTAGACTGTGGATATTTGGAGAAGATGGAACACACTTAGTCTTCGTTTATATGTACAATACACACACGGTGCTCAATGCAACAGAATTTCTTGCCCATTCTCTCTGAAATCTTGGATTTTCTCTGGTTATGTGTGTAGGTTGTGTGGACATGGGACTAAATCAAAATGACCATTTGATACTATTAGAGGTATCAGAGACCTAAGAGGCTACCTGTTGGACTCTTTTGATTTTACAGATGAAGAGACTGCAATGCAGAGAGTAGTGACCATTTCCTGCCAAGCATGTTATCTGAACATACACGGGTCCACCAAGTCTTTTCCTCCTCAAACTCCTAAAGTGCAAAATGATAAGGCTGACTAATGACTGGTTTCATTAATGGGATCAGATTAATGAATTTCGTGAGTTTGTGAGCAGATATTGTCAGCTACCTTGTGAACCACTAGGAATTCAAAGAAAAAGCACCCCAGTTCCTGTGTATAGTAGTTCTGAGTCTACTCACAGAATGTATGGTCCCTTGCAGGGTGCTGAGTGGGAGGCTGTATGCCACCCAGGGTTGCAAAGCAATGTCTTACATGAAATTATTCACTAATGTTGGTGAAGTACTTTTTAGTTCTGTATCTTATTTTATTATTATGTTTTAAATGTTTATTTATTTTCGAGAGACCAAGAGACAGAGCATGAGCAGGGGAAGGGCAGAGAGAGAGGGAGACACAGAATCTGAAGGAAGTAGATGCCAGGCTCTGAGCTGTCAGCACAGAGCCTGAAGCGGGGCTTGAACTCATGAACGATGAGCCAAAGTCGGACGCTTAACCAACTGAGTCAGCCAGGTGCTCCCTTGAGTTCTGTACTTTAAAGTTATGTTTATTCACATCACTTTCTAGTTGTTTATTGAAGAGCTTCAAGATATATTAGTTTTTCAAGATTAACGAGGGAGCATGATGATGACAAAATTTTTAAGTAGACTGGACATTCGTTTTAACTATAATTTCAAAACCAAATGAACTTGCCATGGGGACCCAGATAGAAACCAGGTGCTTCTGACCAACAATCGCTGCTTTCCTGGTTGGAAAGCATAGATCGGAGAACACACAACTATTGGCGAACTGCAGGGTAGAAGAAGCTGTACCAGAAACAATAACAGCATCACCAAGACTTCAGAAAATTTAAAACAACCTCTGAAAGAGTCCTCTACTAACTATGTGATTTCTATTGGATGTGAAGAGAGAAAGAGCTTCATAATGATCAGTGTATTCATTTAGAACCAGAGAAGGGCGGAGGATCGAGAAAGCACTCAGAGGAATCTCATGTTAGCACTGATCTCAATCCCAGAGAAAATGCAAATGTGATTCTCAGGGTTATGTTTCACAGAGAGAGTGAAGGGGAGCTGCTGCTCAGAGGGAGGGGTGGTGGGGGCCCAAAAAAAGAGAGAGAGAGAGAGAGAGACAGAGAGAGATGGTGGAACTACTCGGGAAATTAAAACTTTAATTAGGCTCCAGTGGGTTGTGTTTCTGTCCCTGTGCAATAACAGAATGTGAACAAAAGGGTCAGAGGGCAAAGGCTGAAGTTCAGCTTAGAAAATGAGGGCTGTCATGGGGCTTTCAGGCTGTGCATACGGCAGGTGGAACCAGGCTGACAAATTAGACAGCTCAGGAAAACCTTCACGGTTGACAATCGGGTCTCTTCCCTTCGCTACAAAAGACTGAGTCCAGTGTCTGGAGGAAAGAGGAATGGTACCATTTCACAAAGGTTTTCAAATGGGCAATATGCTGGCTCAGCTTGGAAGAGGGCAGAACAGGAGAAGGAACTAGGAGCGTGGGTGTTTGCTGTGAGATTCAGGGCATGAAAGGCAAAAAGAGAAGGTGAGAGAAAGAGAGGGATGAGAGAGAGAAAAGAAAATGTAGGAAAGAAGACATAAAAACAATGTGAGAGCCCACATGAGTGAGATGGGCTATGGGAGGAGAAACAAATTGAAAGAGTGAGAAAAATGTGTTGGGAGGAAAGCAACTGACAGAGATGGGAGATAAAGAGCGAGGGTCACAGGAAAGAAGACAGGAGAAATTTCGCCCAAAAGGAAAATAACCTCAGACATGCCAGGTTTAGGCCAGTTTCCGTGAGTAATTGCAGAGAGGTGGTGGGAACTCCACTGCAGCCAATGCCAGGGCACTGGCGGTGATGGAGGGACAGCCAGGCAGAGGTGACCATGGGGTTCCATCTCTGGATGACTGAGATGAGCCCTCACAATGACACAGGCAGAGCTGTCTGCTCTCTTTGTCTACTGCATGCTAAAACCCGAAGATTGCTCTTTATTTTTTGCTTATGACCTGTCTTTGCTTCATGTGCTCTCTAAAACCATTAAAATGCTTGTCGCAAAGCTTTGTCATTGCTATGTGTACAGGTCATAATATTCAGGCCAGGGGTTATTAAAAAGAAGGGAGATAACAGGTTTTCCCAAGTGGAGATTTAAGTAATACCTAACAGTGTGGGCCATCTGGTGAATTCCATGGAAAACAAATTGCCTTTCATAAGCATTTTTACTATCTCTACACCATGCTAATTTCGGTGGACGAACTATTCCTTAAGGGGTTTTGTGCAGACAAAGAACAGAGGGCACATTCTCTGTCCTTTCTCTCATTTCTCAAGGCTCCAAAGTGTCTTGGTTTTCTAGCCTGTCAGAGCTACATGGTTGGAATCATTTTTTGCTGTTTTTTTCAAAGGTCCAGGTAACATCCACTAATAGATTCAAAGGTATTGGCTAAGCACCTACTATGTGATTAGATCAGTTGTTAGATGTTATGAGAGGCACAGAAGTATATGAAATTGTCTTATGGGCTGTTGGTGAGTATAAATTTATACCCATGCATGTGTTACATCTTTATAAGGGTTTGGCATACACATAGGGGTGCGCATTTGTCAAACCCAGCAAATGTACCTTAAGATTGTGCATTTTATTGTAATTAAGGTTCACTTCATAAGAAAAATAATTGTAAATAAATCCTGAAACCTAATTACTACTCTGT
Source organism: Paguma larvata (assembly GCA_030068075.1). NCBI lineage: Eukaryota > Metazoa > Chordata > Mammalia > Carnivora > Viverridae > Paguma > Paguma larvata. The sequence continues at coordinate 50,998,255 of CM057840.1, read as the reverse complement.
GTATTTGCATACTGGAATATTTAGGGTGAAGGATACTTACATCTGCAATTTACTTAGAGATACATAAAAAATAAGATGGATTGATGAATGGAGAGGAGTGGATTGATGGATAGATAGATGTATGAAAAGGTAAGAGCAGTAAATATTAAAATCTAAGTGGTAGTATAATGGGTATTCACTATAAAATTCAACTTGGCCGTGTTGGAAATACTTACATTTATTTCATGAAATAATCAGCAAACAATTAGAAACTATTGATGTAGCACCAATTTTTAGGAGTTAGGAGAGTGATGGAGTAAAGAAAGGAGGGATGTGGACAGAAGGAAGATAATCAAGTATAGTTGTATTAGTCATTTACTGCTGCGTAACAACTCACATCAAAACGTATTGGTTTATAATATCATACATTTACTATCTCAGTGTTTCTGTGTCAGGAATCCAGGAATGGTTTAGCTTGGTGGTTCTGGGTCTTTCATGAGTTTGCAGTCAGGACATGTTCAGGGATTCAGTCTTTGAAAGCCTGGCCTGGGACTGGGGAATCTGCTTTTAGAATGGCTCACTCACAGGACCATTGGCAGGAAGCCTCAGTTCCTCACCAAGAAGTCCTCTCCATTTGCTGCTTGAGTGTCCTCACCCCATGGCAGCTAGCTTCCCCCAGAGTGAGTGATCTGAGACAGAGAACAGGAAGGAGATGCCTTGACTTTTGTAACCTAGTCACACACCATCACTTCTGCCATATTCTGTTCATTACGTGCAAGTCACTAAGTCCCGTCCACACTTAAGAAGAAGGGAATTAGGTCCTACCTTTTGTGGGGTGGAATGTCAAAATCTCTGTGACATGTTTTAAAACCACCATAAAAGCTTAGGTAGGATTTTAGTAGAATTGCTTGATTTCATAAGCTGATGGTTGAGGCACCCTCAGTCTCAAGGTTGCTGAGACCCGTGACTGAGGAATGAGGCAGTATGGAATAAGGCAAAACAACAGCAGAGGCATTTGACTTGACTTCTGTAAAGCCACGTAAAAAGCCGAGGTTGAAAAATCCTTATTCTAGCAAAACCTCAACAAGATGACTATACAATTCCTACTGGGACCTGTTGAGTCTGGGCTGGGTGAGATTGTGAACAATGTTGGTCTTGATTTTTTTTTAAATGAGATGAAATTCACATAACATAAAATTCACCACTCTACCATTTGAAAGTGTACAATTCAGTGATTTTTAGTATATTAACAGTCTTGGGGGGGCTATCACAAATCTTATTTCAGATTGTCACCCCAAACGAAACCCCGCACCCAGTAAGCAGTCATTGCCAATTTCCTGCCTTCCTGTAGGCAGCCGCTAATCTATCCTCTCTCTGTATGGATTTTCCAGGACTCTAAGGTTTTGAGTCAAGAATTGAAGGGAACCAAGGTCAAGCTACATGGAGAGGATAGTCTGACATGTGGAGGGAGGAGGGATTGACAAACTCCAGAGAGCTAGCTGGAAAGAAATGATAGAATCCAAAGTGACAGAAAAGAGAATATTATGGATCCTCTTTCATAAGTAGTTTGGGACATCTTATGAACTTGGACACAGTAAATCTGAGTGATAATTTGCATGAGTGTTACTCAAAAAGTAAAGGTGGTTCTAGAGCTTCATTGGACTCTACATTAAAATTTACTCTAAAAGAACATCCACACATGGTCTTTGGCACGTTATTCGACATCCCAAATTGGCTGTGTTCCAATGAGAAATATCATCTGGATGTTTTAGAAGCATAGTTAAGAATCTGGTGAAGAAACACTGACTGGTGAGATTAAGAATAAAAACCTAGATCTAATTTTAAGGGACAGTTTAGGGAGTCAGGGAGTCAGTACAAGTATTGGTCAAGCACATCTTTAGAACTGGATGTCCTAACTTTGAATACCAGCTCTGTGACCTTGGGTAAGTGCCTTAACCTCTCTGCTTTGGTTTCCTACTTTGTAAATAGGAAACTAACTAAAAGTAAAGTAAATTAACGCCCATTACTTTTTAGGAGATAAATGCTCATACCTTTTTAGGACTAAAGAGGTCAACACATTCCAGAATTGCCAACAGTGCCCAGCGCACAGTGTACTCACAAACATGCACCCTGATCCCTGATAACCTTACCATTCAAGGAAGTGCACTCTTGAGGGGAAACTAAGATGTAAAGTTCCTTTCATCCAATTATTTTAACATATAAAATCCTACATATTTATACTAGTTCCCCGGGCAGATGGAGTTTTAACTGTTCACAGAGTAAGACAGTGTGAAAAGCATGACCGCAAATTCAGTCATAGCGGCAATCTGCTGACAGGAACCGTTTCCCTTTGACACTTCTCAAAACCAGGCGCCATCTTGGATGCTTCAAGTGTGAGAAAGAACTCCTCAAAGAGACTCTAAGCTTTAAAAATATTAATCGCAATTGGAATCACTCCTGTGCACATCATGTCTTATGATACAAATATCTCCTGGGATCTCTGCATCACCAACTCTTTTTAAAATAATGGAACTGAATAATGGAGAAAACATTGCTCTATAAAACATAGAGCTTCACTGTCAAGAAAGGGGACGAAAAAAGAAATTGGTGAAAGATTTAATAACTGTGGCTCCTATGTCTAGAAACAAATATTCAGCTTTTGAGGGATATTTATACTTGACTTCAGTGGGTAGGCAAGAAGACTGCCAACAGGTCATGTGACCAGAGTGCCACAGGTAAGCTGCGCTGTCACACTGGATGGAAAAGATGCGGGAGAGCAAGCTCCTTTATGCCCGGCTCCTGGAATACCGTGGCGTTCAGCCGAAAGCTGCCAATGTTCACTGCATGTGGTAAAGAGCATGATCATTAATTACAAACAATCTCAAAATCGTTTTTTAAAAAGGACTGTGAGAACCAAAGATAACCATTTAGTAGGACCACTTGCCAACTAGGATGTGCATAAAATCAGTCTTTCTCTCAACTGACTGCCAGTCTCCAGGATATGTGAGTTTTAACCTAGCCTACTATTCTGGTCTTCTTGCCCTAGACATGATTGCTCATTTACTGACCACATTTGGGAAAGATTGTTGAATGAAATAAAGGAGGTGGAGAGAGAGAGAATATGAATGTATTCATAAAACCCCAAATCTTCCTCTATGACTTGTTCCCAGAATCAGATCGATGGGGGTAAGTGATGCTTGATGACTTAACAGATGAGTCCTGTGTATATATGCCATGGCGCCTTTGTAGATGGGAGTCAAAATCTCAATACAAGGGTCCAAAGTTTCCTGCCGCTAGGCAATGGCCACCCTGATTCTGGTCTTTGAACAAGGCTGCACCATCACAAACCTGTTGATTGGGAATAGTAAGTTGCATTTGTCAGCCAGGAATCTGTTTTCCCCAGATCACCTGATTGCTATCCTACCGCTGCTTGTGTTTGAACACGCGTACTCAGAAGTCAACTCTGTAAGACTCTAAACTTCTGATCTTCTGATGTATGACCCTCTCTTCTCTTGATAATATATCACCTATTTTCATTCCTGTCTCTCTGGGTTTAGGGTTCATATGCAATTTTTCTGACATTCGGACTTCAGTGTTTTTCCTTAGATTTCAGATGAGTTAATTCCCTGGGTTTCAGTTTTTCCTGTAATTAAACATGATGATCTCTGCCCTGCCCCAGCCTACTAAATTCCAGTGTCTGATGGGTGGCTAGGCCAGTCTTGACCTCTTTGGGGAGAAATTAAAAAACCGGCCACTATTCAGGCAGACATCTAGAAACTCTGCTCTGTCTCACACAAGTACAAATGATACTAAATTGGCCTTTGGTAGAGTTTTAGAGACAAGGGCAAGAATATAAATAGTCTTTGCAGTGGCCTCCTTTCAGAGATATGAGGGTTTAGGTATCCGTTTATTTGATTGTCTAGCTTACTGGCTGAATTGAAGTAATTGCAATCAGACATAACAGGACTTTTATCACAGCACCATGATGTAGGGATAGAGAGATTTGTTCTGAGTAGGGTTAATAGCCAGAGAACAGAAGCATATCTACTGAAGTTACTGAGAATTAGCCATAGGTGTAATATAGCCCCCTTGAATCAGGTTGAACAGACAAACTGACATCTGAAAACAATACTTAGATACTATGTTGGAAAGGCTGGAATTTGAACTCTATTTGATCCTGAGGCTTAGCAAGGCTCTAGGTGAGAGCCATGAAAATTCAGGGCCATGGCCATGGAAAAGGGCCATGGATACTCCATGAGGTAGTGTCTAAAGAAGCCATACTGCTTTTTGGAACCCTTACTGAGTACATTAAAAATGAGGTTTACTAATGAGAAGTGACTCTGCTCTGTGGTTAATCATGTTGAAGAAATGTTCCACATAATCACTGTGAAATTGAATGTTGGTAAATAAGATGCTTAATATTTATTTAAATAATTCTGTAATGAAGAGGAATAAGAAATAAGACACTGGGTCACGATATAGAGCTTTGCTTCAAGAAGTTGTGCACTTCAGAGGGTTAGTGTCTAATTACAGATATACCAGGAGCTGTTCTAAATTCAAGGTGTGATTTTGGCTATCTAGATCTTATTATGAATTTGATGTAGGTAAATCGGGGCATGCATTTCATGTATAAATACTATCAATTTAAAGGGAAGACCAGATTCCAGACATTTGCATCCTCTTGGACGTGTCTCTGCAGATTCTGTGGCCATATGGAACACAGCGTTCTTGAGGGTGGGGCATCGCCTGCCCTCTTTCCTTTAAGGTCATCCCCTTGACTTTTGGAGAGGAATTCGAAGCCCCACACAACTTTCTCCTTCTAGAAATCAAAGGTTTAGATGAGGGCTTTGAAGGGACTGGCTAAGGGGAATTTTATTTATCACCTGATCACACCCTAGGAATTGTGCTACCCAGTACCAATTGGAAAGATGTCTGTGTGAGCAACTAAAATCTTGAGGATGACCTATCCCGCTCTCACTTCTTATCAGTTGGAAAGCATTGATGATAAATATAAATAACACATATTATAATTTCTTGATTATGTATGCTTTGTAGACATCTGTAATGGAAATGTGCTATAAACATTCATTCCGTGGTGGAAAATGTATTATATATGAGAGAGCCCAATGTACATAAGCATGAAATTGCCAAGAGAGTTTTGACTACTGTTATTGAAAATGTAATGTTTAAGGAGTAACCACAGATAAAAGGCCTATAGATTTATACACAGTCTTTGGAAACCACGGAGACTGGAATTGCTCCTTTTCTAGGTAAAAAGACATTAAAAAGCAGTAAAGATGACATCATCATATTTGCAGTTGTTTGGGGGACTAGAATGTGCCTGTAGCTTTATTTATATTATCTTAATACTTCCTATTACCCTGCAAAGAGGTTCTTGTTTCATATCATACATGAGGAAACTAAGAATCAGGAAGGTTAGGTAATTTGTCCACGTTTACAGAGCCAGTAAATGGCAGAGCTGGGATTTACGCCCAGGTCTATCTGACTCACAGCCCATAATCTTTCTAAAGTGCAAAAGAAGAGGATATTGGTTAAGTAAGGGAATAGTGCTGTTCGTGTTTCCTCCTGCTAACGTGTGAATGGGGAGTTTCTAAGGATACTCAGGAGATGGCCAAGTTGCCAATCAGCCTCTTCAATTAAGTGGGTGTGCTGCACCTGAGTGTAATTAGAAATGTTATCATTCATCACAAGGTTTGAGGCCCTTACATGTTCGTGACATTCTGTGAAGTTCTGACAGGTGTGGCAATGATGGTTCCATCTGTAACTCAAACAGTGCACGCAGGACTAATCATTAAGATGCAAAAATGACCCAGGAAAGTAACAGTAAAGACCCAGGAAAGATGGGTTGCATTCATAGTGAGTCTGAAGATACAAAGACTGGGAGAGGCATAGGGGTACCAAATTATGACTCTTTAGTTTTATAACCCCGAGTAAAGAGCTTAAAGCATTTGGGATTAATAATATCTACTTTGCCTATCTTACCTCATTTTTTAAAAATATTTTTTTCATGTTTATTTATTTTTGAGAGAGAGACAGAGACAGAGAATAAGGGGGAGAGGGGCAGAGAGAGAGGGAGACACAGAATCTGAAACAGGCTCCAAGCTCTGAGCTGTCAGCACAGAGCCTGACATGGAGCTTGAATGGTGAGATCATGACCTGAGCCAAAGTCAGACGCTTAACCAACTGAGCCACCCAGACGCCCTATCTTATATCATTTTTCTCAGGACTGATTTGAGGAATTCAAGATCCTTTAAGTTCTAAACAAAGGAAAGGAATCATTCACTTTATGAAATTAGAAGTAGTCCCTGTGGACCTGCAAATCTGATTGAGGTGGTATGAGAAGTACACAAATGTATCATATGACCCAACAGCCCTTCATCATAGAGAGGCCATGGTGGTTCCATTGGGAACTGATACCCAGCTGGAAACGGAGGGTGACCATTTGCTTAGAATTAAATATAACTATACTCTCTAAAACCCCAAAGGCTTGGTAGCATGTCATGCGTAAGTAAGTGTTCATGAGATTTGAAATGTCTATAGCATGATAATAGCATTGCAGGTTCATGACGAATGGTGAATCATTTCATCTGGATATAAAGTGGCAGGTGTACTATAGGCTTTATGAAAAAGAAAGCCAGGTTAAATGATGACTTGACTGAGCCTTTCTTTCTTTCTTTTTTTTGGTTGTAGGCAAGAAAAAAGCTGGGGAAGTGAAAGTGACTAGCCGTTTTAGGAAGGAGGTGGTACATAGTAAAGGAATATCAGAGCTGCCCTTTGACATTTAATCCCTAAAGAGACCTATGGAGACCACAGATGGATGTAGCACTCTGATTACTTTCTTTTCTCTACTTTCTGGAGGATATTTGTCTTGCAGTGCCTACTATAAGGTACCCTCTACTATCCAAACCCTATCAACTGGACATTCTCTGTTGACAAATGCTCTTCACTCACATAAATGAGTCCATGCTAACTGATGCTCAGAAAGGGATGTGTCAGCTTCATAATATGAGTCCAAAGCCACTCCTGCATCAGTAAAGTATGATGACTTATGTTCAGAATGCATTTCATGCCAAAAGGTTTCTTTTTGGTTATGTTTTATATATCTCATCAAGGTAGTTTATATTATTTCAGTTGTGATTTTCTAATTATAATAACTTCTGATGAATGAGAACACCTTCTTTATCTATGCTGAATGAAGGAAGTGACTATGTTATGAACCTAAAGCCATCATTGACTGGTGGAAATTCAAATCGGATCACATTATTGAGTTTACAAATTTTCAAATGCAAATGTCTTCCACAAGAGGAGACTCAGGATATGAAGGAAAAAGAGATATGATTCCAAGAGTTGGAATAGATAATGGATAATGGGCAATCCATATTCACCCGTGTATTATTACCCAGGCAGTTTCATCGCTAAGCATCTTGAGGACTCAGTGATGCACTGGAGGACGAAGAATCCAGGCTAGTAACATATAGGACCAAGAGCAGGGGAACAAACTTGGCTGGGGGGCTTGTCCCTTGCGGATGGTCATGAGTCCAAATTTCATACCCAAGTAGCCGTGGCATTGCTCCATAAGGAAGTCCGATTACTACAGCAATGGTAGCAGAAATCTCAATAGAGTTTTTTGGGTGGGTGGGAGCATTGTGGTTATATGGAGAAGAGTGATAGGCAGAATTTATAGTGTGGAGATCTGGGACTCAGAGTCAAGCAGAGGTTCAGGGCGTTTAGGAAGATGCACGGGAGTTCAGGGCCAGGTGTTGGTCTCTAAGGGGAATGGTAGTACATCGGTGCACCTAAACGCTAACGAGGGGTCTAGAGGGGAGAAGGTAGCAGGAAAAGCTGCAGCTTAAATAGCATGATGGTGCCCAAGCCATCTCTGGCACACTAGATAACAATTTTGAGGCAGCAATGTTGATTTTATGTATCTCAAAGCATTAAATTTAGCCCTACATTTGGGGGGTGAGTCTGCAGTCTGAAGGTCTTTGTACCTGCAGGAAAGTGGAGCTTTGGTTGTCAGGATGACACTGACATGTCTCCGGAGCGATTCTGCTGTCTACCGACTCTCTGTTCTGACAGGGTTCTCTCAGAGAGAAAGAACGTGAGGCGGGCAGGCATCCAAGGTGCTGACACATTTTGGGTTCTTCAAAAGAACTTGTCCTAACTCTGTTTTAGCCGAACCCTGCCATTCCGAACCTTAAGGGATGTTACAGAGGAGATGGATGGGGTAGACCAGCTATGGGAGTATTTTGTTGAGTATAAACGTAGCATACATGTGGTCAAATTAGGTCCGTGAGATAAAACAGAAATGAGTGCCTCACACCTGTACATTGTTTTGCTTCCCTTTTACAGCTAATATTTCCAGCCTATTCTGATTATAGGCTGACTTTTTACATTTCCATCTAGGAATTTGTGAGGATATAGATTTAATCTGAACATCGGTCTTTTGCGAGATGAGCAGTTTAAACACTTTTCAAGTCTGTCGTGGTTTTTTGAACCATAAAGTGTTTATGTCCTCCCCTTGAACTTGGCCTGTTTTACCAGGGGACTTTGTGACTGCCTGAAGCAGAATGTGGCAGAAGTGGTACCACCTGACTTGTGAGGCTTGGTTAGAAGAGGCCCCGCGTCTTCCACTGGTTCTTTCGGGAAATCCTCTCCAAGAGCCTGTGGCTGCCACAGAAGAAGCCCAGCCATGGAGACACCGGGGAGTGGAGAGAGTGCATGGAAAGATCACGCATAGAGGGAGATATACAAAGAGTCAATAACTGGCCCGGTCACAACTGTTTTGAGTCTTCCCCGTGCCAGCAGCACACGTGTGAGTAAAGAAACCTCTGAGTCAACTGAAGCCACTGCTCCGTTGCAACTTCTGTAGAGAATGTGGGCAAGAAACGCCTCGCCGTCTGCATCCATTTGAGCTGCCTTCACAAAAGTACCATAAACAGGGTAGCCATAAACCACAAACATTTCTGTCTTACGGTTCTGGAGGCTGGGAGGTGCGAGATCATGGCACCAGCAGACTCGGTGTCTGGTGAGAGCCTGCTTCCACATGGAAGCCTGTCTGCCCATCATGACCTCACAGGATAGAGGGACAAGGGGGAGATTTCTTGGGCCTCTTTCATAAAGGCACTACTTCCACTCACAAGGGCTCCGTCCCTATAACTTAACCACCCACCCTCAAAGGCCCCACCTCCTAGTACCATATTGGGGATTGAGTTTCCAACATACAAATTGGGAGGGACACCAACATTCATTCTAGGACACTGATGGAGTGCGGTGAACTCCCAGATTCATTCACAAAATTGGTACTTGTATTGTTTCCAGTCACTCTTCTGGAGAAGTCATAGCTGGCACACAGTTTAATAAACATTTGTATGGACTCTCTGCGCTCTGTTGGAAGGCAGGGGTTGGCGGCAGTGATGGTGGAAGGGACAGTGATTGTATTTGATAGCATGGCAAAATAGGACAAGATGGGAGTTGATCCTTACTGAGCCACGTTTCCTCTCTTTCTAGCATTAATTTCATACTGTTCCTGTACTTTACCCTTCCCTCCCTGTCCTGCTTCTATGACCAAAAAATTAAAAAATGTTTTCTGTGTTCACTGCGTGTCTTTTCAGAGCATGTAAATGACTCCTAGAAGATTCTCAGCTATGTGGCAGTTAGGTCGAGGCAGAGAGACTGAGCCCTGGCCAGTGGAATGTGAGCAGAAGTGATGTAAGCCTCTTCCAAGTCAAGCCTAGAAACTTCCTGTGTAATACCTGGTTGCTCTCTCTTTCCTTTAGCAGTGACTTTGGAGGCCATATGTTCTAGAAGGTGTAGGAAGGCAGCCTAACCCATGTGGGCTGTGACATGAATGAGAAACTTCTATTCTGTTGAGCCTCGGAGATGTTGGGTACTGAGGGTATTTCTTCAATAACCAGTGAGCATCACCCAAACTTCCATGGCATCCTTGGACCCGACTTGCTTGTCGCTGGCATGGAAGGCACACAGGAGGGGCTTCCAGAGAGATCTGCGGAAGTGCTCCAAGAGTCAGAACCCCTGTTGGGACTTTGAGTCTGACTCTCTTTGTTAGATCCACCCCGATCATATAAAATCACACATTTCTAACCTTTGCTAAAAGAACTTATCAGTCGAGGTCTCCCTGCCTTTGGGGCCAATGACTTAACATAGTTAAAGCTCAAAATACTGGAGAATTTTGTGTAGCTGAATTTTCTCTCCTAGAGAAATCAGACTAATAAACTTCCAAAGCAGAGGACATCAGAGCAAGAGGAAACAGAGAAAACCTTCAGGAGCCTCCAAACAGGATTGATCTTTCTCAAAGATAAAGCTTTCTGTGAGTCAAATCAGAATATACTCTCCACAGATCAGCCGACTTTCGAAACTGAAGGCCAGCCAGTTCAAGGAAGAGTGAGGCAATCCAGAGAATAAAACAGCCGTGCGTAAAAGTTAAGCTATAATCCGGTTTCTCCGCCAGAGCGTTCTCAAGAGAGTTGTGTATTTTCTAACTCGGCCCCTTCTTTCCAGCGGAAAGCGAAAAAATTCAAATCCCCTCCAGTAGCCCTTCAAATTCTCCCGGTCATTATCTCTTTCCCCCCTGCTCTTTGTTTCTCTCTCCCACATCCAAACACATGCACATTACAGCATCTAGTGGTCTCCAACCCGCACGATAATGACACCTCGGCCCGTGGAAGGAGCTGGAAGGTGGGGGTTGGGGGTGGGGACAGCCACCCTCTGCCCCAGGAGGAGGCTCCTCTGGCCTGGAGGTAATAGGCCAACAGTGCCCCCCAGGTCATCCGACCCCACAGTTAAGAAAAAACGCTGGCACCGGAGATAAAAGGGATATAATGAAAATGTAAACGAAAAACTTTATACCAGGCCTGGCCTGACAGAGGGAAGATTGATACCCCATGATGCTTTGTCTTGATGAGACAATGAAAAATAACCACCACAGCAGCTGTGTCAATATCAGACTTGGTAATGCACCACTGGCTGTGGGTTTTTATTTAATCCGCTTTGCTTTAAGATGATAACGGTTGTTACTTTTCAGTGCCTGTCTGTCAGCGCCCGGCATTGCAATATTCCTCCGCAGCTCTGCGAGCGGGTTTCATTTATTTTAAAATACCATTTCACACACTGCTGACTTTTAACAGTGTTCTGTGTGAGTTTGTGAGATTGAATAGTGACAGAAACAACACTTTTTATGAGAATACAGAATATTAAAAACGGGGCACAATATACAGATGGCAGTTTCCACTACAGCTTGTTTTTTTCCCCCTTGCTTCTGCTACCGAGCTTTTCCCACTGAATGCATTTGTAGTAACACCATAAATGTCACTTTCGCTGACTGCCTTTTGGCATTTTATTTAAATGGAATTCAACTCTGGCTTGCTGCTGCCACCACCGCGCGCTTTCGGGTGGCTCCGTGTTACAGAAGCAGCCCGCCGGCCCCGGCCCTCGTGGCCCCGCTGGGGGGAATGGGTGGATAAGTGTCCGCACCCTAAAGACAGAGAGCCCAAGTCCAAGGGCTCTGGAGGAAGGACTTCGCCAGGGAGCTCGCTCTAGCCACGCGTGCTTGAACTTGGCGGCCACGACCGAGTGGAAAACACTTCTGAACTCTGGGGACTCTCTGTCCCCGGGACCTAAGTTGCTTCAACGCACACGCAGTGTCTTAGCTGAACGACACAGGAAAACACTCTCAGAGACGGGCCTCTGAGTGACTTATCTAGGCCTTGCGTCTATTATTACTGACTAGAAATACTTTGGTTGGGACGTTTTACCTGGGCCCTGGCTTCTCTCCATCGATTCTTATCTTGGCAGGTACACGCTCAGGCGGCCGGGCCTCTAGACATAGAGGAGGGTGGCATTTTGCTGCCGACGTGATGTTGACATGTGCAAATTCCCTTTGCTCTCCTCTTGCTCCTGCACGAAACATCCGTTGCTCCATCAATTCCGGAGACAAAATAGAATAGACAGGGAGTGGTGAAGCCTTTTCCTGGGAGAACCTGCAATTTGGGGGAAGGCTAGCTTCTTGTCGAGGCCAAATGAGGCTAGAAATGACCTGCTTAATGCAGCCGTGTAAATGCCTTCCCATCTCGCAGGCTCAGGCCAGAATCAGAGAGCCTAAGAGATTTCCGGCCGAAAGCTCGAATTTTCAGAAAATTGGAAATGTTTATAGAAAAAAAATTAGACAGAAAATAAGAAATCGGAGACTCAGCTCTGGCCTCCAGACTGTGGTGTCCCCAGGCCTCTTGATCATCACCCCTTAGAAATAAATAAAAATGGGAATATTTCTATAGAGCCGACTAGTTTCTGAAGACATTTGAACGTCTGTCTCAAGCTCTTTATATCGTTTTAACGGAAAAGCGGAAAGAGCTAAGTGGTCAAGATGCCAAAGAGAGACCAACAATTGGGGTGGCCTGGGTGGCTCGGTTGGTTAAGCGTCCAGCTCTTGACTTCGGCTCAGGTCATGATCCCACGGTTCGGGAGTCCGAGCCCCAAGTTGGGTTCTGCGCTGACAGTGAGGAACCTGCTTGGGATTCTCTGTCTCTCCCTCTCTGCCCCTCCCTCGCTCGCACTCTCTCTCTCTCTCAAAACAAATAAAGAAAACATTAAAAAAGGGAGAGAGAGAGAGGGACCCACAATTCACTTTGGAATCTCTTTGTTTCGGACCCTTTATACTTATTTTCAAATTAACTTCTACAAGTTTCAAAAGTGCTAAAGTAAAGGTAACGTTCATGACTGACAATTAATTAGGTCATGAAAATATTTAACTACACTTGTGAAATGAAACTCTTCAAGCCCCCTGACAGAAAGGAGGGAAGAAAGGGAAAAGAGCCCAGGCAGGGACCACATCTGCTGTATTTGTGCTTAAAACAGTACCTAGCGCAGAAGTCTCTTCCCATGCATCCGGGTCTGAGTGCATCTAAACGCTTCCTTCAGACAAAATATCTCGGGTGTCATCCTGACCTCGTCCTTGTTTGGCAGCCCTCTCCTCCAATCAATCACTACGTTCTGACAAGAGATCAACTCGCTATGATTTAAATGTGTCTGTTTTCTGCACCTTCCCCCCCGCCCCCGCCATGTTAATCCAAATCACTGTCGATGTAGCGGGAGCCCCCTCATCCTCTTTTCTGCTCAGACTCATCCTTAATAATGTTGCCGGAGCAATGGTCTACGAGAAATATCTGGACATGACATTTGACCTTTATTTTTTTGTGTTTTTTTTAAAATTATTTTTTAAAAAGTCTTATCTATTTATTTCGAAAGAGAGAGCACACGCATGAGTTGGGGAGGGGCAGAGAGAGAGGGAGAGAGAGAGAGAGAAGCCCAAGCAGGGTCCATACTGTCAGTGTGGAGCCCAAGGCGGGGCTCAATCTCATGAACCGTGAGATCGTGATCTGAGCCAAAATTAAGAGTCAGTCACTTAACTGACTGAGCCACCCAGGTGCCCAACACTTGACCTTTAAATCAATGCCGTGTCCCTTGCCGATCTGGCCTTGTGGAAGGAGTTCTGTCTGAGCACCTGAGCCCCCCGTCGCCTCTGCACGCCTTCGCTCTCTGGCAGAATCTCTTGTTTGAGTTGGCCTGTACCTGCTGTCCTTTCTCCTTCTTCTCGTACACACGTCTTTTCTCCTGTCTTAGAATGTAGGGCATCACCTTTACGTGTTTTGGTATCCTCAACCTACCTAGTTGGCTCTTGGCCCAGTGCCATACACCCAATAAATGACCAATAAAGAGACATAGGATTGGCTGAAAATATTTTCATGTCGAGAATGAGCACAGTCCCTGATCTGGTTATACTGAGAGTCATTTGAATACTTAAGGGCCTAGTAATGATGCTCCCCATTGTGGCAGTTACCAGGAGGACCTTCAACCAGACTCACGAGGGGGAGAAATCCCCTGTGTGAGGACAGACATCTCAGGGTTTGCCCAGAGCAAAATTTCTGGAACTCTACGTATATCAGATTTGCGAAAAATATTAAATGTCTTAAATTAACATTCTTTGCTTTTTCTCAAGATACTATGGGTGGCTGGAGACATCCTGTCATTTTATTTTCTTCAAAGAGTACTTCGATGTGTGGCTGAAGCCTTCTTGGTGACCCCCCAAAACACCTAAAATACTAGGGAGGTTCAGCGTCCTTGCTGACATCACATACAGTGCCCTTAAATCACAATTCTGTCACATCCCTTCCAGCATCCCTGGGTATCTATTGTCTGTCCTAACCTTGACCTTACACAGGTTTTGCTCTGTTACTTACACAGCATGTCTGTGCTCTGTTCTCATTGTGATCTCCAATTTCTTTTTTTTTTTAAGTTTATCTATTTATTTTGTCAGAGAGAAAGAGAGAGAGAGAGAGAGAGAGAGCACGCAAGTGTGGGAGGGGCAGAGAGAGAGGGAGAGAGAGAATCCTAAGTAGTCTCAGTAAGGGCTCAAACTCATGAACCATGAGATAATGACCCGAGCCTAGAACAAGAGTTGGCCACTTAGCTCACTGAACCACCCAGGTTTTCCCCATGTGATCTCCAATTTCTTGACTCTTCCTGTTGTCAAGTTTGTCAGGGCCCCCACCCGTGGCTGGCTTTTCTTCATTGACAATCCAGGATAGTATCATCGTGCTATATCAGAGGTAGGATCTTTTGCTTGGGACACTGAACCTCCTCATCCCCTCGTTCTCTTGCCTCCTTCTCTCAGTGCTGCTCAGGAACCGTGTCACACATTCCTCGTTCAATCCCTTCCCATTTTTCAAAATGGCTCTCTTAAGCTTTCACATCTCCCTGCAAGTTCCTACTTCTGCAGCCAGCCTTCCTTCCCACAGGGAAATAGAAAGTCATCAAGCTTCTAACTTTGGTCCACTGCTGGGTGCCCACACTCGTGTGAATTTAAATACCAAGGGCTCTGAAATCTGTACTTCCATCTCCAGCTTGCTCCCTTCATTGATATTTAAGCCCATAGATCTAATTACCTGATGAAAATTTTCTTTTGCTCATTTGCCTTAAAAATCAACATGCCCCTAACCGAGTTTACGATATTGTTACTTCTTAAATCTGAGGTGGAATATAAACTTAATCTTGTATTAATATTATTTTGACATAAGTCTGAGAAGAGAATAAATAAATGGTTTGGAGACTATTGGCCAATTGGGCTCATGGCCAATTGGATATGCAGGGAGAGTCATGAGTTTATGACAATCTCTAGCTTCAGTTCGGATGACTTAGCGTATGTAGTTTCCCAATAAGAGAGAGAATACAAGAGGAAGAATGCATCTGGGGTTTTAAAAAATGAGATAAATTCTGGACAAGTATAATTTGAAAGTCTTTGATATTCAGAAGTTAGGCAGGGAAATGAGTATTGAGTTCAGGTAAAAGAACTGAAGATAAAAGACCTATTTTGAAGTTATCAACATAGAGGTGGTAGAAGCTGTTGGACTGAAAAATCTTACACAGGAAGCTTATTTTATAAGAAAAGATTGAGAGGTGAAAGCCCAAGGAACTGTTTAAAGGTAAGTTGGAAAAGGAACCCGAATATGAAACTAAGGAGAATGTTGATAGCACACAAGTAGTTTGAGGAATAAGACGTGTTTCAGATGCTAAAAAGGAGCCAACTAGGGTAAGAACTATTCGGCGGTCATTGGACTTGGAAATTGTGGGTTATTACTGACTTTAGTAAAAATCGTTTTGGTGGAGAGGTTCAGGTGCAAGATAGATTTCTGTGGGATAAGAAGGGAATGTAAACTCAAATGGTTGGGAGACACCATCATCTGTAGTGAAAACAGACTTGCAGAGAGCTGTAATAGGGTCTTAGTGGTGGGCGGTGGGAGGCGTAGGGAGGACGCATTCTCTAATGAACTAGGAGACTGGAGAAGGTTTTGCTGAAAAGGTAGCACTCAAGGTGGGTTTTAAAGGATAAGAAGGATTTGGGGTGCCTGGGTAGTTCAATTGGTTAAGTGAGTTCGACTCAGGTCACGATCTCTCTGTTCATGGATTCGAGCCCCACGTCAGGGTCTGTGCCGACAGCTCAGAGCCTGGAGCCTGCTTCGGACTCTGTGTCTCCCTCTCTCTCTGCCCCTCCCCTGCTTGCACTCCATCTCCCTCTCAAAAATAATAAGCATTAAAAAATTTGTTTTAAAGGATAAGAAGGATTTTTAATGAACATTTTTGAAGTCTAATGTATATGTTATAAAATGTACCCATTTTAAGTGCGCAATTCAAGGACTTCGAGTATGTATTCCCATGTAGCTACCGCCCCAGTCTATATAGAGAATATTTCCATGCTTCCAGAATATCCTGTCATGCTCCTTTGCAGTTGATATTTACTCTCTTCCTTCCCCCAGGCAACTGCGGCATTGCTTTCAGTCCCTATAGATTAGTTTTTCCTGGTGTTTAATTCCATATAAATAAGATCACAGATGTGCACCCTTAATGTTGGCATAGTTTTTTTTTTTTTCAACTCACCCCTCACCCATGTGGTTGTGTTTTTAAACAGTCATTTAATACTGAATAGTATTCTGTTGTATACAACAATTTGTTTATCCATTTCCCCATTGATGGGCATTTGAGTTGTTTCCAGTTTGTAGATACTGTGAATAAAACTGTTTATAAACATTAGTGCACAATTCTTTCTGTGGACATGTTTTATTTATTTGTTTGTTTATTTATGTTTTACATTTTATTTATTTATTTTGAGAGAGAGAGCCAGGGAGGGGTAGAGAGAAAGGGAGAGAGAGAGAATCCCAAGTAGTTTCCACACGTGAGTGCAGAGCCTGATGTGGGGCTAGGTCTCATGAACCGTGAGATCATGATCTGAGCTGAAACCAAGAGTTCGATGCTTAACCGACTGAGCCACCCAGGAGCCCCTGGGGACATGTATTTTTACTTTTCTTGGCTACACACCTAAAGAGGGACTTCTGTGTCATATGGTAAGTGTAACTTAACTTCACAAGAAACCGATGAACTGTTTTCCCAATTTTTACATTCCAGTCAGTGGTATATAAGAGTTCTAGTTGCTCTACGTTCTCGTCAATGCCTGATGTTGTCAGATTTTTAACTTTAGCCATTTTAGTGTGTGCGCAGTGGTATCTCATTATGGTGGTTGAATGCTTTTTCTGAAGATTGAGAGAATTGTGCGTTTTAGTTTTTTTGTTGTTTTTTTTTTGTAGCTTGTTTTATTGCAGTGTCTTTTTGGAATCAGTTTAACGTTGGCCCTCATGCAGTGGGTTGGGAACTATATCCCCATTTCCATTTTCTGAAAGTGTTTGCATAGGTTTAGCAATATTTCTTTCTTAATTTTTTGATAGAACTCAGAGTGAAGCCATCTGGACCTGGAGTTTTCTTTGTGGGAATGTTTTAATAACAAATTTAACTTCATTAATACAGACAAGGCTATTCAGGTTTGAATTTAAGTAAATTGTGGTAATGTTTCCAAGTAATCTGTAATTTTATATAAATTGTTAACTTTATAGGCATGGAGACATTTTTCATAGTCTTCTATGAGCATATTTGGTGATAATTTTATTTGGGAATATTTTCAAATTTACGAAAACATCGTAAAAGTTAAAATAATTCAAGGAAAACTCACATGCCCTTTGCTCAGATTTACCTATTGTTAGCATTTACTCCATTTGCATAATCATAGGCTCTATTATCTCTTTGCTCTCTCTGTCTCTCTTGCTCTATTATCTCTTTGCTCTCTCTCTCTGATTTTTCTGAATCGCTTGAGGATAAGTTATATCCATCACAATGCTTTACCACTAAACATTCCATGAATTTCCTAAAAATGTGAATATTCTTTTACATGACCACAGTACAGTTATCAACTTCATATATTTCCATCGATTTGGTGTTTTTAGCTAACCCACCGTCTGTATTCCGAACTTGACAGTTGATTTCGTATTGTCTTTTGTGGCAAGTTTTTTCTCATTCTGTCAGAGGACTCAGTCTATATCAGACATTACACTTAGTTGTCATGTGTCTTTAGCCTGATTAATCTGAAGCATTTCTGTAACCATTCTTTGACTTTTATGATAATTTTAAAAGAATACAACCCCCCTTTTCAACTAGACTATTCCTACTTTTTATGGTTATCTTATGTTTCCTCGTAGATTGAAGTAACATTCTTAGCAGGAATATTACATGGGTGATGCTGTGTCCCCCTCAGGATATCACACAATTGTCCTTGTTCCGGGGAATCTAGGGGTCCATGAAGGACAGACGATCAGGCGAAATGAAGTGAGAGAGCCACGAGAGAGATGGAGTCTGACGACCAAGCAGGCAGCCCTGGCAATTCTGGCCTCTCCGCCATTCTGGCGCCTCCTCAATTCTGGCGTCTCTGCCCTGCCGGTCTCAGTGTCTTTGTTTAAAAGGTAGTGAGTGACATTACAGCAATGAGTGACATTCCATAGTTTGATCTCTTTAACAATAATCCATTTTTACCAGCAAGGCGGCAACTTCCTTAATCCTGTATGGTGGTTTCAGGATAATTAACATATAAATTTAGGGTGAGGGGAGAGAACAGGGTGTTTCCTGTAAGGCCTTAATGTTAATTATCTGTAAACAGGAGAAATCAGGGCGTTGTTTTGAGGACTATGCTTCCAACTACCATGGGGGAGGTGCAACCCATCCCCAGGATGCAACTTTAAGGTTACTTTTCAACCTGTGAGCTCAAAACGGCTCCCAACACACAATATTCTGGAAGCACGCAGTATTCATCAGTCCCTCAGAGGTGTCGTTCTTTTAATCACCTGGTCATGGTGCTGATATTTTTTCCTTTGCGTAATTACTGTTTTTTTAATCCTTTGCAATCCAAAGCAGTTTATGGACATTTTAAGAATAGATATAAATATTCTATTCTTTGCCACAAATATCTCTTAGATTTAGCGTCTGTTGATGATTCTTGCTTAATCCAGTACTTACCATGGTGGCTGGAAAATGATAGTTTACCAATTCCAGCATGCCCTGTATCTTAGCCCTTAGCCTTCTCCTCTAAATAAGAGACCCCTGTTCCGATTTCTCCCTCTTTCTCTCTTATCTATCTCTGTATGTATATATGTATGTATGTATGTATCTCTCATCATCATCATCATCATCATCATCATCATCTGTCTACATAGATGATGTAAATAGATAATGGGTAGATCTATCTTTCTAGAGAGATCTTTCTCTCTTATTCTCTTTCTCTCTCTCTCTATGTTTCATTGGTATGGACTCTATAATTCCTATTTTTTTAATGACTTAGGATTAACTATTTGATTATTTTGTGCTACAATGTCCCAGATTTGGTCAGGTGACTAGATAAAGCTTGTCTTGTAATAGATTCTCCAGGAAGAGCACGGGCATACCGTATTCCCTGAATTCAGGCCTATGTAAAACTGTTTTTCTATAACCTTAAAACCTGAAGCTCAGACTGGCTGGCTGTAATATCCCCGGTTCATACTTTCCTTCCTTGTTTCTTGGAAATGCTGCTTCACTGTTCCCATGTTTTTATGTTGCTTTTGAGAAATCTATTTCTCTTGCCTCTGCAATTTATTTCTTCTTCTTTTTTTTTTTCCAGAGTCCTTGCATATTTCGACTTTATGTCTCAGAGTATATCATTCTAGGTTGATTTTCTCTGGTAACTCCTGAGCCCTTTCAATGGATGGATTCTTTTATTTCTGGAACGTCTAAAAGTCTCTCTCTCTTTCTTTCTCTCTTTTATGTTCTAGTTTAAACTTTCGGTCTCTTACATTGTTCTGATATTTTTCTTCAGTGACACCGGTCATCTGTGTTCCGGGTCCCCATTTTTATCACTTTACCAGTTTTTTTTTTTTTAATGTGTATTTAGTTTTGAGAGAGAGAGTGCATAAAGCATGACTGGGAGAAGGGCAGAGAGAGAGAGGAGGACAGAGGATCCAAAGCAGGCTCTGTACTGACAGCAGAGCCCAATGCAGGGCTCAAATGCTCAATCATGAGATTATGACCTGGAGTCGGATGCTTAACCCACTGAGCCACCAGGGGGCCCCTCACTTTTCCAGCTTTCATTTGTTCTTTTATTTCATTTTTATTCCCTTTGTGGCTTTACTGACTTTCTTCAATGCTGTTTAGGCTCGCATTCCAATCTAATCTCACTTGGGCACCGAGTGATTTAGCTTCTTTTTTGATACAATCCTGTCTTTTTCTTCTACTTCTTTCAGCAGGAAAATTAACTTTAATTTTATTTCTACCCTTTTTTGGGTACATTTCTGTGTTTTAGCTTTCGTATTTCTGATTCAAGGTGTTTAGGAATATCCTCCTGGGCTTGCTTCAAGTGCTGTGTTGGTGTTTTCATCAGCTTTGCTTTTTATTTATTTTTTCAGAGATGTATCAGAAAATCTTCTGTTCACAAATTCTGACATTTGTAACAGTGTGCGTGGGTGCGATCTGTCTTTTTCTGTCCATACTCATTTCACGGGTCGGGTTCCGAGTTTGATAATGGCCTGTGTGAGCATCTTTGCTCTCTCTCCCGCTCATAGGCTGGGTTTCTTTATGACTGGTATGCAGCAATTTGATTGTGATGTCGCTGGTGTGATTTTCTATAGGTTTACTCAGCTTGGAGTTTATTGAGATTCATGGTAAGTGGGTGATGACCATCATCAGATTAGAAAAATTTCAATCAATCAATCAAGGGGCGCCTCGTTGGCTCAGTTGGTTAAGCGGCCGACTTTGGCTCAGGTCATGATCTCACAGTCTGTGAGTTCGAGCCCCGCGTCGGGCTCTGTGCTGACAGCTCGGAGCCTGGAGCCTGCTTCGGATTCTGTATCTCCCTCTCTCTCTGCCCTTCCCCTGCTCACGTTCTGTCTCTATGTCTCTCAAAAATAAATAAACATTAAAAAAAATTTTTAAAAAACAAAGAAAAATTTCAATCATGATTTTTTCAAATAGTTTTATTTTTCTATTCTTTTTTGGGGATCAAAATTTATTCTTATTTTCCCATAAGACGCCGAGTCTTTTTGTTTTTTAGTCTTTTTTTTTCTTTTGTGTTTTAGTTTGGATATTTTCTGTTAACTATGTCATCAAGTTCACTGACCTTTTCTTCTTCAATATCTAATCTGTTTTAAAACCCAGCCATGTAATTTTCAACTCAGACATTTTCATCTCTAGAAACTCTACTCTGGTTTTTTAAGTACCTTTTATTCCTTTCCACATTTGCTTTGTGTTTTAATCAACCCTTACACATATTTATAATATTTAAAATACTGTTTTTAAGTCTTTCTAATTTAAATTTTCTTTTTCTTTGTGGATGCATTTTTGCCGACTGATTCCTTCTTCATCCCTCCCACCCTCCAACCCTTGATTAGAGACACATTTCTTGCTTTTTGACATCAGTATTTTTTTAATTTAATGCTGGACATTTTGAATATTCCGTAATTCTTTGCTGGCTTCTGTCATGTTTTTTAAAAACATTTTTTTAAGTTTATTTATTTATTTTGAGAGATATAGAGTAAGCGGGGAAGGGGCAGAGAGAGAGAATCCCAAGCAGGCTCCTCACTGTCAGCATGGAGCCCAACATGCGGCTTGAACTCATGAACTTTTAGATCATGATCTGAGCCCAAACCAAGAGTCAGAAGCTTAACCGCTGAGCCACGCAGGCTCCACTCTGTTGTATTCTTTTACATAGTATTGAAATTTGTTCTTTCAGGCAATATAATTACCAGTGGGTCAAGTGCTACTTTTGAGGCAGATTTTAAACTTTTATTAGGGCAGGAGTAGAATAGCCTTTGCACCTCATCCTAGTAATGCGGAACCCTTCTAGTGTTCTAGACACTAGTGAGTGTCCTATGTGTTCGATAATCTCTCCTCTCTGGATGGTAAGGACCTAAAGGATTTCCAGCCCTAGGTGAAGCTCTGGGAATTGCTTGACTTACGGTTCTTTAGTCATTGCTTTCTCCCCAGCATTGATTGTGGAATTTCCTAATGCACACATATATTGGTAGTCAGCCAGAGACCGTAGGCCTCCATGCAGATTTCTGGAACACTTTCTCTGTAATGAGTTCCTTCTCTCTGAGACTCTGCCCTGCAAATTCCAGTCACATTGGCATCTCTGAACTCTACCCCTAGTGTCCCCAAGTCTGTGAGACCACCAATTTTTGTTTGGCTTCCTCCTTCTTAAATTATGTAGCCCAGAAATTTATTCTCAGTGGAAGTCCGAGGTATTCATAGAGTTTACTTTATTTGTTTCCCTTCTCTCAAGAATAGCTGCTTTTCAATGATTGCCTGAAAAAGAGTTATTTCCTATATATAGTCCAGTTTTCTCATCATTTATGGTAGAAAAGAATGCCCTAAAAAACTGTCCTTTTATTAGTAGAAGTAGAAGTTAAGTAGGATTTTTCATAGTGGGAATGGATTGTATGAGCCACTCAGGAAAAGAGAAAATAATAAGCAAAGACAGTAGGTGGCAAAACTCTGTGTTCAAAGAATAATGGACTTTTGGGTCATTGGAGAGAACCAGTTAAAGAATGAATAGGAGGGAATGAATAGGAGGTATGACCTAAAGAGGCCGACTCCTTATAGGCTTCATATATTTCTCTAGGTACTGAAATGAGCGATTTTTCAGATGTAATTATAATCTCCAATCAGTTGACCATAAAATATAGAGATTATCAAGATGAGCCTGACCTAATCACACAAGCCCCTTCAAGGCAGAGAGTTGTCTCTGAGTGGTTGTAGAAGAAGAAATCAGAGGGGAACCTGGGTGCCTCAGTCAGTTAAAGATTCGACTTTGGCTCAGCTCATGATCTCACAATTGGTGGGTTCGAGTCCTGCTTTGGGGTCTGTGCTGATAGCTCAGGGCCTGGAGCCTGCTTCAGATTCTGTGTCTCCCTCTCTCTCTGCCCCTCCCCAGTTTATGGTCTGTCTCTCTCTGTCTTTCAAAAATAAATAAAAATGTTCAAAAAAGAAGAAGAAGAAATCAGAGAGATAGAAAATATGAGAGGGATTTTCCTGGAGGGAGGCTGTGTGTTGCTGATTTTATAATGAGGTGGACATGGGCAAGGAACAGCTCTTGGAGCTGAGATCTGTGTCTGGCTGACACTAGATGTTCATGGGGATTCCAGTTTTATAACCACAGGGAAGTGATTTCTTCCAATAATAAGAAGGGTTGGAAGAGATCCTTCAGCTCCTGATATCTTGATTTCAACCTCAGCAGAGAACCCAGGCATGCTCTACCAAACTTTTGACCAAAAGAACTACGAGCTAATAAGTAAGTGTTCTTTTAACCTGTTAGATTTGTAGTAACTTTTTACATACTGATAGAAAACAGATACAAAGGCCATTAAAATATTTCGCAATATAGTTTATCAAGATTAATTGTAAAAACCCAGATTTTGAAATTAAGAGACTTTTAAGGATTTAATTGTATGACTTTAAGCTTACTTGTTAGAGATTTTTTTTATGTTGAATATTTGCTCAGAAGGAGCTTTGTGGTTAAAATACGGAACAATTTTCATCCTACCTGTTGACCTCTCAGGAATGTAATTAATATACATAGGATCGAGTGGGTGATTTTCTAGGATTTGGGCCAGGAGCTACATGTATACCCGGCTCTTGTCCTTTAAATCAGCGTATCCCACATTCACAACATATACTTGTTGTCACCTAGATTTTTACCACAACTGGAGTTCAAGGTATTAACGTTGCCTTACTCCATGCCTTGATAATGTTTATCTAGTTTGTAGTCTGTGAATTCTTGATTCTTTCACCCCATCTTGATCCTTACCCCCTAATTCCTCAGATGTAGGATCTGGATGTGTTCTACCTTGTAAATATATCTTCCTTTTCTTTTCTTTTTTCTTTTTTCAATGTTTATTTATTTTTAAGAGAGAGAGAGAGACAGAGCTCAAGTGGGGGAGGCGTAGAGAGGGAGGGAGACACAGAATCCAAAGCAGGCTCCAGGCTCTGAGTTGTCAGCACAGAGCCTGATGCGGAGCTCGAACTTATGAGCTGAGGTGTGAGACCATGACCTGAGCTGAAGTCTAACGATTAACCTACTGAGCCACCCAGGCGCCCCTATCTTGCTTTTCTTTTATAGATCTGGACTTGTTCACTCATCCAGTTCCTTGATTTCACCATTTCGTATAATTTGGAATCTTAACTCTGGTCCCAGCCTCACAGCAGACATAGCTATACCACTCAGGCCCACCAGGTCTCTCTGGTAATGCTAAGAATCAGACATTCTATATAAAATCTTGAGTTCTAGGCATCCTTTCCTATCTAAGAAATAGGAATGAGATTACTAGTAAGCATTTGGGGAAGATTTCTATATACAGGTGATCATGACGGAGATCCAATGAAGACACGAGAAGAACATGTCTGGACAATAAATATGACAACAGCTTTCATTTATGGCTTTAGATCTTGCTATCGCTCCATTGAAAACGGCATTGCAACCCATCCTGCAGAGTGAGTACTCATTGCTTGATATGCCCACATGCTGGTCTTCATTCTATTGCTGAAAGTCCCTCTCTGTCTTTGGTGACTACAGGAATCCTGCTAGTCCTTCAGTAATGTTTCTCTACTAGACAGTAGGCTTATTGGAGTTATTTGTGACTGTGTCTGGGTCATATATGAATCTTTGACTTCTAGCTTCAGGAAAGACCAACGTGGGTAATTTAATATGGCAAGGAACACCTTCCCAACAGCCTAGAGAACGGAGTCAAATCTGCTAATCAGTATTGACCTGTGTCCTCCCAAAGCCTACTCATGGTGCTCTGATTTTTGGAAGTGCAGAGGAAGATCAAGGATTTCTAGAAGGGTGGGATAATTGGGACAACGTAAGATGGGGTGTGGGAGCACCAGGGAGACTTGGCTTGGAGCTGGATCACATAAAAAGCACCCTTCTTAACCCCTGGATTGAGTAATTATTAGAGTAGCTTTGGTAGCCCCCGATGGACATCATAAGGTAGAGGAGATTTAGAGCTTTTTACTAGCCCTGAGATACCCTGCGTGGATGCTACTTGAATGATTTTAATAGAGTTGAAAAGTAGAAACCTTGATTGATTTCATCCCATGTGGCCGAATGTGCTTGCCTGGGCACTTCCTGTAAGCTATTGGGATCAGCAAACGATCTCCCTGGTGCAAAAATTAGGCTCGAAGGCCTAAGTGATCTTATGTGATTCAGAACGTAGGGGGGAGCAAAAATGCAGCAATAGTCAGACCTTATACAATTGACCATAGCTTGTGTCCTAGATTCTAAGAATGAGGGACATGAAAATCTACTTCCCATTGGAAATTGAGGGATGTCTCAGAGTCAAGGAAGAGCGGGCATACCATTTTTTTAAAATTTTTTTAAATGTTTATTTATTTTTGAGAGACATAGAGACAGAGTATGAGCAGAGGAAGGGCAGAGAGAGAGGGAGACACAGAATCTGAAGCAGGCTCCAGGCTCGGAGCTGTCAGCACAGAGCTCGATGTGGGGCTTGAACTCACAGACCGTGAGATCATGACCTGAGCCAAAGTTGGCCGCTTAATCAACTGAGCCACCCAGGCGCCCCGGGCATACCATTTTTAAGATGAACTTAAGGAAACATTAACGCGAGGAGGATTGTGTACAAATAAGAGAAGGCAGAGTTTGGTTCTGAACACGGACTTTCCTATCTAAGTTATGCCTGGGTCCAACCCCTCTGGGGAAGAGGCGCTATGCCTTATACAGTCATTTTGCCTAATCTCACAACTCAAAAGCCGCTGAGGAAACACAGTTAAAACCTCTCCCTCTGAAAACATTGCCAAAGTTGTATACTAGCAGCATGTAAGGGGAATTTCAATCTAAAATGAAGTTTATATTATTTTCATTTATCTAAAAGTTCTTAAGAAAATGGGGTTAAAATCATCTATAAGTGAATATCACTATAATATACGTATTCAGCAATTCCTCTGAGAAAAAATTTAATTTACAAGGTCATGAGGGACTATGTGATCACACAGTTGAAAGTGACTACATGTAAGAGGGCAGACAGAGGATGGTCAAAGAGGAAATCTCACAGGGCACCTGGGGAGTGCAGTCCGTTAAGCGTCCAAATTCAGCTCAGGTCACAATCTTGGCAGTTTGTGAGTTCAAGCCCTGCATCCAGCTCTGTGCTGACAGCTCAGAGCCTGGAGCCTGCTTCAGATTCTGTGTCTCCCTCTCTCTCTGCCCTTCCTTCCCTCGCGGTCTGTCTCTCTTCCTCAAAACTAAATAAACATTTTTTAAAAAGGAAACCTTAAAGACGCAGCTATCAAAGGAGGCGTCCGACATTAATTCAGAGCAAGTCTGGTGGAGACATCACTTTTTTCTGAGTGGGGAAAATTTTTCAGTTCAGACCCCGTCTGAAAATTGCTTTCCTCACCCAAACCTGGCAAGGCTGAATTCTTTTCCACTAGCACGTGACAGGCAGTTCGCAGAGTTCCTGGGAGACAGAAGAGAAAGCCAGAGGGCTGGACAACCAAGGCGAAGCCATTACCAGGGCGAACCAAGCGGCAGGCATTGCCGACACTAGAAGCAGAGGGAAACTGCTCAAGTTCTGTGCAGGAAGATCTAAAATTGTGGTCACCGTAAAACAGCAGTAGGTGAAGTTCGGTACTCAGGTACTGAATTCTGAGCAATTTCAGAGAACAAGTATTCTCTGACGGTGGTTCAAGTGCTCCGATGGAAGGAAGTGGTGTCTCCACTGCAAGCCAGCGTGGGGTGGAGCACAAGTCTCCCGTTCTCTCGATGTCTTCCCTCTGAACCTGTTCTCCACTGCCCGTGAGCCCTCTCAGGGCCACCACCTGAGTCTTGCCATCACCGGAAACTGTCCATTTCAGGCCCTTCCCTCTCTAACCCAGCATCTTCTAGGTTCTTCAAAAATTTCTTCTAGGGGTATCCTAGCGTTTGAAACTTACTACCTTATTTTTGCAGAAATTAAACCATACTATGTATATTATTTTTCCACTCTTTCTTTTGCATTGGACGATAGATGATCGGGGTGCCTGGGGGGCTCAGTCAGTTAGTACTTGACTCTTGGATTTGGCTCCGGTCATGATCTCACAGTTCGTGAGTTTGAGCCCCACATCAGGCTCTGTGCTGCCAGCGTGGAGCCTGCTTGGGATCCTCTCCCTCCCCTCTCTCTCTGTCCCTCCCCTCTCCTGCTCTCTCCCTCTCTCTCTCTTAAAATAAATAAATACATTTTTAAAAACCCGATAGATTATCAACACTGTTCTCTGTCAGAACCTGCCATACCTAAATCTTAAAATCAAATTCTAATTTTCATTACAAGCAAATAAATTAGTACTAAAAGGCAACCACCTCTAACTTTTTTTGTCTAATCTTTTTATTTATTTATTTACTATTTACTATTTATTTATTTATTTATTTATTTATTATTATTTTTTAATTTACATCCAAGTTAGTTAGCAGATAGTGCAATACTGATTTCAGGAGTAGATTCCAGGGATTCGTCCCCTATGCATAACCTCCAGTGCTCATCCTAACAAGTGTCCTCCTTAATGCCCCTTGCCCCTTTAGCCCATCCCCCACCCACAGCCCCTCCGCAGCCCTCAGTTTGTTCTCTGTGTTTAAGAGTCTCCTGTTTTGTCCCCCTCCTTGTTTTTATATTATTTTTCTTTCCCTTCCCTTATGTTCATCTGTTTTGGATCTTAAAGTCCTCATATGAGTGAAGTCATAGGATATCTGTCTTTCTCTGACTGGCTAAGTTCGCTTAGCATAATACCCTCTAGTTCCATCCATGTAGTTGCAAATGGCAAGATTTCATTCTTTTTGATTGTTTTGGCTATTTTTCCTTAACATTCTCTTTCTTGATTTATCGCTTGCAGATATTACTTATTGAATTGAATTCTTCCACTCCCTTTTTATATGAATGTTATTTTCCTTTGCAACGTTTTATTTTTCCTTTGGCTATCTTCTAATCTTTCTGTAACTTGAGAATTTTTGCTGGCATGTTTTAATTGGCAAGAACTTTCCTGTTCTCTAATTGTTCCTTTTTCATGGCATACAGTTCTTTTTTAATGGATGCAAAATATTCTATTAATCCTTGAAGATCTCAGTCCTACTTTTTTATGAGATTTTGTTCTGGCTTCTATATGGCTGGCAGATTTCTAAGAGGACTCCCCGGTCCTGCCCAATGGACCTGCTCTCAGTTTTTCAATCAAATAGTAATCCGGGTGCTGCTGGATGCTGGGTGCTGCTCCTGTGATTGGATTTTGAGATGTAAGTAAAGTTTCGAATCAGCTGACTGATTATCCTGGGTGAGCCTGACCTAATTAGGTGAGCCTTTAAATGGGATTGAGCTCTTCTTGGTGGAAGAGATTTGAAGAGTGAATGAGGGTTGATTCAAGGGAGGTTCTCCATTGCTGGCTTTGAAGATAGAAGGAGGCCAGGTGGTGGGGACCCGAGCGAGAGTGGCCTCTAGGAGCTAATAGCAATCATTGGCAGACAGCTGGCAAGAAAGCGGGAGCTTCGGTCCAAAACTCCAGTCGCTGAATTCTGCCAACCATCCAAATGATCCCGGAAGTAGATCCTTTCCCCAAACCCTGAGACGGGAACTCGGGGAGAACAACACCTTGACCTCAGCCTTGCGGAGCACTGAGCAAAGAAGCCAGCCCCGCCACACCTGGACTTCTGATCTATAAATCTGCGGGTTGATAAATGAGTGACTTTAAGCCTCGGTTTGTGCTAATTTCTTACACAGCAATAGAAAAATGAATATACTCTCCATTATTTCTTTCTTCCACATTATTTTGTTTTGACTTTCATATTTGGTGTTGGGTGTTTTCCTGACTTATCTCATAATCCATGAGGGCATATCTGTATGGGAGCTCAAGACGCTGGGAAGCTGACCAAAGGATCTGCACACGTGCACATGGCAGACTTCAATGTCTGCACACAGCAACCGAGTATTTTCTAGGAAGTCTGGGAGGACATCCTTGGGAGGACATCCCCTGTTCACGGATGTCTCCTCTTTCATTTTCTTTATTCTCATGTGTCTGTCTCTTTGAAAATACTTGTACCATTATTTAAAGGACCTCAGTAGATGGGGCACCTGGGTGGCTCTGTTGGTTAAGCATCCGACTTTGGGTCAGGTCATGAGCTCATGGTTCCCAAGTCCAAGCCCCGTGCTGGACTCCATGCTGACAGTTCAGAGCCTGGAACCTGGAGCCTACCCCTCCCCTGCTCATGCTCTCTCTCTCTTTCTCTCTCTCAAGATAAATAAACATTAAAAAAAAAAATAAAGGAGAGAGCCTGGGTGACTCAGTTGGTTGAGCATGTGACTTCAGCTCAGTTCATGATCTCACTGCTTGTGAGTTTGAGTCCTGCATCCGGCTCTGTGCTGATGACTCAGAACCTGGAGCCTGCTTCAGATTCTGTGTCTCCATCTCTCTGCCCCTCCCCTGCTCGTGCTCTCTCTCTCTCTCTCTCTCTATCTCTCAAATATAAAATAAAACATAAAATCTTTTTTTTAATTAAAGACCTCACTAGGAAAAACACACTAATGCATTACACTCAGTCTTGTTTAAGTAGACTTAATTCGTTTAATTTTTTTTTTTCGTTCTGGCAATACAAAGGAATTGGAGTATCCCAGTGAACCCAAGAGTGAGAAAGACAGGCCTTTTAGGGAAGGGAATGGGATTAAGGACCAAAGATCCTCAGAAACCGAAGCAAGCCAGTACCTCTGAGTTGTACCTCTTTCCCCCTCATTTGTTGGGGCCTCATGATCTTTCTTTGATGCTCTTTGCATTAATATTGGCCTATGCTCTACGGAAACACAACCGATGGTTATTTTTGTCCTGTATTCAGGGATCTCCCTAAATTATCTTTCTAAATCTAAGAGTTCAGTTTTTTTTGGTTTTTTTTTTGACCTCTCTACCTAGTCATGTTCCCTGTGGATAGGAAAGTTTTATTTCTGGTTTTCCAATTCTTATACCTTTTACTTATATTTTAATTATCTTATTGCACCGTCTATCACCTTCTGAATAATGTTGAGCAGAAGGCGATAGTAAATACCCTTGTCTCATTATCTATTTTAGGAAGAAAGCTTTTCAATATGTTGCTACTGCATATATTTGCTGAAGGATTTAGATGTCAAGTAAGGCAGTGCCTCCCTAGTCCCAGTTTTCTAAGGGTTTTTCTCCAAACGCTTCTTTAATTGAATTTGGTCAAGTGTTTTTTTTTTCTGCATACCTTGAGATGATTGCGATTTTTGCATTTGTTCATTAAAATGGTCAATTACATTAATTTTCAAAAACAAGCCTTGTGTTCCAGAAATACACTCAACTTGGGATATGTATATAAAAGTTGGTATATGTATAAAATAAATAATATATGTAATCACTCATATGTATATTAGTTATATATAAGATCACTTATGTATATAAAAGTATTAGTAAATACTTTATTAGTGATAAAGTATTAATTAATATTAATTAATATATTAGTGATATATATAAAAATCACAAATTCCTGGCTTATCACACCCTAGTGGCACAGTCCTCTGTGACCACTCCGTCAAAATCAAGGCGAAACTATTAATGATCCTCAGGGCACATCTTTGTTCCATTCGTATTTGAACCCAGGCAGTCTCTTTCATGAACCTCTGCTCTTCATGACTGGGCTGAACTGCTCACCATTCAATAAACTGTTATAGTTCTTATCTCATGATACTAGCTCATTTGTTTGTAAATCATTATATGTATGGATTCATTGCCCAATTAAAGCACCATTCTACAAGTTGTTCAAGTTAGCTCTATGGGGCAAACGAATACCAAATGATAATCTCAGCCATATTGCCAGTACCTACAATTAAAAGACCAGGACCTCTAGGGTGCCTGGGTGACTCAGTCAATTAAGCATCCGACTTTGGCTCCGGTCATGATCTCACGGTTTGTGAGTTCGAGCCCCGCGTCAGGCTTTGTGCTGGCAGCTCAGATTCTGGAGCCCGTTTCATATTCTGTGTCTTCTTCCCTCTCTGCTTACCCCCTGCTCTCTAGCTCTCTCTCAAAAATAAATTAAAAACATTTTTAAAAAATTTAAAAAAAGACCAGGGCCTCACTGAGAATACAACTGTGCGTTACTGTGGTAAGCACCAGTTGCTTACTAGAGTTTGACTTCACATTCAACATTGAAGAGTCCACTAATGTTTACTCTCCATTATCAAGCTTATTCCTGGCCCTCCAGTTCAAGTGGTCACTGGGCCTGTGTACTAGTAAGAAATACAGCATTTAATTTGCCATTATATGCAGTCACTTAAGCCAAAATGTCAGCGGATTGCCTTTTAAGGAACTCGAGGCACGGAAAGAAGGTCTGTTGTTGTAACATAAAAGAAGCTTAAAAATTGGGGGACGGAGTAGAAGATACCCATAGGAATAGGACTTTTTACTGATACGGTTTTAACTTTTAAATATATTCTTAAACTGCTACGTTGTCTCATTTTCAGTAGTTACGGCTGACCTTATTGCTATTTGCAACTCGCGATGGTCAACCTGCGAGATCATATATCTAGTGGCAGAGTCAAGGTAGAACGGAGGTCTGGACACCCAGTGTGGCATTAAAAACAACAAGGGAAGCCTTCGATTTCCTTCAGAGACAACAAACTCCAAATTAGGCATGTTCGCTTCCTTTCCTTCCATCTTTCTTGTGGATCTTTTCATTCTTGCATTTCTGCAGGAACCCAGAGGCCCAGAAAGCAGGCATGCATACAAAGAATTCCACCGCTTCGGTTCTCTCTTTGGAGTCAGGCACTTCCCAGAGTGAAGGGAAGAGCCGCGTATTTCATATCCCAAGTCAATGGACTCTATTTGGGGGGAAGGGTGTAAACATGGGGTTGACACAAGAGCCTCTGGGCCCCCGGAGTACTGTGGTGTGTCCCAGGGCCCTTGGCATTTTGTCAAAGTGCTTTCCGTGAGCGCCTCCTCTCCTCTGCAGAGCGGGGGGGGGGAGGGGGGGGATGTTGACGGTGGGGGAGCCAATTACAGCAGCTTCTCGCTGCAGTGCTCAGAGTGGCTAGGTTGTCATTCATTACCGCCTAATGTTTAGCTGCAGTATGCCAGCCACTGAGGCCGGGAGGAATCACAGCTGAGAACGCCTGACAGAGGCAATAAAGCACCTTCTTCTTCAAGAGGGGCCACTGCAGGGCCATCGAATTTGCACACTGCTCTCGTTGCCCTGGAACTCGGGTTATT
Source organism: Paguma larvata (assembly GCA_030068075.1). Taxonomy (NCBI): domain Eukaryota; kingdom Metazoa; phylum Chordata; class Mammalia; order Carnivora; family Viverridae; genus Paguma; species Paguma larvata. Next base: position 50,966,101 of record CM057840.1, on the reverse strand, counting down.
AATTATTATCCAAATCACCCCCCTTGTTACCTCCAAGCTCTCATTATGGCTGCAAATACAGGTACGTTCAACTCCCGCCCCACTGCCCCCATATATTATGCCACCACTTTGTTATATAACTAACATCCGAGGGACTTTCAGCAAAATCAAAGCTCTGCAGAGGGGCGCTTTCTTCTTTGTTTGGCGTGAAGGGGCCGGTGGTAACGTAAGACACCTTCACGCCGAAGCCCAATGTCCACACTCATCCAGTAGACTGAGAGTTGGAGATTATCTTCTGTCATTTTGTCACAACGCATTTGCTTTGTGAAGGGCGGGATCCTCGCGGGGGAGGGGCGTGGGGGGGATGCTGTTACCCACATTCAAAGTCTGGTCCTACTGCAAGTGGAAAGTCAGGAGCATCTCGGAAGCAAGAGGTTAACTGATCGTTGTTGTTTATTGAGGCCCATATAGTTCCTTTCACAAACCGCGGAAGCTTTATGGAATTCAGACTGACCCCATAATTCTGCCTGCTGGTGAAACACGGCTGCCCCGGCCGCAGAACTCATCTGGTTTGTAAAATCACCAGCAATCCAATGATAAATGATTTGCTTTAGGAGAGGGGGCTGTCTCCTTGCCCTCACGACCTCTCTTCCTCCCTCTGGCATCCAAGAAAAGTTCCTACCTCGCTGGCCCGTCTATTCGCCAACTTCAGAGGATGTGCCAAGAAACCCAAACAGCTCACACGCCCTTTGGAAGGTGACATCTGTTACTTGCAAATTGATCCATCTCTCTAATCTATGTTTGTACCTGTGAAACTTCATCCTTGGATCCGTGGCCCGTGGTTACTGACTTTTAGACTAAACAAAGCAAACATGATCACGTGGCTATAGCATTGAGCACAGTGCTTAGAAGCGCCATAAATATTACTATTTTATTTAAATTAGCTTTAATAATAAGTATATCCAGATGCTGACAGAATTTCTCCAGTGAAGGCTGTTACCATGGGAAACTATGCTTCTGTATATCTTTTCATTATTATTCCCACTGTCTCGAACCAGGATTTCCAGACTGTGTGTCTATTCATTTCTCTGTCTCTGTGTTGTGTGTGTGTGTGTGTGTGTATGTGTGTAAGAATATACTCTATAAAATACAATTTCAGTTCAGTAAATACTTGTATAGGTTGCTCTGGATTCTGTTACCTTGCCAGCTCAGCCTGGTTGCCCCTCCAATCGGGGCAGCAAACTGGTAAACAAAACTCCATTTTATTGGGCATTGGGCCAGTAGGACAGTCCCAACAGAGTCACCATTTATGAATATTTGAATTTTACAAATTTATATCTTATCTCTGCCATATATTTCCCTCCTGAACACTCAGGAATAACTCTTCTCTTCCCGCGTGCACTGAAACTTGAAGCGGCAAGTTAAGAATGTTTTAACAAGGACACGATCGTTTTTTGAAAGGTTCTAAAACATCCACCTTGAGGCTGGTCAGAAGCACGGGCTTCCAAGCGTCTTAGGCTTTGCCCACTGAAAGAGTGACCGCGGAAGAAGTCTTTGCTGTGGCCCACGGCGGTCCACTCACCCGGCATGACGGCCCTCGCAACAATTTCCAGGCGGATATGATTCGCTTATGATAGCAGAGGAATATCAAATGAAAAATGGTCCCATGATGTTTCCACATGGACAGAGTGAGTGGCAGCGTGCGGCTTCAACTCTGGATCGGACCAACAAAGGCTGTGTTCTGGTCACGACACCATGTTTCTCTGGCGCGTGTTGTGCTTCAGAATGATTCTGCCATTGCTCAAACAACTTCGTAAACTCCTCTTTGGGAATAGCCTTAACAGCTATTTCCCCCGTTACGGGAAACATCAGGACCATCGCGATATTGTCACATCCGGTTTTTGACTCCAACACAGGTTACTCACCTTAATTGTCAGGCTTAGTTCCAAATACCCTTTGCTCGTTTTTAGAAATTAAAATCACCACGAAAGCATGGGAGTTTGCTCCCTTGAAGATATTTAGTTCCCACAGACAACAAAAACCATTCAAACGAGAGAACACTGCAACTGTTTCCAAGAAAGGCAGAGTCTCAGGAAACAATCCACAACTCATTTGCGTGGCTGGATACCTCCCCCTCACGCCCACACTGCTTTTATGATTGGTCATATATCCATCCTGTCTCATCCTGGTCCAGCTTCCTGCCTGAGAGAGAGAGTGGGCTCGGGTCTGGACACAGAGGAGCCACGTGGCTGTGGGTCCGCCAAAAAGAACAGGGGCTGCCCACCCCTAACCCTAGGTCTGAGAGGTAAAATAAAGGGATTGGAAACACAGGGGCTTCCTTCTCTTTCCCTCATGCCGTATTACACCTGTCATATTTCAGATTGCTGAGGGGGACCCAGGACCCTTCCACTGTGTCATCTCAAGTACTAAATCCGGTTTATTGACTTTTATAGCCAAGTCAGCTCTATTTGGGGAATAAAAAGAGGAACTGCTCACACCTCGGAGTGTAGAGGTGAGGAGAGACCATAGTGGGCTGGAGAAGCAGCTTGAAAAAGCCGAGAGGAGCCGTTCTCGGTGGTGAGGAGTGACAACGGGGTTGAGTAGGCTGTCCTTGAAATCTCTGGGACTTGAGGAAGGTCCTGGGCTTCCGGAAGTCGCTGGGAACAGGGGCTTGAGTGATGAGCTTTCGGATATCACAGAGGAATTGTGACTTGGCACACAGAAGAACACGAGAACAACCGACTTTTGTAGGAAAATGGACAACGAATTCTATTATGGTGATGTAAAAATGTTAAAAATTAGCATTTTATGTTCACACATGTTACACTAAGGCTTGGTCCATTAACCTTGACATACAGGGGATGATGCTCGTAAGAGTTCTCAGCACACTGATTGATACCTAATAAGCATTTAATATCTGGCAACTTTTACTGAAATGTGTGATCTTTGCAGAATCTTGGCAAATCAGGGAGACGCCAGAAGTCTGAATGGGCAAATGCTATTTTGATGTTCAAACAGGAAAAGATGAATTTCATATATCCTGACAAGGCTGGCATTGATCTTTGGATGCTATGGGTTGCGGTCATTTAGAAGTGGTAGTGATAATGATTCATAAAGGTTCAGGTTCATGGCTCATTCGGTTAAGCGTCCAACTTCAGCTCAGGTCATGATCTCACGGTTCGTGAGTTTGAGCCCTGTGTCCGGCTCTCTGCTGTCAGCGAAGAGCCTGCTTCGGATCTTCTGTCCACCCCCTCTCTGCCCTTGCCCAGCTCATGCATTTGCTCTCTCTCTCAAAAATATATAAACATTTTTTAAAAAGTAAGAGTTCAGGCTCTATTAAGTTCACAAAGAGCAAGCCATGCCAGATTAGCCCATTTATTTCTTTGACAGTATTGTTAGATGGCGATATCGGGGAACTGGGATGGACCCCGTAGAGCTGGGTTTCAGCAAGGTGTGTGTGATGGACCGAAAGTTTGTGTCTCCCCCTAAAATTCCATATATGGAAATCTTGACCCCCGATGGGAGGTATTTGGAAGAGAGGCCTTCGATCGTGATGACAGTGCCCTTACAAAGGAAACACTAGAGACCTCTAGTCCCTACTGCCACGCAAGGACACAGTAAGAAGATGGTCACTGATGAGCCAGGAAATGGACTTTCACCAGACGCTGAATCTGCTGACACCTTGATCTTGAACCTCCCAGCCTCCAGAACTGTGAGAAATCAGTTTCCGTTGTTCCTAAGCCACCCTGACCAGGGTTATAGCAGCCTGAACGGACCAAGACGGGATGTAACGAGCTCTCTCTGCTGCTCTGTGGACAAGGAGGAATAGGAACTGGGAACGAAGTAAGTGAAGGAGGAATGTGATGAGTGACCATATCCGAAAGGTGATGACTAATAAATTATCACAACTGCAGAGGGATCGAGTGGCACCTAGTGGGGTACTGTTCCAATCAAAGATTTTACCGATCATCTCAAGAAAGCTAATTTGATGATAGATTTCTTTTTTTTTTTAATTTTTTTTGTTTGTTTATTTATTTTTGAGAGTCATAGAGGCACAGCGTGAACAGGGAAGGGCAGAGAGAGAGGGAGACACAGAATCGAAAGCAGGCTCCAGGCTCTGAGCCATCAGCACAGAGCCCGACGCGGGGCTCAAACTCAAACAGACCGCGAGATCATGACCCGAGCTGAAGTCGGCCGCCCAACCGACTGAGCCACCCAGGCGCCCCTGATGATAGATTTCTTGACACTTTTCCAACAATTGCTCTATTTCCAGGGTATTTTTTATTTTTAACCCATGTGGCTGGAAGTCGTGCTATATTTGGCTCCTTTTCTTTCCTCCTCTGTTTTTCCTCCTCGCATTCTGGGAGGGATAACAAAAGTAATTGTGACAGAATCTGCATCCAAAAAGATAACGCACTACCCAGTTTCTGGCCCTGCCGTGTACATAAGGGATGGTTTTCACATACAGGAAACTCCCTCTGGGCATATTCCAGCACTCGTGAGCTCCAAAATAATACTGTAGGGAAATAAAGGACGTGGTAATTCATAATTGCCAAATGAGGATGAATAGATAAGACTCTACTAAGACATGTGAAAACCCAGGGAAGGCAAGTGAATTTGGCCCCACCTTCGACGGATATTTAACCTGATTACTTTTTCATTCAGTGTTTATTCAGCACGGAATTCTGCACAGGAGCATGAAGAGCCAGCTACCCCTCACACTTCCTTCTGTTCCCCTGATCTGTTCAAACTGGCTAACCTGTGTGCAGGGTGAGGACCCTCCATTTACCTGAGGTTACTGTCCTGAGACCCTTCTAGATGCTAACTGGTGCCTTGAAGTAATCCTATTGCCATGTAGACACGTTCCCTCAAAAGGAAATTGGTGAGTACCTTCCCAGTAATGTTTTCGGGCCCTCATTGATTAGGGCCTTGCAAATCTGCTGGGTGGGGAGTCAGTGCTGTGTCTTGGTCCCTCATTACCAAGTGACCATGTAATTGATTGTCCACACTGGGACACTTGTGAGAGCAGAGGATGGACCTGTCATAGAGCTTCTGGAATGCTGGGGCAGCCTTGGTTTGTGGGATGGCCCCAGGTCAACCAGGATGTAAGATCACACGACTCACAGGTCCCCCAGCACTGCAGAGATAAAGAGAGGCTACAGGTTAGGGAGAACCCCCAGCCTTCTTAATTCAAGTCCATTTTCAAACAAACGCAGAGTGTTTCTCTTCTAGGTGGTCCGACACCTAAGTCTCAAAAAGCTTACATTTCTGCCCAGCTCTTGGGGGAAGCACATGTCACTCTGGAGGCTGTCACCTCCTTTCCTCTGCCCTGGGGCCATGGCTGAATACGGCTTCCTGTCTTCAGTCTTTCCCCAGAATGGGATTCCAGTTCCTGAGTTCCTCAACCTCCAGAGCACAAATCAGGCCATCAGGCGGTTCTCTTGCAGCCTTGTTGTCTGACTTGACGTGAGGGGAAGATCTTCATCCTTTCATGTCCTCTGGAGGTGTGTGCCCAGCTGATAGGAGGAGGGCCAGTTAATGGCTATTCCTGTGGCAAATCCAGAATGCCTCTAATCTCACCTGGTGAATACAGGTGTACTTAACAACTATCATTTTACCCTTGGCCTTGAGGACCACGGCCGAAGAAATGTTCTCTCTGTCCCCCCCTCAACTCCCCCCCTCGGCCCTGCCGCTTCAACATTCTATTGTGTTTTTGTAGAGTGCCATCAATCTAAATTGAAGGTTATTCTCAGAAATTAGACCTTGAAGTTTTCTTTTACAAATGTTTTTGGTGACTTTTCTTTTTTCTACATAAAACACTCTACTTTTGGCAGACACCTCTAATTATCTATCCAATCAATCCAGCTTTGGTGACAAAACTCTGATTTTATTTGGCACTGTCGTCAGTCTGGTGAAGAAAGATTCATCTTCTTCAGACTTGCTTGAGAATGGAGATTAACACGTGGCCCTGTTCCGTTCAGCGACATGTAAGTGGCAGTTGCTGGACGGGCTTTTTGGGAAGGCTTTTTAAAGGACAGAGTTAGTCAGTATCTTTTTGCTCTTTTCCCTGTCTCTTGTCTCTTGGTCTGAAACGCGGCCGCCATCTTGTGACCATAAAGATGAAGCCATGTGGTAAGAATGGCAGAGCCTGAGGACAGGAGGGGACTGCGTCACTGGACTGCTAACCAGCCCTATGCTGCCTACACCCGAACTTCTTGTTCCGTGCAGTTGCTAAATCCTTCCTTTGTGCAAGCTGCCCCCTGAGGGATTCTCTGTTACTTGCAACTGAATGTCCTGACTGACGGTTCTCTGAGAACCCAGTGTCTTTCTACCTGGAATAAGGAAGAAGTCAATATACAAATTATGCACGGGCACCTTCACTAGTTTGAGAACACAGGATTTTCCCTCATTGTTTTCTCCAGCACTCCTAAGACTTGCCTGAGAGAGGAAGCGGCAATAAAGAGAGGGTAAAAATAAAATGTTATTTCCCTAGCATCTCCCTGGTGTGCTAAGATCACGGGGCTGCCCCGTTGAGTAGCCTACGTCATAAGATGGGCCATTAAGTACCTCCTCTTGGAGCTGTGGTTAGAGGAGGTAGGGTCAGGAAATGGGTGTATCAGACAGAGCAGTTGCTCATTCACATGTTATGCACCTCCTACATGCCGAGGACAGCTGGAAGGGGGAAGCAGGAGAGAGAGCCATGCTGAGTGGCCTCCTGGGTCTGGCGGTGGTTTTGATGCTCTTGGCATGTATCGCTAGCTTTTGTAGTCAGTGAACTTATGGGAAGGGGTACTTACAAAAAAAAAAAAAAGCAAAAACAAAACAAACAAAAAAACAAAAAAACAAAAGCAAAAACAAAACAAACAAAAACAAAAAAAAACAAAAACAAAACCAAAAACTACCAAAAACCCAAAAACCTTTTTAGGGTCCTGGCAAGAAACGAATGTGTGTGAAATGTGAAGTGACAGACGTGAGGCAGTGAATTTGTAGCGGTGGAGTCTGTCAAACTAAAGAAGGCAAGCTGGCCTCAGGGATTACGCCAATGTTTAAAAAAATACTTTGTGCCCCGTAAGCATGTGCGTGGGGCCCTCCAAAGACAGACAGAAAGTTCGTCTTCCTGGCTTTATTGGGGACAGCAGACAAAGGACACAGTTATGGGGTAAACAGAAGTGAAAGAATATGAAGGATATCTCTTGATCTCTCTTGTCCACTGAGGGCACTGTTTCATGAGCCCTCAAGAAACCACCCAAGAACCTTGCGATTTAATTGGGGAAGAAGTGGTGGACGCCAAGTCAAATGAAGCGATTCTGTGATCAGGATTACATCCCTTAGTTTTATCCCCAGCCTGGGAGAGTCTGGGAATTGCTTGTTTCTATGAATATTTTCACAGTGAGGTTGATGGGAGGTAAAGTACCTTGGTTTCGGGTGACACGTTTTCACTCATCTTTGACCACACCCAGCACCCAGCACACGATCAATGAAAGGCAAATTAATAAAGGGGATTTCAATCAACTCTGGTAGTGATAATGATGATAATCGCTATGATAGCAATAATAGCTATGATTTCTGAGTGATGACTGTAAGATGTTATCGCGGATGGTCCCTGCTTTGTGAGTGAGAAAACAGGTGTGTGTAGGAGTCATGAAACTTGGCAAAGCCAGACAGAAAATTGCAGAGGCTGAAATCAAAGCAAATCTAGTCTTACTTAGGAGCAGGGGCTTCCTACCTCTTGGATGTTCTGCCTAGGTTGAGTTGAAGGGCTTTTATATAGGGAATTCCTCTATTTCCACAAAAGTTACTGATATTTCCAGTTAAGCTAAAGAGCGAACTCAGCCCACACCATCACAGAATATCTGCTTCTCAGTTCGTCCCGTCCGGTCAATCCACGGACATGCAGAGTGAGGGGTCGATCAAGGCTTCCTAGGAGGCTGTTTGCCTTGAACCATTCCCCGCCACGCTCCCCCCTCCCCACCCCCCCCCCCCCCCCGGAGAGGAGGGTGATGCCCCATGTGCTGGCTCCGGTCCCAGCCTGAGAATGGGGGAGTGGGCGAATAATACACGAGTAATTGCCTTAGGTGCGGGCCTGCTGCAGGGAACAGAAGAGGATTCCAGAAGGAAGCGGCACCCCCTTCCTCACTGCCCACCCCTTGGATTCCAGGGGAGCCTGGACTGTTTGAGTTCCGGCTGTGGCCGACTTCTAGGAATATAAACATTGCCGGGTTCCCCTGGGAATGGAGCCCGTGCTGCACGGAGCTCCATTGTAATTTATTAATCGCAATTATTTCAAGATGAAAATGTGAGCTTGCTATTTGGCCACACACACGTGTTACACATAAAAGGCTTCAAAATATCAAAAGAGCAATTTCCTGAGGGGGAAATGGAGCACCGAGGCTATGGCTTCAGACACTGAAGCTGGGGCCGTGGGGCCCGGTTACAACCCCCAGGCTGCGGCTCCTTTTGTGTGTTTGGGCTTTTCGGTTATTCCGGTGGCCTAGCCTCTGTCATGTGTCACACAAGCTTCCCATGTGGCTCGTTGGACATGGTGAAAAATGTTTGCAGTACCGAAGAAGGCGTCGGTGAGTGCCTTCGTCACCATTCTTGGCAACATCCATCAGGCAAGACTTTTTACATCCTCCGAAGCGGCCCTGCATCCCTGCCCTCCAGAAGATTCTAAGGCAGATACGTGAGGGCAAGTGTGCTGATTGCTCATTGGGGGGTCAAATTAAACGTCAAAAGGAAATCGAGGGACGCCCGGGTGGCTCAGTCCGTTAGGCATCGGACTCTTGATTCCCGGCTCAGGTCATGATCTCACAGTTGTTGAGTTCTAACCCCGCGTCGGGCTCCACAATGATAGTGTGGAGACTGCTTGGGGATTCTCTCTCTCTCCCTCTCTCTCTCTGCCCCTCCTCCACTCATGTTCTCTTTCTTTCAAAATAAAGAAATAAAAAACTTAAATAAAAATAAAAAAGAAATCAAAATGAACATTACAATGGTTATATGTTTGTTTATAAGCCCAAAGTAAGTTTGCCTTTTTTTTTTAAGCTTTTATTTATTAAGTCATCTCTATACCCAACATTGTGCTGAAACTCGCAACCCCTGAGATCAAGGGTCACAGGCCTTCCGCCTGAGCCAGCCAGGTGCCCCAAGTTTGGTTTTTAAGCTGGAGAAGGAAAAGGATGACCACGTAATTCATCCGTATACACATCTGGTGAGCAGCAAATGTCAGTGACACTGTGTGGGTGCCAGCAACGCCCACAGGACTTGGAAGTAGGAATCCTTGGGGGGGAGCAGCGGAGGAGAAACCAGGAGAGGCTCCTCTGTGGACCTCAGGCAGGCAAGGGCAGCGGATTCTCCATAGAATTGATCAGGGAGAAGGCTGGCCTGCAGGAATGAATGAGAAGAAGGGTAGAAAGAGAAGAGAGGGGGAGAGGGGGCAGAGGTGAAGAGGTTGGCGCCCCCACCCTGCTGGTCTAGATGAAAGCGGATTAGATGTTCTGCTTCCCTCGCTCTACGAACAGAGACAAAGCTCCCAGGGGCTAAGAAAAATGACAGTGTGTGAATGCCCTGCGTTTCCGGGGCAGAGAGAAGGACACACCCTGGCCTCTCCTTTTTTTTTTTTCAGGATCCCGCCCCCCCCAATGCACATTCAAGGAGCTGGGAAATTAACGAGGTGGTGGGGGGGAGGGGCTTCCCCAGAGAGGAGGAGCTGGATCCCACCAGAGAGGGAGGGCCTGCAGGGCATGTCTGCGCTGGGCAGGGAGGCCCGGCCCTCTGGCAACCTCAGCCGGACCGGACCGCAGATGGTCAGGAGAGGCGAGCGCTCTGCTGGGGGGCGCGCCCCGCTCCTGCTCCGGCCTCTCGCCTCCGACATCTCCGCGATGTTTATTAAGAGATGACAAGTCTATCAGGCCTCATGAGCAGTCTTTCACAGGGAGGAGATGTTCCCGTACACCCGGGGAGCCTCATCAATCTTGCGCCTGCTCCGGGCTGGGAGCAGCGGAGTGAACCGGCCCCTCTGCGCCCCGCCCCGCGCTCTCCCTGCGCCCCGGCTCTCCGCGCCTCGCAGCTCCGCGGGCCGCGACCGCAGGCCGCCCTTGGCAGGCAGTGCTTCCTGGAAAGGGATGGAAACGGCAGAAGAGAATCAACAGGGCCCTCTCCTCCCAGGTCGCTGGCTTTATGCAATACATTTCAGACTGCGAATCGCCATGGATAGGACCGAGCCCGGCAATGACCGCCCGCCCTGCAGCCGGCCTTGCGTGGCAACGTCTTACTGTATACAAATGGTTTGTGAGTTTCATGTCGTAGATACGAATATTACACCCCTCTCCGAGAGAACCCGTTGTCCATCTTTCCAAAATCTCCAGTTTGGATATTCCGCTGCGTGTGAATAAGCACTGGGTGTCTTTCCTGGATCCACGCTTTTTTAATTTTTCTTTCTGGAAAGAAGCTTTAACGTAACTACCAGCATTTGATACTCAAGGAAAACACTCCATTGGTCTGTGCAGGACGCAGAATTGATACTAGTAACTAGCCATTGTGAGCAGACCTCACTGAAGATATGGTTTTTGAGTATTATATATATACATATATATAGATATAAAATATATCACTGCATTTGTAAGTCAAATCTGCTACACATTTAATTTTCATTAGAATACCCCTAATCTGGGCCATGCAGCTTCAAGTCCTGAAAGACACTGTCAGATGGGACAATAATATCATTTTTTAAATTTCATTTATTGAGGCTTATAAATCCTTTTTTGGCACCGGTTCAGTATTTAAACATTCCAATCTAACACATCATAAGGTTGTTTTTTTATTTGGGGATGAGGGAGAGAGAGGATTATGTTTCGGTATCATGACGGCTTGCAAACATTTTTTTCTGAATCTTGTTCTTTACTGTAATGCATGCCTTTCAAAGATTTGACACTGGGCTTTGTTCAGAGACACGAAGAAGGTCATGAAAAATGGCTCTTTTTTCCTTTCCACAGCATCTCCAGGACTCTAGCAGAATCAGATAGGAATGAAAGATTGGGCTGGCTTCGTTCGTGGAAGAAGACCCGGCTGCTTGGGAGGTGCTTTTCAATGCTTACATTCCGAGATTTGTTTCAATGACCTAGATTGGTCCAGAAAGGAAGACAGTAATAATCAAAAACTAAATGGGTGCATATACCAGCCTATCCAGGGCCTGCCTTGGTACTCCAAATGAGGTTCCCCATGCTGATCCATGCCATGGCTTAATGCACGAGAGGTTTGTGTCCGTGCACACACATGAGTGTGTGTGTGTGTGTGTTTGCACACACACGTGTGTGTGCAGAGCAGTAGGGCAGATACAGCTCAGATCATTAAAGGGGCAATATAACACCAACATAAGTGACTCGATGGTGGGTCTAGCTCTGCTGGGGAAATCAAAGAGAATCTTGCAACAGTTAAATGAGAAATTGTATTCTTTTCCTTTTTGCATGAACGCGGCTGAAACCAGAAGAAGAGACTACTCGTCTACGGGAAAACTCAATAGGGCAAAAAAAAAAAAAAAATACTTTCCCAAGCTCCAAGGTAGTTTATGAAAAAGATTTTAGTTTCTAGAAGATGAGCTTCCAATGATGGGTTGAAATTTTTACTTCCGACATTTTTTGCTAAGACGGGAAGAAGCCTGGTTTGTACAGGGGGGAGATGGGGACCACTCCTCACCATTTCAGACTTGGTTTATTGAGATATAATGAACATACGTACACTTCACCCATTGAAAGGACACAACTCAGTGGCTTTTTATATAGTCATAGAATTGGACAATCAACATCACAATCAATTTTAGTACATCGATGACCCCCCTAAGGAACCCGGTCTCCCTTAGCCATTACCTCCCAACCCCATCGGCCTCTAGCCTTAGGCAAATAAGCATCTGTTTTCTGTTCATTGGATTTGCCTATCCTGAATATTTTATGTAAATGGTCACCTGAGTTGTGGCCCACTCGCTGACTGGTTTCTTCCACTTTGCAGGATGTTTTCAAGGTCCAGCCAGGTTGCCACACGCACTAGCTCATTCTCTTCTTTGCCGGATAAGATTCTGCGGTAAGGAGCAGTTTGATGGGCACCTGGGGTGGTTGCCACTTCTTGGCCGTTATGAATGACATAATGTTCTGGGAACATTCAGGGACAAGTTTCCGGGTGGATGGATGTCCACTTCTTTTAAGTGTCTATCCGGGAATGGCGTTGCTGGGCCCACACGACAAGTCTGGGCTTCACCTTGTGAAGGATCACTAGACCGCTTTCCAAAGCAGCTGCACCATCTTGTATGTCCGTTAATAGTGCATGAGGCCTCCGATTTCTCCACATCTTTGCCAATACTTGGTATTCACTGCCTTTTTGATTAGAGCCATCCTAGTGTGTGTGAAGTGGTGTCTCATTAGGAGTTCGATTTGCAGTTCCCTGATGGTGGATGCCGAGTGGTTGTTGTGTTTTTGTTTTTGGTCCTTTTGTATATCTTCTTTGGAGAAATATCTACCCAAATCTTTCACGCAGTTTTGAATTGTACTATTCGTCTTTTTATTATTGAGTTGTAGGAGTCCTTTGTATGTTCTAGGTACACGTCTCTTTTTTTTTTTTTAAAAAGAAAAGCTCGTTTTTTAAAAATTTTTATTTATTTTTATTGTTTTAGAGAGAGGGAGGGAGGGGGGAGGGAGAGAAAGAGAATCATAGGCGGGCTCCACATTGTTCAGCACGGAGCCTGACATGGGGTTCGATCCCTCAACCTGGGCTGAAGCCAAGACCAGGACGCTCAACCAACGGAGCCACCCGGTGCCCCTGGGTACCCATCTCTTATCAGATACATTATTTGCAAACATTTTCTCCCAGTCTTTTCTTTTTCTTGATAGTATCCTTCAAGCACAGGGTTTTAATTTTTGATAATATACAACATTTTTCTCTCTTTCTTTCTGTCTTTCTGTCTTTCTTTCTTTCTCTCTCTCTCTCTCTCTCTCTCTCTTTCTTTTCTTCCTTCCTTCCTTCCTTCCTTCCTTCCTTCCTTCCTTCCTTCCTTCCTTCCTTCCTTCCTTCCTTCCTTCCTTTTGGCTTGTGTTTTGGTGTCATGATCTGCTTTATTTTTAGATGATTCTTCAAAGGAACTCCTAAGCTTTTGGACTGGGCCTGTGATGGGACTATTGAGAGTGAGTGGTATTGGAGCTGATGGCATTAAAGATAGATACTAGTGAATTTAGGAAACCAGATTACTGCTTCGGGCATCTTCATGACATACCAAAATGTTACCGCATATTGGTCAGAAAAATGTGTTGTAAAAAATTTATTGTCTAAATCCGTATAACTATGTGCAATATATGAAACATATATAATGCCTATGTAAACATATATGTAATATACGAATGTATATGAAACATATATGTAATATATGAATGTTTAGTATTTCTTTCATCACCTCCAAAATGTGATACAGTATGCTGCCACCAGGTGGTGGTAGCAGCAGCCTGGAATGATCAGTCTCATTGTTTGAACTTTGAGAAACATGGTGCATCTGAAATCCGGGTTTTCTACTCTAGCCTATTACATTTATAAGAATACCTTTCCAAGACATAACAATTGAACTTTCTAATAAAATCAAATTCTAAGTATTAATCTTATTAAATGTATTTAATAAGAAGATAAGGAGAAGAAAAGAGAAAGAATAAACATTTACTGAGCACTTACTACCTGAGTCTATTTCCACCATTTGATTTAATCTTCATGATACCATTTCGATTAGTGTCCTCCGTTTAAGGATGTTTAACTTCTTTGTCACACAACAATCACACATCAGAGCTTAGGCTGCCTGGCTATGAAGTCTGTACATCTACTACTATGGCTCTATTTTGTGGTTTCCCATCAATAAATAAAACATACATCCCCGTTTGACTACCATTTAGTACCCATCCATGGTACCAGGCACTACGCTAGGTAATTATCATAAATGTAAGTATCATTAAGGTTTTAGTCCTAATTATTATCTAACATTGCTTAAAATAAAGTTGCTCTTTCCTAGACTGGCTAAGGGTTCTCTTCCTCTCTCTCTCTGCCTGTCTTCTTCACCCTTTCCTTAAAACCAAAATCCTTCATAGGTTGGTAGGTGGTTTGGGGTTTTCAACTCAGGACGCCGTATCAAAAAGCCCGAATTCTCCAGGAACGAGTGGGCAGCTCTCTGTAGTTTGCAGGTTTCGTATTTCAGCCTCGGAATCCCTGTTTCTCGGCTTGGTGTAAGAGACACTAATTGGGTGGCAGCCTCGCCCACACAGATCCCCGAGCTTCCCCAGGGCAGAAATTCTGTCTCCTTGCTTTCCGTTTTATGTTTAGCTCCTCCGAAGGCCTTTGGTGCCTCGTAAGTGTGCACAAATATTTATGTATGTTTTGACTGGTCAGGCCTTTGACGCCTGCCCCCCCCCCCCCCTTAGCTATAGCTTCGGATCCGGACGATTTACACCTGATCCAAGCTGGGCCAGTTCTTCCCTGTGATTTCTGAAATTTTGACAGAAATCACAGGGATGTGAAACTCGGTGCTCTAATGCAGCTCCCTATAGAGCAGGGGCCCTAACTCCCCCTGTTCTAGTTGCTTTAGTCATTTCCCGGGGCCTTTAGTCATTTCCTTCAATTTTTTGAACTACTTCAGTGTTCTTATAGCTCTTTCACTTAACTTAGGTTGGGGTTAATTTAACCAATATGCTTAAGCTGCCAGATTTAATGGACTCCCACTCTTCCTTCCTCCTTCCTTCCTTCTTTAATTCCTCCTACCCTTCCTTCCTCCTGCCCTCCTCCCTCCTTTCTCCCCTCCTTCCTCTCTCTCTCCCTTTCTCCCTTTCTCTCTCCCTTCCTCTCTTCCTCCCTTCCTTCCTCCTTCCCTTCCTCCCTTTCCTCCTCCTCCTCTTAGCCCTCCTTCTTCATCGAGAAAGACTCTTTCGCTTCCTTCTCTTTTACCTCCATCCACACAATAACTTCAGAGCTTCTTTGTGTCCTAACATGAAAATCTCCAAGGTTCTTTATGTCCCCTTTCAGGTTCCACGTTAGTTGCCTTTAATGACAAGGGGTATGTTCTGCCTGCTTCCGTGTATTTCCAGAGGGATGCCTGCCCAGAGTTTTTGACTTTTACATACACTTCTTCTCTTTACCGTGGCAATTATTATTAGGTTCCAATATTTATAACCTGTCTCTACAAGAGAGATCTTCAAAATTGATTTTTAAAACCACATATGCACTCAGGATAAGATTTTTTTTAACCAAAATTATAAACAGTGTTCTGAACGATGAAGTGGTTTCCTCCAGATTTGGAAAGGATACACACACATATGTACCGGATCTGCTGGACCGAGAGTTGGGAGAGCAAGGTTTTTCATGAACTAAGATACGGGAGGGTAGGGTTGGAGGTGGTTGGGTTTAAGGCTGATATTTCTCCAGAGTCATGAAGAAAGTACAGGCACTGGGGACGCCTGCGCCTGGGTCACGTTCCTCACGTAACGTGTGCAAAAATCACCACAAATGCCTTTCCCATCTTGAGGCGATATCAGTGCATACAAATATTTTAGCTATTTTGCTTTTCAGCATATCGGTGCTGATTACAAACAGGAAAGGAGTGATTAAAAGCTAATCGTTTCCAACAAGTTGGCCATGGAGGGCAAAAATCTAGTGTACTTCCTCCTGACTTTTATTACCTTCCCTCCTCCCATTTCCGAGGTTAAGTTTGTAGTAATGATGACGAGAAAATCCAGGAGAGCCTTTAAAGCTTTTGGGAGCCCAGAGCATTTACTCGGGAGTCGGGGAGAACGTGGGGTTGTGAGAAGCTGCTAGCCCCTTGCTCTTTCCACATACGCCTTGGAAATTTGGACCTCCGATCGTGAGAACTGAGTGAGGTCTGCAAGTAGGGCAGGTGTGGATGCAGAAGGGGAGCTCCAGACAGGGGAGTGGCCTCAGGAGTGATGGGAAGGGAGAGACACCAGGGCCTGGGCAGCCCTTTTGAGCCCTGAGTCATTCCCGGAAGTTTTCAACAGCCTTGCGAGAGAGGTATGGCTGCCTGGATTTCCCCAGGACAGGAAAGGCGTGTAAAGAAAGTTGAGGAACCCAGGAGGCCATCTGTTTACGGAGGTGAAGTCAGGAGCTCCTGATAAGGTGATTCTGAAAATCCAACTCATCTCTGTTAGGGGACTTTTACTAGCCCCCAAGGTATATTCTCTGCTTCTTTAGAATGAATCTCTACCAGGCGCGCCTGTGTGGCTCAGTCAGTTAGGCACCCGATTTTGGCTCAGGTCATGATCTCTCTCTTCAGTGGTTCGAGCCTGTGTTGGGTTCTGTGCTGACAGCTCAGAGCCTGGAGCCTCCTTCGGATTCTGTGTCTCCCTCTCTCTCTGCCCCTCCCCTGCTCTCTCTCTCTCTCTCAAAAATAAATAAAAACATTTAAAAAATTTTTAAAATGTATCTTTACCAAACGGAGGGAAGAATGATCACCCTTTGAAACCTAGCAGAAATCCCCTCTCCCTATTTCTCCTATAGGCAGAACAATTACTGTTGTTGTATGTTCTCAAAGCCCTTTATACAACTTCACTGTACAGTTACTCATTGTTAAAGTTCCTTCTTCCCTCCTTCCCTCCTTCCCTCCCTCCCTCCCTCCCTTCCTTCCTTCCTTCATTCCTTTCTTCCTTCCTCCTTCCTTCCTTCCCTCCTTCCCTCCCTTCCTTCCTTCCTTCCTTCCTTCCTTCCTTTCTTCCTTCCTTCCTTCCTTCCTTCCTTTCTTCCTTCCTCCTTCCTTCCTCCCTCCTTCCTTCCCTTCATTGTTTCTTTCTCCCTTCCTTCCTCCTTCCTTCCTCCTTCCTTCCTTTCTTCCTTCCTTCCTTCCCTCCTTCCTTCCTTCCTCCCTCCCTCCCTCCTGTCCTCTCTCTCTCGCATTCTCCCTCATTCTCTTCCATAAATGATTTGTGCCCCTACCATGTGTCTTGCAGGGCGATGGGACCCGCGGAGGGCAGATACACAGGTCACTAGGAGACACCAGCTCGCAGCCTCAGGAAGCAAACACAAGTGACTGGTGTTACCAGACAAGGAGCTGAGAGCCCAGAGAGGAGGAGGACGTTTCCCAAGAGGACTGTGGACGGATCTGGCTGTGAAGACTGGAGGCATGCTGTTAAGTATACGACAGCCACAGAGCAAGACTGAGTCCAACAGGAGTCAAGGTTCTGGGGTGAATGTGCCTGCCTTGTGTGGTGGGAAGCCTCCTCGGCTCATCCGGGCTGGAGTGAGCCTATGGAGGTTCTGTCCGTGTCACCGTGTCCTCCGACTGGCGGCTTCTCCTTACCCTGAAAGGCTATAATACTGTCCACTGTGAGCTTAACTTTGGAGATAGTTGGTCAACTGTCCACACAGCTCCTCCTTCTAAACTGTCCTCTCTCTCCTCAGTGGCTCACCACCTCCCATCAACACAGGGCCACCGGTCAGGCTGATCTCCTGGCCCCACCTTTCAAATATAACACTTACGAGTGAAACGCTTCCAAGGACTCATTAAATGGCAGCTCTGATTCTTTTCCCCCACATCCTGAACTAGCTCATTCCCTCAGGTTTTCAAGATGTCTGCTTTCCTGGGGAAACAACAAATCCTTCCTGTGTGTAAATGAG
This sequence comes from Paguma larvata, assembly GCA_030068075.1. Taxonomy (NCBI): domain Eukaryota; kingdom Metazoa; phylum Chordata; class Mammalia; order Carnivora; family Viverridae; genus Paguma; species Paguma larvata. The sequence continues at coordinate 50,948,485 of CM057840.1, read as the reverse complement.
ATTAGCTTTCTTGAGTACCTCTTTGCATTTTGAATGGGTCTTTCTGGAAACAGAACGACTTAAACCGAGGACTGGTTCCAACGCTGGAGCTTCCGAAAGCCACTGAGGAGGAGCCGTAGGGAGGTATTGTGGAGCCGTGTGGGTTCCAGAGCTCTCTGGGCTGAGCCCTCAGAGAAGGCTCCCCACCCAGCTTCTGAAGCCTGGCCCCCAAAGATCATATCACTTTGGTTTCTGTCTCTTTGTAATGACCATCCAGAATGGCTTCAATGTGTTTTCCATGTGTGCAAATGGCTGTAACTTTCGAAAGATGTCTTGGTGGGGGATGGTTTGGAGAAAGGGAGGGACGGGGGCATGAAACAATCTGGCTGAGCTTGGCGCACAGAACCAAACGCAGGGAAGAGGGAACAGAGGCCACAATAAAGCACACTTCTCTGTGCCATTTCTGCTGCTCGTCCTGCTCAGAGCTGCTCTTAGGCTCCCAGCGTGTTTGTGGGACTCCATAACCAAGTGTGGAACCAAGCACACTTCTCTCCCTCTTGCCGCCCCTCTCTCTCCTTCTCCTACACGTTACTTTTCCTAGCGGGCACTTTCTAGGTAGGCCCTGGGGACCTCAAGACATCCTAGAATCAGTCTTGGTTAAGGAGCTCGTTGACTGGTCGGAAAAGAGAGGAGGAAATACACAGCACTCACGATAATCACCGCGAACACTGAAATTCCTCTTACTGTGCACAGCCACCAGGAGAGTTTTGCATTTCTTCGGATTTTTCTTACATTGCATTTTTTCACTCCGTCAATACTTCTAACACTGTGAAGTGGATACTCTTTTCCTGATCATATTTTGTCAACCCCTTTATTTTCTTTACTGTTTATTTATTTTCTGAGAAAGAGAGAGACAGAGCACCAACAGAGTTGGGGCAGAGAGAGAGGGAGACACAGAATCCGAAGCAGGCTCCGCGGTCTGAGCTGTCAGCACAGATCCCAATGCGGGGCTCGAACTCATGGACCCCGAGATCATCTGCTGAGTCGAAGTCAGACGCTAAACCAACTGAACCACCCAGGTGCCCCTATTTTCTAGAAGGTAGTTTCATGTGGGGTTTGAATTCATGAACTGTGAAATCGTGACTTGAGCCTAATTTGGATGCTCAACTGACATTATCCTATTTTGAAAATGGGGGGACTGAGGTGCTGAACAATTAAGTAACTTGCTCAAGGTCATGTATCTGGTCAATGGCCAGGCTGATTCGGTCCCAGGCTAATTAACTGCACCACGCAACGCCTCCTCTGCCCATGACATTGCTGTTTCACACCTGACGGGCACTTCTGGGAAGGCTTCCTGGAGGAGATGAAAAATGAATACAAATTTCTCAGGCGAAGGAGGAAGCAACCTCCAGGGGAAAAAGGAGTATTCTAGCCCAAGGCAGTGTCAAAGTCCGGAGATGTGAGAGGCAGGCTGAATCAGAGAAGTCACCAGAGCGAAAGGAGCAAGCTGTCGTACGTGCAGAAGCTGGAGAGGTAGATAGCAGCCAAATGACCACGGGTCTTCTTTTCCAAGCTGGAAATGTGGACTCGATTCTGAAAGCCAGGCAGAGCCTCTAAAAATCTTAAGGATGACGAGACTTGAACTATAGACACTCCTACTTTCATTTTGTGCATTTCCGAGAGCCACGACGCCAAGGATGGAGGCGCACAAAGAACGGCCAAGCCTCCCTTACTGTCTCTCTCTCCCTACCCCGTATCTACCTCCCACATACACTAGGACTTTTTCTCATTCATTCGTTCATTTATGCAACACTTATTCAACAGCTACTTAGTAAGTGCCTCTTCTGTGTCAGGAACTGCACTAGGTACACATGACAAACATGAACGAAGCACAGGGATGCCCTGAAAAGGGGAGGGATGCGGGGACACAGACATCTACACACGGAATTTTGAAGCAGCGTGTAAAATGCTAGATCCTGGACGCGTCCCAAGTGCCAAAGCTGAACCTTGGAGGAGACGCTAGGTCTTGATGGTTAAGAACATAGACCCTGGAGTCACGCTGCTCTGGGTTCAAATCTCACTTCTGCCACATAGTAGCTGTGTGGCTTTGGGTCCTTACTCATTTCTCTGATTCTTAGTTTCCTCATGAGCAAATGTAGCTCATAGAGTTGTTACAAAGATTGAAGGAGTTAAACGTTTTTTTAAAGTTACTGAGTACCATACAAACGCAGAAGCCCCGAAGTGACAATGTTCCCCAGTAGATGTCACTGCGACATAGGAAGTTAGGCGAGATGTCTGAGTTCAAGTCTACCACGTAACGATGATCCCTTCAGAAAACCGGCACGCAAAAAGCTTTCTTTTCAAAATACAAAAACACAGCAGAGGGTTAGTAGGCTGTGAAACGGACAGGGGTCAGGGTTCATGATCACCTTTCCTGAAAGATTCTCCTAAGTCTTGAGACCTACTTGAAAGTTTTCAGTCTTTTCCATAGCGGCTCTCTGATGGAAGCGATTTTTCTTTCCGTTTCCTAGAAATCGTGGATTTGATTTCTTTGGCTTAGGTTTTGTCAGGGAGCCCCTTCTCATTTCCAAGTTTTTCAAACCATTTCTGAGAAGGCATGTGACTAATGGCTGTCAGAAGCCACCAACACCTAATTTGAAGAGGAACTCAAGAGGGGGACTTGGGGACCAGGTGGTACAGGAAAAAGCTTCAGGCGGCAAGAGGCAGCGTCACTGGGAGTGGCTTCATGCCAACTAAGTTTGAGCCTACGGCCGTATTTTCTGTGGACCAGGTAAGGTCAGAGTTCAGCGATTCAGGTTTGGTTCCACGACCTCTATAAATACAGATCCCTGCTCAGACATAGCACAGCGGGTGAGTGATTGTATTTCTTCTGGCTTTTGATTCTGACATGACCAGTCCTCAAGGTCAAGTAGGAAGGCAGACACCACCGGGATCATCATACACTCCTCTACTTATCAGATTTCTTACAGAAAATTTCCTTCGGACCAGGCTCACTGTCAGGTGGAGGGATGCAGAGGTGAGTAATGCATGGCCCCTTTCCTTAAACAGTTCCCGGTCTGGACGCGAGCGGGAGAAATAGACATGCCAGTGTAGAGCTATCATGCAATCTTTCAAATGTTATTTAAGAAGTGTCAATGACGTCTGTAAAGAAGGGGAAATTGGACCTTTGTACTGAAGGACGAATGGGGGTTTGTCATGTGGAGAAGTGGGAGAAGAACATTCCAGATGGAAGAATCAATGCCCACCCGAGGACAGCGCCTCAATGGCCAAACCAATAGCAATTGCTCTTAATTGAGGGTCTGGGAGTTTGGGTGGAAAAATGAGGTGCTGCCTTCAAATCCAAGGAGACTGGGTGCTGGTGCTAAAGAGGCCCGAAGACCTTATAAAAGTGCTAAATGCTACCGGGGTGGAACCACCCTTTTTTCCTCTAGAGTTCATCCTGTAACTTCTATATCCATGCTAGGCAATAAGCGCTCACCTCATTTCACAGGGACTGGGCTACGAGGGTAATTTAGAGCACATGGTACAATTCGCCCTGGCTCTTGTGAAGGAAGGCCCCGGTACAAAAACCGACCAGCTTTAATGCCTACTAGCTAATAGTAATAAGGATGTTAGTAATCGTTCATCCCATTGAGTGCTGTCTGTCAAGCCCCATATTAAATGATGTATGTGTATTATCTCATCTAATCCTCATACCAACCTCACGAAGAAGAAGGCAGGATCGTGCCAAGTATGCAGTGAAGCTTGGGCCGTGGTCACCTGAGGCCGGACTCCCTGGGTTCGTAGCTTGACAATATTCCTTATTAACTGTGTGGCCTCAAGAAATGGCTCAGGGCTTCCGCGTGCCCTCAGTGTCTCCATCTATAAACTGGGGATAATGACGGTATCTACTTTTGTGTTATGAATTCATTTTAGGAGGGGGCGCCGGACGAGCCACCCTGGGCTGCAGACTGCCCTTGGTGTGCGGAGCCGAGAATGGTTTCCAAAACCTACTTTGTATCCAGCTGGTACCACCCATTCCTCACTCGCGGTGAATGAATCTAAGAAACTCAACAGGTCCAAGCAATCGCCAGAAAGCTATTTGTTGTGATTGGAAAACACTCAAAGAAATGGAGTGGTTCGTAGATGATTTAATATTTTAGAGGCGGCACGTGTGAATGAGTAAGCTCAGGGTATATGAGCGAGTTTACATTCCACATCAAGGTTTTACTTAAATTTTACATTTTGTTTAAATGAGAAGTAAGATCAATGTAATATGGCTTAAACCTTTCTCAGAAATTTATGGCTTCTTTTAATAAACCTCATAAAAGACACCTTTAAACATATGCAGCGTTCTTAATGTAATGGTTCCATTCCTGAAATATATAGTATTTAGGTAGCATCTAAAATGCTGTAAAAGTATCACAAAGGCTGTAAAAATATTGTTAACGGGAAGAAATCTTTCAGAGGGATAAATATTTTCTTGGAAAAGGAAAACGCCGTGAACCTTTTAGGCAGGGGAATGGCTTGGTTTTGAAAAATAACAATTTGCCTTTTTTATGTCCTTTCTGTGGTTCTGCTTCAGCCAATTATTAGATTAAAGCAAGCTGTTGCTACGTGCCCTAGAAACTCAGACGGATTTGATGGTGCGCCCAAAGTTTGTGAGGACAAGTACCATTTAAAGCTTTAATGAGGTCAGGGGAACAAAGAAGGAGCCCGGCTGAGTCCTTTGTGTTATTTTAGGACCGTATCTTAGAATTACGAGGCTTGCATAATGCCAGGGAAAGAGCACAGGATTTAGAGTTAAAAGCCCTCAGTTTGAGACCTGGCTCTGCCGTTTACTGGCTCTGTGACCTTGGCATAGTCACTTAAATGCTCTGAGGCTCAGCTTCTGGGGTCTAGAAAACAGAATTGAGGTAGCTCCTCTGGCCACTTGGTGAGGATTATTGTCGAGTCACACGGGTTAATGTAGAATAAAGTGCTTCGGAAGCTAGAAAGGCATAAAGTGCTCATAGACTTCGTTTAGTTGACAAACATTTTTGAGCACTTATTACGTGCAGCCTCAGAGCAGAGCCACCTGTCAACCATGCTACGTGGATGAGAGTCTATTCCGTCAGTAAAGAGACATAGCTGCTTTCTTCTTTGGTGACCTTTTCCCCTATCTATTAATCGCCACCTTCAGAAAGCTTTCCATTGCATATAACCTAAAACATGTATAACTGTAATGAGTAGGGAAGCATTCTGTGCTATGGTTGGAAAGAACACTGAATCCAGCCTCTTTCTCACACAGAGAAAGCACAGGTCCAGAGGGGGAATGATGTGCCCTGCCAAATTCAGTTTTTGTCCACTACGAGCCACAATGCTATATACAAACATCAGTAAAATAAGAGAAAGAATACGTCTCCTGCCTACTGCACAGACTTACACTGCATGAGCAGGGGAGTTCTGGAGGATGAAGAGATGGAGGCTAAGGCCAATTCAGGAGGGATTTTGTATATATGTCAAGGAATTTAGACATTATCCACAAATGTGGGACTCCAGTAAAATATTTTAAGCAAAAGAGTTATGGAATTACATACATGTTTCAGAAAGAAGAACCTGGGACAGTGTAGAAAATGAGTCATTCTAGTCATGACAGGAGACAAGGGGACATGTTGAAAGCAGTTCCTTAGACTCCCTGGGAAATGATGTTGGTTTGACTGGTGGACTGTCAGTGGGGACAGGAAGTATGAGACCACTGAGCATGGTAGGGACTGGAAGAGAGCTCCTCCATCTCTAGCTTGGGAAACTGGGTGAGTGATAGCTTTCACTGGGAAGGAAGGAAGGGAAGAGGAGGAGGAGGAGGAGGAGGAGGAGAATGAGAAGTAAGAATTGATCGAAGGGGGAAGCGGGGAAGATCTTCAGTTTAGGCTAGCATTTAGAGGCAGATGGAAAAAATATGTAGTTGAAAAGAGCTTAGAACTTTGAAAGAAACTCTTTTCAAAAGACATTTATTTGCTATTTCTAACCCCTATGATGAACACAGTTTAGGTTCCAGTGTAGACTGTGAGAAAGAAAACACAATCTGGGGTGGAAAATAATAACAGTAATTAAAAGAACTAACATTTATGTAGCCCTTATATGCCAGACACGCAGTGTTAATTCTTTTAGCATGTTATTTCTCACATCGAGCCAATGGGAAAAGAGGTAAACCTGTTGCATAGTTGAGGAATGAAGCGTCAGAGGGGTTACGATAAATTCAAAATCATACTAGACCTTCTAAGCAAGGACTCAGAGGGGATCGCTCTGCCTTCTGAGAATTCGTGGCTTTTCTCAAGTAGGAAAAATTATCAGATATTAATTCTTTAAATGTACGTTTTCACTACGCCCTCTCTACTCTTCTACTGGGATCTATGTTGGAGCCTATCAGGGTATCCTCCACATCTTCTAACTTCTCTTTCATTTTTATTTTTATTTTTAGAAATGCTTATTTATTGATTTTGAGAGATGGGGGAGAAGCCAAGAGAGGGAGAGAATCCCAAGCAGGCTCCAAGCCATCAGCACAGAGCCTGATGTGGGGCTCAAACCCACAAACCTAGAGATCATGACCTGGGTCAAAATTGAGAATCTGACCCTTAACCAACTGAGCCACCCAAGCACCCCTTAACTGCTCTTTCATTTTCAAAAATTGCAACCTCCATTTTAATAGGACTCGACTACTAAGCTTAATAAAATATTTAATCTGCTGTCAATTCCATTCAATTAATTTCCATTTTTTATATTGTAGATTTGTCTCTGGAAGGTCAATTTATGTCCTTTTAACAACCGTATTCTGTGTCTTAACCTACAGCCTCAATCTCTCTTCTAGTGTTTTGAACTTACAAAAACAGTTTTAAATATTGTTTTAATGACTTGTACACTAATTATATCATCTGTGCCATTTCTTGGTCAGTTGCCGTCCATTTCTTTATCTACATGATGGGTCATATTTCCTGATTCTTTTCATGTCCGGGAACTTTTGACTGAATGCTAGACATTGTGGTTGTTACTTTTTGTGTGATAGATGTTTTTGTACTCCTAAAAGGATCTCTTGAACTTTGTTTTGCAAAGCGATTTTATTATTCAGAAACAGTTTAAATCTTTTGGATCTTGCTTTTAGGCTTTCTTAGATGGGATGGAAACATGTCTAGTCTAGCCCAATTTTACCCCACGGCAGAGGCAGACTCTTCTGAGTACTCTACTTGATGGCCCATCAATTATGGGATTTGCTACTCTGGCTGGTGGGAACAGGCAATATTCTTGGCTCCGTTTGAGGATAAGTAATTGGTCCTTCTAATCCTTCAGGTCGATCTTTCCTTGGGTTTTGCTACTTTCCATAAAGGAGGACTCTGCAGATTTCCACGTTCTGTCCTCACGTAGTTCTCTTTTCTTTGAGATTCTTCCCTGAAAACTCTAGCAGCCTTAGTCTAACTGAATTTCTAGCTTCATTTCCTCACCTCAGAGACTGTCTTTCTAGGCTTCCTCTCCCTATGCTGTAGTCCAGACATTGTTTCCAGCAATCTGGGGAACTCATGGGACTCAGTCCATTCGGGTCCTGTTTGCAAGGCTTCTTCCTCCTTTGTTGTCTCACATCTAATGCCTTGAATTATGTTGTTTCGTGTATTCCACATGGTATTTTTTTGTTTCGAGAGGAGGGTAAACCCAGTCTCTGTTAATCCAGCTTGTCCAGAAGAGTAGTTTTCACAATGCCATTGTGACCAGAAGTCAGAGAGATATTGAACACGCTGAAAACTACTGAGTCATAACCCAAAGACTGAACCAGGTGTTAAAGGGAGATCAGAGAGTGAAAGGAAGAAGAATAAGAAGAACCAAAGAGCTGTATATTATCTTCCTACTTTGAAACGTGGTCCCTAGTGACAGTAGAGAAAAAAGAGGCAGTTGCAGAACCATATATTCCAACCATCAAGGTCAACTGTTGGCCAAGCCAAAGTTTTTGTTTACTTGATTGTGGTTCTCCTTTTGCTGTCTTAGAAAACTCTGGTAGCCCACTAACATGTAGTTCCACATATTTCTGTAGGGCTCTGGGGCACTAGAATACCACTAGAAGGACCAAACAACATGGATGAGTTTGGGGCACTCAGATATAGATGGCTTTAAAAACCATCAGGCAAAACTGATTCAGCTCTAGGCACTGAAACCCCAAATTTGTACTAGTTTCCCAAGGCTGCTGTAATTAACTACCACAGACTTGGTAAATACCACAAACAGAAACGTATTCTCTTGTAAGAGCCTGGAAGTCTGAAATCAAGGTGTCAGGAGGGCCATGCTCCCTCTGAAGGCTCCAGGAAAGAGTTCTTCCTTGTCTCTTCTGGCTTCTGGTGGGTCCCGGCATTCCTTGGCTTGTGGCTGCATAACTGTCCATAAGATTTCTTGAGTGTGTGGCACATGGTGGGGGCTGTCAGAGCTGAGAAAGATTTGGGAGGGGATGGGGCAAAATTTTCAAGTCTGCAGCAATGTGAAGAAGTCACAAAGCTCATTAACAACCAACTCTCAGGGAGAAAGGCCACTTGGAAACAGAGGCAGAGATTAAAACCTGATACACAAAGGACGTAGAGCAGTTCACAGTATCAGATCTACATGTTAGTGTCACTGTTATTGGAAAAGGTCACCAGGATTCCTTCTCGATTGACTGGGATGGTCACAGGGATTTATTCAGATTGGTTCCTATTTCTGAGATTGCCCTGTCCTTTGTCGCTTGATATACAATCTTTTCAAAATTGTTGTTTCATATATTTTGTATGTATTTGTTTCAACGGAGAGGGTGAATCTAGTCTCTGTCTCTTTAAGTTTTCTGGAAGCAGAAGTCTCAGAATGCTGTCTTAACTAAAACTCAGAAAAGAAAGTCAATGCTTCTAAAGAGCCCGATATCAGTAGTATACAGAAACATAAGGTTAAACAGAACAGGGTTCTAAAATTCTGAACGTTTCTTTGTGAACCTGCCTCGACTCTATTTTTAATTTGTTTTCAGCCAAAGCCTCAATGAATTATGACAACAGCATGACCCCTGTTCCAGGATGCATGTAGACATCGGAGCTCACATCTCATAAACTCTCTCTTTATGCTGATCTGACATTACACCAGGGGAACAATGAAAAATATTTTCCCAAACACTCTCTTCTCTGTAGGTACCATCACGTTATTCATTCATCCACTCACTCTGGAATCAAGTCATTACAAAGAAGGTGGTGGGAAGTGGCTGAGTCCTGGATATATTTTGGAAATACTTGTTTTTGACATTACGTGCTGAAGAATTAAATGTGGGGGATGAAGGCAAAACAGCAACCGCGGATAACGATTGGGTTTTGTGCTTTACTAACTGAGTGGATGATGCTGTCATTCACTAAGGGGAGGAAGGCTAAGGGGGGTAGGGAAATAAGATCCGTGTTGTGGTTGTGGTACGTTTGAGGTACCATCAGACATCTAAGGGGGTGATGCCAAATTAGCACTTACATTTATAAACTCAGTAGAGAAGTCCAGCCTGGTGGCATGTTTTCGGGAGTTCTGAAAAAATATATTTGCACACATACATAAATGCGCATATATGTATATACATATATATGAAAACATAATGATTATATATTAATATGTATTTGAAATACACATATCTTAAATATATATATTATTTACAGCACTCAGAAAGGTCATCTGAGGAGAAAGGAAGAGCAAGGCATAGGACACATTCTTCAGGTTCTTGGAGCACTATAATGTTTAAGGATGTTGCAGAGAAAGAGATGTCATTTAAGGGATTGAGAAGGCAGTGAAATCGGAGGAGGAAAGCTGAATGTGATAGACTAAAGCATTACAGAAGAAGGTATTAAAAGAAGGGTGTGACCAACTGGGTCAAATGCTGGGCAAAATTTGAATAAGGTGTCCACAGCGATCTGCCTTGCAAAATGCAAGTTAGTGTTGACCTTGAAGAGTCCTGATTCAGGGCTCGGAGACGTGGGCCAATGCCCAAGGAGTGACTGAGGAGGGGACGAGATGTGAGGACGGGGAGCCAGTGAGCACACACAACTCTTCTGAGTCATTTTACTACCAATGGAGCAAATGAATGAGATGGAAGCTGCTGGAAATCAGGGTTGAGGGGACTTCACTCGTTTCCATCCTCAGACGGGTGTGAAGGTTTGTATCCTGATGATCGCGATCCAGTAGAGAGCCAGAAGATGATGGTGGAAGAGGAAAAGGGGGTATTTGCGGGAGGGGGGGAACACTAGAGTAAGTGAGGAAGAATGGGCTCCAAGATGTGGAGAAGGAGCAAGTGAATTGACCTGGGCTGTAGCTGAATTGTCTTCAGGGCAGGATGCACACAACAATGACCCCGAATTAAAAGGAAAGCACTTGTGCGTGTGTGTGTGTGTCTGTGCGTGTGTACACATGTGTGTATGTGTTTTCCATCAGCGGCATTCGGCCGCTGAGGTGCAGAGGCAGTGTGAGTGGACAGGTGCATTTCACAGGACGGACATGTCGCTAGGCAGGTATGATGGCGGCAGCCAGAGGCAAAGAGGTGAAGGTTGATTGGTGTCTCAACATAGAACCGTGCTGGTAAGCCGGGCAATAGGGACACAGGAGGACGGAGTAACCTATTTCTGATGCTGGCCCAGGAAACTGCTCCAGCCACACTGCTCTGGAGAATTCAAGGACACAGTTCTGCTACATGTTGGCCCCTCGGGGACAGAGGGCTTGCCTCCAGCTGTGTTCCTGGAAACTACTGCGTCAGGTGCTGTGCCCAAGACCAAGAAAGGGAGATTTAAACATTAAAATGATCCTTCTCTTGTCTTTGAGGGTCTAAGTTTTACTCCTCAGAACACCCGATTCCCTGGATTGGTCCTTATGTGTCTTTCCCTTTCTGCTGTGCCTCTACTTTGCTCCTGGTAAGGGAGATGTCCCATAGGGGCTGACACAGCCCTCTGGCTCCCTCCAGTGACACCAGATCCCTGTGACCACCATGTCGGGGCCTCTCGAAGGGAGGAGGTGTGGAGGGAAGGCTTGAGAGAACAAAGCACAAGCCCAGAAGTTGGAAGACATGACCTTGGGTCCTGAATGTGCCCAGGCTAGTCGTGTGCCACGTCTGGTCGATCCTGAGCCTCCACGCCTGGAACTTTCCTGGAACACGAGCTCTCGCCCTGACTACCCAGAGACTCACCATTAAACATACGGAGGGGACCTTAGAGATTTTAAAATTTGCTCATTAGTGTGAGGCAGCTAAGGCTCCAAGGAGGGGTCGAGCTCACTTACCTGAGCCTCAGAGCCTGGTCTGGGGCATACATGCCTTAGACTCCTAGTCTGGTGCTTTCTTTATATTTGCTATTCCTTTACAAACCAAGAGTCGGTCGCTTAACCGACTGAGCCACGCCTCCCCTCTCCAGTTTCACTAATTGCATCATTGTCTCCTCCCCACCCCCCACCCCATTCACAGTTCTGTGTCAGGCATGCCAGTTCTGTGTTCACATAAGTGGACAAAGGAGTAAACAAATTCATTTTGGTCCTACACATGCAGTGTGTGACAGTTTCCAGTTTGGGGATAAAAATAATATAATCTCTGATTTGGGGGGAATGAAGTCGCTGAGGTCCTGCCATCCAAAAAGCCCTTTTTTCATAAACATAACGGCCATGATGTTTACTCCCGCTAAGGATGGAGGTCCAGGACCTCTGGGAAAGAAGCCCCCCCAGTCCCCCGTCCCTCATCCCCCACTGCCTCTAAGTCTCAGTCAAGGTTTAGGGCAGCACAGGCTCTTGGAACTTTCTACTCTTCTGGGGGCACTACTTCTCTTTCCTTTCTCCCTCCCATCTCCCTCTCTCTCTGTCTCTCTCTCCCCCTCAGCTAGGAGGTGGCTCTGTATGTATCCGACATGCTGGGGTCAGATACCAAGGAACACGCAGCCATAAAGCCCCTGAAAAATCTACGATCAAGACTAGTGAGGAAAGGAAAACAGATGTTCTTCTTTGGTTGAGGGAGATGAGATGTTTGGGCGCTCACTAACGTACCTGTGCAAACACAGAATCAACGGATTCCCAAAACCCAGTAGCTCCGAAGGACTCAGGAAGACAATAGTCTCAATTTCCCACCAGCCTGGATATAAGGAGACCGGGAGGCTGCTGATTTTCTGAACAAAAGAAGGGTCAAGTTTTCAAACGCAACAAGCTGTAAATAGAATAAACACACAGGAGAGAAAATGGGAAATGGGGGGGTGGGGAGGAGACGCTCAAGGGAGCCACAGGCAGCTACTTCCTGGGTGGTGCTTGGTGCACGTGCTTATGCGTCCTCAAGGGGCAGATGGAGTTCAGGAAGCATATTCCAACCACATACGAGCTCATGGTCTCTTCCACGGACCTGTTTTTTGGACCCAAACACCAATATTAAGAGTTTCTAAATAGTAGGCTCCATACCTGCTGCAACAGAATCCCTTGGGAGAAAAGTTTCTCCAAATACCAGTTCATAGGCCCCGCTCCTAGAGATTCTGCCTTAGTAGGACGGACTTGGAGTAGAGCTCATTGCTTTGTACTTTTCTAAAACTTTCACACGTAATACTGGCGTGAGCCAAATTCTGGAAACCACTGCTTTCTACGATTAACGAAAATATAAATGAACTTCTTTGTCTATTTACTTAGTGCCAGGCACTCTGTGAAATCCCCCCTAATTATCCCAAGAGGAGGGTGCTGTTCTCTTTTGGCCAGGAACTCTCACAAGGTCACGAAGCTTCTGCGTGGCAGGACTAGAGTGGCATCCTCCCCGTTGCATTCGTTATTTGATCTTGAGCAAAATAGATCTCTTGATTTTTTTAAAATCTTTAAATTTATTTTGAAAGAGACAGAGACAGTACAAGTGGGGGAGGGGCCGGGAGAGAGAGAGAAGGGGAATCCCAAGAAGGCTCTGCACTGCCAGTACAGTGCCCTATGTGGGGCTTGAACCCATGAAGCCGTGAGATCATGACTTGAGCCGAAACCAAGGAGTCAGTCACTTAACCGACCGAGCCACCCAGACACCTCATAAGCTAATCTCTTTAAGGCTTATGTGTTTCCTCTGGTAAATGGAGACAGAAATGATGGCCACTGCATGGAGGTTTTTCACAGAATGAATCAGCACTTAGGACGTTGTGAAACATATGTGGGGTACCTGGGTGGCTCAGTCGGTTAAGTGTCTGACTCTTGATCACAGCTCAGGTCATGATCTCATGGTTCATGGGATCGCTGCCTCAGGCTCTGTGTTGACAGCGTGGAGCCTGCCTGGGATTCTCTCTCTCTCCTGCTTTCTTCTCCTCCCCGCTCATTCTCTCTCTCTTTCTCTCAAAATAAATAACTTTTTTTCTTAAAAGGACATTGCGAGAAAACACTCATGGCTTGTGTGTGGTATTGTTTTGGATCACGTGGGAACATAATCACCTCCTTGAATATGTTTGAGAAAGCAAGGTCATGGTGTAGTTAAACTGTGACAAAGTATATGTTGTCTGGACCCCAAAGGAGTCCTCTGCTCCGGAAGTGTTACTGTTTACAGTGACAGAGGACTTTCGCTTGTCACTTGTCATTTGCTCTTCGGGACTCTCAGGAGTTATGACTCTTCTGCATCTGCAAAATAAATAAGTAAATAAAAAGAGAACTGGAGAACTCAAATGAACTGCCCTAAGTTTGCACGTTTATCAAGCCCACTCTGATTTACCAGAGGTTCTAACCTTATACGCCCATGAATATTTTTTGTTGACTCAAACCCCCAAGATATGATTTATCTTGACCCTATAGCAAAACAATTTATCCCCTACCCTGCCTCTCCGATCCTGCCACACCCCCCTGTCCTTCCCCAACCTCATCTAGAAAACACTCAGGAATGGGCCAGGGTGCGTTACGAGCGCCCCTTGGGAAAAGAGCTCCCGTCCGACTGTGTGAGTAAGTTTGGAATTTTTCATTTTATCCTAAGGTCAATTTACCCACCCTAGAAATGACACATCTTTGATGAAATGTCCTGGCGTAAGATAGATGGTTGGTGCGGTTAGACAGGAATGAGACATTAAGGATGGAAGATACAGTACCACACAGGTCCTTTCATTCGCCCGGCCCTGACAGTGGACTCCCGAATGATCTGTCTCTTCCGGGCCCCTTCTTGCCTTTCCTTGGGAAAGCCCCCGAACCACCGTAGTTTCTCCCGGTCTGTCGTTCCTCTGATGTTCACCTCGGAGCCTCTTCCTGAATTTCATCCCAGCTCTCTCTACGTTTTGTTCCACGTCTCTTTTCCCAGACTAATTTGAGGACATTACGCATCACATTTGGCAGTCTTTCATTAATCTTCCATAAATGTTGATATATTCCTCCTTTAATTCCTGCTAAACTTTATAGATCTTTCAGAAACGTGGCCCGTGTAGCTTTTAGTGCCTCCGCGGTAAAACATCCTCTTTAGCAAAATGTATTTCAGTCCGTTGCATTTGACAGTAAGAAATGTTTCCTTAACGGTAAAGCCAGAAGCAGGAGCAGTGTAGGTAACACTCCATTGCCGGGGCCTGGACTCAGGACTTGGCTTTTCAGGGTGTGAGGTTTCAGGGGCTCCTTGTGGACACAAAGAAAGATCTTTCTTTGAGGATGGGAGGCCGCGGAGGCTAAGGAAGGAAAGGAGAATGTGGGGGGCCTCCTGGTGGTCTTTGTCCAGAGCACAAGGAACACCCCTTCCCAGCTCTAAGAATCTATCAGACCAATAAATTAGTATGAAAAGAATCAGAACTATGGCACCCTTAAAAAAAGCTTAATTTATATGGATGTCTGGTTTAATTTAGTCAGTGCCTTTCTCGTCTTGGTCTCTCTCTGCACCTCCCCCATGCCTCCCTTTGTCGGCTTCGTCCGTGGGTCCATTTCCACCTGCCGTGGGTTGACCCACACGCCTGGACTTGTAACCGCCAGCTCTTCCTTCCCCACGCCCCAGACCGGGCTCCCAGGGTTCTCGTTCCAAGGCCAGCGCTGGATGCCTGAGTCCCCTGGAGGAGGTGCCAGCGTGCCCCCGGCGTCGCACGCCGATCCACGAAGGATTCCAGCCTGAGGCTTCGCTGCTCACAAGATCCTCAACTCAATGGAAATGCGTATTTCCTCTCTGAAGCCAGTAGAGTTGTTTCTCTTCTTTTCTTTTTATTTCAAGATCGAGGCTGTTCTGAAATCGCATTTCACTTCTGGGCCTGGCTGCCCCGTCTGTGTAACGGGGCTCTTTTGCATGAGCTGTATTTCCTGCGCATTTCCTCTGAGCTCACGCCTTACCCTGCATCACGATGCCTTGATATGCAGTCCACGGGGCTTTTCTTCGGAGACTTCTAGAATATTTCCAACATGGGATTTCCATGAGATTAAAATTTTTTTATTGTGAAATACATCATCCACGGAGAAGAGGGGTATATAACATAGATTTAGAATTTAAAGAAAAATACTGAAATGAGCTCACACGGACCCATCAGACCACACAGCAAATAGAACACCAGGACCCTTCACATTCCGTGTGTCCTTCACCGATCTCGCCCCCTCTCTCCCTGCTCGGGTTAGCCTCAGTCTGGACTGAGTGTAAATCATTCTTGTTGTTGCTTTCGTGCGTGGATGTCTCCCTGAATAATATATTATTTTCTTGCTTTCTGTGTTTGATTCTCATATAAATGAAGCCATACTGCCTATGTTCTATGATTTCGAATGGTTTCCTCCATACTATATCTTTGAGATGCAGCTACATTTTTACATAGAGCTATATTCACTCGTTTTTACCATATAGGAGTTCCTGTTTTTTTTACACAATTTGTTGGTCCTTTTTTTTTTTTCCTGTCTGGCCATTTCTGTTTTTAGTTTTTTTGCTATTTTGCAAGCATTACTTCTGAACATTCTTGTCTGCTGGAGCAGAATTGCTTGTTGGTAGGGTCTATACATCTTCAACTTTCTCAGGTAGTGTTTTACTGAATTATTTTCTGATCGGTTAAGCCAATTTATCCTCTGGTTAGCAGAGTATAAAACTTTTCGCTGCGCCTCCTTGCCAACTTCTGGTGTCGTCCAATGCTTACATTTCTGCTCATCTGTTGGTCGTGTCATTGTGCATCACTGGGATTTCACATTTCACAGGTTACTAATCAAACGAGTACCTTTTCCTACGTTTATTGACCATTGGTGTTTTTCTCTTCTGGAAAACGCATGTCTATGACTGTGGCCAATTTTCCATTGGTATTTTGTCTTTTTCTTTTTAAATTGTAGTGTTGTTTTTTTTCTGGACACAAATATTTTATCCCAACGTGTTTTGCAAGAAAGGATATTTTTCTTAGTCTGTGGCTTGCCTATCACTTTCTTGATAGTGTCTTTTGTTCAGTGTGTTCTATTTTTAATATGGTTGAATCCATAAGTTTCTTTCTTTATGATTTTTGCTTTTATTTAAGTTCATTCATTTTTTTGAGAGAGAAAGAGACAGCATGAGGGGAGAGAGAGAGGGAGACAGAGAATCCCAAACAAGCCCCATGCTGCCAGCACAGAGCCTGATGTGTGGCTTAAACTCACAAAACCATGAGATTACAACATGAGCTGCAACCGAGAGTCAGACGCTTAACACTCAGGCACTCCTATGATTTTTGCTTTTTTTAAAAAAAAATTTTAATGTTTATTTTTGAGAGAGAGAGAGGAACAGAGCATGAACGGTGGGAGGGGCAGAGAGAGAGGGAGACACAGAATCTGAAGCAGGCTCCAGGCTCTGAGCTGTCAACCCGACAAGGGGCTCAAACGCACAAACCTCAAGACCATGACCTGAGCTGAAGTCGGATGCTTAACCGACTGAGCCACCCAGGGGCCTCTGATTTTTGCTTTTTGAGTCTGGTTTCAGAAATCTTTTTCTACCTTGAAGTCTTCTATTTTAGAAGTTTTAAGTTTTGGGGCACATGGGTGCCTTGGGATTCTCTTTCTCTCTCTGACCCTCCCCTTGCTATGCTCTCTCTCTCTCTCTCTCTCTCTCTCTAAATAAGTAAACATTTAAAACAATAAAAGAAAATTTTAAGTTTTGTCTTTTATATTTAAATGATAATTCTATCTGCAATTGATCTTTGCAAATAGTGGGTAATAGGTCTTCAACGCTATTTTTCCCCTACGGCTAGCTGGTTCTCTCCCCATTACTTATTGAGTAGACTCTACTTCATTGACTTTATTCACAAAGTCCATTCTGTCACATACTTAGTTTCTGGGATCTTCATTTGATTGCAGTTGTCAATATATCTTACTTTGGCCCAAATGACACGGCTTTTTACCAGACTTTTTAATAATCCTTGATTACAAATTCACAATCTTGGGGCGCCTGGATGGCTCAGTCAGTGAAGCATCTGACTTCGCCTCAGGTCAGGATCTTGCGGTTCATGAGTTTGAGCCCCACGTCGGGCTCTGTGCTGACAGCTCAGAGCCTGGTGCCTGCTTCGGATTCCGTGTCTCTCTCTCTCTCTCTCTCTCTCTGCCCTTCCCCTGTTCGCACTCTGTCTCTCTCTTGAAAAGAAATAAACATTAAAAATATTAAGGAAAAATAAATTCACATCTGATCCTTCTTCTGTATTAACGTTTTGGCTATTCTTAAACTTTACTTCTTAGATAGAAGTGCTAGAATTGGCTCAGAAAAAAACAAAATCTTTGGGTTTGAGCTGAGTGCAAAAATGATTTGGGGAGAATTGACACCCCGAATGAGTAAGATGTGTCTCTCAATTTACTTAAGCTTTCTTTAATTTATTTCAATAACATCTTATCGTTTTCACCCGAAACCTTTGTCTTCATGTCTTTGGATACATTTGTCCCATGTACTTTTTGTCATCATAAACACACACACACACACACACACACACACACACACACACACAATGTTTTCTAATGCTTTCATATGCTTTATAGCCATGCAATTAGCTTTTCCATATTGATCTTATTCCTGGAAACACTGCTGAATTATTTTATTAACTCTAATAATCGATCTCTGTTTTGTTTTCTTTTTCCGTGTAGACAATCATATCGTTTGCAAATAATGACAGTTTAGCTTCCTTTTTTCCAGTCTTTGTACTTATTATGTTTTTTTTGTAATCAGATCGAGCTGTCTAGGCTCCAATGCAATGTTGACTAGAAGTGATGACAGTGGGCTTTTTAAAGCTTATTCCCAATTTGAAAAAGAATGCTTTTAATATTCGCCCTGAAATATGGAGTTGCTATAGTTTTGGCATATACTTTTTACCAGATGAGGGAAATCACATCTATTCCAAGTTTTCTAAGATTCTATTTTTACAAGTCCTGAATATCTGCTGAATTTTATCAAATTACTCTTCTGTATTTATTGAGATGACCATATTTTTTTCTTTTAATCTTTTACTATGGTAAGTGACACAAGTGCATTTTCTTATACTGAAAGTATGTTGGAATAAGTCTAATTTGCTAACGATGTATCATCTTTTTATACATTGCTAAATCCGATTTTCCGATAGTGCCCTCAATAATTTTTGGTCTAAATTTATGAATGAAATTGGCCCGTAATTTTTATATATTTATAATTTTCTCATCTCATTTGAATTTGTAGCTAGATTATTCCTATAGAATGAATTAGGCAATATTCCCTCTTTTTCTAGTCTTTGAAAGGGTGTGTGAAAAATTGTGTGAACTTGCCAATTTTCTAACTGTTTGGTGGGACTCATCTATAAAACCATCTGGAACTGGCTTGTTTTTGATGAGTAGATTGTTAACTGGTTATTCATTTTAATGAATGGTTTTAGGTAGACCAGTGACTTGGGTCAGGTACGGAGCTAGTCAGGATAGATGTCAATGAATAGTCCTAAAACAGGATCTGGAGGTCTACTGCCCCGAGAATTAACCTTCGGTTGGTGGATTGTAGAGAGGTTTACGGGGACTTTGCAGAAGGGGCAAACGTGGTCCAGGTAGCACTTGGGGATCAAGGTAGGGGCTCTTAGACACTAACGTGTAGATGTCTCGATATTTAACTACTTGTATGACCTGTATTACATTAATGAAATGTGCCCTGGCTGAATATAAGATTTCTCTAAATTGGCTTTAAAAAAATTTTTTTTCAGGGCACTTGGGTGGCTCAGTTGGTTAAGTGTCCAACTTTAGCTCAAGTCATGATCTCGCAGTTTGTGAGTTCGAGCCCCGCGTTGGGCTCTGTGCTGACATCCTGGAACCTGGAGCCTGCTTCGGATTCTGTGTCTCTTCCTCTCTCTCCCCTCCCATACTCATGCTCTGTCTCTCAATAATAAATAAAAATGTTTAAAAAAAAATAAAATATTTTTTTTCTGTTTTTCTAATACATTTCTAATAATCAGCCCACTCTACTCATATAACATTGTCATAATATTTATTTAATATCTGTTTAATCTTTGGTGCATCGGTGACTCTGTTCCTCTTTTATTCCTAATATTGTATTTTGGAGCCTCCTCTCTCTGTCCTTGTCCTTCTCTATGATTGGTTTTGCAAAAAGTTTTTATTAGACTTTACGAGGAAACTACTTTTGGATTTGCTGATCCTTTCTATGGTATGTTTGCTCCCCGGTTCATCTGTCTCAGCTCTTACCTTCCTTTCTTTTAATTAATTAAAAGAATTAGCATTAATTTAAATTTCCCTCCGTTCCAGTTTTTCCAGCATTTCCCAGACTTCACATACGTCGTTTTCATGGTCATTGTCGTTCAGTCCAAAGGTGGTCTGAGCTTAAAGGGTGTCTCCAGCTGTTCCATCTACCCTATTGCTGGAATTCGAGTTATCACTGGTCCTCTTTACCATCTCTGTGAGGACTAAGAAAGATGGTTATTTAATTTTCTCATTAGAAATTGTCGTAACTGAAGTTTTAAAACCAAAAGAGTCCTTTGTTTCTCATGACGCTTGCCAAATTGCTGGCAATGAAATAATTAAATAAAGCCATGGCTCCTTTTGACAATCTATTAAAAATAAACAGGACGATTAATTTTTCTCTCTCGCTTGCTTGCGTGCCCACCCCACGTATTTTTCCAGCTTTATGGAAATATTATTGACATAAAACATATGTAAGATTAGGATGTACAGTAAGATAATTTGCTATCTGTGTAGATTGCAAGGTGATTACCCTGAGAAGGTTAGTTAACACCTCCATCCTGTCACGTAATTTTTTGCGTGTGGTGATAGCATTTAAGATCTACTCTCTTCACAACTTTCAAGGCTGTAGTACAGTATTGCTAATTATAATCACCATGCTATACATTAGATGCCCAGAACTTCTTCATCTTATATCTGGAAGTTTGTACCCTTTGAACAACAGCCCCCTTTGCCGCCATTTTCCTGCCCCTGGGAACCACCAATCTACTCTCTATTTCTGTGAGTTAGGCTTTCGCAGGTTCCACATGGGAGAACATACAGTATTCTCATGTATTCCATTGAGCATAATGTCTGCGATGCTGTGGACTAGTCCATCCATGTTGTGCAAAAGGTAGGTTTAAAAAAAAAAAAAAACTATGGCCGGGGCGCCTGGATGGCTCAGTCGGTTAAGTGTCTGACTTCAGCTCAGGTCATGATCTCACTGCTCGTTAAGTTCGAGCCCCCCATCAGGCTCTGTGCTGACAGCTCGGAGCCTGGAGCCTGCTTCGGATTCTGTGTCTCCCTCTCTCTCTGTTCCTCCCCAGCTTGTACTCTCTCTCTCTCTCTCTCTCTCTCTCTCAGAAATAAATAAAATCTTAAAAAACTTTTTAAATACAGAAATAGGTCAAAGAATACAGAAACACAAATATGCAAAGACACACACACACGTGAAGAGAGAGTGTGAGCCACTGTGAACAAGATGACATAGGAGGAGAGAATAACAAGACAGATAGATGGGAAGAGACTGTGAGAGAGATCTGCAGACAGGGAGCTAGAGAGAGGCCAGAGCCAGCTGCCGCCAGAATTAAGTAATAAATAAATAGAGAGAATAAATAAATTGGACGGTACCAGTTAGCGAGGTCAGGTACCATCCTATCTCTTCCGTCCAGCTCTTCCCCGTGCTGGAGGACAAAACACGGAGAGCCAAACGCGGGCTGAATAAGGAATTGGGTCAACGTCACACGATGACTTTTTCAATATGGTGCGAAATGTCCAGAGAACACACTTTTTTAGTTTTTCTCTAGATGTTGGCGTTGGACACTAGTGGTTCCAGTCAGCACAACATCTGGAAATGAAAGTTATATAGACACTCTGGGGACCTGGATTAATCACCTTCCCTGCTGCTCCTCCAATGAATCAGCAGCGACTTCGAACAATAAAACAGCCCTGAACTGGTGATTTCTCAAGGGTTTGTTAACGATGTGGTTCTCACAAAATATATCAATTAAAAAGTACCTATTGAATGGCATAATTTATTACCACGTCGCTGTGTGCTATAGGGAAATTGTAAAAACTATAAAATAGACTTCCAGCATATAAGGAATTTATCATTCAGTTATTGAAGATTAGACAAATAGGTTAACATATCAGAGGAAAAATAAGCTGCGAAATGTTGAAATTCCGTGTATTTATTCTACTTACATAAATGTACGACGTTGACTAGAAAATAAGTTCTACGAGGATGTGGACTTTTATTTGTTTGTTCGCAAGGTCCTCAGAGTCTAGAATAGTACTTGGCATATCATAGATACTCAATTTCTTTTTTTCTTTTTTTAATGTTTATTTATTTTTGAGAGAGAGAGAATACAAGTGGAGGAGGGACAAAGAGAGAGGGGGGGGGATGGACGATCCAAAGCGGGACAGCACAGAGCCTAGTGCAAGGCTGAAACACACGAACCGTGAGATCATGACCTGAGCCAAAGTCAAACGCTTAACGAACTGAGCCACCCAGGCGCCTGACACTCAATTTCTTATTGAAGGCATCTAAATGGGATTTTGGGTCAGGCAGATTTACTTTTACCATTTATCATTTGTGTGATCTTGGACATGCTAGTTATCCAACCTCAGTCTTACCACCTATAAAATTGGATGACAACAGTACCACTGCCATAAGTCATGAAGACTAAATAGGGTAAGATATACAAACGCTTGGTCCAGCACAGGACCAGTAGCAAACAGTTCATAATGGCATATGTTATTCTGATTTATTGCTGTCCGATTATTAACATAGCTTCTACCTTAAATCATGTTGCTAGCTTGATAGAAATCACTATAGCACTTCAAAAATTAAAATCGTATCTAGTTCAAAAAAAATCTTATAATTCTAATTTTTGGGGATTAAGAGGGCTCTTCCGTCAGCCAAAATGAATTAGTGAATTTGAATAATATTGTAGGAAATAGGACACATTGTCTTTAAATTCATAGACTTCTTATTTCACTTACAAAACTGTATCGTATTAATGGCATTATTCACTGCAGTATCACCAGCAACCGTGTTTGTATATGCACAAAAGAATTCCAATTATCTCTGTATTTGTCTGGTGTGATTCTGCATGGAGGTAAAGGGTCAGGTCCCAGAAACGCAGAGGCCAGAGCTCACTCGAACATTCCAGGGAGCAGAAGTGACCGATATTTCCAGTCAGGTCCAATTGCGCTGCTGGCATAGAAACCCACGGAGCGATGATGCTAAAAAAAGTCAGCACATTTTCAATTCAGATTGACACAATTCAAGAGATAGACATAACTGACATTTGTTCAATAGTGTTCAAGGATGTCAAAGAATCTGTGAAAGAAAGTTTGATATCTCTAGTCAGCTTAAAGTCAAGTACTACGCTGGGAAAATATGTTGCAGGCAGATGCGAATGTTCTCAGATGAGATGTGCCTTTAAAAACCTGAGGATGGTGTTCGACTGATGGCACATCCGGAGTATCACTGAGGCCCGCCTCTTGGTAATCAGTCAATCAATCATCTCTTGCCCATCGCTCTGTGTGTGTGTGTGTGTGTGTGTTTTAATTGCTTGTTTGGTTGGAATTCGGTCATAAACAATGTACAGACAGAAATGAGATCTCTGTTGAAATCGTTGAGACCCCAAGAACCACGAGCCTAACATTAGTCATTTGCCACCATTCACGCACCTGATCTACAGCCAGCCAGGAACTTTGATTGTGTTTCTGGACATCGCCATGCTTCTCCTTTTGTGCGCCACCTCTCCGGAGATCCCTGCCACATCGAATCTTCTCCCATTTTCTTATTTGCTTGTTCACATCCTACCTGTTCATTGAAATCCATCTCCAATGACACCTTTATAGCCTTCCTCGTTCTACAATGAGATATAATTTCTCCCTTACATGAAATGCTCTCAGGTTTACTACTGAGTTGTGAGGTTCTACATGGCAAAACCTCTTTCCACTTAACATTTGTATTTCCTGGAGAAAGAGACTCAAGACGTTCCAATAGAAGGCACTCACATTAATGACCCCAGTTGGTCTTTTCAACAGATATCCTTAACTTTGCCTGTAACTTGACAGGGTCCTCTGCTCTGGGCAGGCCCAATTCTCCACACCTTAGTGTGCCAATGGCATGTTGGTAGATGCTATGGGAGAAGAGACTTGCAAAGTACTTGTGCGCCTGGCCTCCATGTTCTCACTCTTCTGACACAACATAAGAAAGCCATTCGCAGGATGAGGATGAGAATATGGGACATACCGAGCAGAGTGGCTCTAGGTAAGATGCTCCAGTCAAGACTTGGAGAGCCCCTTGGTCATCCAACAGAGATTAGGCAAACTCAGTCAAGATCAGCTGAGATGCAAAGGCAGACATGTAGCAAATAAATATCTATTGTTCCAGGATGCTGAGTTGTTTTTTTTTTTCATCTTTTTTTGGGGGGAGGAGGAATTCAGTCATTTATTGATCATATTTGGAAAAAGAGTCAAGCCGCAAACAGAAGTCCAAGAAATTTATCCGTTGTGGATATTAACTGGAGGTTGAAAATGTACTTAAATTCACAAGCAAAACAATTTATATCACTTTAAAAATGTCACATACTTCAAATATGTTTATATGTATATATAATATTCACTAACTACACTTTAACAAAAACCTTACATTTCAGTTTATTTTATGTGCAAGGCACTGCCCTCACTGCTTTATATATTTGGCAAAGTAGGGGCACCTGGGTGGCTCAGTCGGTTAAGTGTCCAACTTTGGCTGAGGTCGTGATCTCACATTGGGGTTTGAGCCTCACGTCGGGTTCTGTGCTGACAGCTCGGAGCCTGGAGCCTGCTTCAGATTCTGTGTCTCCCTCTTTCTCTTCCCCTCCCCTGCTCACACTCTGCCTCACTCTGTCTCTCTCTGTCTGTCAAAAATAAATAAATGTTAAAAAAACTTTTAATGGGCAAGGTATCGGGCCACTGAGTTTCGTAGTTACTTGCTGCACAGCAATTTTGTAACAATAGCCAATGGTAAGGCACTCAATAAATGTCTTTAAATAAACTGTAATAAGAATAATTTTCTAGATTCTCAAATTAAATATTTAAGGATTAATTTATTCACACTTAAAATGAGGAGCAATGATCTATAGGAGACATTATGGATTCATTAAGCGCACATTATAATGAGACTAAGCGCACAAGCTAAAGGGATGTTGTGATTCTAGGAAGTGTAAATTTCAGAGACGATGAACTGTGGAAATGTGGAGAGAAAGAAGTGGAAAGGACATATCCCCAAAGGAGAGGAGTGGCCAAAGTCAGTGGGGAAGACGGTTTTGAAGCAGAATGTCAGAGTCTCCGTCATCACCCGTATCTGATTGATTTGTGGTTGGTCAGTGTTCATCCCGAAGCGTGAAGCCCAGAGACAAAATTTGTATATGAGGGCCCTACATTAAATGTACGGGCTCCCGAAATACAAGGGCTGCCGGTGATGGTGACAGTGATGATGGTGACCCGTGAGGTTCTTGCCAATCCTGGTTTTCTCAGATTTTATTTCGTGAAATTGAATTTGAACTTTAAAATCCCTGTTCTGCCTTTTTATGAGAGTCATATTAAGGTGGGGATTTTTGACATGAATACCACAGGAATAAAATAAAACGACTCTAAATGTCAGACAAGAGAACAGACCATTTCTCTTCACTTTACTAAAGCTCGGTTCTCTCGAAGTCCTAACAATAGGCTTATATTTATGAAAAGTATATTCACTATGACATCTTTTCTCATCCCCAACCCAGCCTTGTGAGGGAAATAAGGGTCTGTATTAACATTCCCCCTCCATTCAACAGATGGTATGTAGTTGCAACCCAGACACACCAAGGTGTTTCCCCAAGGTGAGAAGGGCAATGAGTAGTAGAGCCAGAATCTTCCGGAATTCGGGTCAGCTGCCCCAGGGCATGTATTTCCTTGATGATATTGTCTCTCACAAATATATGTAGCAAACTTCTTCAGAAAATGTAATGCAAATGTAAAGAAAAGCTTCCAATCACCACACCTACCATAACCTTCGTGCAAGTTGTCATATAGATAGCCGTGGTGCCGAGAGCCAAGCACACGGAGTTGGCCGACGTGTGTGATTTGAGTGGTGAAAAGCTTTGACTGCTGAGCTCAGGTGTCTCTGGGTTGGGAGGCTGCATCTCCCGGACAGAAATGGAGGCAGAACGAAGTGTGCATCTAAATTACTGTCACTTGTTATTGATTTACTGATGGCTTCTAAAAATGTCGCATTTGAACTGTCAGTGAATTTGCCTACTGTTGGCACGAGTGATGAAAGCAAGTGTGAACCATAATTGATTAGGCCTCATTTGCTTATCTATATTATGCTAATTAGATCTGCAATCTTTCCCTTTGTACCATCACCCAGTGACAGAGTAAATCAGGGTGATTGGGATGCAGATAGGATTAGAGGCAAGAATGTAAGATTGAAAACCCCCCATCTGATCAGAGAGGAAGTTTCTTCCTTTACTCCACTTCTCTTTAGAAATAGAGCTTGATATGACCCCCTTTCTTGGTGTTTTCTTTGGGATGGTTTTATTGAAATTAATTTCAACTTTCTGGACCCAGACCTTGAACGCTTTTGTGTAACCCTATCCTCTGACTGGTGATGGTGTATGGACTAGGATCAGAGTGAGAAATCTTTTGGCAAGAAACTAGGACGACATTACGGCTCTCTGGGGACACTCCTGATTGACTGGTGTGGGGAACCACAGTTTATTCTCTCTGACCTCCCACCTGCCTGTAGGAAGTGAAGATTTTCTCCCATTTTGCAGGAGGTTAGCTGGACTTCAAAGTGTACCGGAGTCTAAACTTTTAAATAAACTTCTTAGGGCTGGTACTTATGTAGCTTTACCAAAGCACGTAGACCTAAGGAGCATCTGACGCTGCCTTGGGGAAATCTATTAATCTCCAAGCATGTGTTGAACACTCACTTACTGACCAAAGTATGGCAGTCAGGCAATCTGCGTAACAGTCTCCTAACGTGATCGTTAATGTAGAGACTTGTAAAGCCCAGCCTGGCCATTTCTGAATCAATCTCTGACTTCGGCATCTGAGTAGCCACACTTTTAATCCATTCTCTACATAATTCCTATTCATACCAAAGTGTAAAAACTATGGTTTTAGTGAGATTTGGTGACACACACGGAGTCTAAGAAGGAGATTCTGGCCATAATTATCTTCAAATCTAGATAGAATGATGATGGTGGTGGTCGTGGTGATGATACCATAACAGAATTAATAAAGGAGATTATTTAAAACCTCAGGGAAGGAACATTAATAAAGGCCTCTAGTCTAGTCTAGTACTTGTCAAATGAATTTTATGAATCAGATCCCATAAGGAACATGACACATAAACTGTTACTGTTGAAAGGACCGGGGGACCTGTGCCCTGTCATCTCGGTCACTTTATTTCTCACGATGGCCTCCAAGAATACGAGGGACTTTGTGTTTCCCCTGGAAAAACAACGATTATGAAGAACAAGTTGACGCAACCAACAAACAGTAGAAAAGATGCACCAGCTCGTTAGCAATCATAAGAATGCAAATTAAAACAACTCTATACCCTTCACGTTGGCAAAAATGTAAATGAGTTGGCTAGACCACCAGGAATGGAGTGCTCTTAACTGTTGCTGGTGAAATTAAATTATTACAGTATTTTTGAAAGTTTTGACAATATACTTACTCTTTGATGTGGCAATTCCGTTCCTGGGGATTTATCCCACAGAAATAAAAGCACGGGAACACACAATGATGTTTATTGCAGTGTTTTCTGTTGCAAAAAAACGAAAACAAATAAATGCTCATTGATAGGAAAATGGAATCGTAGCCTACCTGTAGGATGACAGGTTATACGGTCATTAAGATGATTAACGTAGTCCTGTGCCAGGAAGCTTAGAGAAATTATCAGCATATATTTTTACTTGAGAACAAGTATATTTTAACAACACCAAATTTCATAATATCAGGCGAGTCCTCCGTATAGATATATTTTATGGTAGATGCATGTTTTTATATGAGCATGATGAAAGTTGGAGGGTTGTTTGTATTGCTAGTGTTGATTACTGTGCACTGTGGAGCAGGGAGGAAAGGAAGATAAAGGGGAAAACACTATATAAAAAAGAGGGTCTGTGAGGGGCACCTGGGTGGCTCAGTCGGTTAAGCGTCCGACTCTTGATTTAGGCACAGGTCACGATCTCACGGTTGGTGAGTTCCAGCCCCGTGTCGGGCTCTGTGCTGACAGCTCAGAGCCTGGAGTCTGCTTCAGATTCTCTGTCTCTCTTTCTCTCTCTCTGCACCACCTCCCACTTTCTCTCTCTCTCCCAATCTCTCAAAAATAAATAAACATTAAAAAGTTTATTTTAATTTTTAAATAAATAATTTTTAAATAAAAAAATACAGTCTATGATATAAACACAAGCCACGATCCCATTTATGTATAACTGTGTGTTTGTCATGTACATGCAAAATGTCAGATAGAAAGATGGTCACCAAAATTATTAGTAGTGATAGATTTCAGTTAACTTTTATTTCCTTCATTATTGACCATCCCCACCTCCACCCCCACCACCAAAGACACATTGCAAAAAAATAAAAGCAAAACTGATTTTGCTCAAAACTCATTTTGTAAATAAGAAATCTATAAGTGTGGGAAATGTGGGTGAAGCGATTTACCTCTGGCCAAATAAGAAGTGAATGACAGAAGATGGAGCAGAAACTTCTTCCCCACCAGGGCTAGCGACCAGCAGTTTTTGCTGATGGAGCTTAGAGCAGTTATCAGCTGACTCCTCACCTGCATTAAAGTCTTATGGGCAGACAGCATGTCTTACTCAGCTTCCTATTTCCAGCGCTCCTGCACACAGTAGATAGACCCTTGTAGATGGTAGGGTATAAATGAGTCTAGGGATGGAGAAATAGCCCATAACTATTATTTCAAAAAGCACACTTGAAGAAGCAGTAAAATGAATTTGTATACATTTTGTATATATTCATATCTATTGATTTGGAAGTGGAACAATGGATTTTATTCTGTTTGTCATATAAACTGCTTCTACCAAGAACTGTGAGATTATGGTAGGGTCCGTTAACAGGGCAAACCACTTCTGTACTAAGATACAGAGGTTTTGAGTGTGAGTCTCAACTTATTTTTCTAGAAAAGCTCTATACTCTAAATGTTGTTTACAATTTTTTTTTTACCATGCTTCACTGTTTCACAGGACTATAGTTACAAAAGTCACAAGATCTATTTTTAGCTGCGAATATTTTACAATGCTGCCAATCTTTCTCACCAGAGGAAACAGTGTTACAGAATAAAAAGATATTCAAAGGAGTTCTCAAAACAATATTATCAGTTCTATTCAAAGCTATTGTTTTTTTCCTAATCACTGCTTACTGTTTTTATGACAGTAGTTATTATTAACATACAAAGAAATTAGCCAAGTGATTAAAAGTTGGACTGGGGGTGTTTGGGTGGCTCAGTTGGTTAGGTATCTGACTCTTGGTTTTGACTCAGGTCATGATCTCACTGTTGGTCATGAGATTAAGCTGGGCGCAGAGCCTGCTTAGGGTTCTGTCCCTCTGTCTGCCCTTTTCCCACTCACGCTGCTCTCGTGCTCTCTCTCTTAAAAAAACAAAAAAACAAAAAACCCAAAAAAAAAACCAGATGGGCCAGATTAATTATTACATTCTGAAAATGAGAGTACATAGCATGATCCGGTTTCAAACCCTGGGCAGTCAGCTTCCAAAACTCGTACTCCTCCTCGCTGATTCTATTATATGATAACCCTGGTCACTGCTAATGTCTACTAGTTCAGATCTTATTAAGCAAGAGATGGGATTGACTATGTGGTAGTCCAGTTGACTTGTTTGGTGATTCCAATCCATGAGGCATCTGTACAGGTTCTCAAGCCAGACACCCACTGACAGGCCTGATCATTGGAAGGTGTTTTGAATGGTATCTGACACATATAAAGTGTTTAGTAAATGCTAACTATTATAATTAAGTGCATAACTTAGATCCCAACCACTGAGTGTGGCTGACGAGTTCTCTTATGGACAAAGTCCATCTTGTCAGTTACCAAAAACAGATACCACCACCCACGACAAAATCAAAAGACGTGAACTGTCACAGTCAAAGCAGAGGTAAATTCCACTGCTCTCAGTTTAAGGCCTCCAGGGATCTTGGTCTTGCTGTGGTTCAATGTGGTCCATAGGCAGGACAGACTCGTCCACGTGGCCTCCACCCCAGGTGCATTAGCCACACCTTCCCCCGGAACATCGATTGAGTCGGAACCAGAAAGTTGCCATAATTAATAAATAGATCTGCGATGTCTCTTATGTGAAACCTTCCTCCCGAGATGTTGCGCTGTATGTGGAGGCTTTAACTAATCCACATGACTCCTGAGAGCTTTGAGTTTTTACAGATCGTTAAGCAATGTTTAGATGTCGTGGTGTAACACATCCGCTAAATCTTTGAAGTAGGAGCTCAGGTAAACCCACTTTTCCCAACAAGATTGTGTAACAGGACATATGTTGGGAGACCAACAGGAATACTTATGTTATAGTCTTTTTAACTTAATCATGAAGAAAATTGCTTCCTTTGAATTATATTATTCTATGCTTAACTTACCAAGTATATTCAAACCTGTGGGAAAGTGATATTCTAATTAGAAAGAAGCTGTTATGCTTATTTAACATTCCCTTCTAATGGTTATTACTTAAAGATAGTGCTGGCAACTGATAAAGTTAAAGCTTTACGAAAACTCTGTCCACACAGAAAGTTAACGATTACAACCTGCTAAAACTGCCCAGCCTGAAACTATTTTTTAACATCACTGCTGCTGTTCCTGCTTCTTGTACAGAGAGGTATCCCATGGTCTAGCTGAAGATTCCTGGTCCTCACAGAATCAGTCCTGCATGACCTACTCCTGCCAGTTCTGCATTCAACACTTGGAGCCATTGATATCACTCCTTGCTCCTTAATTCTTTCCAGAATTATGACAGGGTCCACTTAATGACTTCTTCATTTGAACTGACCAAAGATCTTTCCATGTTAGCCCTATTCTATTAGATTGTAAGTTCCCTAGGGGCAGGGCTCGCATCACATTTATATCCTGTCTCCGGAGGTTATCGTGTTCAGCAAATAAATTTCTTGCATGTTATTACATGAAATTAGAATGACTTAGGAGGTTGTAGCAAGAGTCTAGATCAGAGAAACCAAAGTGTCAAGTGTGAAATAGCTCAGTGTCTATGAGGCAGAAAATAAACAGGATATGCAACCAAGAATATAGGATTGGTTGACGGACTATAGGTTCCCATCTGAATGACTGAGAATACGCTTGGGGGAATGGCAATGACCTTGAGGGGTGTTGTGAAAGGGAACACATTTCCAATTCACTCGGTTTTACCTATGAGACGTTAGGCTAGGATGGACCCAGACCTCGCTAGCAGGCATGAGCTCACTCATGAAGATCGATGAATTATGGGCAAGTTTAGAAATGGAAACCCCAATGGTAGTCTAAATGTATACCTCACAAAAGGGAGTGGATCTCAGCCTTCTTTACTGATCCAAGGGATGGAAGTAAAGGGACCGGACAATTCAAAGAGATAAGTTAGCAGAAAATCTAGTCAGGGTCAGGGTGCAGGGTTCAGTGTTGTCTATTGTCAACTCCTTTGAGCCCCTTTCTCAGGGTCCTGAGGACCCAAGGCAAGTTTCTGTCTGCAGAGCAGGGGCGGGGAGGTCAATGGATCCTATTGTCTTATGGAAATGAATGGTTCTTCTTAATGTATGGGGTGTCCTCACAATTTACTCATGCGAACCAGAGAAGCATCAAGCATTATTTTTCAATCCCTTTTATTAGATGTGCTGAGTCTGACTCAGCAAACTTCAGGCCTCTGGACCTGGCTGACGCGGATAACTGCATTTATTAAGCTGATGGGCACAATGGGGCAGTGTCTCCACCCCAAACCCCATCTGTTTTGAATCTTACCTAGTCACTACAAGTACATGGCTTAAAATCTGATGAAACAGGTTGGAGGAGGCGGTGATTTTAAAGAGGTTCTGAAAATAAAAGCATTGTGAAGTTAACCGATACATTTTTCCACTCTTGTCATCTCCTTCCTTGGAGAAGACAGGGTGAATTATTTGGGACCGGGAGGAGGAAGGAGTTCAGTAGAGTAGGGCAAGCTCTAGATTTGAAGTCAATGGTCTGTGTTTGAGTCTCGATTCCAGCATAAGGCTTTGTGTACAAATCATCTGTGTAGCCAACTTACGGAGCTGTCTTGACCCATTGCTGGTATAAACATGAAACTATTTTTAAATTTTTTAGAGGGTTACATCATTATTATTTCAGGGGGGTCCTGCTGGTTTTTGATCTCTTTCAAGATGTTTTTTAAGTCTTTTGGAGTCAGTTTTAAAGCTTATATTTCATAGTAACTTAAATCCCATCTCGTCCCCTTCCAGGGCCTGAGGAGGCAGGGAATTCAGTCTGCTCTGTAACCTCTTCACCTCTTCCCTCCCTTTGGAGTGCAGTCTGGTTCTGGGAACCCCCTTGCTTGTCCTTCACATGTCTTCCCTTCTCTGGTGGAAGAGGAATAGCGAGTGAAGGGCAACTGTATTCTTATTAAATCTCTTTATTGGTTGTCACTGATTCCCCTAGATGACGATTTGGCAGAAGTGGAGTCTCTGTGTAGCACGCGTGTGAGCGTGTGGGTGGGATCCATGGGGGAGAGCCTCCCCCGCAGAGTTCCCTGCGGTAAGGGAGCTGTCTCGGCTCTGGCTTCTTCCAACCCCTCAGCCCTCATGCACAGGGATAAACTTCACAGCTCTGGGCTGCTCTCCGCCGGTGGCCAGTAGGGTGTTGGCAAGGAAACTCCAACAGGTTCTTTCTTTTGGGTCCATTGGGTCAGAGGAAAGCTAAAAATGGCTGCTTCTCTCCTCAATTTCTTGTCCCTCTGTTTAAGTAGGTGCAGGTCACACCTCACGAATCAATGCCTGTGCAGCCATCCATCCAGACACTGAGATGTCTCATCCTCTTTCTTGTAGACATGGCTACATTTGGAGTTTGCTTCACTTGGCTTTTGGTAGGTATAAATACCCCATCCTACCCTTCTTCAAGGAAAAGGCAGAAAAAAAGCCAGACTGACACATTTCGATTGAGTTGATTGTTGGTTCTTAAGAAGCCCTGTGAGTACTGTTTAGAGCAGTTATTGGCAGATTTCCTTAGAATATAGGTTAGGGGCCCCTAGGTGGCTCAGTTGGTTGTGTCTGACTCTTGATTTTGGCTCAGGTCACACGGTTTGTGGGATTGAGCCCCACATCGGGTTCTGCACTGATAGTGTGGAAAGCCTGCTTGGGATTTTCCCTCTCCCTCTCTCCCTCTCCCTCAAAGAACCTGTTGCCCTCTCTCTCTCTCTCTCTGTCTCTCTCAAAACAAATAAATAAACTAAAAAAAAAGAATATGGGTTATTTATCATCTCTTTGTCCCCCCCCCCCAGTTTGAAGCCTATTCCCTAATTCCAGAGTCAAAGGAAATATCTCACTTAATATTATTTTACATTTAACTTCCGTATGCTTGGAATTTTTTTTTTTTAAGGTCTCTGGGGGAAGAAAAGTATCTTCTTTGAGGGCTGGGAAGAACTGTTAACTAGAGCCATTAAAAACATCATTGCCACTCATGGGATTGTCTCCCTGAGGTGTCACTCTGGGGAAGGCATGAGGTGTCTTTTGAATAGTGTGGGCCCTCTGGCACAGTCCCCTTATCTTCATGGCTTCTGAGTTGGACCCTGGCCTCTGAAGATTACCCAACTGGCACAGAATCCTAAATCTACTACTGGTTTTCTTTGTACCCCAGTTTCTTGTTACGTACCATTATGTCCTTTCTTCAGAAGGAATTTTGTTGGAATTCATTGCTAGGCACAAGATCAAGAAAAGTTATTAATTAATTTCGTTTCTTTGTTTGGTTCCCCACACTAAGGAAGTATTAGTCTTAATACTAAGTATAATACTAATAATACTAATTATAATTCTAAGGAAGTATATAGTCTTAATACTAGAACTATGTGCTTCATGATGTTTGGAACATTAGAGAATTAAGACCATATATGGAAAGAAGACCAGTGGTGCATATAAAGTGTTATTAATGGTGATTAATTAGGGCACAAGGCCGCAATAAATACTAAGTGTCAAATAATAGACTCCAATTTATTTTTACCTTGGGCATTCTAAGTATCGGCATACATTTTTACTGAGTCGCAAAGGTGCAAGTTCCAGCGTAGGCTGTGTTCTGATCTTCATGAAGTGTTTCCTTTCCTTGGGAGGAAAATGGAGATATGCTCACCACCAATGCTAATTTTAACTCAACTTTCTGAATAACTTGATTTCGTACGCCATTGTCAGAAAGGGTAATTAATGAACCATCAGGAAACAAAGGTTGTATAGTTTCCTCTTCCTTTTTCACATGCCAAGCCATTTTTCTTAATGGCAGAGTCCAGAACAGAGTCCACATGCAGGAGGAGCTTCTAGGAGGTGGATGATTTTTTCTTTCCTGTTGGTTGCTGTGTTGAACTTCCTGGGCTTTGTGTATTGACTCAATTTTCACTTCCTGGTCAGTTCTACTCCACACCTGTTCTGCAAAGGTGTCCCCTGCTTCCAGAGCTGAGCAAGCTCCAAGGATGCCTAGTCCCACTACAGGACAAAGGGGACTGATTAATTCTCGAGCACGTTTATTTAGAACCTTTGGGCTGTGGAGCCTGCTCCCACTTCTGTGTTTGCTTTGGGCTTTGCCCATGAAAGAAGTAAATTAAAACAAGTGCCACGGGTCTTTTGCCTGTAAGGTGTTTGTTTGTTTGTTTGTTTGTTTGTTTGTTTGTTTGTTTGTGATAGGGGTGAAAAGGGCTATGGGCAAATGGAAATTATATAAATATAAATAAAGGTGTAATAGCAGGACCTACCCCTTATTTGTCAAAGGGGCCCTGTTTTGAAGGCATTCCCAAAGCTGGTGGAAGTTGCTATTCTGTGAGGTCAGAGAGTAGACATGATGAACACGTTTCAAGAAGAAGAAATACTATATCACATAGTGGGAACAAAATGCAGAACCACAGGGTAGGAACCATTTCCTTCCTCCCTTCAAAGTGGGGGGACTATAAAAGTAATTCATGGCCATTGCGAACGTATTAGAAAATGCAGAAAAAATTTTTAAACTTTTTTTTAGCGTTTTTATTTTATTTTTGAGAGACATAGAGACAGAGCGTGAGCAAGGGAAGGGCAGAGAGAGAAGGAGATACAGAATCTGAAGCAGACTCCAGGCTCTGAGCCGTCAGCACAGAGCCCAATGCAGAGTTCAAACTCACAGACCGTGAGATCATGACCTGAGCTGAAGTCGGCCGCTTAACTGACTGAGCCACCCAGGCGCCCCCAGAAAAAAATTTTAAAGAAACGATAATAAATATAATCTTAGCACACATGTTTGAACAAATAGCTACCAATTCCTTGTGCTCCAACCTTATTCTTTGGAATCGCCTGTTTAGGTGTGCATTAGTTCTTCTTAGTTCAATGAAACATCCTTGACTTGGAGGGTGAAGGCCACGATGGTTTTCTCTGTAGACTTGTTAGTAATCATAGCTGACTCTATTGTGCATTTGCTATAGGCCAGGCCTTATTCTGGGCACCCAATGAGTATGAGCTTACTTAATTCTGACACCACCCCATGGGGTGAGCATTAATATCATGTCTGTTTACAGATAAGAAAACTAGGGCTCAGAGAAGACAAGTAACTTACACCACTCCCAGTTATTCAGCAACAGAGGTAGAATTGTGAATCCATGACCTTCAGAGCTCATGAGCCATGAGCCCAACCTTCACACTTTAGAACCTTTCTCTTGTAGGAACGCAAGGAGAATCCTCAGTGATAATCTGGTTCCATAGATATATGAAGGCAGAAAAAGGGGGACTATGAACCAGGTTTTCTTTTCCCTATAGGACCATGCAGGTCGTTCTCCTATCTCTGGTCTAAGCTCTACTCAAATTCTTTCCCTTCTCCAGGCTAAGAGACCACTGCGTCCACACGGGGGTGTGGTTTAAGTCCAGGTGCCTTGGGCATGCAGGGGACACAGGATTCAGCCTTGCATGCTGGTAACTTTGCAAACAGTATTCTATCGATTTTGGCCCTAGCAATGGGAACACGAGCAGCCACACGTTATGTGCCCTTTTTGCTCGAGTGAGAGCAAAGTCTTAATCAGGCCCAGACATTTAGAATCCTATATTAAAGGGAGATATATAGATATGAATCCAATAGATGGTTGCTTCTGTCATTTTACTTTAATTGTAATTTTGCAACTTCAACAACAGAAGATCCATTAGGCTTTCCCCCTCAATCAATACACAATATATTATCAGTCTAGACGACCAAAAACGACTTGTATAAAATATCAGCGCGTCACATTTTCATTATGTAAATGGAACTCTGCAGGAGAATTAATTGATTATTCAGTTACTATGGATCAGTCTCAGATGTCTTAGTGAGATAAGAGGGAAACTTATCAAGCTTCTCCAGTGACTATAACTTAAAAAGGAACAAGGTAAAAAAAAAATAGAGACAGAAACACAGAGCACATTTCGCTTTCAGTGGCAGCCTGGGCGACACCTATGAAATGTTGAGAGAGAAAGGAAATCCATTACCAAGTTTATCAACGGTGGAGCATCAAGAGGTATTAGGGCTGGTTACCGTTTGGGATCAACATTTTCAAACCCCGCAAACAAAACCATGATACAGGCAGCTAGCGGCTCCCCAGACTGTCTGGGTTCCGAGTAATTCACACCTGGACTGTCTATAATTATAGCAGGGTTGTTTAAGTAATATATGGAGCCATTTCTTTTTTCTTGCATGGGTGGAGGCTGGGGAGTGAGGGAGAATTTTATCTTTAGCTTCATGACGGAATGAAGAAGAGATATGAGAAGCGAGTAGGTTCTCCTGTTTCCCTCCCCTTTTAAGTACTGAAGAAAAACAAATGTTCCCATTGCTACTCCAGAAATTTATGGGTTTCGTTGTAAATTGATGGGCTTTGTTTTTAAGAAACATGCAACAACTATATACATTAGGCTCTCCTTCTGCTAATAGAGTCTTGTTCGGATACTGGCCTTGCTCAAAGATGTTTTGAGACCTTTCAGAGGGTGGAATTGACTCCAGGACATACGGAGAACATTGTTTGGAGCAGTCTGAGTGGTCAGTCGGGTGAGGACTGTGTTTAGGTTTTGCAACATAGTCAAAATGCTTTACCTACTGAGGGAGGTGAGTAAGAAGGCTGTGAAGATTGAGTAAGATTTCTCTGTTTCACAACAAAGTTTTAAAAAGCAGCAAAACTGCCTGACTATAAAACATAATCATTTTTTAAAATTTTTTATTTTGTTTTGTTTTGCAGGGCTCTGAAGGCAAGTTACAAAATGTGGGAAATTATGAGGGGGACTGTATCATGATTCCTAAAGTGACCATTTTGTGAAGCAATTATCCTGGTTATTTCCAATATGGTATTTAATGCCAACCGAGCCATCAGGCCAAATGACCTTATGACTTTATATTTATTTGGTGTGTCAACCAGGCATAACTGGCAAGAGCCGGGGATGCTTGGCCAATAGAGATACAAGATCCTGCCTGAATTGAGCGGCACTGGTCGGCTTAACCACCTGGTTGCCAGATAAGAAATTGGTGCCAATATGGCTGACTGTTCTGAGTTTTTCAAAGAAGCAGGATCCACGGGGGCACCCGGGTGGCTCAGTTGGTTGAGCGGCTCAGGTCATGATCTCACGGTTTGTGGGTTAGAGCGCCACGTTGGGCTCCGTGCTGACAGCTCAGAGCCTGGAGCCTGCTTTAGATCTTCTGTACCCTTCCCTCTTTGCCCCAACCCCGCTCACACTCTCTCAAAAATAAACACTTCAGAAAAAATAAAGAAAAAAAGCAGTATACCTAAATTGAATGTGAAATCCCCTGCATTTAAATATTGAAAACTTATTCACAAGTTTAAAAACCATGATGCAGGCCAAACGAAATAATTTTGAGGAATTAGTATTGCCCTGGGCCACCTGAAAGCTTCTGGGTTTGTTGCTGGTTTTAATCACTAAAGTCCTCAAAGCAGAGGGGACGGCGATGTTTCTGAACTAAGGGAGACGGGAGGTGAGGTGGATAAGGGCGCTTTTTGCCTTTTTACTTCCGGTTCAGTGTTTTCCCTCTGCTCTCAGGAGGCTCTCCTACTCAATGAACACAGTTAACCGAGGGCATGTTGTATTTCAGTCATTTTGTGGTGAGTGGCACAGCTGACCAAGACAGAGTCCTTCCTCTCAAGAAACCCACAACCTGATTAAGGAGGCAGAAAAGAAACTGAGGGAAATATGCAGAAGAAAGCCATTTCTTCCATAGTGAATACATATTCAAATACTATATATACGTCCCAGGAGCTCTGAAGGGAATACATTGTCAGGTGGGGAAGGGGGTGGGTGGGGGAGAGCTGAGGGGGACTGCAGATGCTACACAGGAGATGATTTATGCTCTAGGCCTTCAAAGAATACATCAGACTTGGACAAGTGGAAATGACCAGGCATATCCTCTCTCTTAGAAATTTCCCAATAGCCGTTAAATAATGATCATGTCTTTCCCATCTAAATATACAAATCCAAAACAGTATCTCCTTTGAACAAACTTTTCCGTTCAATTATTTTCTATTCTCCTTCCTCCTCTTGAAAACCAAACTTCTCCAAAGAGTTGTCATGCTGTGTTCATGGCGTCTTCTTTTTTTTAGCTCCTTCTTTACCCAATCCAGTCAAGCTTTGTTGCCATGTCTTTACCAACATGGCTCTTGCCATTACCTCTGTTCCTTGCTTAAAGATTTCTCCCTTGCAGAAGCCATGTCATGTCCAGACAAGCTGGCTCTGTGCGTGTGTGAGAACTTTGCTCACACTGTCACCATTGGTTGCTCTTTGTCATGTCATAACACAGTGAGTTAACTTTTTCCCAGCAAAAGTACTTAATAAGCGCTCGAGGAATAAATGCAGGCATATCTTTTGCAATGTAAAATCCCACTATTCGTCCACTGCTATGGCCCAGACACACAGCTGTTGCCTAAAGTGTTTCATTTTTTTTTTTTTAATTTCAGTAGGTAAAAAATAATGATGATGAAGTAATCTGGGGGACTAGAGGAGGCTATATATTGAAATGTTAACTCAAGGTGTGGACTTATGTAATTGACTGTATATCATCCTGACTGACACCTTCTTGGACCAATTGAGACAATTCTATGCCTTGTGAAATTGGCTGAGGCAGGAAGCTTGATTGATCCAGTACAGTCAGAGGGTTTACTGGAAGCAACAGCCCACTGCGGTGTTGGTACAGTGTTGGAGCAGCATAATGTATGGCTATGATCGTTCTTGTGGCATACAGCTGTGTTTTCCAACTTTTTCCCCCCATCATTCAGAGTAAGAAACACAATTGCTGTTGCAACACACACATACTTCTACTCACATAATGGAAGGTAGAATGCAGCAAACAACATTTACCCTTATTGTATGAGATACACTCAGGTCTTTACTATTGTACTCTATTTCACTCTTAAAAATACTCAGTGCAAGCCAAGGATTTCATAACCCGTTAATGGGTCTCGACCTGCCCGTTGAAAACTACTAGCTTATACAAAGTCCATTTAAAACATTTGCCAAGAGTCACCTGTGAAGCCTCAGGAGAGAAACAAGGTGGGACTGATGCTCTTACCTCGTTACATTTAGGTTCTGAAACACCAGTAAGAAAGTTTTCCCACCTCTGTTAGTAATCTTTTTTTGTTCGTTTGTTTGTTCCTTTTCCTGCCTTAAATCTGGCTTTCTTGATACTTTCAACCTTCTTTCCCTTCATATATAGCATGTTGCCTCATTAGTTCTTGATTAGAGGAAAGAAGAAGAAATCCTGGATTCTGTCACATATCAGCTTCTTCATTCACCAATGAACATAGTTCAAATGAGGTTATGAGTGTAAAGAGCTTTATAAACTATAAGAATGCGAGATCCTTCTTATTATTTGAGCTGTTGGAGTGGACACCTGATAGACTCAGATAGGGGCATTGGAAAAGGGCTCAAGGCACACGAGCATCAGAATCTGAATGTCAAGGACCGAGGTGACACAAGGGACATGCAGATACTGGGCTGTGGAATAAACCAAGCTCGCATGAGTTCACACCCAGCTCTGTCACTTATTATTAAATATAAATGAATTCAAAAAATTTACGTACATTTCCTGAGCCTTTTTCTGATTTGTAGAAGGAGGAGAACATCTATTTTATATATAGTTGTGAGAATTACATGAAATAATGTATTCGGGATACTTAGCCTGTTAAATAGTGCAAATTAAAACTAAGATTCAGAAATCCAGGAAGCTTTGTCTAGAGCAGCAGTGCCCAGTGGAAACACGAGGGTCATATATATGATTTTAACTTTCCTAGTAGCCATATTTAAAAAATTAAAAGAAACAAGCACAATTCATTTCAACGATATTTTATTTACCCTATGTCCAAAAGACTATTATTTTGACATGTAACACACATAAACAATTATTAATGAGATATTTTATTTTTATTTATACAAACTTTTGGATT
This sequence comes from Paguma larvata, assembly GCA_030068075.1. Classification (NCBI taxonomy): domain Eukaryota; kingdom Metazoa; phylum Chordata; class Mammalia; order Carnivora; family Viverridae; genus Paguma; species Paguma larvata. The sequence goes on along the minus strand of CM057840.1, from coordinate 50,908,516 downwards.
CCTGTGAATACTTTACTATAGAACATCTCATTTCCAATGCTAAATTTTTACCAGAAATATTTGAACTTTATTTAGATTTCATAAAATTTACAGGTGAGAAACCAGATCTGCATACCCAAGAGGTTACAAACATTGTTGAATGTTTTCCAATAACTGAATTGACTGTCAGTTTTTGAATATACGTTAATTAAAATGAAGTAACATTGAGAATTCATTTCCCCAGTCCCAGGGATGACATTTCAAGTGCTTAGAAGCCACCTGTGGCTAGTGGCCACCATATTGGAGAGCATAGGTCTAGAAGGCCGTCGTCCTCTCACTCCACGTGAGTAGGATCTGGGGGACTTCCCCCAAGTCTTAATGAGGCATGAAAACAGAGGATGTGTCCTCTAGAGGAGAGTGAGATTGAGAAAGGCAGAGTTTATAAAAGAAGACCCAAGAACACTACAATTCTCCACGGAAGGCCTCGGAACAGAAGGCAGGGATAAACAATTCACATTCACTCACCTCCACTGGTCAACAAGCTGTCTTCTCCCTATAAAAAAATAAAATAAGGGAGGGGGGTTGAGAAGGGGTTACATTCTAGTCCAAACTTCATTGGCTCTTCTCTTGAACAGGGACACAAAGGAAGCCATGAAAAATGCGTAAGGACCTGGCTGATGAGGGGTGCTGACAGGAAACAAGTGTTTATTGAGAACAAGGCCGGGGAACGTTGAAGAGAGAGTGACATATTCATTGCCTACAGAGCTCATCATAGAAGGGAAAAAAATGCTCAGAGAGGTCCAAGAGGCCATGAGGAAGAGTCCAGGGATTAAATGCAGGAAAAGAAAACATCAATTAAGTACAGTATAGGGAAAAATTCCTGTATACAGGAGCCATCAATCCGAGAAACAGAATCTCCAAGGAAGAGGTGAGAAAGCCAATACTTAAAAGCATTAAAACTCAGCCAGTCATAACAGTGGGGGTAAAGGATCATTCTGTTCTTGCTTTGAAACATAAGATAGACTAATAATTCAAAACCTGAAATAAATAATTTTACATTTGGAAGGGAGCTAGTAAGTTATGTAGACTTGGGACCTTGTTTTATAAATGAGAAAATTGGATTATATCGCACCCCTAACTGGCGATGGGTCCAGAAGTAGAACTTATCGCTCTAGTTATCAGTGCTATGCTTGAATAGTCTATGGAACTGTCGTTGTTCTTATTTTCAAAATTTTTACTGACACTTTCTAGTAAATCTTAAAGCATCAGTGGAATTTGTCTTTTATCCCTCTCTGATAAAAGAGAAAACTGAAGCCTCGGTTTAGTGTAGGTTAGGGGACCTACCTGTGGCTATCTAGAACTCTGCTATCTAATATGGTGGCCACTGACCACGTGTGGCTATGGAGCACTTGAAATGTAACTAGTCTGAATTGAGCTTTGATGTGAAGTATAAAACACCACCGGATTTATTAGACTTAGTACAAAAAAGGCCTAAACTATGTCATTACAGTGATGTGCATTAAAGCACATTTTCGTATTGACTGCATGTCAAAATATATTTTTAATATATTTCCTTAAATAAAATATGTTATTAATTTCATCTTTTAAAAATATTTTTAATGTGCTTACCAGAAAATTCTAAATTACATCTATGGCTCTATTATGTTTGGCCTGAGCTGATACGGAAGATACTACAAATTAAAAAAGGAGGCTGATGTTTTATTTCCAGCTTGCTCCTAAAGCACAAATTAAATTTCTTTGGCCTTCATAAGGTCTGAGCATGTCTTTAAGAGCCCAAATTCAGATTAATAAATAGCTCGTGAAAATTAGCATCTATTCAAAAACCATTAAAGAGAAAAAATAAACCTTTCCATTTGCATTGTTCTTCATTCTCATGATTGCTTCATGAATTAAGATGCCTGCAAACCCCACTGTGCTTAGCCGTAGCCACCCTCCATTTCTTCTCTACAACAGCATTGTGTTGTAATGAAGACCATGAAAAAGCATTTCAGAAAATAGCCTCCAATCCGCAGCAGCAATCAATATGCATGGTATATACGATCAAGTTAGAGAGATGTGTAGGAGAGGCCCAAATATGTTTGGCCTGCTTAAACACATGCTTTCTGCTTGCCAGCCAACAAATCGCTTCTATATATTACATAAGACTAAATTAATCCCTACACGAAGACAGTTTATTGTGGATGATGGATCATGGGTTTGTTACTCATACATCCAGAGCAGGGCCCTGGAAATCACATCATCATTGCATTCCCAGGGAAAGAAATGATTGTCACATCCAGACATGTTTATCATGGAGAGAGAGGCTGATCCGGGCCCATCTACTTGCCGAGAGAACACTGCCATCTCACACGATGAGGGCTCAGAGGGCAGACTCGCTGTTGACTGCCAGGTGCCAGCAAGAAAACAATTTCACTGTAAGTCCCCCTGGGGTTGATGAGGAATGATCTAGCTATATCCTATGGTCTCTACTGTTAGGTGTTGGGGGAGCCCAAATATGAGTGTCATGTAACCTCGACAAAGGCAACCTACGTAGCATCTACTCTACCATGGAGAGCAACAATTACTCATGTTACATATATTTCAATAGAAGGTATAGATGGGCCCCAAACCCAAAGGTGCAAGCCCTAGCATAAATGTAGGAGGTGAATGAAGGACAGATTAAACTAAAGGGATGGGTCTCTTTGGCCTATCTCCTGACAAACTGTCTGGCTGCATCAGCAAAAGTCGGGAGCAATCAATACTTATGAAACAACAACACCGCCACAATCAGAGGCAGAGCAGGGCTGGAGTGCTATTACCATAAGTGGCTGAGTCGTTGATGTGAATGTGTATGTCATTTTGCATATCATTTGCATGTTATTTGGTACAGCCTTGCCAATAAATAAACACAATTTATCAACTTGTGCAACCTAGCCTGACCCTCGTAAGTACACATGGAAGAAAATAAACTAGACCTGCAATGAATTACTATTTGTTTCACATAAAATAAAAGGGAATAGGTCAGGTCCAAAGGAGTAAGCTTCTAACTTTAATGCCATCGTCTAAGTCACATGCCTCCTGTGGGCAAGTCTGTGTTTTAGACATCTTTGTTTCTCGTCCTGCTTAATGGCTTCGTATGGTAGGTACTTTCTGTGTATTTGTTAATGCTGATCCAAGAAAGACATGTATGCATATTGTATACCTGTCTATCTTTATCTCTCTGTCACATTTATTGCATGCATTGCATCTACTAGGTAGAGTAGTAAGTGCTTTACATAGACTTGATTCCTCAACAAAAAATTGTGGATTAAGGCAGAAGGCTGTGGGCATCTGGGCAAACTCTTTGGGAGGCAGAGGCGATAATAGAACCTGGATCTGAAGTCAAGTCTATCCGACTTTAGAGCATGAACTCTTTACCACTTAACACCTGTACTCTCCCTAACAATATATGATAACTGTATGAAGTTACATGGGATTTATACCAAAAGACACAAGTGAGCAAATTTTCCTTTCTCCAGGGGTGGAATCTGAGGCACATAAAACTCAGAGGACTCTCTTGAAGGAAAACGATTCAAAATTATGAATATAACGTTAGATATAACAGTGAATTATTTATTTGGAATGAGAAGAGAAATAAATTAAAATGTCATAAACACAGCAAGATGCAGCAAAAATAATATATTTTTATTAATTGAGTTAATCTCCACGCATCTCTGTAATAATTTTTCCTTAAGTATTTTGGCTGTAAACTCTTGGGTCATCTTCAAATATGAAAGCAACTTTTGTAATATTTTCTAATGAGGGAATAAAAACACAATTCCTTCAGCATGGTTGATTAAAATTTGATTTTTTATTATTAGAGGTAAAACATGCAACCTCACCCATGGAGACATAGATGGATGGATGGATGGATGGATATATAGACAAATAGATACATATTGTTTGTAGTACTGCTCGTGTCCCATAAAAAGAGCAATTCTGTGGTATTTTATGATAGAATACTCTTTATAAAAATCAAGTGTATTCCTGACATGAGTAGATGTCATCTTAACGAAGTGTTGATGAGGATTGAATTGTTTACTTAGAACTTTAGATGTCTGATCAGAGGGAAATTTTTACATAGATCGACTCCTGAGCTGTATATTTCAAGTCTGTCTTTCTTCTGATGCCCATCTGGGCCTGGTGTAGAGCCATTCATTTATTTCATCCTAAGACCTCTAGCATGCGTCTTCCTTTCATTAACACCTAGGCCCACACAGAGAGCCATAGAGGAAGTCGGGGAAGCCATTCCTAGGCTGTGCTAGTTAGCAACATTCTAACTATATTCAGAAGTGGTTGCTAGCTACATCAATGAGACCCACTCAATCTCAATACACCCCCAGTTTAATTTTATGAATCCCCCATATGACTACAGCTACACCACTGACACCCAATAGGAAGGGAGGTGTATCTGTGTGGAAGACTGAGCAGACATGACTGACTGATGTTAATTGACTGACATTTTACTTTTGCAAATTTCACAAAATCTTATCATCCAGTGAACATATTCTTAGAGCCCTTCCCAGGGCGTTGGGAAGGACAATGCAAGGGAGGGGCCTTTAAGCTTAATTTTCATTGGCTTCTTGGTATATCTGCCTCTGTATCTATATTCTGCCCTGCTTCGCAAGTGGCAAAGATCGGTCTGTTTGGTTCCTTGCCATTCACAGAGTTGACCGGGTCCACGACCACAGGTAAGAGCCCCGCGGCCACTCCCCGTCACCTATTTTGAATTGTCACATGGCACAAGCTTTGTTTGCAGGCTTGTTTCCTTTTAATAGCTCCACACCACTCAAGCCACCCTCGTCTCTATTTATTCACTCTATGTCAGGGGTTCTAAAACTTTCTGAGTATGACAACCCATTTACAGACCTAACAGATTGTGCTCTCCTTACTTGTTAGGATGATTGCTTGAGTAAACACATAAAAGTTACTTTGTGTTCTGTACTTTTTAATTTTTGTTATGTTTAATATAATTAATAATAGGAGTTATTCACTGTTATATCATATTTCAATGTTTTAGTTTTTGTACTACTATAGAATACTTATTATATTTATTATTAACAGTAATATTGGTTTATTACATTTATTCACTGCTATTTTATAATAGTATCTAAATGTACTTGAAATATAAGAGTATATGTGTGGGGGGTAACCTGCTTTCTATTCATTCTATATGCAATTTTTGGGTGTATCTCTGAGATCTTTGAAATGGCTCTCTCTAGGGGTACCTGGGTGGCTCAGTCAATGAAGCATCCGACTCCTGATTTTGGCTCAGATAGTGATCTTATGGTTTGTGAGATCAAAACAGTATCTGATCTGACAGTGCAGAACCTATTTAGTATTCTCCTTCCTCTCTCTCCCCCTCCACTTTCTCTCTCTCTCTCAAAGTAAATACATAAATGAAAAAGAAGAAGAAGAAGAAGAAGAAGAAGAAGAAGAAGAAGAAGAAGAAGAAGAAGAAAAAGAAGGAGGAGGAGGAGGAGGAGGAGGGGGAGGAGGGGGAGGAGGAGGGGGAGGAGGGGGAGGAGGAGGAAAAAGAAGAAGAAGAGGAAGAAGAAGAAGAAGAAGGAGGAGGAGGAGGAGGAAGAGGGGGAGGAGGGGGAGGAGGAGGAGGAGGAGGGGAGGAGGAGGAGGGGGAGGAGGGGGAGGAGGAGGAGGAGGAAGAAGAAGAAGAAGAGGAAGAAGAAGAAGAAGAAGAGGAGGAGGAAGAAGAAGAGGAAGATGAGGAGGAAGAGGAGGAGAAAGGAGGAGAAGGGAAACGGCTTTCTAGACCTGCTAGCCACATTTTGGAAACCACTACTCCACACCTTTTAACGTATGAAAGTACTGCTTGTTGGGCTTCTCCAGACACCCCCGGTTTTGAGTGCAGCAAACCCACCAAATCATCGTAGTAGTTCCTGTAAAAAAGGAATACTTTCTAGGGCATGTGGGACCCTCTAAACTGAATTATTTGGAATCATAAATATCTGCATGAAAAAAAGCACATTTTCCTATAATTTGGGACAGTGGTTGAGAGGAAGGCACTGACCAATGTGAATTTAAGTTTGTGCTTCAGGCTTTGGGAAAAATGGGTTTGCTCTCTTGTGGGAAGGAGATTTGTGGCCATCTTTCTTCTCCTGGCTGGCACAGCAAGTTGGCTTCATTTTAAAAATAGTGCTAGGGAGGGAGGAAAAAAATGTAATGTATTCTTAAAATGTTTATATGTCAGCAAAATCTCGAAAACCATTCAATAGATTAATCCTCCTGCTGACTTAAAAAGGATGGATTTCTAGCTATAACTGAGATTGGGAAAAATTGATTTCCATGTTCCTTATGACTGAATAAGATAAAAGCCACTGCCTGGCAAGCTTCTCTCAGCCTGGATCCAGACTTCTCGAGGGCTGGCTAATTGAAAAGTCACTCCAAATACCAGCCCTGACCCTTCCAGGGGATCTGGAGAAAGAATCAAGGGCAGGCTGTCCATTTCTCAAGAACGACTTCCAGAATGTTATTTATTCGAAAGGTGAAAATACTTTCTCTTCTTTTCCTTCCAACTGTTCCTCATCTTCCCCTTCCCTTCTCCTCTTTCTCTCCATGTCTCAACTCTCTCTTCCTTCCCCATGGGTCTGCTTGTGTGTAAACATGGCTTCAACATGACTGCATCGCCTGCACGAAAGCTCTCTTAGTCAAGCTTTAAGCAATGGCAGCCTTAGTTTACCCAGTTAAAAAGACCACCTTGCGTCTGTGCATGGATTTATGGTTAAAGCATTTCCCCCTACCTTTTCTCTCATCATCTGCACATGATATCGGTGAAGAGCTCATTACTACAGTCACTGCTCTAAAACCGCCTCAGATGACTGCAAACTTAGAGCCAGCAGAGTGAAAGCTGGGACAAGATGCCACCTCTGATTCTCAGTCCAATGGGTTTCCACTGAGTCGCAGCTGATTCTGACATAATTAACACTTCATTCCACCACAAGCATGTAAAGAGAGAGGGCTCCTGCACTCACGCAGCCATTCGTCCCTTCATTTCATGAACATGTATTGAGCACCTACTCTGTCCTGGGCACTATGCAAACTGAAGCACTACGGTGAGGTTTCAACTCTTCAGAACAGAACGTAGTTCAACTGCCCTGCCATCTACACAACATTCAAAGGCAGATCAATTTTAACAACAAAAAAAATGTGGTAAATTAAGTTTTAAGAAAGAGTTCCACTTTGATAAACAGTCTTATGGGTTTATGGCCGTAAGTGCTATTTAGAAGTATTTGTGTTTTTCTGATTTAATTCTGATCTTTCTCTGCCATTTCCTTCTTTCATGCTATCTCTTCTCCTCTCACTTTTAAGTTTCTCCACCTTCTGGTTTCCTGCTTCATCATATACACTCTCTTTCAAGTCATTTCTATACAGAAGCAATTGGTCCTGTCATTTGGAATCAATCCTATGATGCCATTTTCTCGACCAAACAGGATAGTCGTTGAACCATTTGTATTTCCTAAAGATTTTCACGAAGTTTTCCAAAGCACATGGCTCTGAATATTTATGGACTTATCTACATGGGAGAAGAAATCTTCAACCTGTAAGACCACTCCTCTGAATCTTAATGTACAAACAGCACAACACCACTCGCAAATATTATTAAGAAGCACTTTCTTCTGAGTTTTTTTTACATATATTCACTCACTGAGTCCTCAGGACAGTGTTTAAGGTATGTACTATTTAAGTTCTTCCTTTATAGAAGGAGGGAGGGAGGAGACAGAGGGAGGAGAAACTATCTGAGGTTATCAACAAGTACATGGAAGAGCCTAGACTCAAAGCCAAAAAACACATCTGTTCACGACGGTTTGGTCTCTCTCTTTTATAAAGATTATATTAAGTTTTTTAAAGTTTATTTGTTTTAATTTCCATAATCTCAATTTGATGTAGGCTGTTTTTGATCACCATTTTATCTTCCTAGCCCCCCTAACTCTTTGAATTACTCAAAGCTTTTTTTTTAATTTAAAAATTTTTTTTGTTTATTTTTGAGAGAGGGAGCACAAGTGGGGAAGGGGCAGAGAGAGAGAGAGAGAGATGGAATCCAAAGCAGGCTCCAGGCTCTGAGCTGTCTGCGCAGAGCCAGAGGTGGGTCTCGAACCCACCAGCCCTTAGATCAGGACCAGAGAGGAAGTAGGACACTTAACCTACTGAGCCATCCAACTGCCCCCTCCCTTTTTAAGTTTATTTATTTTGAGAGCCAGAGAATACATGAATGAGGGCGGTGCAGAGAAAGAAAGGGAGGGAGAGGGAGAATCCCGCGCAGGCTCCACGCTGTCAGCGCAGAACCCGATGCAGGGCTCCACCCAGGTCTAGTTCCCAGGAACCATGAAATCATGATCTGGGGCGAAGCTGGTGGCTTAACCGACCGAGCCACCCAGGCGCCCGACAGCGTTTAGTCTTTTAACCATGTACTGGAAGGTTCTCAAAAAATCAATTAGACACCACCCCTCAATTGACAACATTAGCAAATGGCATTTAAATTCTCAGGCCAGCCGCCTAATCACCAGGGGCTGTGGTCCATCGGTACTTTGTCCTATCACCTGATCGGGTGTTACCCCTTTCCTGACTGTATTAGCTCTTACCCCTTCTGCTTGCCATAGCTAGGAAAGGGAGCAGCAGCCTGGCTAGGGGGAGCCCAGGGACTTCCCCTGGGGCAGGGTCCCTTCACGGAGGACTGTCCCACGTATGCGCACTTTACTTGCTTGTGGTGGAAAAGTGCTGAAGAGTAAGTACTGTGCGTGGAGGGGGCAAATGGGGTAAGGTAGAACTTAGGGCGGCAGGTATTTGCGAGTGGGTAGCTGTGATGACAAGGTTCACTTTTATGGCTTCTTGGTGGGTGTGATCAATGGGGAGATGTTCCCCTCATGATAGGGGCGTGGCGTGTGTGTGGGAGGGTATCCGTGGGTGGGTAAGTTGAGGACAAGCACGTGGCAGAAAGACAAATCCCAGCAACACATTTTCTTCTTCTCTTCCTTACCTTCTCCCACCTCTCCTCCAAATTACCACGATGCTGCAGCAGAAATAAAAATGGCTAAAGTTGTGGAGAGGATTTTTTTTTTCTTTTGAAACAGAGTGTAAAGCCACACTCATAATAACTGGGTTGCCTATATAAATCTATTTTTAAGATGATTATAGGGTTTCCATAGTCATTCTAGCATCAACTGCTGGTTTTGTTTCCTCGTCGTCAGTAAACTGTTGGCAGGATAGTGCACCAAAGGTATACTTTTTAAAGGGTATAATTGCATGGCACAGAAATTATCACTTTCTCGACGACGGGTTTCATTGGCCTCTCCCTTTGAGAATCCGGTTTGGAAGCTGGGCTTGTCAGCCCCTCCAAACACACATCGCATTGTGTGTGCTGGCCTCACAGCACATCATGCTGGCAACCATGGGCAGAGGGTAGCAATTAAACCACACAATAGGCATCAAGGGATGAGGAGAAGACACTGTGTTTAAAATAAACGAATACGAGAAGCACAGCCAGCTTCCCTAGGAAGGCTATCTGAGCAGCGTGGCAAGCCAAGATTGAGCAGACTTTGCAGAGCAAGCTGGGAAATTCCCCATGGTGCCAAGCCATTAGCCAGCCACCGAGGCTGCTTCCATCCCAAGGATCTACCATGGGACCCCTTCTCCAGGACTAACCTTCTCTGGGGTCTACAGACCTAGGAAGGAGGCTTTGTAGAACTATATTCTTTCGACTGCCGGGGCCCAGAGGCTATGCAAATTTAGATTGATTTGGCAGCTTTTTAAAAAGGCATGTTTACTAACACAGGCACCGGGACTTCGGTTCTCTCTCAGAAATACAGGACAGATAGGAGAAGTCAGACTCAGGAAATGGAAGCTAATAAGCATCAACATACACTAGGTAAAATTCCCTATTGGCAGAAATAACTGACTCTCGAGAGGTGATAATAATGTAATGATGAGTCAACATAGTCCCCAATTTCCACCCAGGGGAATCAAGAAAACTATCTAGACAACAGACCACAGTGTCTCTTGTTCTAATCAAGATGATCAGCATGGTGCCTGAGTACTGAAATGTAGCTGGTGTTGGAAGTCAAAAGCTGATAACATAATAAGCAATGATAGTAACCTTAAGTCTGAAATACGTAATGTGTAGAGACTACAATAAAGGGAGCTGCAGAGCAAGAACGGAAGGATGGTAGTTTACGTTACGTTTTCCGGGTGAAAGGGCATCAGGATGCTAACAAAGATATTCAAAGAGAAGGGCACTTCAACTAGTAATCCTAACCAGATAAAAATAGATGTTACAAACATTAACTACACTTATACCAAATTTGTGTCACCAAGCAAGGTTTCTGGTCCTCAACTTGAACCCTGACTGGTCTGACCCACCAAGAGGGAATCCTGAGAATATTTGTTCATTCATTGACTTAACCCATGTTTTTAAGTACCCCCATATCCCAGGTACTCCAGCACAAAGGTTATAGGGATAAAATGGATGGTTGACATTTTCAAGGGGTTTACAGTCCAGCTGGGCAGGGAAGTCAACATATAATTATAATGTGAAGAGGTAGGCTCCCTTACAGAAGTACATGTAAGCATGGATCGGGGATACAGAAAGGAAGCACTTTACCCAGTCAGTAGTGGGGAGGAGTCAATGAGGCCCTAATAGATTCAACCTGAATTTACCTTGAAAATACAAAGATTAGAAGAGGTAATAGAGGATAAGGACAGGAAATCGGGGTTGGCATTATGTTTACAAGAGGCAAGGGAGGGGCACCTGGGTGGCTCAGTCGGTTGAGCGGCCGATTCCAGCTCAGGTCACGATCTCACAATCTGTGGGTTCGAGCCCCGCGTCGGGCTCTGTGCTGATGGCTCAGAGCCTGGAGCCTGCTTCGGATTCTGCATCTCCCTCTCTCTCTGCCCTTCCCCTGCTCACGTGCTGTCTCTCTGTTTGTCAAAAATAAATAAACGTATAAAAAAAAAAAAGAGGCAAGGGAGTGTATTCAAAGCAGACGTTCAAACCAGAGTAGTATGAAGGAGACATTGGAGAGCACTGAGGATTTGGGAAATACTGGAACATTTTGGATGTGAGGAGAGGTATGGCAGGAGATGAACTCGAAAGAGGTTATATCAGGAATTGCCTGATTAGCAATTTGTAGGCAGAGATGAGCTATTGCAAATGTTAAGCAGGGGAGTAATATGGTTGAATTTGCAATTTAGATGATATTTCCATACGGGTCTCCAACTCTGAAGGAATTGATATTCTGCTGTGTAGATTTGGCAAATGCAGATTTCTTACTTTGATTGAGTCCGAGAGCTTGATGACCTTTAGCTGGATTGATAAGATTGAGTTTTTAGGCTTCAGACTTGAGGATTGGACCCCGGACCTCAATGGGAATCCCCACTGAGTTATCATTTGTGAGGCCCTGGTAAAAGCTGTCATCTGATCTCCCTCTGACATCTCTCTATCTGCAGAGACTTGGGTGGAAAATGGAAATATGCGGTTAACATTCAAAGCATCGTGACGTGTCAGTGAGAGATTTCAGGGTGCAAATTATCCATGGGGAAGGAAGAAGCTTACCAACTCAACTTTCTGCATGTCAAACCCTTTCTACCTTATGAGTTTTTAGATGCCTTCTCTGAGAATAAGAAAATGTAGCTCTCTCTTAAAAAGAATGCTACTGATGGTCAAGACTTTCACTATAAATCTTCGTCGAGGCCTTTTAACAAATGGATTTATCCCCACCCTAGTTTTGAAATGGTCTGACTTATTTTATTTTTTAATAAATTTACAAATTGTCCTTATACTTAGGTTGAATAGCATGTGATATAAAATGAAATTGAAATTTCTGGAGAGATGGTAGACAAGATCAAACCCACCCAAAGTGGGAGCTAGTTGAGAAATAGAGACTGAAATTCATCCATTCAATTAAAATAAAATTTATGAGACACTTACTGTATGTTCATATAAAAAGAGCATAAGACACAGTACAGGAGCTAAAAGCTTCAAAAGAGAAGAAATCCAGAGAACAATGGGAATGGTCTATGGTAAGTCTTTGGGTGCACAGAGGGGAGTAACATCAAGGGATGGTGTGTGAGCTGTGGATGAGCAAATAATAGAGCAAGACGAATGGAAGCTTCCAAGTGTGACGAGCAAGCAACAAAAGCCAAGACCCAACAGAGTTATATTTTCTGAGAATTTGGACTACAGCAAGGACACTGGCCCAGGTGGAGGGGGGTTCATGATGAGATGGCCACCACAGCCATCCATGAGCCACTCCACACAGCAGGCATGACAGCAGGTAGCTGTCATTATATCACACAATCAGTTCTGTGGAGTTTGGTTTTCAAACTTTCCACACGGTCTCCCCGGCCCTGTCTACTTTGGCTCTTGCTAGCAAGGCTCTGGGCCCTGCCTCTGAGCCATGGGGGTGCAGAACAGCAACACACAGTGGGAGGGATTTCAGGCCCAGGTTTCATGGGTCTAGTCGTTGACTCGCACTTTGGGTATGAAAACTCATAATTGATAGAAAAAGAGCCTCATTCCTACCGTGTGTTTGACTAACCATGTCAGAGTCCGCATCCTGCCTGGCGAAGTGGCTGAATGGGAGTACAGAACTACACAAATGTGACCACTAAATCCAGCCCTTTCCTTCTAGAGTTGAGGAAATGAAGGCCCCAGAGAAGTTCAGTAATTTGCTTGAAGCCACACAGCTAGTAGCAGAGCTGGGACTAAGGCCCAGTTCACCTACCTCTCCATTCTTTTCATTATCTTCTCCTGTCATCTTTTTTTGAAAAGAAAACTCTAAATAGTTAAGATGTGCTCCTTCCTTCCCTTCATTGAAGTCACTCTTGAGTGTCTGACTTCGCCGAATGTAGGTACTTTTCCTGTGATGCTTATCTAATCATTATGGTTTTAGGCTTGTGTGGAGCACATGTGGTCCCCATTATGTTGTTTGTTTGGGACAAACATACATTCCTTTTACTTGCATTTCGGGCTTTTCCTCTTTCAAAATAGTTTCACATACATTTCTCCTCTGTATTTTACCTTGAAGAATTCTGCCAGGTAAGCTGGGAACCTTATTCTCTTCCACTGACCACGCATGAACTGAGGCACAGAGAGATTTAGTGACTTTCTCCTAGTCACACACTGATGCGGTGAAGACGTTGGGAGTAAAAACCTATGATTCCTTAAACTCGCAGAGGAGAACCCGTGAGAAGCAGCAATCATTTTAGGTGGGCTGAAAGATGCTCATGACATCAGAAGTTCACATTTTGTCAAGCTTTGTTGTTGTTTACATAAAAACTTCACCCAAGTTCCAAAGCTCTACCATGGAGATGTCCACAAGCCACAAAAGTCGTATCTGAATTCCCAGATCATGCTGCTCTAATGTATTCTGTGCCCAAGAAGGAAAGCTCCTAAGCCTGATGGAAAAGGACAGGATCCGTCAGTGCATTGATGGGACTGGGTTGAAAAAGATTCAAATAGACATGATCTGTCTCTGGAGACAATTAGAAAACAGAGTGGGGGGCCTTTTGCTACATCTCTCTCTTTGTTTCAAATGTGGCTGTTTAAATTTGAATTGAGTGTGTTTGGGGATTTTCTACAAAGGGACCCACTTGGAAGGCTGCCGTTTCTTGTTATCAGTCATGTTCTATTATTGAGAGAAGGAACGCCCAGAGGAACTTAAGAGCTCAGACACAGGCAAAGAACATGGGAGGGAACTGATGCACAACACTCCGTTGGTCCCATGGTGTTCAAACTCCTAGACATTGTGCTCAAAGATCCATTAAAGATTCAGTACGGAAGGAGATGATTCCGAAGTACTTTGGATGAGTATCATCTTAAAGATGGAGCGGGAATTTCAGTAAAGGGAATTAATTTATTCATCGTTTTTAAGCACCCACCATTGACTATTACTTCCTGACTTGGAGAGAAATCAGGAGAATCAGACCTTACGGTGGCCCTCTGAAAGTGTACAATGAGTTGTCCTGGTAGAAACATACTTATGTCGACTAAAAACCAAATATGTACCTCAAGCATGTGAGTAGATAAGTAAGTGGTACAGACTGGTGTTGTAAAAACATGGAGAAGATACTTAACACCCATGTTAAGTTAGATAGAAACGGTCAGTATCAGCTTGCAAGAGATGGAGCAGATGTTGCAGCCAAAGAGCTGGAAAGTAGAGGATTACAGAAGAAGAAAAGACAATATAAGTTGGTTATAGGCACTTTCGGTTTCCTTGCTGCCCCTACCTTTTGTCTTTTCAGAACAAAATAATTACATGGTCTCCATTTGCCATTTTAGTACTAGGTCAGCTCTGAGCGAAACGGGTGAGTCACTTGACTCAGTCAGTCAGGGACTCAGTCAGTCACCATGACGGACATATTCCCAACTATTATAAACGGAATTGTATTTATCACATACATGTCAAGGTTTCCATAAGTTGAGAAGCAATGAGGTTTAGTGAAAGTCTTTTAAAACGTACTAAGTGCTATAAAACTGTGAGGCATTACTACTGATTTTCTCTGCGTAACTCTGCAAGAGGTGTTCAGGCTATCTGGGTACAGTGGGATTTGCAGCTTCAGTTTGGCTTTACTGCCCCAGTAAGAGGCAGGCTTTCTCATCTCTTTATCCCAAGCAGTGTCTTTTTGCCAAGAAGAACACAGATTGGGCGAGGTTTAGCCAAATCTATCCAGTGATAGGTGTTAACCCTTGGAATGTGATTTTAATAGCCAATAGGTATTTATAATTAATGTGCAATAACTCAATTATGCACATCTCTTTAAATTTAATAGGCCCAGATAAGGTAAGATCATTAAGCACCCAATTGAATGTTAAACACATATATTTGAGGTTTAACGACTGTGCAGCAGATGCAGGATGGATTATGGGATTGTTAAAGGGCATTAAGAAAGTTGTTAATATTGTGGGGGTATTTAATTAATGTTTTAAACAATCTATCCTTTGAAATCTGCCCAAAATGCTGTGTGAAATCCGCTCGGGGAGCCAGAGCATACTTGACAGCATCACGGTTGAAACCCAACCACACTGAAGGAGACACAACAAAACAGCCCCTAATTAGCGTGAGAAATGACAACAACACAACAGAAACCACGGAGTGTCTCCAATGACAGGTGCAACAAATAACAAGGCTGATGAAAGATTTTGCAATTAAAGATTCTGCTATGAAGATTAATGGAGTATTATCTTAAATTAATGTAAGGCGGGTTATCAGAGACGAGATTCTGCCTTACAAGCTTTCCTCCTTTCCCACGTCCCTTCTCTTAATTCATTTCTGGGCCTGCAAGTCCTCTTTCCTATTCCTCAATATTCAAATGACATTTTATTTTAGTTTCTCTATTCTTTATCTGCCTGGTCATGGTCATATTTCTTTCTTTTGGTCTCTGTCTCTCTTGTGCACACACATGCTCTTTCTTACTTAAAAGTTTAAAAAAAGGTTTCAGAGGAGGGGCCAAGATGGCGGAACAGCATGGAAGTTTTTTTTTTTTTTTTGGCATCTCTTATCCCTGAAATACAGCAAGATCAATGCTACACAAACTTGCACACCTAGAAAACGGATTTGAAGATTAACACAATAATCTGCACAACCTGAACCACAGAACTCGGCAGGTACACAGTGCAGAGAGGTGAACTGGGGGCAAAAGAAGCCACAGAATGCAGGAAGCTGTTTTTGTTGAGGAGAGAGGATGGAGACAGGGAGAGAATGCAGAAAAAGCACCCTTACCCTCACCCAAAAGCAGCTGGATAGAAAAAGGAAGAGCGGAAACAACCACAGTGACTGAACAAAAAAGGGAGAAAGGCGAAAAGAGAGGGTTTAAATTCCACTAAGACTCTATAAACGGGGGACACGCAGAGTCTGAAACTCCCCAGCTCAATACCTGGCAGCGCTCTGGTGGGAAGGGCGAGTCCCCAGGAGCAGAGAGCAAGGTCTGAAAGGTCCTCAGTCCCAGAGGCAGTTCCCCTGTTGGGAGGACATTTGGTAGAGGTGGCGCAGCCTCCCCACAGGCAAGGGTCCCAGCAGACCTGGAGAACAACCACATTCACTGGTGTTGGAACAAGGACATTAAGGGGGAAGCCTGGTACCAGATGTGTGTTGTGATTTGCCATAATCCCTGAAACGCTGCTGGCACACAATCCGGTGAACATTTTCCTGGGTGGGCTGGCGTCTAACTGCAGTCCCTGGGGATCAGCAGTGGCATGGTCTCACGAACGTTCCTGGGGGCAGGCAGGCAACTGGTCATTGCTCAGCAAGACCCTCCCCCAGAGAGTGAGAATGGGTCAAAGCCACAGAAGTGAGAGGTTGGGAAAACAGCCCCATCTGAGATAAAACTCTGAAGGGAAGTGCTGCATGGCAGGCTGACAGCTTGGTCACAGACAATGTAGAAGTGGAGAGTGTATGGAAGCTGGAGACAAAGAAGGGGAGCTTGATTGCCAGTCGGGGAGAACACAGAATTCTGGTACTGGAGACTGGGTAGCAGGGTGAGAACATTTTCACCCCTCCTGCACAAGTGCATACACGCCTACCTGCACCATAACAATCCACCCCAGTAGGCTAAGCAACACCACCTAGTGGAGAATGGAGCTGTTACACTAAGACTTGCCCAACTGGGACAACTGTGTTCTTGAGGAACACCACAAGTCTCTCTACTGCTTAGTTGTATAAGTGCTTCATAGTTTGACTTCTAGGGGAAACTGGATGTAATTTCAATCATATTTTATTCTGTTCACTGATCCATCTATCCGATTTTTTTCTTTTTCTTTTCTTATTCTCGAATACAGAAAGAGAAAAAAATTTATTTTTATTTTCTATTTTTATTAAAAAGATTTTTCTTTAGTTTTGCCTACTATATTTTTTACTTTTTGTAAATATTTTATATTCTATTTTACTTCCAACATTTCATCTTATTCTATTTTATCGTATTCATGTTTTTCAAATTTTCAAACATTTTCTTTCTTTTTTTTCTGTTCTTATCTTTCTCTTTTTCCGCTAATCTATCAAGTTTCTTTCAACAACCATGCCAAAACACACCTAGGATCTAACATCCTTTATTTGATTTTTTTTTGTTTTTAATTGCTTAATTTTTATTTTACTTTTTGTTTTACTTTTTTGATTTCTTTGCTTCCTTCAAAATGACAAAACAAAGGAATTCACCCCAAAAGAAAGAACAGGAAGAAATGGTAGCCAGGGACTTAATCAATATAGATACCAGCAAGATGTCTGAACCAGAATTCAGAATCACAATAATAAGAAGACTAGCTTGGGATGAAAAAAGTTTGCAATCCCTTTATGCAGAGATAAAAGAAGTAAAAGGTAGTCAGAATGAAATAAAAAATGCTATAACTGCGCTGAAATCTCGAATGAAAGTCATGGAGACAAAAATGGATGAAGCAGAGCAGTTAATCAACGATATAGAGGACAAACTTATGGAAAATAGTGAAGCAGGAAAAAAGGGGGTAACTAAGGAAAAAGAGCAAGGTATAAGATTAGAGAACTCAATGACTCATTAAAAAGAAAGGACATCAGAATCATAGGGGTTCCAGAATAGGAAGAGAGAGAAAAAGGGATAGAAGGTTTATGTGAGCAAATCATAGCAGAAAACTTTCCTAACCTGGGGAAAGACACGAACATCAAAATCCAGGAAGCACAGAGAACTTCCATTAGATTTAACAAAAATCGACCATCAACAAGGAATATCATAGTTAAATTCAAAAAAATACTCAAGTAATAAAAGAATCATGAAAGCAGCAAAGGAAAAAAAAATCCTTAACCTACAAGGGAAGACAGATCAGATTCACAGCAGACCTATCCACAGAAACTTGGCAGACCAGAAAGGAGTGGAGGGATGTATTCAATGTGCTGAATAGGAAAAATATGCAGCCAAGAATTCTTTATCCAGCAAAGCTGTCATTCAAAATAGAAGGAGTGATAAAAAGTTTCCCAGACAAACAAAATTAAAGTAGTTCATGACCACTAACCCAGCTCTGCAAGAAATTTTAAGAGGGACTCTCTGAGGGGAGAAAAGACACACACACACACACACACACACACACACACACACACACATACACACACACACACAAGACCAAAATCAACAAAGACTAGAAAGGACCAGAGAACACCACCAGAGAAACTCCAACTCTACAGGCAACATAATGGCAATAAATTCGTATCTTTCAGTACTCACTCTAAACATCAATGGACTAAATACTCCAATTGAAAGACATAGGGTTATAGAATAGATAAGAAAACAAGATCCATCTCTATGTTGTTTATAAGAGACCCATTTTAGACCTAAAGTCACCTTCAGATTGAAAATAAGGGGATGGAGAACCATCTATCATGCTAATGGTCATGAAAAGAAAGCCAGAGTAGCCATATTTATATCAGACAATCTAGTTTTAAAAATATAAATTGTAACAAGGGATGAAGAAGGGCATTATGTCATAATTAAGGGGTATATCCACCAATAAGATCCAATAATTGTAAACATTTATGCTCCAAATGTGGTGCAACCAAATATATAAATTGATTAATCACGAACATAAAGAAACTCATTCATTATAATACCATAATAGTAGCGGACTTCAACACCCCACTTATAGCAATGAACAGATCATCTAAACAGAAAATTAACAAGTAAACAATGGCTTTGAATGATACACTGGACCAGATGGACTTAACAGTTATATACAGAACATTTCATCCTAAAGAAGCATAATACACATTCTTCTCCAGTGCACATGGAACATTCTCATGAACAGATCACATCCTGGGACACAAATCAGCCCTCAACAAGTACAAAAGATTAAGATCATACCGTGTATATTTTCAGACCACAATGCTATTAAACTTGAAATCAACCCCAAGAAAAAATTTGGAAAGACAACAAGTACTTGGAGACTAAAAACCATCCTACTAACGAATGAATGGGTTAACCAAAAAGTTAAAAAGGAAATTAAAAAGTACATGGAAGCCAATGAAAATGATAACACCACAGACCCAAACCTCTGGGATGCAGCAAAGGCAGTCATAAGAGGGAAGTATATAGCAATCCAGGCCTTCCTAAGGAAGGAAGAAAGGTCTCAGATAGACAACCTAACCTTACACCTTAAAGAGCTGGAAAAAGAACAGCAAATAAAACCCAAAACCATCAGAAGGCAGGAAATAATAAAGGTTTGGGGCGCCTGGGTGGCTTAGTCGGTTAGGCGGCCAACTTCAGCTCAGGTCATGATCTCACGGTCTGTGAGTTTGAGCCCCACGTCGGGCTCTGTGTTGATGGCTGAGAGCCTGGAGCCTGCTTCGGATTCTGTTTCTGCCTCTCTCTCTGCCCTTCCCCTGCTCACGCTCTGTCTCTCTGTCTCTCAAAAATAAATAAACATTAAAAGAAAAAAAAAGATTAGAGCAGAAATCAATGCTGTTGAAACAAAAAACAAACAAACAAACAAAACAAAACAAAAAATCCCAGAAGAACATATCAATGAAACCAGAAGCTGGTTCTTTGAAAGAATTAACAAAATTGATAAACCTCTAGACGGTTTTATCAAAAAGAAAAAGGAAAGGACCCAAATAAATAAAATAAAGAATGAAAGAGGAGAGACCACAACCAACATAAAATAAATACAAACAATAATAAGAGAATATTATGAGCAAGAACATGCCAATAAACTGGGTAATCTAGAAGAAATGGAAAAATTGTTGAAAACATATAAACTAACAAAAATGAAACAAGAAGAAATAGAAAATTTGAACAGACCCATAATCGGTAAATAAATAAAATTAGTAATCAAAAATCTCCCAAAAACAAGAGTTAAGGGTTGGATGGCTTTCCAGAGGAATTCTACCAAACATTTAAAGAAGAGTCAAAACTTGTACTTTTGAAGCCATTCCAAAAAATAGAAATGGAAAGAAAACTTCCAAACTCATTCTATGATGCCAGCATTACCTTGATTCCAAACCAGACAAAGACCCCACTGAAAAGGAGAACTACAGGCCGATTTCCCTGATGAACATGGATGCAAAAATCCTCAACAAAATTCTAGCCAACCGGATCCAACAATACATTAAAAGAATTATTCACCACGATCAAGTGGGATTTATACCTAGGGAGCAGGACTGGTTCAATATCCACAAAAAAAATCAATGTGACATGTCACATCAACAAAAGAAAGGACAAGAATCACATGATCCTCTCAATAGATGCAGAGAAAGCATTTGACAAAATACATCATCCTTTCTTAATAAAAAAGCCTCAAGAAAGTGGGGATAGAAGGATCATACCTCAAGATCATAAAAGTCATACATGAAAGACCCACCGTTAATATCATCCTCAATGGGGAAAACCTGAGAGCTTTCCTCCTAAGGTCAGGAAAAACAGGGATGTCCACTCTTGCCACTGTTATTCAACATACTATTAATCAGCAATCAGACAACAGAAAGAATAAAAGGCATCCAAATTGGCCAGGAGGAATTCAAACTTGCACTCTTCACACATGCCATGATACTCTATGTGGAAAACCCAAAAGATTCCACCAAGAAACTGCTAGATCTGATCCATGAATTCAGAAAAGTCACAGGATATAAAATAAATGCACGGAAATCAGTTGCATTCCTATACACCAATATGAAACAACAGAAAGAGAAATCAAGGAATTGATCCCATTTACAATTGCACCAAAAAACTATAAAATACCTAGGAATAAATCTAACCAAAGAGGTGAAATCTCTATACACTGAAGACTATAGAAAGCTTATGAATGAAATTGAAGACACAAAAAAATGGAAAAATATTCCATGTTCCTGGGTAGGAAGAAAAAATACTGTTAAAATGTCAATACTACCCAAAACAATCTACATATTCAATGCAATCCCTATCAAAAAACACCACATTCTTCACAGAGCTAGAACACAGTCCTAAAATTTGTACGGAACCAGAAAAGACCCCAAATAACCAAAGCAATCCTGAAAAAGAAAACCAAAGCAGAAGGCATCACAATCCCAGACTTCAAGCTATATCGCAAAGCTGTAATCATCAGGACAGTATGGTACTAGCACAAAAAAAACAGACACTTAGGTCAATGGAACAGAATAGACAGCCCAGAAATGGACCCACAAGTGTTTGGCCAACTAATCTTTGACAAAGCAAGAAAGAATATCCAATGGAAAAAAGACAGTCTCTTCAACAAATGGTGCTAGGAAAACTGGAAAGCTACATGCAGAAGACTGAACCTGGACTACTTTCTTATACCATACACAAAAATAAACTCAAAATGGATGAAAGATCTAAATGTAAGACAGGAAGACATCAAAATCCTCGAGGAGAAAGCAGGCAAGAACCTCTTTGACCTCAGCTGCAGCAACTACTCAACACATCTCCGGAAGCAAGGGAAATGAAAGAAAAAATGAATTACTGGGACCTCATCAAAATAAAAACTTCTGCACAGCAAAGGAAACAATCAGCAAAACTAAAAGGAACTGACAGAATGGGAGAAGATATTTGCAAATGACATATTAGATAAAGGATAGCATACAAAATGTATAAAGAACTTATTAAACTCAACACCCAAAAAACAAATAATCCAGAAATGGGCAAAAGATATTAATAGACACTTCTCCAATGAAGACATCCAGATGGCCAACTGACACATGAAAAAATCCTCAGTATCACTCACCATCAGGGAAATACAAATCAAAACCACAGTGAGATACTACCTCGCACCTGTCAGAATGGCTAACATTAAGAACTCAGGCAACAACAGATGTTTGCAAGGATGCGGAGAAAGAAGATCTCTTTCGCACTGCTGGTGGGAGTGCGAACTGGTTCAGCCACTGTGGGAAACAGTATGGAGGTTCCCCGAAAAATTAAATATAGAACTACTCAATGACCCAGCAATTGCACTACTAGGTATTTATCCAAGGGATACAGGTGTGCTGTTGCAAAGGGACGCATGCACCCCAATGTTTACAGCAACATATATCAACAATACACACAATGGAGTATTACTCGGCAATCAAAAAGAATGAAATCTTTACCATTTGCAACTACATGGATGGAATTATGTAGAGGGTATTATGCTAAGCGAAAAAGGACAGTCAGAGAAAGACAAATATCCTATAATTTCATTCATATGATACAAAACAGATGAACAGGAAGAGAAGCAAAAATAATATAAAAACAGGGAGGGGGACAAAACATAAAAGACTCTTAAATACAGAGAACAAACAAAGGGCTGCTGGAGGGCTCGTGGGAGGGAGGATTGGCTAAATGGGTAAGGGACATTAAGGAATCTACTCCTGAAATCATTGTGGTCCTATATACTCACTTGCACGTAAATTTAAAAAATAAATTAATTAATTAATTAAAAATGGTTCCTAATCAATGTCAGTGTTCTGTCTCCTACACCCAACATCTCACTAGGTTCTCTTACTCCAGGGTGTTATGTAAATTCCAAATTAGAGTTGATTCTATAAATCTGCAATATTCAAGGTGTCCTCTTTGTTGAATTTCTCTTTTTATTAAAGTATTGACTTTTGCAGTCATAATTTCAAGATTCATTCTTACCATAAATACTTATTGAGAGTATACTGTATGCCAAATGGTATTCTAGACATTGGAGATATAGCAGTCAGCAAAACGGAAATGTCTGTATATTCATGAAATTTACGTTTTAGTTGATGGAACGAAAGTAAACACAAAAGTGCGACTACGACAGATGGCGATAGATTCAGTAGAAAAAAGGAAAGCAGGGAAGGGTGAAAGGGATTGCCAGGAACAGAGGTTGCTATTTTGGAGTGACCTCACTACAAGTGACATTTAAGCAGATATGTGAAGGAGATGAGGTGAGGAAGAGATAGGAGGATGTCTGTTTGGCTGGAACAGAGTAAGAGAGGTAGATACCATCAGAGAGATGGTGAGGGGTTAAATTAAATAGGGGTTTATGGGGAAACTTAAGGACTTTGGCTTTTACTCTGGATAATATGGAAAGTTACTAGAGAGTCTGACCATAGAAGAGACATGAGCAAATTAAGCTTTAAAATCACTACTCTAGCTGCTATGGAGTGGGCCACTATAATTGCCTTGGAAAGGAAGCTGTAGAGAATTGATAGTGAGAATAGAGGTGAGAATTGATAGCGGTTTGGACCTGGGTGGTGGTCTCACAGAAGAGTATCAAGTGTGAGGTTCAAGATGTACTCTAGAGATAAAACCGATTGCATTTGTTTGCTGACAGATCAAATGGCTCTAAATTTTGGGTACTGAATGAGTAGAAGACCAAAATTGTCTTTATTGAGGATGCAATAATAATCCATTTTCCTTTTGGACATGTTAAATGGAGCTATCAAGTAGGCAGCTGGGTATAGGTGTGTGGATTTCTAGGAGATATTCCAGGATGAAGATGTACATTTATGAATTTTTGGCATATGGAGAATATTGGAAGCATGAGTCGGGATGAAATCACCTAGAAAGTGAGTGTAGATGGAGAAGAAGGGAGGTCTCGGAACTGAGCCATTAATGTTGGAGAAATGAGGAGGAAGAAGCAAAGAAGTCAGAGAATGAGCAGCCAGAAAAAATGAAGCAAGTGTCTCAAGTAGGAAGAAATGATTGGTTGTGCTTAATGCTGCCAGTAGGGTACGTAAGACGGACACTGAAAAGTGCAAGATGGTTTCAGCACCATCACTGGTGACCTGGTCAGGAGCTATTTCAGTGAAGTTCCAGGAAGAAGACTGATTGGGCATGTATTAAGAAGGGATAGAAGAGAAGAACGGGAGATAGTGAGAACATAAACCTCTTTAGGGACATGTATCAAAAAGAGGAAATAAATGGACTAGTACCTGGAGAGAGATGTAAGATCAAGAACAAATATACTTCTGAAGTTGGGAGAAATCATAACATGTTTATGCGCCATTGGGAATGATCTAGAAGAGAGGAAACTTTCATGATATAGTAGAAAGAAGGGGCATTGCTAGAGCATCGTCCTTGGGTAGGCAAGGAGGAAGGGACCTGATGAACAAGCCATGGGGGAGGGTTTAGATGAGACTGTGGTCATTTCATTTATAGTAACAGAGAGAAAGCAGAGGATGTAGACGTAGATAAGGGTAGTTTCTGAAATACGATGGTAGAGAAGTCTGGACATTCCCTTCTAATTGCTTTTACTTTAAAAAATAAAATATATATTTAAATAGGGCTAAGGTCACTAGCTAAGAAATAATGAGGGAAGAGAAATTGGAGATTTGAAGACAGAGGCGAAGCCATGAGGAAACAGCCATGAGGAAAGAAGGAAAGGAAATAGACTAGGGAGATACAGTAGGATTGTTGAATGATGTTAGTAGGTCCCTTGAAGCCAGTGGTCATGAATTTTAAAACGATCCGAGAAGATAGTTGTGGGTGTGTTCCCAGTAAGTATGGGTGCAGAATAGGCACAGAGCTGTGTGTTACTAGGTTTGGAAGTTTTGCAAGGTGAATCAAATTAAGAGAGAGAGGGACAATGGAGATGAAGAAGTCTACAATAATGTAGTTAAAAATAATGGGTGATGGAATTTAAGCTGGATGTTAGGGGGAATGCAAGAACGTGAAGGGAAGAAAGGACAATTAAATGGGGGTATGACCTTTCGATTTTATGTCCCAGTGGAATGATCGACTGTTGGATTTGGGTGCACAGGGAAGGGAGATGGAAAACTAATAAGCAATAGTTAGAAAACAAGCAAGGGGTCTGAAGATGGCCGTAGCAAGGAGATCTAGCTAGCGGTGTATGCAGACAGGGTATGTTTCCTCACAGACTGGTGTAGAGGGAAGAGGGATGTTTTAGTGTTCTAGTTCAGAAGCAGCAGGACCTCTCTGGTCTTGTAGCATCTCTTCCAGCTAGTGGCACTGAAGGGGGAAAGAAAGTGCTACAATAAGAGAGGGCTACCGGGGGAGCAGTATCCTTAGGGGAGAGCTAGGTTTGATGTAGAGCAAGAAGAGGGTATTTTGAGATGAATTTGGAGGTAGAAGAAACCTTGTGATGAGGGTTCATAAGTTCTAGAGGGTCCAAAGGAAAAGTACTAGGAAACAGGCGGGTTTTGGAAATGGAGTCTTGTTCGGGGCATCCAGTGAAGGATGGACATTGGGATCAGGGTATGGGGTGGTAATGAATGATAGGAGGGTCTTCCAGTGACTTCCAGCAATGGTAATAAAGAATCGGTCCTGGTGGCCTCCAAGGGAAATGGTGTTGAGGTTTTTGGCATTTGTTTTGAAGTAGGGGACAGTAAGGTAGAATCTTGCCAAGACCAGAATTTTGAGCCCTCATCTTCATTCCATTGCCGCGCTCCATAACCTAGGGTTGATGAGCTTCCCATTGTGCTGAGAACCTCCACTCTCAGCGTCAGGAGGCCTCCATCTCAGGATATTTCAAAGATCTTGCATAGGAGTGCTCACAAGTTAGGCACCAGTATTTTTGCTATGGTGTTTGGGAAATGAAGGGGCTGCAGCAGCAGGGAACAATAAAAAATAGAGTTCATGACCAGAGCAGGTCCTAAAAGGGCTCTGCAGGTAGCACTGGGCATTGCGGGTGGGCAGAAGACACAATGGCATATCTTTAGTAGGGAGTACCAGTCACAGGTGCCACCAAGGAGGAACGTTAGCCCCCCAGGACGGGGCAGTCATGATTATGAAGTAGCATGGTTCCTTGCAGCCAAATGCCCTTGCAATAAGGTTGATATCCAACCCTAGTTTTCTCCAGGGTTGATGTGACCAGAAGAAAAAAAATGGTTTATGTCTAACAATGTAATTAAATATAATATATATTCCTATACATATTCAGATAAATATGTGAATATCTCATGAGATAAAATCAGTGTGGACTATATGGAGACATGAATTCTGTGACCAGGCAAAAATAATGCATGTTTTGTGTATGTGAGTGTGTATCATTGTGAACTTACCCATTCCACCTCTCTAGCTCTTATCATATGGCAAGACAGTTCTGTGATTTGTGTCTTCTTTCTGCTTTTTCCAAGACACATCGCTGCCACCAGGAGAGAGGTCAAAGTCCCTGAGTGCCCTTTGGCCTGAGCTGAGCTGTCTCTACCAAGCCGTCATATTCATTCATCTTTCGATTTCCCCACACTGTGCCGCACTCACCCCCAATCCAGATTGCTAAAATGGCAGGATAGCCTAGCCATGGAACTTCAGTATTTCACCAGCAACGCAGGGAATATTTTTTTCCCCCGATCAAATGAGATTCAGTTACATGTCAAGGAAAACCAGCCTCAGCAGCTTGTGTCATTTAATAAAACCTAAAGTTACAAGTGTCCTGAATAGTTCCCTTAGAAGCTATTTTAAGTGGACAGCCCTTCCCCAGAAGCCCTGTGAGTGCAAAATAACAGAAGTTAATTTTAGCAAGCACTTTTTAACCTACATTTGGGGACAAAAATGCCAGGAAACCTATTATATAATTGAAGTAAAAAGAAACCCTCTGGGTGTGACAAAAACTTGTCTGTCTCAAGTTACTGCAAATGGAAAAATGATATACTGAGGAGCTTGGTATTTGAGAAGTCTAATAGTGAGAAACTTTATTTGCTGAGAAGGCAAATGAGGGTACCTAGATGTTAAAGAAAACTTTATGCTGTGGGCAGCAAGGGTATTGGGTATTTATGCTGCTGTTGGGTATTTATGGTCCCGGGTTGAATCAAGTCTTCTATTAGAAACAGTATTTTCACATTGAAGTATGAAGATCAAATCCCAATTTGTTCATGTGTCAGAGACCCTGAAAGTCCTAAATCTGTGTTAGCCCTGAGCTCTTTACAAACTAGAGGGACCAGCAAAAAGGGATCAAAGTTGTAATGTCTCCTCTTTACTCCCCCCATTCAGTGTTCAAGATGATTATCTTCATAGATATCCACCTGATTCTTCTGCACCAACACTCTGCATAACCTACCCCTGTTCCTGGGCTCTTGATTCCACAGCCCTAAAGTGGCTTCTTCAACACATAAGTGCCAGCTTGAACGCAGAGTGCCCCTCCTGCCCACTCAACGGTTGGGTCACCTTAGCCAGATCACAGGATCTCTCTGAAATTCTTTCAGAGAATATCTACTTCCCATTACTGTTGAGTAAATCCAGTAAGAGAAAGGCAGAGATATTTTGTAAATTATGTTAGACAAATATAAGTCAACCTTCTCCTTGAATATGATTCTCTGACTTCTTTGAAAGCCAAACAGACAACCAGATTCTGACTTTAGTCTACTCTCTGCTTGAACTTAGTAATCAGTTTCCTTGCTGATGGAAGTGATTTTCCCTGGCAGATACTGGTTCTGTTAGCCCACTCCTTGGGGCTGTGATGGAAACAGCTTCGATTCCTTGGATGCCTTAGCTTATTCCATCAAGCCCCTCACGGTTCCTTAAAGTACTCTGTAAAGCGCACTAGCATTCCGTGTCCTTCTGAAAAGATTGCGCAATGCCAGCAACCCTGGCTACATAAGAAGGACCTGATAAAAAGCGATATAAAAACATTTGGCAGTGTCTAATGATCTTTCAAACTATTTCATTGGCAATCCTCTACAGTCTTTGAAATAGAAATGTTATTCCAGGTTTTTAGATGAATATTATTCTGGGCTTTTAGATGAGACTCATAGAAGTTAAATGTGTTACCTACTCTTTGCTTTGCAAAGACATTTGTTGCTTGAGTCAGGAAATCTAGGGTTTAGCCACCAGATTTAAGCCAAGTATCAGATGGCACACACAAGCTGGGTTATTGGAGAAAGTTTAATAAAGGGATTATTTACAAAGAGCTGGGCATGGGCAAGGCTTAGGGAAACCAACAAGAGAGAGTGCAGTACTTCCAGCCTAGTGACAAAAGGGAATTGTTATTGCTTTAGACACAAAGGGCAAGAGAGAAATCTGCTACAGGCATCTGGAGAGAGTTATATGGAGAGACTGTCTACTGAACACAGTCCTGCCGGGTAACAGCCCAAGAAGTAAATTCTCTGGTCTCACTCTCCATTCTCCTATTTTTCTCCTTGATCTCTTGCTGTTGCCTACCTTTGCCTGAAGGCTACTGGAAGCCACAAGCCAAGGGCATGGAACAGGATACAGATGAACGGAAAGTGGACCTGGAG
Source organism: Paguma larvata (assembly GCA_030068075.1). Classification (NCBI taxonomy): domain Eukaryota; kingdom Metazoa; phylum Chordata; class Mammalia; order Carnivora; family Viverridae; genus Paguma; species Paguma larvata. The sequence continues at coordinate 50,880,404 of CM057840.1, read as the reverse complement.
GAATAAATGAAAGATACAGTGGGAGAACATGATCACTCTTGCCCTGTAACCAGATACCATATAATTTCTCTCTCTCAATTACTTATTAGTATTTTTTAAATTTTAATTCCAACATAGTTAACATACAGTGTTACATTAGTTCACGTGTACAAAATAGTGATCGATGATTCCATACAACACCCAGTGCTCATCACAGATACACTCCATAATTTCTTTCACTTATTTCACCCATGCCCCACCAACCTATCTTCTGGTAACCATCAATTTGTTCTCTATAGTCAATTAACTTTTTATTTGAGAACAGTTTTAGATTTACAGAAAAAGGCAAGGATAGTACAGAGAGTTCCCATACGCTTAACATTTGGTTCCCCTATTATTTATTTTCTTATGTTAGTGCGATACATTTGCCACAACTGATGAACCAATATTGATGCATTCTTATTAACTGAGGTTCATAGTTTATTTACATTTCCTTAGTTCTTATCTAACGTCCTTTTTCTGGTCTAGTATGTCATCCAGGCTACCACATTACATTTAGTACTCAAGCCTTCTAAGATTTCTCTTGCCAATGCCCATTTCCCTTGCATAATCCCTAATCCCACCATTTGACTCCCATTTACTTAATTGTTCAATTCCAGTATACATGTATACATGGCCTCAGAATTTTAACTCATATTCCCAGGGGAAACTTTCCAAGTAGAGTATGGTATTTCTGTACAGTTCCTTTTGCCTTTAGTATTACAGACCCCACTTATTTTCAGAATTACTTAGGTCAGCACGATTTTCCCCCCTCCAAACCCAGAATAGACAAATCCATAGAAATAATGAAGCAGAGTAGCGGTTACCGGGGGCTAGGAGAAGGGGACAATGGGAAGCCATTGTTTAACACAGACTTTCAGTCTGAGATGATGAATAAGTCCCAGAGGTGGATAGTGATGATGGCTGTGCAGTTTATGTGAATGAAACTGTTGATACATTAAATTCCATTGAGTGATTTTTGAATGTGGCAGCAGTCTTGCATAGCTATAAAACATTTCATTTGGTTGTGGTGGATTTTTTTTTGGTGGATTGTTGTATTTTTGTTAATATTTTGTTGCAAATGAGAGGTATTCACCTGTAGTTTTCCTTTTCCCCAATATTTTTATCTAGTGTTGGTCTAGGGTAATGCTCGCCTCATAGAATGAGTTAGGGAATGGTACTTCTTCTGTTTTCTGGGAAGAGATTATGGAGAATTGATATGATTTCTTTTTAATGTTTAGTGGCCTTCGCCATGATCATTAGGGCCTGGTATTTGTATGTTCTTCTTTGGGAAGGTTATTAACAATTAAATTTATTTAATAGATATAGAGTTATTCAGTTACCTATTTCTCCTTTTACGAATTTTGGTAATTTGCATCTTTTGTAGAATTAGTCCATTTCATCTAAGATATTGAGGTTCTTTTTTTTTTTTTACATAATCTTGTTTGTAGTTTATTATCCCTTATATGTCCATGAGATCTGAGATCAGTAGTGATGACCCTCATGTCATTTTTAACATTGGTAATTTACATCCTCTCTTTTGTTTATCGGTTAGCTTGGCTAAGAGTTTATCAATATATTGACTTTTTTCAAAGAATCTGCTTTTGTTTTCATTAATATTTTCTATTCTTTTCATATTTTCAAATTCATTGATTTTCTGCATTAGTTTTTTTTATCATCTGTTTTATTCTGATTTCTTTAAGTTCAAATTGCTATTGTTTCTCTAATTTTCTAAATTAGAGAATTAGTTGTTGATTTTAGAGTTTCTTCTTTTCTAATACATTTATTTTAATGCTATGAATTTCCCTCTAAGCACTGTTTTTGCTGCATCTCACAAATTTTGTTAAGTTGTATTTTCATTTTAATTTACTTCAAAGTATTTTAAATGTCTTTTGAGATTTCTTTGATATGTGGATTATCTAGAATTGTGTTGTTTACTTTCCATGTATTTTCAGCTATCTTTCTGTTATTGACTTTTGTTTAATATCTAAGAATATACTCCATATGATTTTTATTCTATCACATTTGGTGATAAGATATGTTTATGATCCAAAATGTGATTTATCTTGGTGACTACTCCATGTTAGCTTGAGAAGAATATGTATTCTGCTATCATTGGATAGAATTTTGTACAGGTGTAAATTAAATCAGATTGATAATGTTACTCAAGTCATCTATATCCTTACTGGTTCTTGACTTCTTTGTTTATCAAGTACTGACAGGGTTGTTGAAATATTCAACTAAAATGGTGGATTTTTCTATTTCTCCTTTCAATTAAATCCTATTTTACCTCCTATATTTTGATGCTCTGTAGTAGATGCATACATAGTTAGGATTGTATGCCTTCTTGGAGAATCAGCGTCATTATGATATTATAACGTCCCTCTTGATCTCTGATAATCTTCCTTTTTCTGAAGTTAATTTTGTCTAATATTAATACAGCAACTTTGAATTTTTTTAATTAGTGTTAATGTGGTATATCTTCTTCATCCCTTCACTATTTTGTGTGCATTTTTTATCATGGTTAAATATATATAACATAAAGTTTACTATTCTAAACATACAGTTCTGGAACATTAACTAAATTCACATTGTTTTGAAACAATCACCACCTGTTTTTAGAACTGTTTCATCTTTCCCAACCGAAACTCTGTATCTATTAAGCACTAACTCTCTATTCCTTCCTCTGCCTACTCCTGGAAACCATATTTCTACTCTTAGTCTGTTTGAATCTGACTAGTGTAGGTACCTCACATAAGTGGAACCAACAGTGTTTTTTTGCGTCTGGTTTACTTCCCTTAGTGTAATGTCAAGTTTCATCTATGTTGTGGCATGTATCAGAGCTTCCTTCCTTCTGAAGGCTGAACATATTCCACTGTAGGTATGTGCCAAGGCTTTTTATTCATTTATCTATTGAAGGACACTTGGATTGTTCCATCCCTTTACTTTCGGCCAACCTGAATCTGTTTCTTTCTCTTTCTCTCTCTTTGTCTTTCTCTTTCTTTCTTTCTCTCTCTTTTTTCTTTCTTTCTTTCTCTATTTATTTATTTTTATGAATATAATTTATTGTCAAACTGGCTTACATACAACACCCAGTGCTCATCCCAACAAGTGCTCTCCTCAATGCCCATCACCCATTTTCCCTCTCCTCCACCCTCCCATCTACTCAGTTTGTTCTCAGTATTTAAGAGTTTCTTGTGGTTTGCCTCCCTCCCCATCTGTAACTATTTTTCCCCTTCCCTTCCCCCGTGGTCTTCTGTTAAGTTTCTCAAGATTCACATATGAGTGAAAACATGTGATATCTGTCCTTCTCTGTCTTACTTAGTGAATCTTTTTATTTAAAGTGAATTTCATATTAACCACATATCATAGTGTCTTCTTCTTGTTGTTTTTTTTTTGTCCACATTGACAACCTCTGCCTTATAATTGGTGTACTTAAACCAGTCACACTTAGATGATTAGTAATATATTGTAGAATTATCTACAAGGCTGTAACTGTTTTCTATCCATTGCATTTGTTCTTTATCTTTTGTTTCTTCCCCTTTCCTGCTTTCTCTGGATTTAACTGAGTTTTTGATATAATCATATTTTATCTCTTCTCTAGAATATAAGTAATACATCTTAAAAACTTTAGTGGTTTTTCCATAGTTTCTAATACACACTTATAACTAACTTGAGCTCATTTTAAAATAATACTATACCACTTCATATGTAATGTAGTACCTTATAACAGAATGTTCCCAATTCCTCCCTGTCATCCCATGTGATGTTGCTATAATTACTATTATTGTCTTAAACAAAGTGATCCACATCATATTTTTTAGTAAATAAAAGTGCATGTAGCAGAATTCCTACAACCTAGCTCTTTTATGATCTAACACATCTGTCTTTAGAGATTGGTCACCATGAGGTTAGTGAACCAAATCCATTTCTAAAATGAAACCATGCCATTTTCCACTAAAAACAAAGATGACTGATAAAATAATTTGTTTGCCAATGTTATTTTCTCAGACAACTGGACTGGTTGATTTTCCACAACTGTCCAGAGTGCCCATTTCCAGATCGATGGCTAAGGTCTATTGATCCTCCAATTTCTTCAATCCAACTCAGACATTACGTTGACTGGAACAAATGAACCATGTCTGGATAGTTTAGCAGTTATGACAGGCATATCAAATTGATCATTCAGCAGTAAATTCTTTGCTAGGTAAGCAGTACCAGCTTAGAAATGGGTGCGTCTCCAAAAGTTTATGCTAAACTATTTGTTTGAAATTCAGAATGTATAACCAATAAAACATTAATTTAAAGGGGGACTTAAAAGATGAATTAAGTTCTTAATGGAGTTAGCACACAGAAACTTGGTTAACCTATGTCTTTTGGTCCTAGAACTGGAAAATACGAATATATTTTGAGCTGTAAACTGGCAGTTCAGGATTGCCTACATTCTTTCGTGTATCAGTTACAATAGTGCTTGTGATTGTGAAAATAAACACTAAAATATGTAATTGTTAAAATGTGACATAAATGTATTTCTCCTTAAAGAAGGCTAACATAGATATTTCTGACTGGACCTTCTTCAAGCAGCGATTTAGAGTTCCAACCTTTTTTCCTTCTTACGCACCTGCCTTCCAAGGTCATTGACTTCCTCTGCCTAAAGATGGGGGATGGGTAAAGTGCATGATAAGGGTCCAGCTGAGGAAAGAGGACAAAGGGAAACTATACAAAGTTTGGCATTCAACTCTAGTCCCAATGTCCAGCTGAGGCGAAAACAAACAATCAGACCTTCTTGGTTCTAATCTCATTTGATCTGCCAGCAGCATTCAACTCTTGATCTCTCCATGCTTCTTGAAATATCCTCTCCATCTCTATCACCCAAGACTGTTCGGGTTTTCTTCTACTTTGACTTCTTTTTTTTTTTTGCCTTCATGTGTTGTTATTTCCCAAAGTTTGGTTCTAGGCCCTCATCACTGTTAATTGTTCATTAAGTGATGACATCCACATTCACATCAGCTCTGTGCAATCCTTATAGCTTCAGCTCTAGGCAATTCATCCACAAACTTATGTCTCCAGCCCAGAACTCCCCTTTGTATAGACCCTCTTCATACGGTGTCCTATTCATCATCTCCTATTGGATGTCTCAAAGGCCCTTTAAACTCAACGTTCCCCTAGAACCTTAGGCTCCCTCACTCCCCCACCTCCGGCCCCCATACCATGTCACCAAAGACATGGTGCATGAGAGCCTTGCTACTTGTAGTGTGGTCTGAGAACCAGAAGTTGCTTTCGTGTGAGTCTTGTTAGAATAATAGAACTCTAGGTCTATTCGCAGACCCTGCTGCAGACCTACTGAATTGGACTCTACATTTTGGCAAGATTTTCAGATGCTTTTTTATGTCCATTAAACTAGGAGAAGCTCTGTGATAAAAAGACTCTGAAATCTATCCAGCTGTCCTCACCCTTACTCCCAGTCTCTTAGTTACCTTTGTCTCTCACCTGAATTACTGCAATTGCTTCCTAACTTGATTTCACATAGTTTTGACTCCTTTGTATTCATTTTCTATCCAGAAGCCACAATGTTCATTTCCAAAACACAAATAAACACAAATACATTCATATACCCCCCTGTTAAAATGCTATATCTTAAGATAAAGCACCAAATCCCCAGTGGACTTACTAGAACTCCCAAAGCTGGTACCCTGATGACCACTCCACCTTCATCTCACATCCCTCAAGGGTCTTGAGTTTCTTTCCTCCTAGGACTTTCGCATATAGTACTCTCTACGATTCCCTTTTTCCCTTTCACTACAGTTCTCTCAAACTTATTCTTCAGGTCTGAGCTCAGGATTCTCTGACAATTCAGGTTAGGTCACGCTTCTTTGTTGCATACTCTTATATATGCTTTCTCCATCATTATTTCTCCCTCAACCACATTCCAAGGTGTTGGCAGGGTGGGTTTCTTCTGACGACCTCTCCCCTTGGTTTATGGATGGCCATTTTCTCCATGTGTTTCCACATGGTCTTTCCTCCGTGTGTGTCTGTGCCCTAATCTCTTTCATAAGTACATCAGTCATGTTGGATTAGGTACACTTCAGTGATCTCATTTAACCCTAATTACCTCTTTAAAGACCTTATCTCCAACCATAGTCATATTCTCAGGTATTAGAGTTTAGAACTTCAACACATGAATTCGGGTGGGAAGGACACGATTCAGCACATAACAGTGCTTCACTAGAAAAATATTGTCTAATGAGAGTATGTGAGCTAAATATGTAATTTAAAAGTTTCCTGGGGCTCTGGGGTAGCTCAGTTGGTTAAGCATTCAACTCTTGATTTAGGTTCAGGCCACAATCTCACAGTCTGTGACCTTGATCTCTGCATCAGGCTCTGTGCTGACAACATGGAGCCTGCTTGGGATTCTCTCTGCCCCCTCTCTCTGCCCCTCCCTTGCTCACATTAGCACACATACACATACCCTTTCTCGAAATAAATAAACTTAAAAAAATTAAAAGTTTCCTATAGCTATATGTAAAAAAGTAAAAGAAAATCAGATGAAATTACTTCAAATAATATAATTTGTTTAACACAATATATCCGGAATAGTATTTTAATGTTTAATCAATGTAAACCATTAGTGAGACATTTTACCTTTTTTTTTGGTACTAAGTCTTAGAAATCTGGTGTGTATTTTATACTACAGCACATTTGAATCCAGACACTAAATTTTCATCAGAAATATTTGATTAATATTCATGGCTAATAAAATTTACAGTTGAAGAAGTAGATTTACATAGCCATGTCGCCACAGATAGCCTCTGAAACTTTTCCAATAGTTGAATCGTACCCATTTTTAGGTATGAATTAGTTTGCATTAAATAATATTAAGAATTTACTTCCCGAGTCCCACACACCACATTTCATACTCAATAGCCATATGTCTTAATAGCTATCCAATGGGACAGCACAGGTCTAGAAGCTACATACCATGTCATCTGACACAGTAATGCTCTGAAAGTCTCGACCTCTCTCAATGACCACATGCTGTAATATTAACTATGCTTTTTATGACAAAGCCCCACGAACAGGAAATCCCCACCCCCACGCCCTCTTGGTAAAACAAATGGATTAAAAAATATTTAATATTCTCCAACTGCTTCTAATTTGAAGTAGTCAAACTACCTTTTTACATCCTAATTAACTTTTCCAGCCCTTCCCAGGAGGTTTATTAAAGACCATCTCAGGGGACTTCCTAGGCTGGGCTGTGAGCCAAAGCCTTCCAAATGCTTGCTGCCTGCCCCCCCCCATCCCCCACTGGGTGCTAATGAGGATCGGCGCAGCTGGAGATCTCACATCCTCACTGCGGGAGACCAAGGCCTCTTGGCCACCTCTTCCCAGTCCTCGATCCCATTCTAGGAAGAGTCCTGGGAAGGATTTTTTTTCACAGATCAGAAAATGGCCCAGTGTCCCAGGCTTTTTGGTGAGGGCACTGAACTTCTCAGATTCACCTGATTGTTTGCACATTTGCTCTGTGAGGCTGGGTCTGAATCCTCAGGAAGGAATTTCTGGGGTATAAAAACTACTTTCCTGATTTTCCCTATAGTCTGAGGCCCGTCTAAGACAGGAGATCAATGAAAGGCACGCCATAGAGAGAGGGACAGGATAACAGATAGACAAAGACACTATTTCCTCTCCAAGCTGTCCTAGCACCCTTGGGAAGAAACTCCCAAATAAGAGTTTCTTTTTTGTTTTGTTTTGTTTTGTTTTGTCTTTTTTTGTTGTTTTTAGTTGTTTTTGTTTTTTCATTGAATGAAGTCTCTTGTCTCTTTAGACAAGAAAATAAGTGAAGCTTCCAAATTTGCTCAGATTATGGCTTCCCAAATCAGGGAATCCAAAAATACAAAATTCAGTCTTAGACTCGTCTGGCCAACCAGGCCAGCCAAAAAAGATACCAATAAATTTTTGGCCATTTATTCAATAAGAACCAAGCATTCTTTTCCATGCTTGAAGTGTATCAGGGGATGAAACTGACAAACATCCCCATTCTCATGGTGTTTATATTCCAGTGAAGGAGAGAGGATAAACGAATATTAAAAAATATATTAATTATTAAATAATTATTAGTAATGAGTAGTATAAATAAAAATAAAAAAGGAAAGAGCAGAGAATGCAAGGAGATAGGGCACAGTTATTTCCTTTTTTCCCAGAAAGTAGTTTCCTACTACCTACTCTCTACTAGATCCTGTCACCCCATTAGGGTCTGTGGAAGGATAAAATGATGAGCTGGGTATAGCTCCCTCTCTCAAGGATTGGTTTCTGCTTCACATTAATATCAACATTGTACATGTATTTGTTATGTGCTCAAGAAATTCTGTGCATCCCACCTTGCATTTATTTTAATTTTCTCCAAGAACGTTTAGCAAATACTATGTACATATTGCTGTTTACTAAAATGTCATATTAAAAAAAAAAGGATGGATAAATGAATGCTATGAATGCGAGATTGAAAAGGCAATAGCCTTTATATATAACCCGAGGCAATAGCCACAACCATACTCTTCTCCTGGTATAATAGGAAAAAAGCGATGGGTTAAAACTATGGGATCCGGATTCTTTATCCTCTCTGCTTATTATAACGGGACCTTGGACATACCTTTACTATCTTGGAACTCAAATGTCTCCATCTGTAAAATGGGGCTTGTAGCCATTGTGATCGTTGCTAAATGCAACAATTAATTCTCTGAAGAGAAAATGTGAAAGAGCTTTGTAAACTCTCTCCAAAGTTAAGAGATTATTATGTGTGCTAATGCATCCCTTCAATGGCGTGGCTAATTGAATATCAACGCGGCTAAAGGAAATTAAAATTAAACAGGCTGTATTGGACAATCCAATGTAGAAACTCAGCATAGCAGGGGTTTGCATTAAGCCAAACATAGGGAGAAGAGACCCTGCCTGAGAAAAGCAGTTAGATTTTGCTGCTAATTAGTACTTTTCCTTCAGGAGGTGGAATCTTCTCTCCCTTTTACAGATCAAATTACTCATGTACCCCTATAAAAAGCACGTCAAAGTCAAAAGTGCAAGCAATCCCAGTGCAATTTGCAGGGGGAATGGCTGCAGTGAGCAGTTAGCACACCATTAATTCTCAATTAAGTGCCAATTTGCACATTGCTGGGACACAATTGCAAATTCTTTGTTTCTCCCCTTAAAGATGTCATTTGAATCCAAGAGAGCCAAAATCTAATGGCGAAGGATAAATAAAGACACCTAGAGATCAAATCGGGTTGTGCCAAATACAGGGAGGGATCTCCAACATTACCAACTCGCTGAGTCCTTTCCTGTCAGCAGGCAGGTGTCCGCAGACGCGGGGGTAGGGCGGATATTTATCATGATCCAGACTGGCAAGAGAAAAACTCATTCCTAAGCTAGGAGTTTGCAGCGAAGAAATTCTCTGCTCCACCTGAAGCGAGAAATTGGGAACTTCTATTGCAGAGAAGAATGCATTCTTTTCTGAGGTGGAGCGGTCTTCTGTATAAATCCCGGTGCTTCAGTTACTGTGATCTTCCGGTCTTGAAGCCTGTCCAAAGTCAGCCAAATTATTTGCTCTTGTGGCAAAGCACCCACTAGCAGGAACGTCCCCATTTATTTTGCTGATAGCACCTGTGTTTCTGCACACATTCAAGAAAGCTGAATTTGATGGGCGCAACGAGATCCCCAAATTAGAGCAAGTCATTCTCACCCAAAATGCAATAGACCCGAGACTTTGACATAATTTTTCACTTATTTGTACTTTATTACATTTGTGGTTTGGACATAGAATGGAAGGGTGGAAAAGAAATACAGGTCTGCCTTCCGAGAACTTAGGATTTCAGTGGGGAGAAAATACGCAGGGGCATGATGCACTTGGGTCCCTGGCAAGGTGACGTGTCACTCACCTGGGTGCTGAGTGGTGCCTATAGGACGTACAGTAGCAGAAGCAGCACATGAGTGCTAAGCCTCCTGTGAACAGCCCAGAAATGGAGGGAAGAAGTCATGCAGAATCGTCTGATGGTTTATTGCCTACCTCCTTCCTAACATCTCCTGTCACTTCATCTCCTTTCCGGGGCATTCATCCTTGATTTGGTCTCATCAGTAATGCATTTGGGAGCTCTCACCTTCTTCCCTTGTCGTATTCTAGTGAACTTCTGTTATGGGACCTTTGTTTTTTCCTGTGCCTCTTGCTACTCACTCGCTTCCTGGATTGAATACCATTCTGATATTGCCTACTAATTCTCTTCCCTGTCACTGAATTCCTGGATTTGTCCTTGCATGGAGCTGGACACCACATTTGGAGAATATTTTTGTTCCTTAAAAACTTGGGTTCGTTAGTAGTAGCAGACAGGGCCAGGTATTAGCTCTCAAAGTCATTCAGAACATTTTGAGATAGCCCTTCTGTTTTTTCAGGATGAAAACAGGAAACAGCATCTACTTTGTTCTGGTTATTCTGGGACCGTGTTGTTTCCCCCTTCCTTTTATTGGGAAGTCATGCAAAGAGTACAATGATTCCCTTGCCGTCCCAACCAGCTGGGTATTTTATACAGCGAGCACTCTACTCTTCCTCTCGGAACAGATAAGCGTGTCTAACCTACCTCTAGAAAAACCCCATGGTGAAGGGACCCAGATACAGTGGAACAAAGAACACACTTGAGAATTCTCGCTCAGTGGTTTGTCTTAGTTTTCTGAACCTATGAAGGATTCAAACAAGGTACCTGGTTAAGTCAATGGGTTCTTATGTGATGTTTGTTTTTACACGTTCCTATGTACTCAGGTAGGACTGCCTGCTAAGGTGGCAAGATAAGCACATGACCTGATGGTATGATTTGGTGGCCCTGGGAAAGGCTCTTTGTCTGGAATTATCTCTTGTGATGGCCTGCTAATTCACCTACACTAGTAAGTGGTTCTCTCTTTAAGGCTAGATTGCACCTTACACCTTTTGATTTTCACAACCACTGGAAGAAGTAGGTATAGTTCTAATTCTAATTTTACAAATGGGAAATTAAGCATCAGCAATGATAGTAACTAGCACATGTCGAAGCCTCCACATACACTCAGGTTCTTTGGTGCCGAATCTCAGGTCGTGTGCCTTGCCCCATTTTCCTGTTTTGGCTGAGTACCGTTTGGCGTAGCATTGGAACAATGATCTAATAGTGATTAAGTAGCATTTAGACTTTCTTGTACTCAACTTTCATAGATTAGTGCTATCTCTAATGTGCCAAGATCAAGTGTAAAGCTGGACAAACAAAGAGTAAAGCTTGAGGGTGGGAAAGATGGAATATACAGAGAGAAACTTATTCTCAATCCAGGACTTGTTAAGCAAGTCATGGAGAGAATAGTAAAGAGGGGCCAGTTAACACTTTAAGAAGCGTGCACGAGATGCGTACCATTTATCCATTATCAAACCTTCTTTCCTATTGTTAGGCCAATATGTCCCTGGTGGAGGCTCAGAAAATGTGGTTGCCATATGTGTGTTTGATAATGACCATACTAATCCATTGCCAGGATCGAAAGTGCTCTGGGAAGTTTCACAAGCAGTGGCCATGGTTTGGATGAACTGTGCATCAATCTTGCCCAGTTTTCTTGAAGCCAAACAGTCTTTGCAAAAATGCCGTCTGTTATTGGAAGAGTTAAGTTATTAGAAATGAAAATTATCTCCATCTCTAAAAATTCAAAGGCCTGGGGTGGCTGCTAATTAGAAGCTTGCAAGTTAGGAGCTGGGGCAGGGGTTAGAGCCAGTTTTTTCTTAAATCCACGCAGGCCTCGAGGGATGTAAAGGAACTCAGTCTAGACTATAGCTGCTTCTGGTTATTCTGGTTGGTCAGGAAGAGTAGGCTCTTCTCATATAGGGAAATGGGTGGCTGTGTCTGATGAGGGAGACAAAAATCAAAGGAAATCATTCACTTACCTCTCAGCTCTGAAACTCTCGAGTCGTTATGCCCAGGTGGAAACACAAGGCTGGACCAAGGAGTCCAGATGTCATGCTACCTGCCTCATTACACTTATGACCCACTTCTGGCCACCGGAGGGCATCTCCAGCCGGCACTGGCAACGGTGCACACCACCAAGTCCTCTCTAATTACTCACTGCTTTCTTCCTGCTCTTTTCTTTACGTTCATCCCAGCCGTTCTCTTCTCTTCCCCAACTCTGCGCTCTTTTTTCTATCCAGAGGCCTCCACCAGCACAGTTTCTGCTGTGACAGCAACTCACATCACTCACTACCCCGGCGCCGCCTCATCTTTGCTTTCTGGGGTTGATAAATATAGAGTTGTAGCATGAAAGAGACTGGTTGTAATCGCTGGAAGCTTCTAGAGTGGAAACATCAGCCCTCTTTGCACACATTGCCTAACTGAGAACAGCTTGAGAAAATAAGCTCTATGAAAAAAAGAAGGGAGGGAAAGGTGGCTGGCAAAATGGGAGGAATAAGAGAAATATGGGGGGAAATCTCTTTTAAGGAAAGGTGGGACAAACCCACCAGCATTCATTGTTTGAAAGAACCCTCCTGGAGTAGAGAAACTTTTTCCAGACTAAGTATACCAGTTGAGGAATGGGGCGCCCCAAAAACTGACTCTGTAGAGATTTATCTTCTCTGTATTTATGTGGGGAAAAGAGTTTTATAAAGCTGAGAGTATAGAGAATCATCTGGGAGCTTTTACACCCTATTGAGGAGACTAATTCTTATTTTTCATACAACCATAGCTTTTAGTCATAGTCTCACTTAACTTTGATAGAATCTTGTCTATTAATAAAAATCCAAGAAAGAATGTATTTTTATGGGCAAAACACCTTAATATTTTGTTAGAAAGTTACCCTAATAGTGTAGTTATTCAAACAGTAAGATTTGGTTTCCCAAAAAATATACTATTTTTAAAATTTTAATTTAATTTTAGTTTTTTAATGTTTATTTATCTTTGAGAAAGAGAGAGAGAGCAAGCAGGGGAGGGGCAGAGAGAGAGGAAGACACAGAATCCAAAACAGGCTCTAGGCTCTGAGCTGCCAGCACAGAACCTGACCCAGGGCTCAAACCCACTGATCGTGAGATCATGACCTGGGCTGAAGTCGGACGCTTAAACGACTGAGCAGCCTAACTGCCCCAATATACTATTCTTTAAGTTTATTTATTTTGAAAGAGAGAGAGAGGACATGTGCAAGCAAGTGGTTGAGGAGCAGAGGAAGAGGGAGAGATAGAGTCCCAAGCAGGCTCCGTGCTGTCAGCATGGAGCCCAACTAGAGGCCCGATCTTAAACCGCGAGATCATGACCTGAGCCGAAACCGAGAGTCGGACACTTAACCAACTGAGCCACACAGGTGCCCCCATAAAATACATTATTATTCAGAATTTTCTATAATTTATCCCTTCTTTAGAGTTGGTTTGGCCCAGTGATCTTTCATTTTGCCAGAAACTGAGCAATAGCTCACATATCACAGTAGAAATTAGCTCATCCCTGAGGGTTGCAGGGTAGAAGCTGGTACAGCATCTAATCCAAAGAGTTTTGGATGTTCAGGTTCACTGTCTTCCTACAAGGGGATTTCTGAGTAGTGACTTGATGTTCTGCCCCTAAATACTTTCGCCCTTACCTATGCATCCTTTTATTCCCTCACCGTCACCACTAAGCCTAACTTTGTCATAAAGTAGCCACACATCCATGGGGCAGAATGCTCTGGCTCACTTGGTCTTACTCCCTTTCAGCACTGACTGACCAGCAAGCTCAGCAGAAAATTAGTTATGTTGATGGGGCGTCTGGGTGGCTCAGTCGGTTAGGCATCTGACTTCGGCTCAGGTCATGATCTCCCCCTTGTGGGTTCGAGCCCCGCATCGGGCTCTGTGTTGATGGCTCAGAGCTTGGAGCTGCTTTGGATTCTGTGTCTCCTTCTCTCTATGCCTCTCACCTGCTCACACTCTGTCTGTCTGTCTGTCTCTCTCTCTCTCAAAAATAAATAAACATTGAAAAAAAAAAAGAAAATTAGTTATGTTGAAGGAAATCCACAAATCAAAGATTGAAAAAAATTAACATTCAAAAATAGGTAAGTCTTTTGAAAAGAGCATTCAAAACTCAGAATTCTGCAATACAGCTTGATTTTCCACCAGCTTCCAAGTCCTTTCCTCTTCAATCCCCTAATGAAGTACTGATCAAAGGTTTGCTCAATTCCACATCTTCTTACAAGCTGGCACCTTTTCAGTTCCCTTTTTCTGCTGAAAGCTTTCATGCTATGTAATCCTTTTTGTTCCAAGGACCTCTGCCTTTTCAGTGGAAGGACATTTGGCCATGAAACCCTGGGAGGCTGAAATTCATGGCCAGCAGGAAGAAGCAACCACTGCTCACACTCATGCATCAGTAGGCACATTGGTGCTTATTCTTGCAAGGAAGATGAAGATTCCTAATGTTCTACGCAGTGGGATCTCATAGCCATTTGTATAGACGGAGATGGCAGTGTTCTCATGCACTGGCAAAGCAAGGCGGCCCTCCTTTTTCTTTCAGAAGTGTGAGCTTTTGGAAAGTGAAAAAGGTATCTCAGGAGTTAGGAGCTCGTGAGTCCTCCATCACTGGGGATCTCCACTAAGAAGTTGTAGGGTCCCTTTTCTGACTTTATAGTACACATGTGATTTCATGTAACTCCTCTAAACCCATCTATGGCTCTGAGATGTTGAGTTCTTTTGTAAGATATGATACCAAGTGTTGTTGGAAACTTCATAGGTCTCTTCAGTTCTCACCCTAAACATTATTATTATTATTATTTTAATTGTTAGTTTCAAATCTTTCAAACTCAATTCAGCCAGTGTTTTTGAATACTTACTTTACCTACTTGGTACCCCGTGCTGTCCTACTGTCTGTAATTATTTTTGTTGAGTAATATTTTTTTTGATGGTTAGGCTAATGGTAAATAAGATTTTATAAGTATGGTAGCAAGCCTTGAATATAGAGCTAAAAAGGTTAAACGTGACCTAATTGACAGTAGAGACAAATTAGAAGTTCTTAAATAAAGAATGCTATTCTTCACACTAATTATAGTGAGAGTTGTTTCATATAAAGAGTTTCAGAGCCAGATGTCATTCTAAATCTAGGTCTGTCCCTAGTACTGTGGTTTTAGTCAAATTGCTTCACATTCTTAAAACTCAATACCCCCATCTATAAAATCAAGACAATACCATTATCAAAATATAAATATGAAATAACAAATTCAAATCACCTAGTGCCCAGGTTGTGTGAAGTTCCAGATAGATACATTAATTGTCTTCCTTTTGCTTTTTCCTCTCCTGGTCAGAGCATTTACAATCTTTGTTATCTACTTTGGTGGTTTCTGGTTGAGTGAACATTGAAGGAGAAGCCCCTTCAAGCATCCAGGTCTTATGGGCTGAAAAGAAGCAGCATGCTGGGGGTTCCTTTCAGGTCAATGTCCCTGCACTGCCAAGGCTGTGGCTGGCACAGCTGTTAGTGCTACAGCCCTTCAACCTCCTGTTTCTGTCTCAGTTCCCACCCCCACCATTACAATGCTGGGGCCAAAGCAAGATGAGTGCGCTGACCCCAGGGCAGGAGGAGGATCTGGAATATAGAGCTGGAGTTCTGCTCTGGACCACTCTTCTATGAGTCCTGAGCACCAACCCTTGGTCCTGTGTCCTGGATAACCCAGGGCATAGTGACTCCTAAGAGAGTGAGAGGGGGATTCCTTGGCCCAGGACTCTGCCTGCCTCTCTGGATATAGCCTTCCTGCACCCTCAATCAGATCTTTCCATCTGTAGCCTATTCAGTGCACTTTATCCAAAATGTTGACACTATTTTCAGTGATGCCTTCTTTTTGGTTAGACCCATCTTTCTGTAAGTCAATGCCTTTTCTTTAAGTCTTATGTCCTAGAACAGCAAATAAAAAATAGTCATGGTCTTGATATTGTTAGCTTGGGTAAAATCCAATTATAGAGGTAAAGTTTGAGAAAGAAAGAAGCATTTAAACTGCTAATACAATTAGAGGTACCTGAAGAAGGGCTTCAAACAGAGTTTAATATCCATTAGGGATTAATAAGTATCAGCTATAACTTACTATAAACTTGCCACCGTGTTAAACTGTGTAAATATATGTTCATAATATCCTCACGCCGATCTTCTAAGTTAGGCACTGTCAAACCTATTTTACAGACGGGGAAACAGGATTGGAGGAGCGAAATAACATGTTCAAAAATCACAAAGCCAGGAAGTTACAGAGTCAGAATTTGAACTCACGGTTGTCTGGTTTCACAGAAGGCTGGCTCCCTCGATCAAATTTACAAGACACACAAACCTGCAAGTCACATCTGGCGTATTTAATCACAACCAAACAATGGATTATTGATGCATGTAGTCACTTCTTCTCCTACCACTGCCAGGAGAACCACTGCCAGGTTTGGATGTCACTTGTCGGCCTGGCGAAGTTTGATCTTCTTGCATGTGACGCGTTCCCAGGTGCTTTGAGACTGTGGTGAGCCACGTGGCTTTTCAGTAGATGAGGCCCTGGCCCCTAACTGTTCTTGATGGTATGCCTCAGCTCAGCCTCCGGAAGGAGAGCGAGAAAGGAGGAAGGCCCCAGGTTGCTCAGATAAGGGATAAAACCACGGAGTCACCTTGCCCTGAGGTGGGAACTTTAGCCCTGTGTTCTGACTGAAGTTCTAATCATGGAGTGCAAGGTATTTCCTTTCGTTTCCCCAGTGCGCTCAGTCAAGTGCCAGAATAAAGTGTGGTTCTCCTCACAGAAGGTCTGGAATAGTCTTCGCAGAGAACCTTTGATACTGAGAGACCATTTCAAGAGAGGAGAACAATGGAATCCCGGTAGCCTTGCAATGCAAGTGCTGAGCATACATTGTTTGTTCAGAATAGCTGTGCTTCTAGTGAAAATTAAGAATCATGTGCTAGAATCTTTTTTTTTTTTTAACCAAAATATTGACAGGTGGTGAGCAGGTGGAGCTATGCGGCGCTTGTCAGGGATGTGTCTGAGTGGTGGGTGGAAGAGGGGTGAAGATATGAGTGAGCGATAGTGGCACAGCCGCTCCTTTCCTGTTGTTGTTGAGTGACACTTGGATATATCACCAAACATATAAAAATAGAAGTTCTGTGTCAGCCTTCTTGTACAGGGTGCTGTGCAACAGCGTTTAAATCTGGATGTCAGTATGCCACTATCGTTATTTATAGAGAAGACCGGTATGAGAGCGACAGAGGAGGAGAGAGAAAGAGGAAAGCACATGTTGGAGGGAAGGTCTCAGAATGTTGCCTTGCATTAGTTGAACATTTAACTTTATCCCATTTGAAATAATAATTCATATCTCTTTAGGCATGTACCTTTTACAGGGCACTTTCACAGACACCACCCTGTTGGAGTCTCATCGAGATTTTTCAGAATACAAAGTAGCACTTCTCTTCCTACCGAAGCTCGGGGAGACCCAGTTGATAACCTCCTATCCCGCCATGTTGCTCAGTCGGCCGATGGTAGAAACAGATCTCAATTCTGCATCTTCAGAATGCACTTCTTCATTTCTTCCTCTTGCAAAGCATTTGCAGTGTTAATGACCCCCTATAAGCAGATGAGGAAATTAAGCCATGGAGTGACAAACTGAAGAAAGAAAACAAACCTAAAGCAGAACAGAAGTCTGGGGCATGGCAGGAGAGGACAGAGCCCGGAGGATGGGCACGGAGGACGCAACGGTGGAAAAATAGATAAAATTCCTTGCCTTGGTGAAGCCAAAATACCAGGGTTGTACTAGGTGACTCTTGTGATTCTCTAACTCCATAGCATAAGTGGAAGCTGGGAGCTGCCTTGTCTTATTTCTATCATCATTCATTTGGAAATAATAAACAGGTTAAAAACTCATAAAATGATGTAACACTTGGTACTTTAAAACATTCAGCTAACTTGCGGAAACTTTTAGTCGTCTCTCAGATTTTGACCATTGCATAGGTTCTATACCGGGCTGATGATATATTTCACATTTTGTTCAAGTCAACACTATATCGTAGGACATTTCTATACATGCCCAGTGGAATTGAATGAGACCGCGAGATCCCTATGGACCAGTAGGGAAATATCTCAATAGACCTCTGCTATCCTGGCTCCCATTGAAGCAATAACTAGGGAAGTCACCTGCAGACTTCTTTCACCTGTGAATCACTTGGGGGCTTCAAAAAATACTGATTTCTGTGTCTTACCCCCGTGATTGTAATGTATACAATCTAGAATGTGACCAGAATGATTAAAAGGTGATTCTGATATGGTGATGAGTGTAGGAATCACGAGACATGGCTAATGGGATACTAACAGACCATTGCTTGCTTTCCCAATAGCCATTCCCAATCACATTCTTCCTTACAAACAGAACTTCAGTTTTGTTCAGGTATTAAATGACCATAAGCATCAAAAGGCAGGGGCTCCCCAAGTTCAAGGAGGTACATCTTAATTGTTCTAAGCCAACCATGGTAATTGCATTCTCTCTGGCAATAATTAGTTTGGGAGTAGTTACAGAACCCAGATCTAGCCAATGGGATAAGAAAAATATCTATGGAGAGTGATTATGGGGAAAGTTTATTTGCTGTTAACAAGAGGCCTCTGGGAGGAAACAGTCCTTTTCTTTTCTCCCTCTGGACATAGCTTTGTTGAGAAGATACCATAGCTTCTTGGGAAAGCTAGATAAAGGACCAAGGCAACAACTCAACAATAGCAAATCAAAGATGAAAAATTCCTGAGTTTTGCCGACAATCATTGTACTACCAAGTTAATGATCTCTGATGCCAATATATCTCTTGACTTTATGTTCCCATTTATGTTACTTTAGCTGGGGTTTCTGAAATTTATAGCCAAAAGCATCCTAAATGATACATGAATTCTTAATTTTGGAGTATGTTTCATGAGGAACGGAGTGCATATTCTCATAGAACAAAATAATGACAGATTCTGAATGAAGAGAAATTTTGAACATTTTGCAGAAAAGTTATGACAGTTTTCTTACATAGCCACAATTCAAAAATTCAAGATTTATTTCAAAATTTCTTTTTTTTTTATTTATCTGCTTCAAAATTGTCGCATAAAATTTACTAAAATTTTTTCTGGAACCTCTTTATATTTTTTCTGTGCCATTTAAATTATTAATGAGAAGATCAGAGGCAGGAGAACTATGATAAAAAAACACCTAGATATTAGTTAGATTATTGCTGACACAGCGTTGTCATAATATGGAACTTATTTTTGGTGCCAAGTGGCAGGATGGAGTTATTAAGGAGCAAGTGACAAGTTGTCCTTTACTCTTCATCTTAACAACCAGAAAAAAGAGTCAAAGAGAAAGGTTAAGTGGCGGTGAATTGGGGCTCGGTCAATGTTTGGGGGTGATAGTGATTCTGAACCCTTGCATTTCCCGTAAGGATTCTGTGATGCCGATTTTCTGTTTTACAAGCATCACCTCAAGTGGTCTTTGCCATAGACCTACGAAGACCCTAGGGCTTGGGGAGCTTAAGTGCCTTGTGAACAGGAACATTAACTGAGTAGCAGATGAAATGGAAGCCAAGCCTGTGTTCTCAGCAATAGCACAATATTGTCCTGTATCCACTGTGGAAAATTGTGGAAAGGACACAATCGTCTACTCTAGCTTTACTATTTATTGCCTGGGGGGCTTCTTTACCAGGTCCCTGTGAAGACTGACATGTTCTTCGTAAACTGGAAGTCCTGTCCAGATGTGCCAGATTATTCCAATATCTTGAACTTTGAGATCTGATCCCTACTATGCGCCAGACTCTCTGTCAGGTCCTGGGAGTAGATGAGAGCAAGATGGGAGTTCTTTCCCCGTCCCTCCTGGGCCCTGACAGACAGGGAGAAGCTACATTTCCCTTTCCAGACAGGCCTGGGGCTGCCCCGGCGCTGGCTGTGTGTCACTGAGCCATGCTAGTAAAAGCCTGTCGAGATTTGATGGCAAAAGCTCCCCAGCTGCCTCATGTTAATGTAATCAGCAAGAAGCCTGCACACCTGACGGTAGTTCAGCATAGGAGGTGAATGATTAAAGTTTAAAAGGTCGTATACCATTGTAATACTGAAAAGAAACTTTATGATTCATCATTCCTGATGTAATGTCATCTGTTTAATAAAGCCGTATTTCACTCACAGCTCATTTTTAATGGGCCTATTTAAGTAATGGCATTGGGGTTGGGTTTTTTTTTTTCCGCTTCCTTTTCAAGCTCAGAGTGGTTTGTATGGAGTATACTTGAAAAAAAAAAACCACAGTAGTTTAGGACTTGGATATTTACAATACCATTCAGCCTTCAGCTGACTGGGTATTATTTATGCCAAACCGCAATACTTGGACTGAAATATCAAGCAAGAGCAAACGAGCAGCTGGGTATGCTAATACACAAATAAACCATATCCCCCTTAATTGTATAGATGGGAATTTATATCACTGGCAAATCTTGTTATCTATAAACTACTTTGATGAGCAGCGGTCAGAGGGCATGATGCCCAGGGTGACATTTCACTGAAACAAGGAAATGGGATCCATTGGATTCGCTCATCTTAGATTGGTGGCTCTCCACTGGAGATAATTTTGTCTCCCCAGAGGACATTCGGTAATGTTAGTTGTCATATCTGGAAAGGATGGAAAGGGTGTTGCTACTGGAATCGAGAGAATAGAAGCTGGAGAAGTCGTCAAACATTCTACAAAACACAGGACACCTCACCCCTCTCTCCGCGATAGAGAATCATTTAGCTCTAAATGTCAACGATGGTGAGGTTGAGGAAACTTGCCTTTAATGGATGGATGTGGGATGGAAAGTTGGGAGTTGGAAGCAATCAGATCTTGAAGTATATGGCTGACGTCTCTTATTGGAAATTCAAGAAAAATCCTTGGGGTAAAGCAGTATAGGAGTTTTGAACTCTTAGGGTAAGAGTTCTCTAAGGTTGAAAGAAAAGAGTTTTTGTGACTTCTTATGGGAGCGAGGGTGCATCCGACTTCATTTTCTCGGGTTTAATTTTTGTCCATATCGTTACCCTCTTCCTCTCTGAATGCTTTGAAGCAAGAAGTCTGTGACGTGAGGATGTTAGCGTGGGAGCGGCTGTAATCCAGAATTTATAAAAGTGCGGAATGTGGAGAGGTTGTCCAAACCTAATATTTAACAGAGAAGCTGGAGTTCTGAAAAAGGAAATAAGTTTTGAAGGTAACCAAATAATCGTGACACTATACCGTTGAGCACTATTTATTCTGCTCTCTTTGTTCTGAATGTAAGAACAATAGATTCTAACTCACACATCACTCCACTTTCTAAATGCAGCACATAAATTAACATCTTCTTCTCTAATCCTTTTGGTTTTCTTTTGCCACCCCTAGACTTGCCCACACCAAGATCTGTGTTCAAATACGATGCCACCAAACCAAAATTGCTCTTTGCTACTTCGCACTAATTTTCTCAACAATTTGATTTTTGGCTTTTTATTGCTAGAGACGATTTTTTTCTGCTCTGTGGCCTTCTTATTTTCTCCTTGCGTTCTTTGAGGTTTTTCTTCTTGAACATAATGGTTGCTCGCTAAGATTGTTTACCATGGCATGAACTTCAGTTCATGAGGACCTCTTAGGGCCAGGAGATGGAGGACTCCCCAAAGATCAGCTGTGAGGAAGGGTGGTGTGTGCCCTCCCATGACTCACTGAATTTGCAAAGACTGAACTCTTGATTTTGGCCCATTCGAGTGTCCCTTTTCCTGAGTTTCCCCATTTAAGTAAAATGGCTATTTGACTGATCTACATGCCCAGGCCAAAATCCTTAGAGGCATTTGTGACTCCTTTTCTTCTCTTACTTCCCACATTCAACCAGCGATAAATCCTATGGGTTCTACCTTCAAAAGAAATCCATAAACCAACCACAAAACAACCGTTTCTTATCATCTGCACTGCTGGTCCAGCCATGTCTAAACCACAACCACCTGTCACATTGAATATTGCAGTAACCTCTCAGCTGGTCTTCCTTCTTCTACCTGCCCCCCCTGAAGGCAGTTCTCAACCAGAGCAATCTTTTTTTATTAAAAAATTTTAAAATGTTTATTTATTATCGAGAGAGAGACAGACAGACAGACCATGAGTGGGGGAGGAGCAGAAAGAGAGAGAGAGAGACAGAATCTGAAACAGGCCCCAGGCTCTGAGCTGTCAGCACAGAACCGGACTCAAGAATCAAACCCACAAACAACGAGACCATGACCTGAGCCGAAGTCGAATGCTCAACTGACTGAGCCGCCCAGGCGCCCCTGGAGTAATCTTTTTAACGTGTTAGTATCAAACTTAAAATGTCTCCTTATCTCAATAAAAATAAAATACAAATCCCTGCCCAAACCTCTAAGGCAGCATTCACTTTGCACCTGTCTGCCTTTCTAATCTCAGCTCCCAGGACTTCTCCTTTTATTCTCCCTGACTTGCTTTCTGTTCCCCAAATGCCAAGTATACCCTCATTTGAGGACCTCTGCACTTCTGTTTCCTCTGCCTGGAACAGCCTTCTGAGGTTCAAATACCACATCATTGAAAGGCCTTCCCTCATCCTTCCGTCTAAAGTAGTACATTCTGTTTCCTACTCTTCCATCATTCTCTATCACGTTACCCGGTGTTACTTTACCTCTTGGTGCTTACTGTCTCTTGACGTGTGTGTCTATGTGTGTGTGTGTGAGAGAGAGGGACAGAGAGAGAGAAAGAGAGAGAGGTGTTTAAGAGAAGTGTGTGTGTGTGAGAGAGAGAGACAGAGAAAGAGAGAGAGGTATGTAAGAGAGAGGTGTGTGTGTGAGAGAGAGTAAGAGAGAGAGGGGTGTGTGTAAGAAAGCAGTGTGTGTGTGTGTGTGAGAGAGAGAGAGAGAGAGAGAAAGAGAAAGCGAGAGAGTGAGACCTCATCCTTACGATGGTGACAAGCACGTGGCAGTATCCAATAAATAACTTTCGAATGAATGAATGAATGAACACGTGAATGCATGAGTCAGTGAATCAATGGCTCTCCTATTGTTTGGCTGCTAATCTGCCATGTTATAGTTCTTCAGCTCCAAAACTGGGAGAGGAATGAGCTGCACCCAAATGTTCATATCCAGTGGTAGGAACCCTAACTTCCAATTCGGTCTTTTTGGTGTTGAGTTATTTCGGGGGTTCAGAAACTTGGAAGAGCTGCTTCAGTGGTGAAGCTTTGGCCTATTTATATATTCACAGCTGGCTGACCCATGAGCATGTATGTATCTACTTTTATGTAATTTCTCTTTCTTACTCGCCTGAACTTTCTTCAGATTTTATTATACATTTGAGTGCCACCTACATGTTTGATTCGACCTGATGACCTTCGTGCCATCAATTCAAGGTCGACTATGACGTTACTTAATAAGCTCATAGGTGCCACATTCACGCTCAAACTCCTTGGGCTGCCTTTTGTGATCACTCTTTCTTCAGTCTACACGGACATGTTCAAGCCCATTTGAATGGGCAGGGCAACGGCTGATATAAAATAATTTCGCCACAAACATTTTGTGAGAGATCCTGTCTCAAGTGTGTTGCTGAAAGGCAGAGATATAAGATCACTTGCTTTTCTTTCATCTGCTAATTTGAAATTTACATTGTAAAACCCTATGAAGTTTGTGGGGTGGGATTTGTTCTTTAAATGCCCTTGCTGCTTAATCTTCATGAAATCCTTATTAGGATGCTGAATGAGCCTTAAAGAGGAATTTTTTTTTAAAAGGCGCAGAAAGAGGACGTGTAACAACAGCCTGTCTGATGAGCAGATTGACAGGTTTCTGGGATAAGTGGATATACAGGCTGTGGAGGACTCTGGCGAACTAAGGAAGTTCATCGCCAGCTTTTGACCTTGGTGAAAGTCCAGCATTAAGACAGGCAGATTGAGAAGGGTCTCCTGATATTGATTATGGCAGCAGTAAAAATAAAACAAATATTTTAGAGTCAATCATCTCTCTTATTTAGAGGCCCTAAGGATTTACACATGTTCTATGTTTCACCCTTACAATATGTCTGTCTTCTCTGGTGATGCAAGAGATAGGTCACTGGGTCAAGATTCAGACCTTAATTCTAATCCTGGCTCTGCTACCGGTTAGTTGTGTGGTTTTAGATTAGGGGTCAACACACTTCTTCTGTAAAGGACCAGAGAGTAAATGTTTTAGGTTTTGAGGATCATATGATCCCTGTTGCGACTTCTCCACTTTGCTATTTTAGGAAGGAAGCAACCAGAGACAATACATCAATGAATGAGTATGGCTCTTTTTCAATAAAACCTTACTTAGGAAAAGAGGTGGTAGATCAGATTGGGTCTGTGAGCCACAGTATGCCAACTCTTACTTTAGGTGACCCATTCAACTTCTTTGGGCCTCATTTTCTTTGCTTACCAAGTATGGATGCTGAGCTAAAAAGTGTTCAAGTTATAAAGTTATTTGCTTCTATATCCAAAGACTCATCTACCAGGAGTTGTCCCAGTGTTTGAAATTATGATATGCTATGAATCCAGTTAGCATTATTTGGTATTTCTCATTTTGGCTCAAACCCAAATGGGGAACAAATCTTGAGCAAGAAATTTTTTTTTTTTGAAATCTAAAGACGCAGTGGACCTGGTCCCCAGATGAGTGCGTCACAAGTTTTAAGAGTCCAAACAAGCTACCTCACCATAAGATGAAGATTTTCAGGAGTTCTTAGGATTGGGGCAAAGGGATAATACAAGAAGAGCCCCTGTAACTTTTTTTCACCCAATATCCCTTCCTTTCTTGACCCTGCCCCAACCCCCATATTGCCCTGTGGCCATGTTTCATCATTCTTCTGTCAAACTGATTACATTGAACCAAGTCTGTACATGCTCAAAGAAGAAATCTGTGGAGACTTCTTAAAATGTTAAATTATGAGCCCAAAATTGTCACTGAAACTTTTCCCTTTGTGAAGATGGCCGTAGAGTATGGCAAGAGATTTTGTTATGTGTCATCCATTGGGAACATAAATATCTTTGAAAACCAAAAGCACATAATGGGTTCAAACCTCCAAAAACCATACGTTTTTTTATTCTTCTGTAATAAGAATTTTAGTTTTGTTTTAGTTAAGTGGCCACCTGGGGAACAGTCCCACTGAAACACTTTGAGGAAATGTATTTGTTCCAATCAAAACCATGGTAAGCAACCAAATGCTTCTTCCTTTCAAATTATGTCACATTTTTTAGTTTTCCAGAGTCTTTTGGTTAGACAAAGAATATTCAAGAAACCTTTCCATGAATAAAGAAATTACAACCTCTAGAGTAAGTCTGTGTTTTGATCATATAGGACTTTTGTAGGGAGAAAGAGGGTTAAGGGAGGTAACCTAATATATAATATCAATTGCTATTATTTAAGAATTTACCATGTGCTAGGTGCATTGCATGCACCTTCATTTAATCTTCTGATGATGAAGGGGTTGTTATTTTTCCATTTTACTGATTGGGAAACTAAGCCTTGGTGATTATTCAATGTCACAAAGATTTTAGTTGATAAAGCAAGTTTTTAATCCCAAATCTGTCTCAACTCAATGCCCCTCAGGCAATTATTTAGGCTGTTAGTGTTTTTAAGATGACTCTAATGAGGGCTAATCAGATTTCTAAGAATCTGGTTTTCCAATAGTTGCTTATTGCATAATGGCTGACATTTTTGGTGGGAGAGGTCTCAGTGACAAAATGTCATCAGTTTAATAAGTATAGGTGGCGACTTTGAACTTCAGGAGTATCCTAGAATGGGCTCACTGCACAAGTATTTGGACAGCAGTTAAAAAAAATGGTAGTGCCATTAAAATTTTAAATTGAAAAGTATGCAATCTCTAGTACCCCCTAATAAACAAACACATGAAATTTAGGAAGCCAGTCCACACCGATCTGCTACTATATTGGAGAGCCAGAATTGGATGCATATCTTTTGATTCAAAATCCCAGTGTTCTTTCTGCTGACCCTTAAGTACATATTGCCAGCAGAAGGGATAGGAGAGAAAAATGTTTGGAAAGCAGAGAAAGCATGATGGAGTAATACAACTTTCCAAAGGTCAGAAGAGAGGGCAACCAAACCGGGAAGAATAGTCTTGCACTGAGAGGCAGAAAGCTAGACAATAATTCAGATTTGCTTTCAGCTGGCTCTAGGAATTGTACCTCTCTCTACCTTGGTTCTTTATGTTTTTTTTGTTTAGTTAAATCTTTGGTAAATTTTAAGAGTTACATTAGTGATTGCAAGCTGGTTATCTATAAACCAAATTAGGTCCACAAATGAGTTTTAGTTAGACAACACAGAGTTTTAGCTTTTATTTTTCCAGCTTTTTTTTTTTCGAGATATAATTGACATATAACATTTTCTAAGTTTTAGGAGCATAACACGATTTGATACACATATATATTGTGAAACGACTACTGTAACAGGGTTAGTTAACACCTTCATCACCTCACCTACTTACCTTTTCTGGGGGTGGTGGTGATGAGAACATTGAAGATGTACTCCCTTAGTGACTTTCAAGTACATAACACGGTATTGTTAGCTATAGTCACCATGCTGTACATTAGGTCCCCAGAATTCATACTTATAACTGGGAGTTTGTACCCTTTGACTGACATCTCCCCATCCCCGCCCCAGCCTCAGGCAACCACTGTCCTACTCTCTGTTTCTATGAGTTTGGTTTTTTCGGATTCCACATTTAAGTGAGATCATACAGTATTTGTCTTTCTTTGCGTGACTTATTTCACTTAGCGTAATGCCCTCGAGCTCCATCCATGTTGTTGCAAATGGCAGGATTTCCTTCTTTCTCCTGGCTACATAATATTCCATTACATATACCTGCACACAGACACACACACAACAGCACAACATACCTTCATCCGTGACAGACACTTCATTTTTTCCATATCTTGTCTATTACGCATTGAATAATGTTGCAATAAACATGGGGGTACAGACACTGTATTTCTTTAAGATCCTGATTTCGTTTCCCATGAATATGTACTCAGAGGCAGAATTGCTGGATCTTATTGTAGTTCTATTTATAAGTTTTTGAGGAAACTCCAGCACAGCAAAAGAAAAAAAATCCTGAAATGAAAAGGCAATCTGCAGAATGGGAGGAAATATTTGCAAACCTTCTATATGACAAGGAGTTAATATCCAAAATATACAAAAAACTCATACAACTCAGTAGTAAAAGAAAAAAAATATGATTAAGAAATGGGCAGAGGACCTGAATTGGATATCTTTCCAGAGAAGACCTACAAATGGCCAACAGGTACATGAAAACATGCTGAACATCACTAGTCATCTGGGAAATGCAAATCAAAACCACAATGAGATACCATCTCACACCTGTTAGAATGGCTGTCATCAAAAAGACATGAGATAACAGGTGCTGGCAGGGGCGTGGAGAATCAGGAACTCTTGTGAGCAATGTTTTACTTTCTAGAAAGGTGGGTGAATTTAGATATGGAATGTACACTCTCCAGCTCTCATCCTTCTCACTCGTCTTAAACCTACTGGCCACTGAACACAACTATGTTTTCTGCCTGGCTGGTAGTGATCCTTTGCGAGTGACCAAGGCTTTCCAAACAGCTCTTATGGTCTATCATTCTCTAATTTACCTGGTTAGTGAGAAAAGGTCTTGGGGCTAGCTTGTAAGAATGAGCTCCTTGGAAGGTGGTCTCACAAGAAAAATGTCCTCATTATGAAGCAGAGAAAATCCATCCTGCACACACAAAAATATAGTCAGATATTCTCCCAATGGTGGAAATTTCCAAGACAGGAAGATAAGGACTATGTTCCCAATGCAGTTGAAGCTAGGATGACAAGAAGCTGAATGGAATGATCCCAACTGGGATTGGGCCAAGATTAAAGGCTACCACCTGTACAAGTTAAGGTCACTAGACGAAGAAACTCATTGTAGTTTTCCTCTGATAAATGAACCTCCCCAAAGCTCAGCAATCTGGAGTCCATGCTGGGCAGATTGGACAGAATACTTTCCTTTGAGCAGCTCCACTTGGCAAATATCCTCTTGAGAGAAGTTTCATCTTCATGAGTCAGGTCTGCTACCTTCGAGGCACGGGGCGATTTTCATTTTCCTTACCTCTCTGTCACTGCCTCCAAATCTGGTATCCCTCCAAATTCGTGGGTTAGAGGGCTTGCGGATCTGTCCTGTCCCCCTTCTGATGTTCGTGTAGCTTTTAGATGGGTAAGCTCATTCCACACTCCCAACAAGCTGATGAGGTAGGCAGGGAGCCGCTTTCATCTCCAGTGTGAAAGGGAGTATATTCGCACTCAGACAGTTTCGGAGCCAAAACTCCGTCAAGGTTTCCAAACTCCCTGCCTCTGATGTTTCCATTGTACTCTGGCACAGGTAGATAGTGGTGTTCCAAAGTTCATGGAAACAGGATGAGCTGTGTGTGCTCGAAGCCAAGGCAACTGGGATGATCTGAGCACACAAACACACTTCAGGGGGTTACTGGGATTAGTAAACACCGCCTGATGTTCTGGCCTCTAGATGAGGAGTTCCATGAGCTCCTTCCTTTCCTCCCTTTGCCCTGTGCTAGTGAACGGTGCTATTAATTATGCAACCATCCATGCCAGACACCTGGAGACCATCACCCACCTTCCTTCTAGCCCTGCATCTTGGTGGTCGCTGAGTGCTGGGGCACCACCTCCCTCTTATCTTTTAATGCTGCCTCCTCCTCTCCACTCCAGATCCTGGTATTTCTCCCAAAGGCTTTTGAGATAGTCACCCAGCTGGCCTGTGTGGCTCTTGGCTTATACTGCTGAAAACATTTCATTCCTGACATCTTTCTCGATCCCCTCCCCAGTAGAGTGGGCTCTGCCTTAATTCCCTTGTGGAATCCTGCACGTCCGGGCAACATCTGCAATATTTTAGTCCACATGTTATCTTTGTGTATCTGTCTCCTCACAAGACTCTAAGCAACCTGAGGAAAGGGACTGTAACTTATTCCTCATTGTATCCTCATTGTATCTCCTGTCTACCCGGAGAGACTAGGTGCTCAGACAACTTCTGATAATTAAACGAGCCAATATTTAAAACTCCCCACTCCATGTCAGGCACCTCAAGAGATGCGAAGGATAAAGTCACTGTCCCTGTGGAGTTGACAGTTGACTGCTGACACTTAGGATAAGCCTGATAAAGTTTGCTAAATGCTGTACCAGCAAGTAGAATGATGAGCATTCTGTGGGAACACAGGGCCGGGCATTGGAGCCTTTCTCTCTTCGGACCACTTGTCCAGACAGAAGACACCCAAAGGACCTTCTTGGCCATCGCTTGGCTTTGCTTTTTCTCTCACCACTTCTTTGCCTTATCAAGCGTGATCTGAGACCTATCTCGAACAAGTTAAGCCGCAGCATTTCTCTGGAACGCTGAAATCTACTTTGCCGAAACCCATTAATTCTAAGCTTTAACACCCTTGGTCAGAAATAGCTCAGAACCTTATGGGGAAATAAGACAAGCAGACTGTCTGGCCGCAGTCACGGGACAGATATTAATATCTCCCTTCACGGACAGCCCTCTGTCTGTACATCCTTTCTCCCACAGCCTGGACCCCAACCCCCACCACCAAAACAAATGTTTTCCAAGGATCTATGACAAGAGATTTGAAAGTAAATCAAAACCTGAACAGAGGGTCAACGAAAAAGGATGAAACTGCCACTTATATGTGTCTAAGGCAGTAAAAGGGGCAGATTGTTTTATTATTTACAGTTTCCATGAAGGCAAGTCCCGCCTTGCTCAGACAAAGTCCTGAGCTCATTAATTGCCAGCGAGGTCTGTTCTCTTAGATTTTCTACTGCAGAAGGAGAAGGCAGGGAGAGGGTTAACGCTCTTTTTCCTTCTTTCACTTTCTCCCTTGGTCTGTTTTTTTTTTTTTTTTTTTCTTTTGCCTAGAGAGCTCTCGGGGCAGGAGGAAAGGTTCGTGAAACCTCCAGATTTCTCTGCATTATGTCCAGGTGGCATGACGTGTGAACAGACGAAAGATTAAAATCACCGAGGAAATCGCTCTGTCTGAGCCCAGATCACGACGCCTTCCAGTGACCCAGCGACCCAAATGCTATCTGTCAAGTTGTCCTTCCAGCGACTTTTCACCCCATGCTCTGTGGCTGCTACTCCAGGAAAAAAAAAAGAAAGAAAGAAAGAAAGAAATCAGGAGCTGGAAAGGAGAGGGATGGAGGGAGGGAGGGAGAGAGGAAGCTGGGATAAAATACTGCCTTATTACTAAGGACTCTGCAATGTAGGTCAACTGCGGGGCGCGGGAGCCTTTTAACAAACCAAATACTTTTTCCAGACCCTCATTTGTAGCGTTTCCTCACTTTCTACTGAAACTCTCAGCTCCCTCAGGGACTGTCACGCCGACTCTTAGAACCTGGTCCCTCAACAAAAACTAGGTCCTGGAGAGTTCGCCGAGGTTGGAGATGTTCCTAATTTTCAAAAATTTTTCCAGGAAACCTGTCCTGCCTTGGCTTAGAATCTTGATGAGCAAGACAGTGTCACCAAGCTCGCATTGGTCACCAGACATGGCCAGAGATAGGTGCTTGTTTAGGGCTGGGAGGTGGGATTGGGTGGGATGGAAGAAGGGGTGGGAACAGCCAAGCAGACAGGTTCACCATGTTGGCCACCCAAATTAGGGGCCTGGGTCGACAGTAGAGTCAAATGTCCCGAATAACGCAGAGATCAGGCTGCCCGTCTGAGGAGATGCACAAGGACTGAACCACATGAAGTTATATTTTTCTCTTTCAGATTAAAACCGGTCAAATATTGGTGATTCCATATGGTTCAAACGAATTCCAGATCTAAATAGCACCTAACTGCAAAAAGTTAGAGAAACACCACAAATTATTTTCTTTCAAAGAAAGAGTTTTGTGCCCTGCTTTGCTGGTCTCCCCAACATGTGTGTACAGCAGGGAGGGGGGCAGTGGTTCCGATTCTACACTAAAATATAACAGAAAATTGAAGCCGTTTAGCACAGTTTTTTCACAGACCTCCATTACTTCTTTTTTCTGAAGGAATTTGACGAGTAGTATTTCAAAAATATATCATTTTAAGTAGGGATTGTATGAAAATTCAGGACTTTCAGATGCTGAGGAGTTTGCATGAAAGTAATTGTTCTTTTCCTTGATGTCTTTTTCTATCCCCATATGTCATCCAGGACCCCCGCAAGATATGTCTTTGTCACGTCTCCTTAGGCTCCTCTGAACTGCGACATATTCTCAGCCTTTTCTTGTTTTTGAGGACCTTGACAGTTTTGAGGAGTGTTGTAGACTCTATGCACCATTATATATATATATATGTATGTATATATATATATATATATACATATATATATATATATATTTTTTTAAAGTAAGCTTCACACCCAACGCAGAGTCCAGTGCAAGACTTGAGCCCACGACCTCGAGATCAAGGCCTGAGCTGAGATGAAGAGTCTGACACTCAACGGACTGGGCCACCCAGGTGCCCGCCATTTTGCATATTTCAACTTCATATAAAGTAAGAGACATTTCTTTCAGTCATCACTTGTTTTTTTTGAGAGGCTTTATTTTCATTTATTGTGTGCTGTAACTCTGGTATCTGTGACATTTAAACTTTTTCATAAAGAAAATAAAATAGATTTCTCGCTGTGTTTCTTTGATGCTGACTGGAGAGTAACATGGAAGGGACAGCAGTCACTGGTGAAAAGTATGCACTTAATCAAGGTCTTCGGGCGGTGATAATTTTGACAGTGTTCGACTTCTATCTCAGATTAGTGTGTAAGTGAGGCACCCATGTACCCAGAATGAGACACGGTATGTGGTGAGCACACCCACACCCACACACACAGCTGGCTCTTCTACTACCTTGCTTAAACATCTTTTGCTTGCTTCTCATTGTCTGCTGCAGCCCCGATGCTGAACTTTCTTTTTATGTGACCTTGGGTAAATAACCTAAACTTTCTGTGTCCCAGTTTTCTCATCTGTATAATGAGGACCAGACCCGGTCAGAGGACCACCCGACAATGTTATGGTAAAGATGATACATGACAGTAAATGTAAGATTCATAGAACAGTGCCCTGTCATCCGCACTCAATAAATGCTACCAATTGGGGCACCTGAGTGGCTCAGTCAGTTAAGCATCTGACTTCGGCTCAGGTCATGATCCCACACTTTGTGGGTTCGAGCCCCGTGTCGGGCTCTGTGCTGACAGCTCAGAGCCTGGAGCCTGCTTTGGATTCTGTGTCTCCCTCTCTATCCTTGCCCTGCTTAGTCTCTCTCTCTCTTTCTCTCTCAAAAATAAACACTGAAAAAATAAGATAAATACTGCCAATTATCACCATACCTCTACCAGCCGAAGTCTAATCTTATTATGACACAAAAATCTCAACCACGGAGTCCTATTTAATCTCTCTGGGCCTTGTGTTTTCTTTGTCATGACTTTGCATCTGAATTTCCTCTGCCTGAAATGTCTACTTTCTGCCTCTCCCCTTTCTCAGTGCCTCAACCAGTCCTTGATAAACAAACCAAAATGCCCTTTTTCTGTAACTCTCTCCAGAAAGAATGCATAACTTCTTTTGCTCAGCTTTTTATAAGAAAAACTTGGGGCTCAAGGTAGATAACAGACTTTCCTCATAACCATCTGGCTTAAAATAGCTAACAAAGGTGGGATTCAAATGCAGGTATTTCTGGTACTCCATGCTTTTCCTCTCCATCATCTACCTTCCACTTCAGAATAATCCACAAAGAACTATATCCAGAAAAAAAGAACAGCCTGTAATAGCTTTGGAAACTGGTTTCAATTCTGTCACTGGGTCAAGTGTTCTAATTTATTTGGGGAGAGTGGGGCCAGGGTTGAACAGGCACAATTCTGTCTCTCATCTATAAAATGAAAATGGTAGAGCCATTTTCCTGAGGTCTCCCCGCTCTAATATTCTGTGATATTGCCGTATACCTGGATATAGTGATGGAGATGACTTAGGTCTGCTTGGGCTTTGGGCTGACCCCCTTTTCTTGGTCATTTCTTCGTTCTGTCTTCTAGTCCCCTTCTTAAATAAGGGGCTTAGTAGGCACATAACCTCTGGGGAGGTGACGAGACACTTCCAGAGCCAGGTCCTGTCAATAACATGTCTCATTCCATTAGAACCACTTCCATACCCTGCTGCTCTGATATTTATAAATCCCCTGTTCTCAAAACAGATACAGGCTTAAATCATTCCAAGACCACTTCACACTTTGCTAGTGTTTATTCTGCTCAAAGGACCAATGCATAGACCTTCTTTATGCCTCCAAATGAATTCACACACTACCCCTCCTGATCAGATAACAGGAAATCTGTATCGTGTCAACCCCATTCCTGTACTCTCAGTCAAGCTCCCTCTCAGGACCCATGATCATATTAATTACAACCTCTGATTTAAAAGGGGCTCCCGTGCCTGAAGGTCTCTGTGCAAAATCAGGGCTGCATTTTTAAGAAGGAAGAGCTACATCCTATTTGGTCACGGAGCAAAGGGGTGGCTCAGTATGCTTTCCACCACTGGTTCTGCCAGGCAGCAATGGGCTGCACAGGAATTATAGACACAGTTGCTGTTCTGCCCAGAGGGGAATCTACAAATCTGACATTTTCTGAAATATCTTCCCAGACCATTCCGACCACAAGTGACTTCCTCGTTTTCTAGGCATTTAGAACACATCTGTTTGGCCACTCCTCTTGTGCTTTTGCATATTAAATTATACGGGGTAGGATTTGAGCAAAGGAAACTGTAAATCAAGTCACTGCTCTGTCCTTTTACAATTATGCGACTTCCGACCATTCTGTTGACCTCTCTGAATCTGAATCTTAATTTTTTCTCATGCTTAAAATGAAGATGATAAAAATTCAAGGTTTTTGGGCTTTTGTGAACATAGCGTTAAGCTAGTGCTTATTGTCTCAAATATCTTAAGCCTTCACTAAGGTCATTGACTCTATGTTATATGTTGTTCCTTAGAGACAAGTGCAATGCCTTCTTCAAAGAAAAAGTTAACTAATCATAGCTATTACCAAAAGGATCTCTGGTGTTCTCATTTGTAACCTAGGCTGGTTGGTGTCTTGAACACCATTGGACTGTTCAGTCTTGTCTGTAGCCTGGGGTAAACTTGAGCGAAATACAAGAAGACTAACAATTTTTTTCCTCTCTGTATCTTTCTTGTCACTTTCTCCTCCTGTCGGGTGCTTCCTCTTCCAGATCTGTCATTTCTTCCTGCCTTCTCCAGGGAAGCCCACCGACGTGTTACCTGCCCGCCACCTCCTGTACCTTCCGATCAAATCAGGAGGTTTTTACATACCAAAGCAGAAGGAATGTTAGGAAACCCAAGGTGGCAAAATACTTCACATAAAAGGGTTAATGGATAGTGGTTAGAAAAAAAATGTGTTATCTCTAAATGCAAGAAAACAAATTACTAGTCTTTCCACAAAGGGTAATCAGTGATCCTTCCTTTCACATAGATTAGCTCATTTACTTCTCATAAAAATCTATGAGAAGCTTCTAGGTCCATAGGATAATGGCAGCAGCCTAAATTGGAATCCCTTTACACAGCCTCAAAAAGAAAAACACAGATGATCAGGAGAGCAAATAAAATCGCCCCTATCATCCCTTGCAACATAACATAAAGACAATGAACTTTACAAACTTAATTTACAGCTAATTGGGAAAATCAGTGGGGAAAGCAGAAGAGAAAGGAGGATGGAGCAGGAATAATCAAGGAATATCATTTAAGGCTGCCAGGCAGGGTAGTCCAAGTAAGGAAAGAGAGACTCTGGCCGTTATACAAAGGCGTTAGTAGGAGGTCACAACTCGGTCGTGAATACAAGCCTTCCTAAATAACAAAAGAAATGCAGAGTGAAACACGATTTTAAAAAGAGAGAAAGAAAAAGGAGAGATCGCACAGGGCAAGTCACTTCATGTGAAACAATATAACAAACACAGTAAGATAATCGAAGAGTGGAAATAAAACATATCGATTCACGATAATAAATAGAAATAAGCTTAACCCATGTAGTAAAAACGTAACTTCGAGTTGGCTCACCCAACAAAACCAACTCTGTGCAACATACACAAGATACGACCAAAATGACGTCATGCAGGAAGACTGCAAATAAAGGATCGAGTGAAGGGTACCACGCAAAAGAAAGTGAGAGCTGAGCTTTGAGTTCGCTATCTGACAAGGTAGGCAGAATTCAGGACAGATAAAGGTAAGACAAAGAAGAAGATGTTATCAAGGCAAAAGCCACAGTTCGCAGTAAAGATGAGATAGAAACTTTTTGCACATCAGCCGCCTTCTTAAAACAGAAACCGCGGGAAATGTGAAGAGACAGAAACAACAGTAAGAGACTTCGGCATGCCGTGCCGAGACCGAGAAAGGTAAAGTGAATAAAAAATAAGCAAATATAAAGAGGAC
Source organism: Paguma larvata (assembly GCA_030068075.1). Lineage (NCBI taxonomy): Eukaryota > Metazoa > Chordata > Mammalia > Carnivora > Viverridae > Paguma > Paguma larvata. The sequence goes on along the minus strand of CM057840.1, from coordinate 50,844,976 downwards.
ACAAACAACGCAATAAATAAGATGCATCTATTTGCACCATGATAAGAGAGGATAGATCTTACTTCTGAGTGCACATCGGGTATTTATGAAAATTCCCGAATTCATCACCCAGTGAGTCACTATAAAAAGTTCAATAAATTACACAAAGTAGTAATAATACAAATATTTCTTATTATTGTGCAACCCCCCCCAGATTCAAATGAAGAAATGCAAACCAATATCACGTTGTAAAAAACAATGATTAAAATATTATGTGTCAAAATCTGTGTATCTTTAATCTGTACAGTTAAAGCAGTGACCCGAGGAAATTTTATAGTCTTAAATATATAGGTCAATAAAAATGCACAATGAAAACATGTGAGTTAAACAGGTAATCCCAAAAATTGAAAAACAGAATAATTCAGTTAATAATGAGAGCAAAAGAGAGGAAATAAGTATAAAAGCAGAAATTAATGAAGTAGAAAAGAGGAATATAGCCGCATCGATACGGAAATATTTGATTATAAAAATTAACAAAATAAGCAATCGCTAGCTATCTAATTAAGAAAAAAGGTAACATTGTTTACGGGAAGGGGACAGGAGAAAAAACTCACAAATACCCAGGATAAAAAATGATAAAGGGAAATAACCATTGAAACAGATGAGATTTAAATAAGGCAAGAGTGGATAATTTCCTGGGAAAACATACTTTGCTCAAACTGACTCCAGTAAAGAAAACAGACCAATTTTTATAGAAGGAACGGAGAGAGTCACCAAAGAGTTACTGCCCACTCTCCACATCTCAGAAAAACAGCAGGTCGAGATGATTTCACAGGGGAATTCTACGGAAATGTCCAAAGTGCATGCCATCCTATTTGTACGAAAGCATAGAAAAAGAAGGAAATCGTCCGAATTCTTCTGACAAAAAGAAAATGTCATTAATAACAAAACTTGATTTAAAAAAATACTTTCCTCAAACCCAAAGACAAATCTTGCTTATAAATATTGATACAATGGTCCAAACCAAATATTAGCACAATGCCCAGCAGCACATTAAGAAAGCAATGTGTCAGGACAAAATAGAGTTTATACCAGAAATACGAGATAGATTAATATTGGGAAGGGCAGTAATATATTTCACCTTATTATTAGTTCTGGGGAGAAAAGTCCTATGTTCTCTTTCATACATGCTGGAAAAACATTTGCAAAATTTAACTCACATTTCCAATAAAAATACATAATAAAAATAATCAATGAATATTTTCCCAACATAATAAAAGATATATCCCTTACTCAAAAGCTGGCATCTATCTAATGGAAAAACACTGAACTCTTCTCTCTGAAGTCTGGCACCAGGCTAGGATGGCCGCTTCATTATCCGTCACTATAAAACTAGAGCTTTTAGGTTAAAAATTCTGACAAAAGTATGTATAAAAACAGAAAGATAAGGATTCAAAGGGATGAGTTAAAATAGCCCTATTTGCAGATGATATGATATGGCTCTGTATCTTTAAAACCCATGGCAATTCATAGAAATTCAGCACAAATAATTTTAAAATTAGTAAATTGCAGAATATTGCATTGATATATAAAAAGCAATATATATAAAATATATATTGGAGCTATATGTACATATATATATATATTTTTACAGTTAGCTCCATGCCCAATGTGGGGCTTGAACTCATGCCCGCAAGACCAAGAATTGCATGCTCCACCAACTGAGCTAGCCAGGTGCCCCAAAAGCAACAGTCCTGACACACCACATTAACAGAATAAAAGACAAAGACCACATGATCCTCTTAATTGATGCAGAAAGAGCATTTGGTAACATTCAACTCCTTTCATGACCAAAATAGTCAACAAACTAGGCATAGAAGGAAACCACCTCAAAATAATGAAGACCAAATATGAAAGGTTTACAGCTAACGTTATACTTAATGATGAAAGACTGAAGCTTTTCCTCTCAGATCAGAAACAAGACAAGGATGCTCACTCCTATCACTTCTATTCAACATATTGTTAGAAGTTCTAGCCAGAGTAATTAGTCAAGAAAAAGAAATAAAAGACACCCAAGTTGATAAAGAAGATATAAAATTATCTCTGTTTGCAGATGACATGACCTTATATGTAGAAAACCTTAAAAATCATACACATACACACACACACACACACACACACACACCTGTTAGAAATAATAAATTCAATAGACTTGCAGGACACAAAATCAACACACATAGTTCAGTTGCATTTTTATACACCAAGAATGAACAATCAGGAAAGGAAATTAAGAAAGCAATTTCATTTATGATAGTGTCAAAAAGAATCAAATACCTAGGGATAAACTTAATCAAGGAGGTGAAAGGCTTGTACACTGAAAACTATAAAACCTTGCTTAAAGAAATTAAAGGAGTCACAAATAAATGGAGAGACATGCCATGTTCATAGATGAGAAGACAATATTGTTAAGAGGTCAATACTAATCAAACAAATCTATATATTCAATGCAATCTCTATAAAAAACTAGGAGAATTTTTGGAGCACCTGGGTGGCTCAGTTGGTTAGGCATCCAACTTCGACCTAGGTCATGATCTCACCATTTCTGTGTTTGAGTCTCACATTGGGCTCTCTGCTGACAGCTCAGAGCCTGAAGTCTGTTTCAGATTCTGTGTATGTGTGTCTCTCTCTCCCCCTCCCCTGCTCATGCTCTGTCTCTCTCTCTCAAGAATAAATAAACTTTTTTTAAAAAAGTAAAAAAGAAAAAAACACCCACAAAACCTAAAAGCATTTTTTTGCAGAAATAGAAAAATATCACCCTAAAATTCATATGGAATCTGAAAGGACCCCATTAGCAAAAACAATTTTGAAAAAAGAAGAACAAAGTTGGAAGACTTATGCTTCCTGATTTCAAAACATACTACAAAGCTATAATAATCAAAACAGTGTGGTACTTTCATAAAACAGCTGTATTGATCAAAGAAATAGAATGCAGAATGTTGAAACAAACTCCCTTCAACAAAGGTGCTATGACCACTTGAACAGGGAAGGACAACCTCTTCAATAAATGGTGTTTGGAAAACTAGATGTAAATGAAGTCAGACCCTTATTCTACACCGTGTATAAAAATGTATTAAAGACCTAAACCTAAGACTCAAAACTGTAAAACTTGTAGAATAAAACAAGGGAAAAATTCATGATATTGGACTTGGCAATGATTTCTTGGATATGACACCAAAAGTACAGGCAGCAGAAACAAAAATAGACAAAAGGGATGACATCAATCTTAAAACTTGTCGTTCCTCAAAGGACACGGTCTACAGAATGGGGTAAAATATTTGCAAATCATATATCTGATATGGGGTTAATATCCAGAATATACAGAGAATCCTATAACTTAACAACAAAAATCAGACAACCTTATTAAAAGATGGGCAAAGGACCTGACTATATATGTTTCTTCAAAGATGATATACAAATGGCCAATAGGCATATGAAAACCTCCTCAACTCTAGTAATGATCAATAACATACGAATCAAAACCACAATGAGATTTTTACTTCACTCCTTTTGTATGGTTATCTCAAAAACAAAACAAAACAAACCAAAGCATCCAAACCCAAACACACACACACACACACACACACACACACACACACACACACACACACACACTATATACATACTAAGTAGTGGTGGGGATGTGGAGAAGCCGGAACACTTCGACACTATTGGTAGAATTTTAAAATGGTGCCCACATCACAGAAGTCAGCTTTAACTATTCCTCCTACTTACTTCCCACTCTAGGACAAATTTGGGAAAATCTAATCATGAAAGAATAATGATTCTAATTGGCCATAAGCAGTTGTAAAATAAAAATCCACAAGCCTATCACTAATTCTCTCCACTCTATCCAACATCCTCTTTTCTCACAAAAAAGCCAGAAAGATTGATACAAAGTGTAAGTGTCACTTTTCCCCCTAATACTCTTCAATGATTCCCTTTTGCTCTTAAAACCCCCAATTCTTACCATGATCTCAAAGGCTCAGCAAGCTCTGAGTCTTAACTACGACATTATCTCATACCTTCTCTCTCTTGCTCAGTACATTCTAACTACACTGGCTTCTTTCCTCTTCCTCAAACACACCAAGCCCTTTGCTATTTGGGAATTGTTTTCTCTGTGACATTTATACCAATTCTCAATTATCATGTTTCTTTGTTTTGTTTTGTTTTTTTATATGTTACCTATCTCTCCTGGAGAATATCCATTCCAAAAAGGCAGGAGAGTCCGCTTTTTCTTTGTCATATTCCAGACCCTAGTCTAGTGACTGATAAATAATCGGCTCTCGATGAATGTTTCTGAATAAATGAATGGTGTATGAATGAACCCTAAATGAATGAATGAAATAATTCTTGTGATGACGTGGATGGAGCTAGAAAGTATTCTGCTAAGCGAAATAAGTCAGAGAAAGACAAATACCATATGATTTCACTCATAGGTGGAGTGTAAGAAATAAATGAGCAAAGGGAGAAAAAAGAGAGAGAGAGAGAGAGACAAACAAAGAAAAAGACCCTTAACTATAGAGAACAAATTGATGGCTACCAGAAGGGAGGTGAGTGGAGGAAGTGGGAGAAATAGGTGATGGGGTTTAAGGAGCGCACTTGTGATGACCATGGAGTGATGTATGGACGTGTTGAGTCACTATATTGTCACCTGACTAGTATTACGCTGTGTGTTTGCTAACTGGAATTTATTTATTTATTTATTTATTTATTTATTTATTTATTTATCTCTTTTCTTTTCAATTACCTTTCCGTACTTATTATACATCATTTCTATATTTGTTTTAATTATTTTAATAAGCTCATATCCTGCCTTTATGTTATGTTTCCTTTTTTAAAAAATATAATTTACTGTCAAATTGGTTTCCATACAACATCCAGTGCTCATCCCAACAAGTGCCCTCCTCAATGCCCATCACCGACTTTCCCCTCTTCCCCACCACCCATCAATCCTCATTTTATTCTCAGTATTTAAGAGTTTCTTATGGTTTGCCTCCCTCCCTCTCTGTAACTTTTCTTTTTTCCCCTTTCCCTCCCCCATGGTCCTTTGTTAATTTTCTCAAGATCCACTTATGAGTGAAAACATATGGTATCTGTCTTTCTCTGACTGACTTATTTCACTTAGCATAATACCCTCCAGTTCTACCCACGTTGCTACAAATGGCCAGATTTCATTCTTTCTCATTGCCAAGTAGTATTCCACTATATATATAAACCACATCTTCTCTATCCATTCGTCAGTTGATGGACATTTAGCCTCCTTCCATGATTTGGCTATTGTCGATAGCGCTGCTATAAACATTGGGGTGCATGTGCCGCTATGCATCAGCACTCCTGTGTCCCTTGGGTAAATTCCTAGCAGTGCCATTGCTGGGTCATAGGGTGGTTCTATTTCTAATTTTCTGAGGAAACTCCACACTGTTTCCTGAGCGGCTGCTCCAGTTTGCCTTCCCACCAACTTAAATAAAAACTTAACTAAAAAAAAAAAAAAGGAATAATTCTTCTGACTTCCCGTCCCAGTCTCTTTCATTGACAGGTGCCTTTTTTTCTTCTTTCTTTTTAGCTCATCTCTACATGAATACGGGCTCCACACCTTATCCACTATGCAGCCCGTATGCTTGTACATTAAAGCCTACCACGCGGCTGTCCATGAAATTATCACGTACCGTTACTATTTTTCCTTTCAGAAGGCAAATCTGAAGAGGTCCTTGGCAATCTTAGGAATCTTTTTTTTTTTTTTTAAAGATAAGGAAAAGGAGGCCTGTCGTGTTGTGTCAATTGCTGAAGGTCACACAGTAACAATTGATAAGCCTGAGGTTATAACCCACATCTACACATCTTCCAGTTCTGTGGCCTTTTTAGGCCTCCCCTTTTTCTATATCAGTTTATTCCTGAGCCCTCCGCTCCTAGCTCTCACCAGCACACACCTGGGACTATGAGGAAATGTTCCGAGTGGAAAATGAAGTCTTGGTGGTGTCTTGTAATCATCAGTGCCCCAGGAGAGAGAGTTTCACTGAGCTAGGAAGCATCACTGTGCTCCTTCGCAGCATTTTTGAAATCACTAGTGTGCCCTCTAAGTGAGATTGGCCTCAAATGACATTATGTCTTAGGAGGCTGGATGCCAAGACGTCCCCAGCGCGTGCATTTATGTCGCCTATGGTTCCCTAAGAACCACTTTGCCAACTGTGGAGACGGAAAAAATTATTCCCGGAATTCCACGGCAACTATTTCCGAATTTCCCATGTTTGTTCAAATGATAAATGTAAAACCATCATCTATTTTTAAGCTCTTTGAGCCTTATTGACTCAAAAGAACAGGAAAACCCTGTCAGGACAATTCTGTTTTATGAAAAAGTAAGGGTGGGGACTTTAGCTTGTCTTTAAATAGTCTACAAGTTTAAGGTTGTTGTTGTTTTTTTTTTTTCCACAAGAACTGTGCAGTTAATCGGAATTGAATGGCCTTGCCTTCTTCGTAAATGAAGCCCATTCCTAAGATTGAGATGATCAATCTTAATGGGGGGAAGTCCCGGAGGGAAGGATGCGCGCTGAAGTATAAGGAAAGGGTTAGCAGAAACCCTACCATCCCAATGGGCAGGGGCCCATAAAGCGAATGAGGCGTCTTTTCTGGAGGGACGTTTACTTTAATATCCATAAATGTCCCTGCATCCCATTCTGAAATGTATCCCTCCCTCTCCACCCAAGCTTAGCATTTGTGGTTCTAGCTGCTGCGTAGAACCAGTTATCCATATGGCACAGCACTGTGGGCTATAAGGACACAAAGATGGCTAAAACCCTGCCCCTTTCATTAAGAAGCAATGTAATAATAGTTTAAAGCACCCTCTATCATGTACGATTTATATGTACCTTTATTCAAGCCACGTAGGCGTGGGAAACTAATTGAAGTGACGTCAGAGAACATCAAGGTTTGAAAGAAGTTCAGGAGCTGTCTTGTTGACTGCTACTCCATGTGTGGTCCCTGGGTTGGCAGCTGGCATCACTGGAAGGTTGTTAGAAAGGGTAGAATACTTGACTTCACCCTAGATCTACTCAACCAGAGCCTGTGGCATAAGATCCCCAGGCGATTCTTGCAAATGTGAGAAGTTCCGATCAATCCATTGATATCTTGAACCTGTTCTGTGTTTACAAACACAAAGGATTGTAATTCTGTGATGGATGTACATTCAGTTGATGACCTGCTTCTGTCTCTCACTCAAAGTCATGGAGCTGGATTCAACTTTAGCTACTCAAGCAGGCACAGCCTTGCCTGGATTTCAGAACAAAGGATGAATCATTTGGAGCAATTCCGGAGTACTTAGACATTTAGAAAGAACAAAGTAGGGAAAGGGGAATGGAGGCAAAAAAGAAAGAAATCTGTTATGATTGACTGCCCATTTTATAGGTTTTTGTTAAACACAGATAATTATCATCTCCCCCATATCAAAAGATACATATCTTTCTAAAAAAATGTGAGACGTGCCATGGTGAATTGTATTATTGTTCATAATTATTCTCTCCCTACTTCCTCTAGGAGGCTTATAAAGGATTTGATGCCTTCCTAGAAAAGTTTACCCACCATAAATGTCGGGCTTGGCCAAATGATGTGGTCGAAATCTGATTTTGGCCGAGGAAATGTGCTTCCAACACGCATTACAGAGTTTTGGTCCCTCTTCTTACTCTTGCCGTCTGCCTTGAGCAGAGAGGGGCTCCTCTCTTCCTCCAGATTCTGGATTTCTTAAAGAAGACTCATGGAAGAAAAGCAAAACTGCCACCAATATGTAGTTGAGTGAGAATTTAACCTTTGTGGTTGTGAGCAACTGAAATTTGGGGGGTGTTAACCTGGGGAAAGCTGAATAACGTGTCTGGTCATCTCCATCTTCTGGAGTCAGATTATCCTAACCGTATTTAATTGAGAAAAATGATGCCAAGTATAAAACATTCTCTGCACTATCAACATTAGTCATGTAGACAAATTAAGAGAAAAACAAAATGCAAATAATCTTATTTTGGGGTTCCACATAACCTAATGAAGACCCAGTGTGTACGTCTGACCCTGGACGTCACGATAACCCAATTAAAATTCACGACACAGATGTCTGCACGCTTATCATGCACCTGAGGTATGTGAAATATTGTTGATTTTTTGGGCTATTAAATATATCAGTCATTTTAGTGCCTTTTTATACCCCCCCCGAATTATTACTGTTTTACATTTAACACATTTCTTTTCAATTAAATATGTCAAGATTACGTTGGGAATAGATAAACATTTTTATTCACTTGGTATAGGAACATAATCAGAATATTAAGATACAATAACATGTTTTCGACTCAAAAGTCGAAAAATCATTTGTAATTTCTTGAATAGAAATTAAATGAGTAGCATCTGCCTTTATATTCAGTAGGAATTTCTAAGGTTAACCTTATACTTAAATCGATGCTTAATAGGATTCCAAATTCCAAGACCAATTTCCAGTGCCGATAGAGACAATGGCTCATATTTTTAAAGCACTTTTACTGAATTAACATAACGGAACATAAATACTACTTGATTTCTCCAAGTAACCCTTCATAGAGATGGGAGACTATTTATTAGTCTCCTTACCCAGAGGGCAGCGCAGAGACTTATAGTGTCCATGGCATAACCACAGTCACACAGCCAGTGTGGTAGACAGAACGATAATTCATGAGTTCATTCTGGAAGCCTTTCCACTCCCAAGAGACTTGCCAAATCCGCCTACCAATTTACTTCACGTGTTGAAACAAACTTGTAAGCTTAAAGAAATTTTGTACCTCTTGTAATTTGTTGATTTGTTTTTGGTTTTTCTCTACACCTTCCCTCTCTTCCTCCTGCATTTTATAATTCACAATTACCTAAAGACTTAGGTATATTAACCCACCTTATAAAAGGAGCCCCCTGGACAACTTAATTAACCAGTAATAGAAAAGGTCCTTGACCCAGCCTTTCTCTCAGCAGTACTGTTCTCCAGGTCTTGTCTTGACTATTAGAAACCTTCCTCCCCCAAAGAAATTACAAATACACACTCAGACATCTGGAATTCATTGACTGAGGCTGACCTCTCGACCTCAAAAAGCCTCATTTGTAGACGCTGGCAGTTTTCATTTTTCACATGGACATACACTGTTTAAATACAAAGAGCCTTGAGCTTTATTCTTTTTAGTCAGACAAGAATGGATGAATGAATGAATGAATGAATGAATGAGTCAGTTGAGTGAATCAATAGAATTATTGGCTGTTTGCGCCTGGTGCAATCCCAGAGTGGACTATACTTGAATGGTCTGTTTTATGTCTACAATGTTGCTTTCAACCTTTCATTCTCTATTAGCCTCTATTAAAGACAAGATATTATGCCCAATTAAGACGTTTTGTAAGTGCAGTGATGGTTGGATTGTTTAGAGTCCCAACTCCTGCAGACTAATGGCCCTTGAATTATAGGTAGACACAAGATTTTATCTTGATTTGCCCTCTTCCAAGTTGGGGAGAGAACATAAAACAAGGACATAAAAACTTTAGATGGTAAAAGGGAGTTCTTTCACAAACATCCAAAGTGATTTCATAGCCATAGAATGTTTGCTCTTCATACCAGATATTTTACAACAAAAGAAACTAAAAAAAAAAAAAAAAAAGAAGCCCAAGAAATAAGTTCCTCTGAGAACAAGAACTACCACAGATATCTTGAAACCTCATTTACTCTACTTTGGTTCTTCATGTTCCGGTTACAGAAAGTCCTGGTTCTAACTGAACTACTGTCCAGGTTATCAACATCTTTGGTTGGTTAAAAAGAATTCTGAGTACCTAGTACACATGTAGCATGTAGGTAGGTTTGGGCTCAAGGATACACAACACTGATTCTTTCTTTGAAGATGTTCATCATCAAGTTAAGGAGGCATGGAAAGTAAAGTGATGGGTGGGGGGCATAACCCATGAGAGGTCATGAATTTACAGACAATGCAAGCCACAGGTATTCAGAAGCATAAGGCTCATGAGTGCTGGAATGGTCAGAGTGAGTTTCAAAGAAAAAATTGCCCTGGCTTCAATAAGAAAACAAACCAACTTCTTTATCCATTCATCAGTTGATGGGCACTTGGTCTCTTTCCATGCTTTGGCTATTGTCGAAAGTTCTGCTATGAACATTGGGGTACACGTGCTCCTATGCATCAGCATTCCTGTGTCTCTTGGGTAGATTCCTAGCAGGGCTATTGCTGGATCATAGGGTAGCTCTATTTTCATTTTTTTGAGGAACCTCCACACCGTTTTCCAGAGTGGCTGCACCAGTTTGCATTCCCACCAACAGTGTACAATGGACTACTACATGGCAATGAGAAAAAATGAAATCTGGCCATGTGTAGCAACATGGATGGAACTGGAGGGTATTATGTTAAATGAAATAAGTCAGTCAGAAAAAAACAGATACCATATGTTTCCACGAATAGGTGGACTTCGTGAGACTAAGCAAAAACCAGGGGGAGGGGAAGAGGGGAAAGGAAAAAAAGACACAGAGAGGGAGGGTGACAAAACATAAGAGACTCTCAAAGACTAAGAAAAAACTGAGGGTGAGGGGGGTGAGAGAGTGGGGAGAGGGGGGACGGACATTAAAGAGGGCACGTGTTGGGATGAACACTGGGTGTTGTATGTAAACCAATTTGAAAATAAACTATTATAATGAGAAAAAAATAGATATCTGAACCAGGCTGAAGTCCAGCTGACAACTGTAATCAAAATTCTTCTCAAAAAAAAAAGAAAGAAAACAAACCACCCAATTTTAAAAATAAGATTATATATATATATATAAACATATATATATATATACACACACACACAATGAAATATTACTCAACTATCAAAAAGAATGAAATCTTGCCATTTGCAATCATGTGGATGGAGCTAAGTGAAAACAAATCAATCAGAGAAAGACAAATGTCATATGATTTCACTCATATGTGGAATTTAAGAAACAAAAAAATGAACGTATGGGAAAGGTGGGGGGAGAGAGAGAAACAAACCACAAGAGACTCTTTATGATAGAGAATAAACTGGGTTGATGAAAGGAGGTGGGTGGGGGCTGGGCTAGCTGGGTGTCGTATGTAAGTGACGAATTACTGAACTCTACTCCTGAAACGAAGATTGCACTGTATCTTACTGTAACTAACCAAATGTAAATAAAAAAATTGCCTTGGCTCTAATAAGGAAACAAAGAACTCGATTTTAAAAATGGGCAAAAAATCTGAATAGACACCTCACCATGATATGGAGACGGCAAATAAGTAAATAAATGGGAAGGTGTTCCTGATGCGATGTCACTAGGGAAATGCACACTGAAGCAGTGCTACGCCACAATACGCCCACCAGGGGGCCGGGTTGAAATGACCAACGTTGACAAAGACTCAAAACAAGAGAAACTCTCCTTTATTTCTGCTGGGAATGAAAAATGGTACAATTGCTTTGGAAGACAGCTTGGCGGTTTCCTACAAAACTTTTACCAGACGATCCAGCGTGCAAGTTCCTTTCAACCCAAAGGAGTTGAAAACTCACATATGCAAATGAGTATTTGTAGCCACTTTATTCATAGTTGCCCAAACTTAGAAGCGTTAAATGCCCCTCAATAGGTAAATCGATAAGCAAACTGTGATAATACTGGATAATACTATTCGATGCTAAAAGGAAGTGGGCTATCGGAGCATGAAAAGACATGAAGGAAACTTAGGCATATATCTCTAAGTGGAAGAAGCCATTCTGAAAAGGCTACATATTGTATGATTCCAACTCTATGACATTCTGGAAAAGGAACAACTGTAGAAGCAGCAAAAAAAAATCAGTGGCTATGAGGGGTGCTGGGGGAGGGAGGGAGGGACAAACAGGTGGGGCGAGGCGACTTTCAGGTAGTGAAACTATTCTTTGTGCTACAGTAATGATGGACACATATCACCATGCGTTTGCCGAGACCTATAGAATGTGCAGCACAGTGAATGCTATTGTAGACTGGATTTTAGTTAATAATAATGTGTCCATATTGGCTCATCAGCTATAACAAATGTACCACCACACTAATAAAAGTTGTGAATAATGGGAGAAACTGAATGCGGGGAGGGCGGCAACTCTGTACTTCCTGAAAAATTTTTCCATAAAGCTAAACTTCTCTAAAGACATTAAGTCTATTAGTATTTTAAGAATCATATCTCTCTTCATCTTTTAAAAAATGTGTATTTATTTATTTTGAGAGAGAGAGCATGAATGGGGGAGGGCCACAGAGAGAGGGACACAGAGAAACCCAAGCGGTCTTGATGCTATCAGTGCAGAGCCCGATGGGGGGCTCAGTCCCTCAAATGGTGAGATCATGATCTGAGCCGAAATCAAAAGCCAGATGCTTAACAGACTAAGCCACCCCGGGGCCCCAAGAATCAGATGTATTTTTTAAAGTGGCCTACTTAGGATTCGTATAGGCCTGAGGGCCCAGGTAGGTTTAGGCAACAGATACAGCAGAACACAAAACCGTAAGGAGAAAAGGATAAGTCCACAACAGGTGGCCTTAAGAGACCAGTAAGCTTCACCAGACTGTTAGGTCTTCTGTACCCGGCCCTGTAGCTCTGGGTCTAAAGCCTCAATTTTGGCATCAAAAGCGCTGCATTTGAATCCCAGTTCTGTCCATTAAGGGCCATATGAGTCTCATTAAAAAATCCCCTAACCTATCTGAACCTCTGTTTCATCGGCTGCAACACGGGGAAAATCATCCACACAAGATTGGAGAAAGGCTCCAATGACATCGTGCACATGAAATTTCTTTGCGAATTCTGAAGTGCTGTAGAAACAGGAGTTGTTACTGTCACAGAAGGGAACATGTCCCACTGCTTTTACTGCTTTCATGGTGACCCGCTCTCAGCAACTGACTGCCACACGAAAGGAGATCTGTCTTGTTGGAAGAGCGTCACCTCAGTCTATACCTGCATCATCTGTCTTATACTTAAGCACCGTCTTTCCTGCTTCTTTGTGTATTTGGCCAGCCTCTTGCTGACACGCCAACTTCTGGATGGAATCAGATGTCCCAAGAGCAGCAGTCTTAAGTCCCGGAAATCTGGGATGTCTGTGAACAGTGTCTGGAGGAGATCAGGTCTGGGATGACAGTCTTTGAACTTGATGGTTATTGTCTGCTTACTTTCCACTTCCCTTTCCACGATACTGTACTCTCTCCCCTAGTCTCCCCTCTAGTAGTGATTTTGTGACATCTTCTGCTCAAAATCTCTGGTGAAGAGAGAATCCAGTTAAAAGGCAGCTAGAGGCTCTTCTGGGGACAGTTTTTATGGGTCATCTGGTCTTGTGATTGAGGACTGTTACATCAGGCAAAGGAGTTCAAAGTAGCTCACGCTTTACCTCAAAAAACACAGAATGCCCACTATGTGAAATCCTAGACAGTGTATAATCATTCTTTGCAAAGGGGACTTAAAGTTGTAGAACTCCCTTTTATAGATTATCTCATTTAATCTCCACAAACCTTCTGTGAAGTGCGTTTTGTTACCAGCCACATTTTACAGATAATGCCACAAGCCTGGGGAATTTTAAGTGACTTGCCCCAAGCTCAGACTCATTCCTGGGAGAGGCGAACTCCATTCCGCTTCTGCTGGCTCTCAGCCCAATGTCTGCTGTGGTCATTCCCTGCTACTGCCCTCCTGATAGACGCTATGATGTTATGGCTGTGACAGTCACTTTAGAATAAAAGTGCAGCCAACTGAATGAGATGTGCCTATGAGGTTAGAGTTCTTGGATGTTTTCATTCCACAAGCTACAAATATTTAAGGGGATCTGGTATACACCAAACTCGCGGTAGGCATTGTCATCTTAATGACAAATAAAACATGTTCCGTCTATTCAAAAGATTTCCAGTCTCATGAGAGAGACAAACCTACCTCTCATGGGTCACTAAAGAGCACAGCTTTTATGATGGAGGTATCCAAAGGCCATAGTGGGCAAGGATAAACCAGAGGTGGGTGGAAATGATTAACTAACTACAGGAGATTGGAGAAATGAGGTTGAGGGGGCAAGGGTAGTTAGGACAGTTGCCTGAGCATATGTTTATATGGTGTTGTCCTTTAAACAATATGAATGTTTTACAGATCACGAAATTAAATTGAATTAAGACAAAAGATGATAGTGGGGGCACATAGGAGTGAGACACTCATTTCTCCTGGGAGTTGGGAAGAGGTCATTAAAAAAACCTCACAGAAAATGTATGGCACCTGGGTGGCTCAGTTGGGTAAGAGTCCGACTTTGGCTCAGGTCATGATCTCGCAGTTCATGAGTTCAAGCCTCAGGAGCCTGCTTGGGTGTCTGTGGCTCCTTCCTGTCTCTGCCCCTCCCCCACTTGCACTCTGTCCTTCTCTGTCTCTGAAAAATAAACAAACGTTAAGAAATTTTTTTAAAATCTCACAGAAGAAGTTAACTTTGAAGTGAATGCTTTGATGTTCATCATTTTCTAGCTTAGTCCATATGTATACATGTACATACGTATATGGCATGTCACTTTTTAGCCTATGGACCAAGAGACATATATATAAAGAGATATATCTTTATATATAAATATATACAATTTTTTAAAATTTATAAAATTTAAAATTTATAAAAAATATTTATGTCTCTTAGTCTAATTTATAATTTAGCTTATAATTTGCTTTGTCTGTAAAGGTGAGTGAATGAGTGATTGAGTGAAGAAACTACAATTGTCACAAGTTTTTGGTCCCCAGTCGCAGATAGTGGCACTAGCTGTACAACCCATCCAGTGGGGATGCGGAATGCATGAGAATGGGCAGGCATGAAGAAAGTGGGGAGCACGTGAGTTGCTTTGGTGGTGACTAATACAGAGGCTCCTGGAAATTTGACCTCTCCGGGCACCACTCATAAACTGAGGAAGGCTTAGTGGGTGACTTCGCAGTCCTTTTTCGTGCTAGGATTCCACCCAGAATGGCCAACAGCCCGTCGCTCACACTATGGGTTTACTTTCTTGGGCTATCATTTTACAGAATCGTTCCTAAGCCAACAAACGGTCACCCTTCACAATTAGTACATTAACCTAGGTTGGGGAATTTACTAATTGTTCTTCACTGTTGTGGTCATTTGGCCATAAAATATTCACAACCGAAGTCTTGTAACCCCTGGCCTCTCTTTCTCATGGGAAGGGGAGGGAATTGCTCAGAAGGATGACCTTCCCACTAGGGTCAACAAGAACCGCAACTGGTTCTAAGGAGGGTGTCTTATTGCTGTCAAATTGACCGGAGTTGTCACACGTGAAGCCTGCTGTCACTGCATCTTGCTCAGAACCAGCCCCTTAGCTTGCTGAGTCAAGCTGTGCTGACTCCTGGTGACAGAATTTTAATGTGAGGGATGACAGAGGCCTTGGAGTTAATGTGTGCACGGAGGTGACAGTTTTGAATGTCAGCCAAAGCACAAAGGCCTGTCTGACATTAATTTTGGGGGGTGGCAGGAAGTCATAGGAAGATGGAGAGAAATAATATGATGGAGAATTGAGATTGGTTGAGTCGAATCTACTACCATCTGCTGCAATGAAAGCACCGTTCTGTACAGACACAGAATATCTGAGCTTGGGAGGTAGAAGGAGCATCGGCCTCATCAGATAATTCTGTTGTTTTAATTTTTGATCAACGTCGTATGCAATTTGCCACTTTGTGGTGTCTCGCGATCTCTGCGATCCCATTTCCCTTGGCAAAATGGAGTTGCAAAATGAGACATGAATCTCCTGATCATATGATCTAGAATTGCCTCATTTAAGGGGGGAATGCTTAAGTTTTTGGTGATAAATGAGCCAAATTATGCATCTTAATTTTCCTTTTACATTATCATTTATTAAGAACTCTCAACCCTTCCCCATTATACAGAGGACAACATTCGACTCTTTAATCTCTTTACGGCAGACGGAATAATACCCTCTCAAAGATGGCCACATCTTAATGCCCATCAACCTGTGGGCAACCTGTGGCTGTGTTATGTTACATGGCAAAGGGAATTTAGAGTAGCAGATGGAATCCAGACCGTTAGAATCAGCTGACTTTACCGTAGATTTTCCTGGATAATCTGAGGAGGTGGTCAAAGTCATCCCAGGTGTCCTTGAAAGTGGAAACAGAGGCAGAAGTTAAAGTCAGAGTGGCATTCCAGAAAGACTAAATTCGTCACTGCTGGCTTTGCAGATGGAAGGGGGCTATGAGTCCAAGAATGTGGGCAGCCTCTAGGAACTGAAAAGATGAAGAAATGGATTCTCCTTTGTAGCTTCACAACCTTTCCAATACCTCGATTATTTAGCCCACCCATATCAGACTTTGGACCCACAGAATAGTAAGATAATCGGTTTGTGTTATTTTAAACCATTATGTTTATGGTAATTTGTCACAGCAATGGGAAACTAGTACCTTTAAGGTCTTTGGCAGTATTATCCTGGTTTTTTCCTTGATTTCCCTGCCTCTGAACTCTGAACATTGATTTCTGAACACTCTTTGTATAACACATACTTTGTCTTCCCATTTCCCATATCTGGAGTTAAACATTGTCTCTTGTAGGGTTGATGAGGACAAGACAGACCCCACTGTGGGGCTTGCTAGTGCCAGGACAGGGGGAGGGGTCCTGGGGTGAGTTACGGTGAGTCACGCTCCTTAATGTGGGTTGAAAGAAAAAATAAGAGGAAGTATCTGGGTCAGCGTCCTTGAGAAAAGGCAGAAGTCAAGGAGGAAAAACCATCTTGAAGGTCGAATCCAAAGACTAGTCATAGACTCACAAGCATGAGTCAAGACCAAGATTCTGAGGCCAGGTAATAAGAGAAAAAAGCAGTGGATAAAGGAGAAGTGTTTTGGGAAGTTAACGTCAAGAATTCTTGAGGGCCCTGTGACTCTTATGGCGAGTCAGTGTGTGGAGTTACTTTGCATTAACTTTAAGAAAATGCTTCAGCGTCGCTAGGAGTGGCCTCCATATCTTCCGCTAGCTCAGCCTTAACCATTACCCAAAACCTTTCGCATCCAACCTCTTCCACGATGCTGTTCTTGGATACCCCAGCCCTCCTCAAGTGCTCTTCCTTTGAAATCTTAGTATTTACCCTTTATATCCTCCCTAATTTGATGATTACAATGCACAGCCTCATATTTTTAATTAAACAAAGGTATCATATGTGCAATGGTAAAAATTCACACAATACGGTAAAGTAGAAAGCAGATATTTCAAAATGGTTCAGAACCTTACCACCCAAAGGTAACCACTGGTACAGTTTGGTATTTATATTTCCAGACCCCCATATCCTTTGTTTCCTGCAATATTTTTCAAACACACACACACAGACACACAGACACACAGACACACACACACACATACACACTTCATCTATATTCTCTAAAATGAAACATATTCCAAGAAACTCTACATGATATAAATTATTTATATCAAGGTTTTTACATACTAACTTACAGAGGAGTTCTGGAATGTTCGCAATACCTGTTATTTGGCATTTAAACTTTTAATCTGTACATATCTTTGCAACACAGTCAAGCCGGAAGTACTTTGAGGTCAGGGAGCAAAATTTGATGTTGTCTGTCCCCACTAATGACTACCATAGCACGTTGTCTCTTTTAGAGGCTACATACGTAGATATCAATTGATGGATGAAAAAATTATGACCTGAAAAACCCGGAAAAATTCCCTGCTACAGACAGAGAGTATTTGTTACTGTTATGCTTTCACATTTTGCCAAGGAATTCCAGTAATTATTTCTGCGCAAAGAATTTTTTTTTAAAAGTTGCACCACACTGCTGTTTCCGCAGTGGCCAGATTATTATAAATCCGGAGATTTGTCAATTAGCATCCGAATTACTTGTTAAAATGGGAAAGGAGATAAACAGAGATAGGGTCCTTGTTAACTCATTAATATTCCCTATAATGAAAAATGTTCCAGGAAAGAAATAGCCATGGTAATACGTGTAATCAATCCAGCCAAGGGAAAGTGATGTGATTTGTTATCTTTACAGAGTTGCTCTGTTCGCTAGTCAGCTAGTTGGCATATTTATCAAGTGCCCGGTCGGGGCATAATAGTGTACTGTTTCTCTGCGCCGATGTTACTTGTGCTCCGTTCATTCACGTATTTGTTCATTTATTAACTATTCATTCTATAGCAGGCATTTTGATGTGCAAGTCCCTGTGATAAGTGTTGGAAAAATAAAGATGAGCGAGACACTTTTATCCTCAAGACATCATCAGCGGAGGGGAAAACAGACCAGTGTAAACTAGATGTTGATGAGGTATGCATGCACAGAGGGCTAATCTCTTCCAGCCAAGAGTTTAAAGTTGAGTAGCAAAGCGAATACTACAAAGGATTAGTTTGTAGCCAAGGAAGGTCTTTCCTTCTGGCTGCAATAGTACATCCGTAAATGACTGGTGTGGGCAGAAACAAATTCTGAAGTGGGCTATGTCGTTAGCGAGACTGGAATGTTAAGGTGTGGGCTTTGTCCATGATTCAGGACATACCGGACCAGCAGCGAGGTACGTGGTGAACATTCATGTGTAAAAGGCACTGCTTTTGTTTGCTAGGGTGGACATCGGCCTGGCTGGCTTAAACAATAAACATTTGTTATGTTTTTAACAGACCAGAGACTAAAAGTCCAGAACCAGCATTGGCAGGGCTGTTTTCTTCTGAAAACTTTCTTCTGAAAGCCTCTCTCCTTGGATAAGCTCTGTCGTTAGGGTTATCCTCTCTTATGGCTTTACATAATCTTCGCTCACTGTGTGTGTCTCATGATCTCTTCTCATAAGGGCACCGGTCATATAGGGTTAGGGACCATGCATAAGACCTCGCTTTAATATAATTACCTCTTTAAATACCCTATCTTCAAATTCAGTCCCATTCCGAGATAGTAGGGGTTAGGACTTCAACATATAAATTTTGGGAGATCATACAACTTAGCCCATAATGGGTACCAAGGGTGGGTCTAGCAGAGTCAGAAATCTTAAATCCTTAAATGAAAGCAAATTGAATCTAGATGGGGTAGCTAGCTGGGCACCGTTATGACCCTAATTGAGGTGTGGTTTGGTTAAGCTGTGTTCCACTTTGTAATTTGCTTTGTGTGAGTGTCTATTAGTGCAACATAGTGTATTACTGATTTGACTTTCAAGGTTGCTTTAAAAATTCCTTGATGCCTCTGCTCACTGAAGGCAACCACGTACTCTGGGAATACTTGGGAAGGGGCCAGAAGGAGACCTCTTACCGCGGTCTCTGTAACTGGAATGCGATGGATTATTTAAGTCATTTCCAACTTCAAGGAGGTATTCTCACTGAAATTCTACAATACTTGGTATCCTAAAGGAAATTATTATATCAGGGAGGATATTTCAGGTGAAATAATAGAAAGCCCAGATAAAAATAGATTGAACTAGGGTTTCCAAATTTTTCTGATAATAAGATTCACGCTTAAAAATCAGTTTTCCCTCTTTCTCTTAGATGTTCTGACTCTGGGGCTTGAGTTAGGACCTGAGAATTTATACTTTTAAAAATTGTACGCTAGATGTTTCTTGTACTTATAAAAGTTTGGAAAACGAATGGAATCAACAATATCAGTTTGAATCCAAGCTCTTCTATCTGCCTTGCCATCATTAATGTGTCTATCATCAGTGTAACTGTGACACTCACAGCCATAAAATGGCTCCTGTAGTCCCGGGAGTCACATTTAGCAGCAATATGTTTTATGGTATGTTGCTTAGGTTAGAAGAAAATGAGGAAAGAAAGAAGAATAGAAGGAAGGAAAGAAGGAAAGAAAGAAGGAAAGAAGGAAGGAAGGAAGGAAGGAAGGAAGGAAGGAAGGAAGGAAGGAAGGAAGGAAAAAGGAAGGAAAGAAAAAGTCAGGAAGGAAGAAGAAAGGAAGGAAGGGAGGAAGGGAGAGAAGGAGGGGAGGGAGGGAGGAAGGGAGGAAGAAGGAAGGAAGGAAGGAAGGAAGGAAGGAAGGAAGGAAGGAAGGAAAGAAGAAGGAAGGAAGGAAAAAGGCAGGCAGGCAGGTAGGGAGGGAGGGAGGGAGGGAGGGAGGGAGGAGGAAGGAAGGAAGGAAGGAAGGAAGGAAGAAGGCAGGTAGGCAGGAAGGAAGGAAGGAAGGGAGGGAGGGAGGGAGAGAGGAAGGAAGGGGGGGAGGGAGGAAGGAAGGGAGGGAGGGAGGGAGGAAGGAAGGGAGGGAGGGAGGAATGAAGGGAAGAAGGAAGGAAGAAGGAAGGAAGGAAGGAAGGAACTTAATTGAGAAGTTTCTCAGAGTGTCTCTCCTGTTGTCTCATTGTACACCCACCTTTAAATTATGGAGAAAGAAATTACCATGTTTAGGTTAGATTATTCAGGATTTACCACTGAACTGATGAGTTCACTTTGTCTGAGAATGTGTGTGGACATGCCAATAACAGGAAAGAACGATAGGGGATTCAGTGGACAAACAATGGTGTCTGCTACCAGTATATACAGGTAAATACAATAGTTTTACCAATCAAAGTAAAATTAGAATTAGGTAATTAGGCTTCCCAAGAAATAACTGATATTTACTATGTTTTTATGGGACAGACACTGTATTCTAAGGCTTTATGTAGATTAAGATTTTTAAGCTTGGCAATATCTTGAGGTAAGTGCTATTATTATTCCCACTTTACAGACGAAAAACTGAAGCATAGAGATGTTAATTAGCTTATCTAAGGTTACACAGCTTTTCATGATTTGGACACTAGGATTCTGGGCTCCGGGACTACACTCTAAGTAATAGTTGATTCCACATGAACAGATAATAAAGCTGGACCCCACAAATACAGTGTGTGGACGTCGGTGAAGGGAGCTTGGTGTCGGCTTGCAGGATTGACTATTCTATATTCAACAAGCACAAATTAAGCACCTTCTGTCTGCAAAGGACTCTACCAGGAGCCATGAAATTACAAAAATGAATAAGGACTGATACAACTCTACTCAAGGACTTTACAATCTAAGGGAGGGAGTAGGTGTGCAATATATCAATTTTAGTATGATATAAAGTATCATTTAGTGTGATATATCATTTGTGTCATGATTTAGTATAATCATTTAGTATGATATAAAGTAAAATAGAACATAGGAAATACTAAGCAAAACACAAGGAACATTTTGTTGGATTGAAGACAAAAGGCAGCTAATTCCTACTGATGGGTCCGAGAGGATTCATGGAGAAGAAAGATTTTGCTAGATCTGTGTTTGGGGGAAGAGGACAGTCCAGGCTGAAAAAAGGTAAAGAATCAAGGAACCGAGTGCATGCAGAATTGAGTGGGCTGCTCTGTGAGCGGCCTGATGTGGCAAAAATATAGGGGACATAGAGATATCCTAGAAAATGAGAATGCAAAGATATTAAACTTATAGGAGATGCCATGTCACACGTGAGAGTCTCCTCTCTACCTGGAGAACCATAAGATTAGTAGGCCAGGTAGTTATTAGGTTGATGGGTGATTTATTTTGACTCTCCATTCCTATCTTTTGATATAAAGTGTTTTCTTCCCTCATCTTAAAAACTCAACCCCCCTCCACCCAACAGAGTCCATTTTAATCATTTCCTTAGTCATTTGGCCTTTGTCAAAATCTGTCTTTCACTCTTCTTATACTACTGAGTAACCGTTCTATCTTTTCAGCTAGGTTGGAATCTCATAGAAGACATATTTTCAAATGTTTTTGGAATCACCTACAACGCCTGATGAAGTTTTGTTTTAGTATCAATCAATCCCTGCGAATAACGACTCACAATGGAGCAATCCCTGTAGGAGCTCTCAGGGGTTTAGTCATCTTTTTTTTACAGGTAGTTTGAGAGTGTTTTTTAGCTTTCACCTGGAAAGCTACTTATAGGGGAGTCTAGCTTGCTATAAAATGATGCATGTGCAGACTCATTTCCCTGTAAAGTCAGGTGCGAAGAGGGCCAGGAAGACTTTCTGACCCCTTGCTCACAATCTAGGGCACCTGCCAATGCTTCCGATCTCTTCTTCCCTGACTCTCTCAGTGGTTTGCTTGATATGTTACCACTCTGACGTATGTTGCCCTAATAATTACTTCTTATCCCATGAACTTGACTTGTAGTTTTTTCTATCAGAAAAACAAAAACCAAACAACTCCCCTGAGATGACCATTTGTGACCCACTGATTATGGAATAGAAAAGATATTCCGGGACTGAGGGTCTCCTTCATTGGATGCTCCTTGGTTGTTGGGCTTTATCCCACAAGGTCTTCACTGATATTCAAGAAGTAGATGACATGACCAAGCTCCTGATGATCCCAGAGAAAATGTCTATATTTTATAGCAAACATTCTTGCTCATTTATATCATACCTGAAAACATTTTTTTTCCAAATATCACTAACAGTAAGTTTAGTGGAAGGGGATTAGGATAAAACTTTTTCAATATTATCCTAGAAACCCAAAGGGTAGAAATTCATAGAAGTCTATTTTCTTATGTATCATGAAACCAAAGACTACTCCTCTGCTGTGTATTATTCTATTCTCAGTATCTCACAGGGTTTGCAAACAGATAGGTCAGGAATAGAACATCCTGGAATGTAATCTATTTATTCTCACTCCAACTTCTGTGATAGACATTAGCAATCTTTTATAGCCGTCTTTGCTATAGACTTGGTGCCTCTCAACATTGCCCCAGGAAACTACTGCAAATTGATTGGGGCTGGCATGCGGCCAGAAGTCTATTTACCGTTCTCATAGTTAGCACTCAATAAATATTTCTGAATGATGGAAAGAATATTCTCCCCTCTGCATGACCCATTCAGCATCATCTCTGATAAATTACCATCCTGCTTCTATTTAAACACCTCTGCATGACGGAGAATATGTTATGTCTTAAGACAGGTTTTCCCACTGTGATATAAATTAAACGGAAAATTCTTTATATTTTGAAAAATCCTGCCTTCGCTAATTTATTAACCCCTTTTTACTAATATAAAGAACAATTGTAGTAATTGCTTAATGCTTTTGTAAAGACTGGTCCCAATTCGGATACCATTTTATTAAGGGGAAAGCTTCTCTGGTCTTTTCGTTTGGTCCTTCAACAGTGATCATGATCAGGTCCAATCAATTTGAGTTCTTCTCTTTAATAATGTCTAAATTAAAACTTTTTAATGACAGCTCCCCCCACACACACACTATAAAAAGTGAAAAGAAACAATACGATGTAAAATATATAGCCATTCAAAAATAATTTACATATACCAACATCATGAGGATGCAGTGATAAATATCCAAGATCTTTGCATTAGGTTTTGGTGAAGTACTCAGCCACAGTGTATGGTATACGGTGCCACGCCTCTGCACAGGTTCTAGTCTTGATTGGCTTCTCCTGTCACCTAGTTGTTAGTGTCATCTAGAGTCTTCATTATTAGACACGTCACTTCCTGCCTCAGAGATGCTACACATGATAAATATTCAGCCTGTGTCAGCAGTTGCTGCAAGTTGTGTCCTTCTAGACCCTCTGACCTACGACATGGAATGTATCAACAGCATTTCCATAGATCATGCGTTCTCCATTTGTGTTTCCAATGGCCGTTGCACAGCTCTCTTTGGGCCATGAGGATATTGTTACAATGACAAGGATATTTTAGAATGCCCTGTCTTCATGTGGAGAAAAGAAATAGTTCTGTACTAAAACAAACAAACAAACATGCCTTGAAGACTCTTTTCTTAATCAAAAGGGCTTTCTTCTTTTTTTCCCTCTCTTAGTAAAAATGACCGTAGTGAAAACAGCCATCTGTTTTTGGGAGTGGGGGAATCAGCAGAACTGAAGCTCGAATTTTTGAAAGTTTCATGCCTATGTGAGTTGATTATGTATCCCTCCTTTATTCAAAGTACTTTTGTTGAGCCTTATCCCTCTTCACCTATGCGACATAGCTGATGGAGAAGGACAGGGATTTAGCTATCCATTCACTGTTAGCGAACAGAAGGAAAAATAGATTTCCATGCATTGATCTTGTATCTCGAAACCACTCTAACTCATTTTTTATTTCTACTAATTTTAACATAGTCCCAAGCGTTTTCTATGTACTAAATCATGTTACATGAAAGCAGAGAGAGTTTTAAGTTTTACTCTTCAACCTGGATGGTTTTTGTTTCTTTTCTTGCCTCGTTGCCCTGGTTAGAAGCTAGAACCTAGGACAGTGTTGAATAGAAGTGACAAGAGTGCACATCCTTGTCATGTTCCTGTTCTTGGGGGAAAGCATTCAGTCTTTTACAGTGTAGTAGGAGGCCAGCCGGGGGTTTTGTCGATGTTCTTTATCTGGTTCAGGAAGTCCTCTTCTACTACTAGTTTGTTAAGGTTGTTTCGTTTGTTCTGTTTTTTAATCATGAAAGGGTGATGGATTTTGTCAAATGCTCTTTTTCTGCATCTTTTGAGGTGAGTATGTGGTTTTTGTTTTTTATCCTATTGATAAGGCGTATTAGGTTAGTTGAATTTTAGATATTGAACTAACCTTGTATCCCTGGGATAGATCCTGCTTGGTCATTATATATAATCCTTTTTTTTTTTTTTTAATGGGTTGCTGGATTGAGTTTGGCCCTAAGATTTTCTTCATGAGGTTTTTTTCAAATAACTTATTGAAACTCTATTTGTTATAGATACTTCAGACATTTCATTCTTGAGTCACCTTTGGCTGTTTGTGTCTTTCTAAGAATTTGTTCATTTCATGTAAAGTTAACTGATATTTTGACAGACTGCTAATTGTGGTAGTAATGTCCCTTCTTTCATTACTGATTTTAGTAATTTGAATATTTCCTTTTTCTCGGGCAGGGTAATGAAAAGTTTTTTTTTTCTTTTCCCTTTCTTTCTTTCTTTCTTTCTTTCTTCTTCTTTCTTTCTTTCTTTCTTTCTTTCTTTCTTTCTTTCTTTTTGATCTTTTCAAAGACCAACTATTGCTATAAGTGACTTTATCTAGCTTTTATGTTTTCTACTTCTTTTATTTCCACTCTGTCTTTTATTTCCTTCTTATGAAAGTGTTGGGTTTAATTGGTTTCTTTTTTCTACTTTCTTAAGATAGAAAGCTAGGTTATTAATTAGAGATAATTCTTAGCATTTAATTAGATATTATAGCTATAAATTTCCCTCTAAGCACTGCTTTAGCTGCCTCTCATACATTTCAATACGCTGTATTTTCATGATCATTTGTCTCAAGCTATTTTCTAGTTTCCTTTGTGATTTCCTTTTTGATCCTTTGGCCATTTAGGACTATGCTATTTAGTTTCCACATATTTGTGAATTTCCCAAATTTCCATCTGCATAGTTTTCTAATATTTTTATATTGTGATCAGAGAACTTTGAATGATTTCAATTATTTTAAATTTGTGGAGGTTGTTTTATGGCTAAGATATGGTATGGAGAATGCTCAAGGTGTACTTCAGAAAAATGTACATTCTGCGGTTATTGTTTGGATGTCTGTTGGATGTCTATAGATGTCTGTTCGGTCTAGTTGGTTTACAGTGTTGTTCAAGTCTTCCATTTCCTTGTTTATCTTCTGCCTACTATTCTTTCCACTACTGAAAGTAAGGTATTGATGTCCCCACTTTATTGTTGAGTTGTCTTTTTCTCCTTTCAATTCTGTCAGTGTTTGCTTCATATATTTTGGATTACTATTGTTAGGTGCATACAAGTTTATAATTTTTATAACTTTCTGACGGATTAAGTCTTTTCTCATTATAAAATGTTTATGATCTCTATCTCTAGTAATATCTTGTTTACAATTCTATTTAGTAAAAAAAATAAAGTCTATTTTGTGAAATATTAGTGGAGCCACATCAGGTCTCTCGAGAGTGCTATATATGTGTTCTATCTTTTCCTACTCTTTTACTTTCAAATAATTTGTATCTTCAAGTCTAAAGTGATCTCCTGTAATAGCCAAGTGTTCTGTCTTGTTTTCATCAAATATGATAATCTGCCTATTGATTGGATTGTTCAAATTTTAATATTGGCATAGTTAGACGTACATCTTTGTTTTATGTCTCATGTATTTCTCTCTCTCTTTTCAGCTAGTGAATCTTTAGACATTAATTAATATATTCTAGGGTGACATTTGAATTCTTTTAGTAATTTAAAAATTTTAAATATTTTATATGGTTTCTCTACAGCTTATAAGATATATCTTAAGTTAACAATATCTACTTCACATTTAACTAACTTAATTCTTATGTGATATAGAAACTTTACTCTTATATAGCTCCATTCTCTCCTTCTTTATGCTATTATTGTTATACATGTTATGTCTACATATGTTACAAACCCAGTTATACACTCTTGTGATTGTCACTGTATTTATTTTATTTTCATATGAAGAAGCCAAGAGCAGAAATGCAAGAAAGCATATTTTATAGGGTGTTATATTAACCTTCATATTTACCATTTCTTCTTACCCCTTCATTTCCTACTTCATTTTTTAATTACTTCCTAATGAATTTGGGTGATATTGTTATTTTCTTACTTCAATACAATTTTGTTCCCACCTATCTCCTTTGTGCAGGTTTTGCTAAATAGATTGCATTTCTATATGTTGTAAGCCCAACAATAAAATATAGGCATTATTGTTGTTTTCTGCTTGTTTGCTCATTTTTTTTCAGTGACTCAGCTAGACTATTCAGTGCCTTCTATTTCCCCTGCAATTTGCAGCTTCTGATTTTTGCCTTTAGAATTTGCAGCCTTGGTCATGCACAAAATATTCCTGACCACCAGCAATGATTGTGATTTTAGCTGTGCTATCTTTGACTTTCTCTTTCTCTGATATCTCTGTGAAAATGTGACTATTCTCCTATTGCATTCACCCTCAGTCATGAGTCTCCATTAATTGCTAATTGATAGCTCCGTTGTTTTCAACAAGGCCGTAGAGCATAACTTTTTTCTATAGTCAGATCCAATTGAAGCCTGGTCTAAAGGCAAGGGTAGACTTTGGGGCTTCCTCTGACATTCCCATGGGTACCACTTCCGCACTATGGAGAAGGAGATGGGCAGAGTTGGGGAACTCTACTGACTGCGTCCCTTGGACTCTCCCAGTAGTAGGAGGTGTGTGTGTATGCGTGTGTATTTGGGGTTACTAGTGCTGCCACCATACTGCAGACACTTCCTAGTAAGAGTTTTCCATGGCCTAGACCCATAAGAGAATTTGCTGATGTTCATTAGCTGCCAAATCTAACCAATAGGTTTTCCACCCCAGGATGATCAGAGAAATGGGAGTCGCTGGAACAGCTCTTTGGCAACACAGAGCTGTACTATCAAGTGGGACTTCTTTCTTTATAGCCGGCCACGCTGGGATACTACATATACAGTAATACGAGTTTGGGGTGGGGGAATGACTGCAACTTGTTTGCTCTTCAGATTCTTGATATTGACCTCTACAGCATTAAACTATGGGGCCCACTTAATACTGTTTGCCGAAGGCATCCGGATTAACTTTTCCAACCCAGAGAGCTGAGGGAGCTGGGCAATGCAACTCAGGCGCTGAACGTGCTCAATCAGTTCTTCGTCAAGGCCCCGCTGAAATGGTATCAGCGCCCACTGTTCTTACCAGGTTCCCAAGGACTTTTCTTTTAATGCTTATCAATTTGTTGTAAACCCTTTGTTCAGTTCTCAGAGACCATTCTGTTTTGACTGATTGTCTTTGCTAATTGTGACCAGTTTAGTAGATTCCTCTTTAGGGAGAGGCTTCCTTAAATAACACCACGGTTCTGGAAATCTTATTTTCCTTTTCCTTTCTCTTCAATGGCTTTCCTGAATCCTTCCTCATTCCATATCTTATTAAAACCAATCAAATTTCTTTTAAACTGTTATAATTTCCATGAAATTCTACCTAATTAAATCACATATTACTCACTATTCATCCATAATAAATATTGAACACTTACCATTGATAAAAGACTCCTAAGTGCTACAGAAGACATAAAATAACTAGGTACAATTTTCAGGTTTAAGGCATTTATAGACTAGTGGGACAAAACAGAATACTGTAGCATAGTTATTAAAACTTAAGACCTCTGGGCGCAGATGGATTGGGGTTTACACCTTTGTTCCACCATTTACAGGCGTGTAATCTTTAGCAATTTGCTTAACTTTCAAAAATCTCCTTCTTCTGATGTTTTATAAATTGTAAAACAGGAAAAAAAAAGAAATCTAAAAACCTCCTTCCTCATTTACCACATAGGAACGATAATAATAGTGCTTCAGAGGGTCGTGGTATGGATAGCAAAATAATTCCCGTAAAGTAGTTAGCATATTCCAATTACATAGTAAGGGTTTGCCCTTATTAGGATTTTCTAAATGTTAACTGCTACTACTACTACTACTATTAATAATAATAAGAGGGAGAGTAAAAAAGAGAGAAAAGATTAAATTCTGCATGTATTCAAAGATGAAAAAAAGATTCCACCAGCTGAGAAATGATCATATATCACACCGCCATTCTTCAAAGACAAGGTCTATGTTTAATCACAGCAGGTACTCAATGAGTGGTTGTTGAACTGAACTGAAATCAGTTGGCATTGTATGGCTTATTATAAGGCTTAGCTTGCCCCAATCTTTCTTGTGAGCACTGGGTGAGATTCGTGGAGAAGGGCCTGTGTGTGGTCCAGCACCAGAAAAACCTGGTGTTGGGGCAGTCAGGAATTTTACACCCTTACTTCAGCCTATACCTCACTGTTAGCAATTGGTTGAAAATTTAAGTTGATTTCTTCTAGGCAGCTCATGTAGTGTCTAAGGTCTCTTTTGCCTGTGCTCTGCTAGTGAGAGGCAAGAACCGAGGTCCTGATTTTCCTCGGAGGTATCTACCATTCCTTCGATGTCAAGCAAGTTCATTGTCCTATGATCTCAGTTCTCTGATGGATTCACGGAAAGTTGGGAGTTTGTAGATCATCTTGAATTTCTTGTTGTTAAGATGGAAGCAACATTCATGAACTTTTTCTACATTCAGCGTAGAAACCGGAAGTTCCTCATGTGGCTTTATTTTAAGTCTGGAATAAATAATTGAGAATCAGTGTCAGGGAGCTTTAAAGTAACAATGAGTAGGTGAAAGTCTCATGAATTAAGATGATTTCTGGGCATTTTGTTCTTGTATGTATAATTTTCCAGGTTGCAGTAATATAAATATGTAGATTTCCTACATGTTCTCAGTGACCCTTAGTCTTCCTAACAACTTAAATGAAAAACATTATAATGCTCAAATTACAGGTCAATTATAAAAACAATTAAGATCAATTCTAAAACAATTAAGAGGCCTCGGCTAGTGCCTGACACATAATAATAAACAATAGAAAATATGAATGAATGACAATAGTTAGATGAGAACCCACTTCCTTTGCTTTATTATCCGAAGGAAATTTTTTCTTTTCTCTCTTTCTTTCTTCCTTCTTCCTTCCTTCCTTTCTTTCCTTCTTTTTAATATTTTTAGGTTTATGTATTTTTTAAGGATTTCACTGTGAGAAGTTTTAAATTATGAGTTCAGTTTTTTTTAAATATAATTTATTGTCATAAGTTTATGTGTTTATTTTGAGAGAGAGAGAGAGAGA
This sequence comes from Paguma larvata, assembly GCA_030068075.1. Classification (NCBI taxonomy): domain Eukaryota; kingdom Metazoa; phylum Chordata; class Mammalia; order Carnivora; family Viverridae; genus Paguma; species Paguma larvata. The sequence continues at coordinate 50,815,368 of CM057840.1, read as the reverse complement.
CAGAGCACATGAACAGGAGAGGGGCAGAGAGAGAGGGAGACAGAGAATCCCAAGCAGGCTCTGCACTCTCAGTGCAGAGCTGGACATGGGGCTCGATCTCAAGAACTGTGAGATCGTGACCTGAGCTGACACCAAGAGTCCTACCCATAACTGACTGAGCCACCCAGGCGTCCCTGAAGGAAATTTTTTCTTAATAAGTTTAACACATCTGTAAGGTTTGTAGTATTAAATTAGCACTATGGAATGAGTAATTGTTGGGAAGTGTCATTTTATTTTGAAAAAAGGTACTATTTACATGTAAAAGTATTTACATATATACTCTTTAAAATTAGATTTTTCTTTATTTTTTCTTTCAGTTGGCACTCAATTTTCCATTCAGTGGCAATGTAGGTAATTCTATTCGTGCCCTTGCCCAGTTTAGATGAGAATATCTGCTTACATGGCTGTCTCACTAAGCTACGTACTACCTAAGGTTAGAAGCCATAGTTGGTTTACCTTTGTAGCATCAACTTCTAGAATGTGCCTGACACAAAGTAGATGCTTCATAAATATTGTTGAAGTAAACTATGATTCTTATGTATTAAGTACATTGTAGGAATGATAAATTCCTCTACGGGTGGGGTCTAATGTCCTGTCCAGAAGAAGCTTCCTTGTTGGCCCTCACTTTGGAAGATCACATTGATAGTAGCTTTCAACTAGAGGTCAGCATGAGTGGACAAGGGGTGATACTGAGCAATCTTAGGAGAGGTATTGGCTTTCCATAATCTTCCTCAGTCTTACAAAGCATGTTTGCAAATGTTCTTTTATATTTCCTATCAGCCAAGTTTTTTTCTTCTCCACTTCTCATTTTTAAGTCTCTCATAGATAAAAATGTCAAAGCCAATACTTATAGGAGTAGCTAATAAATTCCTCCAATGAATAAATTACTCCAATGACCACTACGTTACTGATGTCAACTGAAAGTGATCATACCTTATTCCTCAGTCTTTTGTTTCTTGGTTTATAGGGATAAGCTATGTGTTGTTAGGGGGGAACAGGTTTAGTACTTTCCTGTTTAAGAGTTTTCTCTTGACCTCCAACATCTGACCCTGGAACCTGACCTTTTTCAGTTTAGTTAATAACTGAAGCATGCTTTTTTCATTTTCTTTATATTTCAGCAGGGCCCTGGATCTCACCTATGTTCCCACCTCATCATAATTTGGGTATTTTTAGTTATTGAGCAACTGGCCTGGAAATTTCATTTTTATGTGTTACAATTCACCAGTGACATTTCTACAATAATCTCCATGTTCAGTTGGCAGGTGAGGGGGAACCAGGTTACTGGAGCAATTGATTAAGTCAAATCTTAACTACATCTCTTAACAAAATGTGGTATGCAGAGGTTCCTAGAGAATTCCTAAAGTGCTTAGCTAACAACTTGAGATGTTGAGTAAGAATTGTGCACATAGCCTAATAGCTTGGATACTGAGGAGTTGTAGACACAGAACTTTGAAATAACCCTTACATCTCTCTCCATAAAAATATAGATTTAATATGTATTATTTTATTATGTTATTTATATATTAATATATAATATATATTAAATACATATTTCACATCAGTTATTTCCACCTAAAGTATCTTTTTTGTGCGTGTCTACAAAAAAGTCAAGTGGGTCAAGATTTTCTTATCACAAATCAAACTATCCTGAAATATTCACACAATGACCCAATGTCATAATGGCTAATGACATTACTGTCCTCATGCTATGTATGAGGAAACTGAGTCTCTGGCAGTTTAAGCATCTTGCAGAGGGCTACAAAGAGCTGAAGCTAAGAGTTGAACGCAGGTGTGATTGACTTTAAAATTTCTAATTGTTGAGCCCATTTTCTTAATCACTGTGCATTACTGACTCTCAAAGGTATGAATATTTAGAGAACTCACCCAAAGTGGGATAGCTAGTAAGTGGCAGAGTCAGGATTTGAGCACAGATCTGAGTCCAAAAACATACTCATTCACTCAGCTAAAAGTTAAAATCTAGTTGTATTCTATCTTCAGTAAAATTATCACCCCAGAACTGATTGGAACAAGAATATAGCTCTTCTTTGGGGAATTGTAAAGAAAAAAAATGATGTAAGCAGCTTTTTTAATGGAGGAACTTCATAGAAATATTTTCTCTAGCCCTCCTCTCACTCCTAAAGAAACAAACAAACAAAAAAGAGAAATAAAACTTTTCATAACTGCTAAATTTCCCCACTAAGAGTCTTCTTTTGGGAGTTTGAAAGCTTGTCAGCCTTTGGAATATGCTATTAGAAGAGAAGCATCCCTTGGAGACCAGATTGTGACAGCTGGCTGGGGGAAGACTGGATAGGAGTGGGAAGATGTATGTATACAGCCTGTCGGGCCCCTCCAAGATGGTGACGAGCTGGCAGACAAACTTCTTTACTTCTGTCTAGTGCTGCCTAGGACCACCTCTATCTCAAGTGGAGCCTTAATAGAGCAAAGATCTATAATCTTCAGTCTTCCAACAACTTTATGGGGGCCAAGATTTGTTGATTAGGGACAGATTAGGTCTTCAGGTAGGGCCAACACTAGCCTGTCTGGGACCTTTGTACAGTACAAGAATGAAAAGGTTCATATATGGCAGTGCTGCCAGCAGGTGGTACATGAATAATTTGGTTAGGATGGAGCTAACTCCCCTAAATTAATTGTCAATAGATGTGAAGGTACATCAAGTTCACAGAATGACAATCTCGCAAGGATACTTTACACGATTATGATATTTACCTTGTTTTTTCCTGATCTTGTACTTTTCGTTTTGCCAAAGTTCAGCAAACCAAGTAAGTACCACCATGAGTTCAGACCATGTGGACTCTGGAGCTATGACATATAATTCTAACTCTTGTCTTGGTCCATTGTGAAAAGATACGTTTATCTCTCCAGCTCTCAGGATGCTGAGAAGAGGATCACTAAAATAAAAAGGCATACAGTCATGACTCCAAGTTAGTTTCAAGTCTAAATTTTGGGTAGAGAAAGGACTTCTTAAAAATTCTCGTTAGTGGGGCGCCTGGGTGGCTCAGTCGGTTGGGCGGCCAACTTCAGCTCAGGTCATGATCTCGCGGTCTGTGAGTTTGAGCCCTGCGTCGGGCTCTGTGCTGATGGCTCAGAGCCTGGAGCCTGCTTCTGATTCTGTGTCTCCCTCTCTCTCTCTGCCCTTCCCCTGTTCACACTGTGCGTCTATGTCTCTCAAAAATAAATAAACATTAAAAATTTTTTTAAAAATTTCTTGTTAGTGATCCTCGGGAAAATTTTGAAATGTAAGATTTCATGTCATTTTACTGTTCAGAAAACTAAAATTCAGAGAAGTGAAGTTGCTCACCCAAGTTAAGAAGATCTTTGAACTCCTACTCATGGAGACTACATTGCATCATACTGACTTTTGTTAAAACATGGGCTCATATTAATCATCGGTATGATTCCTGAACCACCCGCAACTCCTATCCCTTTCTTCCTCCTTTTTTTCTCTTTTCTTATTCTTTCTCCTGCCTTCCTTCTTCATTCCTCCTCTCTGACACTATTGTAACTGCTGTCCATCAACACAACAGTCAGGTGAAAAAACTGTCTACTAGGCAGAAGCCCAGAGGACCCATTGGTTTTTTTACCTTGGAATTTTTTCTTAATGTTCAAAAATAATCTTAATACTAAATGATACGTTCTTTAGGATCTTTGTGTGCAGCAGCCTGGCAAAGTTGCCTTCGATAAATTTCACAGAATTAAACTGAATTGGATTAAACTGAGTAAAGGTCAGACTTGACACTTAAATAGGAATTCAGAGTCAGAAGTGCCAGCCAGCCTGAACATTCTAGCAGAGACAAGCTGGCCTCGGCTTTTGCTAGTTTGAAGAGTATTTTAATCTAATCTTGCATATGTTTTCAAAATTCAGCAAAACTGCCAAAATTCTGTTGGCATTGTCCTTACCCAATTCACCAATGCCAGTCCCTCCCTCTCAACATTCCCAAGCTTCTCCATTCCATCAGTTTCTTAGCCTAAATGGACCAACAATTCCCTGCATGAAAAACCATTGCAAATCTGTCTAGACCAAATCCTGTAAAATTCAACAGAAAAAAATAGAGAAAAGATGGGCTGAGAGCACTTACTTTAGTTTATGTCGATGGCTCTAGTGGGCTCACACTAACCTGACTGCGGTAACCTGACTGCTTTGTGCACATGGATATGAGAAGGAAGGATAGTAGACCAGGAAGTAAGGGGAGGTTGGGAAGAGTCATACAGAGACTGGAGGGGAAAAGAGTCTTTTCATGTAAGATCCTTAAAATATCCCCACCCATCCATCCCAATTCAATATTAGAAGGCATTTTAGATCTTTGAAATCAGATCTAAATAAGGACTGTTCTTTTTTTAACTCATTGAGTCTGTTTTCTATTTTGCATGTTGACTCTATTATCTGTTTTTTGGCCTCGCTTGGACTAAGGTGCTGGGCTGAGCTGAGCTAAACCTTGATAGATGGTTTTAATGTGCTGTGGGGCTAACCTCTCTGTGACTTATACATTCTGATATGAGAGAGAGGGAGAAAGGATTGGAACCATAAGCAGCTTATGTACACTCTACCATGATGTGTAGATGCTACAGAGAACAGCCATGATCTCACTGAGCTGGTAGATACCTACGGTCTTTCATGGCCATCACAGGAAGATAGGAGTTTTGGTTGGAGGACTCAAAGTTGGCTAGAATATCCAGGGTATCTGGGCTAAATACAAGGAAGGCAGGACTAGCCCCAGATCTACAGGGCATAATGTTGAGAGTGATGTGTGCATCACTGTCTGGGACCAGCGCCAGGTGGAAAAAGCAATAGAGCCAATGGTCCAAAGGTGCTAGAGAGAGAACAAGAATATAACTGTTAAGTAAAAGTGAATAAAATATGTTTACATATGCAACAACAGAAATAGTAATTTACCATAAACTTTGTAGGAAAAAAGCCATAGGATAATACATATGATTCTATTTGTTTAAAGTCCAAAACCATGAAAGCTAAAACCATATGAAGTTTAGAAAGAAAGAAAGAAAGAAAGAAAAAGACAAATGAAGCAAAACTATAAATAAAAACAATGATCAGACAGTGATTTTGAATACCAATTAACTATAGGGCAGAGTGAGATTGGAAAGACACACACGGGAACTTTTTAATACATTGATAATATTCTATTTTAAAGCAGGGTCTGGAATACACAGATCTTATTATTATTTAAAATACATATGCATATTAATGTGCTCTTTTGTATGTAATACATATGTGTGCATATTTGTGTACATGCGTGTGTGTGTGTGCACCCAGGAGACTGAGGGATGAAAGTCTGTGAGCCATACTTCAACTAAAGCATTTCAGCTGGGAAGGAGGAAGGACGCTGCAGGCTGGGAGATGCCCTGAGCCATAGAATATAGTTATGACTCCTTTCATAGGGTAGTTAGAGTTTTGTGCACGAGCAGAAAGAGAGCTATTATGATCAATGACTCATTCAGATCATAAAACATGAGAGAGGAGGAGGAGAACCTGGAGGTAAACAGAAAAAAATAGAAGGAGGAAAAGGGAGAACTTGAGTTAAAAAAAGAAAGTGCCCCTCTAGCCTCTCCATCATAATGCACAATTGCCTGCTCCCTAAATATTAAGGAAATAGATATTTAATTTATAATAAAGCCTGTACCTCTATGATACTTAGTAGATACACTGAAAAATTATATATATATATATATATAATTAACTAATTACTATTTATAATGTTAATGTTAATTGAGACTTCTTTTCAAAATGCAAGCTGGCTGAAGTATCTACATTCTGAGACTTCGGCATGAAGGTTTTGAAAAGACAAGAAGAACTGGGAACCAGTTAGCCCCGAGGTTTGGGATATGGATCTGTGGAAGCCTGGTCTTGACCCTTAAAGAATCTGTTGGCATGTCGCATACTGAGTGTGTAAGGAATAGCAAAGTTAGACTTTTTTGGGGTAAATATTGCTATTGGATTGAGGGCTGGTGTGCCCAGCAGGCAGGGCACAGGAGTGCCAAGAATTGTACAGGCCCTAAGATTATACCCTACTTGCTAATAAATTTGTCAACCACAGTTTCAGGGTTGCTTGCAGAAGACACAGGATGCTTGGGTCAGAGATAAAAGACTTCATTACTCACTGCAGTAATAGCTAGAGTGGAAGCATTTGTGCTGAGTTCCCCAACGCCCAACTCAGAGAAATGCAGAGGTACAACTGTTACTTGTATATGCAGGGGGTTGTGTAACAGGAGAGGAATTCTGAGCTCAGGGACCTATGTGTGCCTACCCATTGCTCCAGAGGAAGGCACTATCTCTATCTTACAAAGTTGTGAAGAAACTTGCCCTTTATTACAGAAGGAGACATTATCTTTATTAGACTGTATAATCGGTAAACCTGTTATTTCAAAGGGAGATACTGTCTTGATCTTCCAAGACTGTTCTCTATACAAACATCCTTGAAACAATAGTCCAGAATGAAGATATAAGTATCTCTTCTTACAAGATGTGCAGAAACATAAGACATCATACAGAATTGTTTCCCAACAAAGAGTACGTAAGCTTCAGGTTGGTGACTATACTCAAAACTTGGAGGACAGGGTCATGCTCTGAGTGATTGGTTCATGCATGGCAATCTGTGATTATAAGATTCAAGTTCATCTGAGACTCCAGACTGAATAAAGTTGACAGAAGAGACAGAAGACTAGGTCCTCATTAATAAATTGGAGATGAGAGCAGACTAGTAGAACAGGGTCCCAGTGAATGAGATAGAGTTAGAGAATATTTTTTTTAGTTTAGTTTATGTTTTATTTCCTCTATTTTGTCTTCCCCCTAGTTCTGGAATATTTTCAGGCTTTCTGTTTTCTTTTATTTAGGGACATTTATATGGCAAGTCAAGAGTAGAAGTTGCCTATAATTATCACTCTTCCCATTTTGTTTTGTTTTTAATTTGATCCCCTAGAGGGATAGACAAGAATCTGCAGTGGGAACGAGGGACAGGAGGGTAAGGATGAGAGTGTCTTAGTCCTTGTAACAGAACACCGCAGACTGGGGGGGGGGTGCCTATAAACAACAGAAATTCATTTTTCACATTTCTGGCATCTGTGAAGTCCATAATCAAGGTGCCAGCAGGTTTATACCGGTAAGGACCCATTCCTGCTTCATAGATGGCCATCTCTTTGCTGTGTCCTTGCATGGCAGAAGGGACAAGTGAGCATTCCCACTCCTTTGGCACCATCCCCAATACGAAGACTCCATTCTCAATACGATCACCTTAAGGGTTAAGAATTTGGCATATGAATTTTGAGGAGACACAAAGATTCAGACAAAGGCAAGGAGTAACAGAAAGAGAAGGAAAAGTGAAATTCTCAGACTCAGAAAGGGAGCAAATAGAGGCCTGGAGTTATAAAAATCATAATAACCCTTATCTGTGTCCTTTGGGGTACCATGAGAGGGTGACAGTACCTTTAGGTTTTCCATGATTCTTATGGAAAAGGTGAATCTACAACACCAGGATTCTCAGCTTCAGAAAAGTGTTCTGTCCCCAAACAAGGCTTGGAAGTGACTCAAATACTGAACTCGATATGACCATACAGCCTGGACCAGTGGCTATCTTAGTACTACTTGATTTGCCTAATAACTGGAGGACGTTTGACCAATGCACTATTCGGGGTAAGACATCCCAGGACCTTTGCACAGTCTTAGATATTTGAAGGAATGCAGCAACGGCTAAATTTGATTTCTTTCTGTCTCAGAAGGCCAGGAGCATAGAGCACAGATCTGATTTAAAGACAACAAAAGAAGTGAACATTTATTGCTAGCTGATTTTGTGGTATAAGAATGATATTTGTGGAGTACCTGGGTGGCTCAGTCAGTTGAACATCCGACTCTTGATTTCAGCTCAGGTCGTGATCTGGCGGTTCATGAGGTCGAGCCCCGTGTCGGGCTCTATGCTGACGGCGTGGAGCCTGCTTAGGATTCTCTCTCTCCCCCTCTCTCTGCCCCTCCCCTGATCCCTTTCTTTCTCTCTCAAAATAAATAAATAATTAACAAAAGAATTATATTCGTTATATAGTAAAAAGCCTTTATAGGAAGAGAAAAAAGATGAGTAGAAAATGTAACTTTGATTTTACAGAGGTTTATATGGCTCACATCTGATCTCAAAGTTATAGTTCTTTTGGTGGCAAAATTTATTCCAGGTGCATCTAGATGAGATTCTGAGGATTCTGATACACTGTCTCCCCTCGTCAGCATGGTCCAGACGTAGGAGAGTGTTGAATTTGGGAACATCTACTTATGCTACTACAGGAAGGCAAAAGCAGGGAGATGAGGAAAGGAAATGACGAAGGTAAAGACTGCAACGTTTCCCCTGTGGCTTTCATATGTGGCAACAAGTTTAGATCTGGATTGTCTGAAAAGTGCTTTATAGTTATTTTTTAATACTATAGGGAAAGGTTATAGTTAGCATGAATATGAGTCAACAAAATCAGATTACTCTTCAGAAGGTGGTATAATCTGATGGTTTAAAACATTTTGGGGCCATAAAAACCTTTAAATCTCATGAAAGCTACAGCCCTTCTCTTTGAAAATTGTACATAATTTTACCTGTAATTTGGGGGCTTTGAGGGACCCTTGAAAACCACCCACAGAGGTGGGTTCAGTAAGGCTTCTCAGACTTTAATGTGCCCTTGAAACACTTTTCGGTGCCTGTTAAAATGCAGAATAAACATGGCCTCCAACCTGAAATCCTCTACAAGGAATCCGAATCTAAACATCCTAGAAACAATGGATACTTCCGATGTCATTGAGCCACGCACCACACTCTGGGGAAGACTATTCTCAAAAATAGCAGACTCCAAAGTAAAGAACCGATGTCTAAATGCCAAAGTGCTAGAGAACAGTTACAAGGTGGTTACTCTTCCCAAGTCCGGTCACCCCTCCTCCACTGCCTTTTGTGTATAACTCCAGTATATTCACACACTAGAGCTAGATTCCAGAGTAATCGTAGCTCCAGCTGGAGCTGCTAAGGTTTGATGGGGGGTCAGGCACACTGCTCCTTACTTCTGACTTCTAGGTGGAGGCCGCCCCGTTTCCCCCAGAAGGTGTGTTTGAATTGGAGGGCACATGGGGACCAGGGCTCTGAACTTTCATCAAAGTTCAGAGCCCTGAATTATACATCAAAGTGTATAATTCTCAGCCTAAGCAGCAGAAATGTGGTTAGTCTGCTTACGCGCGCGGCGAAACAGAGAATAAATCTATTCTTTCTGTTCTCATTTACCTTGGACCTAAAAGCTGGCAGTGGCTCACCAATTTTCTGCAAAGACTTCCACTCTATTGTGAGTCCAGCTGCACGGACTTCGCTGTGCTATAATCACGTCTTCGGAGGCAGCCACACCAACAATTGTGTGGGGCAGCCCCTGAGCCATGATTACCCTGCAATGATCATTTGTGGTTTTGTCAGTCATTTCCGAAAACTGGGTCTCCCTGGCATTTCCCCACCCCGCGCTGTTTTGTGTCAGTTGCAGCTGCGCGGCAACAACTTACATCTGTCGCCGACACGTATTCATTGTGTTGATATTAGGGACAATCCTGTGATTTTCTTTATTTATGCAGTGGACAATTACAATAATAGACATAATAGGATACGATGTGGAGAAGTTGAAATGCCTAAGGAAAAAGGTTAATAGTAAATAAGAACTCTAATAAAGGTATCTTATCACGGATAGCAATGTGAGTCTTGTTTTTCTTGTTGCTATTTTTTATTTTTATTTTTATATTTATTGATTGATTTTGAGAGAGAGAGAGAGAGCTGAGGAGGGGCAGAGAGAGAGAGAGAATCCCAAACAGGCTCTGCGACTCGGGGCTCGAACTCATCAACTGCGAGATCATGACCTGAGCCGAAACCAAGAGTCTGTCACTTAACTGAGTCACTCAGGCACTCCGCTTGTTTTATTTTTTATATTTTTTATATGTTTATTTATTCTTTTTTTTATTTTTATAATAGTTTATTTTCAAATTGGTTTCCATATAACACCCAGTGTTCATCCCAACACGTGCCCTCTTTAATGCCCATCACCCCCTCTCCCCCATCCCTCACCCCCTCACCCTCAGATTGTTCTTAGTCTTTGAGAGTCACTTATGTTTTATCTCCCTCCCTCTCTGTGTCTTTTTTTCCTTTCCCCTCTTCCCCTCCCCCTGGTTTTTGCTTAGTCTCACAAAGTCCACCTGGAAGGATTGAGAACGAAGTGTGAGGCTATTCCTGTAAGAAAGGTCTAGAACCCCAAATCTAGCTGTGTGAGATGGCTCTGATACAGATCTTCTGTCAAGGAAGAAGTTAATATGAGACAGGGCTGAATGGGTCAGGCCAGAAATATAGATTTCGGGTCCAAAGAGAAGATTTCAAAAAGTTGGGTAAGGCAGAAAATGTGAGCTAAGTACATGACAGGAAAGACGGATCCAGGGTTTCCAAACTGAACTAGCTGTGGGGGGGTCACAAAGCTGAATTCCGAGCCTAAGAAAGTGCTGACTTTCCTCATTCATTCATTCATTCATTCACTCATTTTATAAGTATTTATTAGACCCCAGTACTTGCTAGGTCCTGCGATAAGCACCGTGTATATAGCGGTGAATAAGACAGACCATGCTTTTCCCTTTATAAACTCTAGAATAAAGCACGGGAAAAAAGAGAACTAAAAAGGCTATTTAGGATAAAGTGCAAAAAGAAAGAAAATCAGTAACTCATTTATCTCTGCAACTATTCAACAAATATCAAGTTCACAATAAGGAGATCTAGTTTCATTTAGGGTTTTGGGAAATGCACCCCAAAGTCTAAGAATCCAAATATCCAATAGATAGGATTTTCTGCATTCGAGAATTGGATGGCGGAAGCATGATTTGAAAAGCCAAGGGAGTGAGAGAAGTGTGTTCCCAGCACAGTGAACAGTGCTGTCCAGTAGCGGAGAGAGAGTTGGATGTGACAAGGACTAGAAGATCGCCATGATTGAGACGTAGACTGTATCCAAAACTGTTGGAAACAATAAGATTAGAGAGGTAAAAATAAAATCATAGATTTACTGTTAATCCATTCCGTGAATCTTTTTGTAGTCAACAAATAGCTCTGTAAAAATAAAAAGGATATTAAGTATGAGAATATGAATTTTATTTCATTTTATTTAAATTTCATTTTATTTTTTTAAAGTTTTTCAAAAGTTTATTTATTTATTTTGAGAGAGAAAGAGAGAGAGCGGGGGAGGTGCAGAGAGACAGGGAGGGAGAGAGAATCCCCAGCAGGCTCCACACTGTCAGTGCAAAGCCTGACGCGGGGCTCGAATCCATTAACGGTGAGATCGTGACCTGAGCTGAAATCAAGAGTCAGATGCCTAACTGAATGAGCCACCCCATGGACCCCAAAATTTCATTTGAAATACTACTTTATATCACTGTTTACTTATTTCGCCTGAACCTCACCACAAGCCTATTGTTAGATAAGATTGATATTATTTTACTCCTCTTTTTTTTTCAACATACAACAAACCAATTTGAAAGGAATATGGTGGTGAACACTGGTATGATAGGCAAAATAATGGCCTCCCAAAGGTACCCATCCTCTGGCAGACTGTGAATATGCTGTTACATGGCAAGCGATTTACAAATGGAATGAAGGATTTTAATTACCCCTAAAGGCAGATAATCCTGGGTAACATAGGTGAGTCCAATGTAATCACAGGGCCCTTAAAAGTAGAAGAGGGGGGCGCCTGGGTGGCTCAGTTGGTTGAGCGGCCGACTTCGGCTCGGGTCATGATCTCACGGTCCGTGAGTTTGAGCCCCACGTTGGGCTCTGTGCTGATGGCTCAGAGCCTGGAGCCTGCTTCAGATTCTGTATCTCCCTCTCTCTGTGCCCTTCCCCTGCTCATACTCTGTCTCTATGTCTCTCAAAAATAAATAAATGTTAAAAAAAATTTTAAAAAGTAGAAGAGGAAGAGAAGCAGAAGAGTGAGTCAGGGAGATAAGATAGAAGATGAGGTGGGAGAAACTTGAAACATGAGAGGGGCTTGACCCACATTTACTGACTTTGTTTTTTTATTTTATTTTATTTTATTTATTTTATTTAAAAATTTTTAATGTTTATTTGTCTTTGAGAGAGAGAGGGAGAGTGAGCATGAGTGGGGGAGGGACAGAGAGAGAGACACACACACACAGAATCTTAAGCAGGCTTCAGGCTCCCAGCTGTCCGCACAGAGCCCGACACGGGGCTCAAACTCACCAACCGTGAGATCATGACCTGAGCCAAAGTCGTACACTTACCCTCCTGAGCCACCCAGGTGCCCCAACATTTGCTGACTTTGAAGATGGAGGAAGAGATCTGTTATGAGTTGAATTGTGTCCCTCAAAACTCCCTCTGTTGAAATCCTAAATCCAGTACCTCAGAAAATGACTGTATTTGGAAATTGGGCCATTGCAGGTGTAATTAGTTAAGATGAGGCATGATGGAGTAGTTTCGTCATGATCCGTGTCATTACTAAGGCCATGTGAAGAGGCAGACATGCACAAAGGGAGAAGTCATAAGAAGATTGGACTTGTGCAATAGTACAATCCAAGAATCCACTAGAAGCTAGAAGTTCTTCCTGTGCCTTCGGACAGAGCACAGCCCTGACTACACCTTGAATTTGGACTTCTGGTCTCCAGAACAGCAAGACAATAAATTTCTGTTGTTTTAAGCCACCTAGTGGTATTTTTTAATAGCAGCCCTAGAAAACTAATATAGAGAACATAAGCCAAGTTATATGGGTGGTCTCTAGAAACTGCCAGAGACCCTCAACTGATAAACGGCAAGAAGACTGGGACCTCAGTCCTATAACTGAAAGGAAATGAATTTTGCCAACAAATTGAGTGATTAAGAAAATGGATTTTTCCCTAGTGCCCCTCGAAAGAGACACAGTCCCTGTTGACACCTGGATTTTAGTGTAGTAAAATCCTTTCTGAAACTCTGAGCTAAAGAACTATATGAGTATAAATTTGTATTGCTTTAGGTTAATAGATTTGTGGTCATTTTTACAGTACCAATAGAAAACTAATACAGAACTTCTAGTATCAGAACTTCTTTACTTTTATTGCTGAGTTATATTGTATTGTAATAATAGTTCAAGTATTTATCAGGGCGCCTGGGTGGCTCAGTCGGTTAAGCATCGGACTTTGGCTCAGGTCATGATCTCACAGTTTGTGGATTCCAGCCCCGAGACGGGCTCTGTGCTGACAGTTCAGAGCCTAGATCCTGCTTCAGATTCTCCCTCTCTCTCTGCCCCTCCCCTGCTCCTGCTCCTGCTCTCTCTCTCTCAAAAATGAATAAACAAACATTGAAAAAATTAGTTCAGTTACTTATCAATTCTATTTGTTTTTAGCAACTAAGCTGTTTCTAACTTGTTTAGCTTTCAGAAATAAATTGATGGTGAATATTCATTACAAGTTTTTTATCATCATATTCTTCCATTTTTACTGTGAAAATACCTAGGAATATTATTGCTGGGTCAAAATAAGCACATTTTCAGTTTTATAAGAAACCATTGGAAATTTCTTCAAAGTAGTTCAACCATTTTACACCTCCACCAACAGTGTATGGAGTTCAGGGTGCTCTTTGCTAGCATTTGGTCTCATAATTTCTTTCTTTCTTTCTTTCTTTCTTCTTTCTTTCTTTCTTTCTTTCTTTCTTTCTTTCTTTCTTTCTTTCTTTCTTCTTTCTTTCTTTCTTTCCTTCTTTCCTTCTTTCCTTCTTTCTTTCTTTCTTTCTTTCTTCTTTCTTTCTTTCTTTCTTTCTTTCTTTCTTTCTTTCTTCTTTCTTTCTTTCTTTCTTTCTTTTCTTCTTTTTTTTTAGTTTAAGACTTTCACGTGAGGTGGCAACTGGATGTCTCAGTTGGTTAAGGGACTGACTCTTTATATCAGCTAAAGTTGTGATCTTGCGGTCCTGGGATCAAGTCCCTCATCGAGCTCCGTTCTGAACATGGAGATTACTTGGGATTTTCTCTCTCCCTCTCTCTCTGCCCCTCCCCTACTCATGTGCACACCCTCTCTCTCTTTCTCTCTCTCTCTCTGTCAAAATAAATAAACGTTTAAAAAAACGTTTCAGGTGAGTGTAAGTCTTTATATACTCTGAATACAAACCTTTGTCATAAATATTGTAAATATTTCCCCCCCGGTCTATTGTTGCCTACTCCTTTTCTTTAATGGTGTCTTTGGATGATAGAAAAATTTCAATTTTGAAGTCTAATTCATCAATCAGATTACTGTAACCTGCTTAACAAACCTTAGTTGAAACCCAAGTTTTACTTAAAAGCTCTAGGATTTTAACATTTATATTCAAGTCTATAATGTGTTTATTTTTGTGTATGAGACTCTTTTTTTTTTTCCATATAGATATTCTGTTATTCCAGCACCATCTGTTGAAAAGACTTTTCTTTCCCCATTGTTCTGGTGCATTATCAAAAATCATATGCCATATAACTCTAAGTCTATTTCTGTGTCAGCTGTTTTACTCCAGTAATTCAATTTTTCAAACTTTATGCCATATCACACCATAATGATTATTTTGGCTTTGCAGACCCCTTGAAGTCAGGTAGCATTTATCCTCCAATTTCGTTCTTATTTTCCAAAAGTTTTCTTGTAAGCGGTGCGTTTGCTTTTGTATTTTGATACATTGCATTTGCATTATTATTCCACTGAAAACTTGTATAATATTTCATTTTATTTCTTGTGGCCATGAGTTACTCAGAAATGTGTTGTTTCATATCCAAATGTTCAGAGATTTTACAAGTACCTTTCTCTGTAATTTCCATATGAATTTCACTGTGGTCAGAAAAATATTTTCTGTGTTATTTCAAACCTTTTAAATTAAAGAGACTTTTTTATGGTGCAGTAAACACTCTATCTTGTGTGTATCATGTGCACTGAAACGAACATGCGCTCTCTAGTTGTGGGAGTGCAAAGTTCTATTAATACCAATAGAGCTATTATATTGTTTATTTGGATAATTATTTTTCTTGAGTCTGAAGAATGTCTTCAGTATTTCATGTAGTGCAGGTTCTAAAATGTCTTTATTTTTCTTTCTTTTTTTTCGAGGAAAATTTTTGCTACCTATAGAATTTTGAGTTGATGTGTTTTCTTTCAGCACGTTGAAAACATTATTTCATTACCTCCTGGCCCGCATAAGTTCTGATCAAAGGTTAACCCTACATTGATTTGTTGTTCCTCTTCATGTAATGCTTAATTTTTCTTTTGATGCTTTCAGGATTTGCTCTTCTCTGTTTTTCAGTGGTCGACTATGATGTGCCTACTTGTGACCTTTTCAATGCGTATTTTGCTTGGTAGTGACTGCGTATCATGATTTAGTCAATTTTAGTTTTGGGTCAAATTTTGGAAATATTTAGCCCTTATTTTCTGAAATATATGTATTTTCTCTCTTCAACCTCTCCTCTACTTCTAAGACTCATTATACATATTAGACCACATGACATTATCTAACCACTCGTTGAAGTTCTCTTTTTTAATGTATATGTATTCTCAATGTTCCTCACGTTGCATGATTTCTATTGATCTAGCTTAATATTAACTGGAACTTTCTCCTGTCATTTCTACTCAGCGATTTAAAATTTATGTAGACATAATAGTATAATTCTCAGATCTAGACTTTTCATGTGGCTCTATTTTCTTGCTTCTATTTATCTGCTGACGTTTCTTCTTTCTCTCATATATCATAAACCTATTTTTTTTACTTCTATGAAAAATATTTTAAAAACTATGAAAGTCTTTTCTGTTTCCAACACCTGGATCATCGTAGAGTTAGTTTCAGTTATTTGTCTTTTCTCTTGCAGATATGTTCCAGTTTCATACGTAAGGTAATTTTGGATTATAACCTGGTATTATGAATATAAAGGTGTTGAAAATCTCGATTATGTTTTTTTTTTCCTCCAATGAGAGTTGGATATTTTGCTTTAATATGGACATGATTTGTTTGGAATAGGCTTTGCTAACTGTGTTTCTGAAATATAGTTTCAATTGCTCTTTTTAAAATATGATTTATTGTCAAATTGGCTACCATACAGTGTGTAAAGTGTGCTCTTGGTTTTGAGGGTAAATTCCCGTGGTTTGTTGCTTACGACACCCAGTGCTCATCCCAACAAGTGCCCACCGCAAGTGCCCATCACCCACTTTCCCCTCTTCCCTGCCATCCCACCAACCCTCAGTTCGTTCTCTGAATTTAAGACTCTCTTACAATTTGCCTCCCTCCCTCTCTGTTTGAAATTATTTTTTCCCCTTCCCTTCTCCCTTGGTCTTCTGTTAAGTTTCTCAAGTTCTACATATGAGCGAAAACATATGGTATCTCTCTTTCTCTGACTGACTTATTTCTCTAGCATAATACCCTCCAGTGCCATCCACGTTGTTGCAAATGGCAGGATTTCATTCTTTCTCATTGCCAAGTAGTATTCCATTGTATATATAAATCACATCTTCTTTATCCACTCTTCAGTTGATGGACATTTGGGCTCTTTCCTTGATTTCAATATTGTTGAAAGTGCTGCCATAAACATTGGGGTACATGTGCCCCTATGCATCAGCACTCCTGTATCCTTTGGATAAATTCCTAGTAGTGCTGTTCTTGGGTCATAAGGTAGTTCCATTTTTAATTTTTTGAAGAACCTCCACACTGTTTTCCAGAGAAGCTGTACCAGTTTGCATTCCCACCAATAGTGCAAGAAGGGCCCATTTCTCCATATCCTTGCCAACATCTGTTGTTTCTTGAGTTGTTAATTTTAGCCACTGTGCCCTGTGTGAGGTGGTATCCCAATGTGGTTTTGATTTGTATTTCCCTGATGATGAGTGACTTTTCTGTGCTCTGCCAAGGTCACCATTTCTTCGCTAAGTTGATAGGTTTAATTTCAATTAAAATATTCTCTCTTTAGCTGAGTTTCATTTTTTAAGTTTATTTATTCATTTTGAGAGAGAGAGAGAGAGAGAATGGGGAAGGGGCAGAGAAAGAGGGAGAGAAAGAGAATCTCAAGCAGGTTCTGAACTGTCAGTGCAGATGTGGAGCTTGAACTCACAAACCATGAGATCATCAGCTGAGCCGAAGTCAGATGCTTAACCAACTGAGCCACCCAGGCGCCCTTCTTTAGCTGAGTTTCTTTGCATCTGCAGCATTCATATATTGTTCAGGGATAAACCAAAGATTGTTCAGATAGAAATCAGAAATCCCTCTTTGCTTTTTCTTTGAAGGATATCTCTCTCCACTCCCATTGCTATAGTTTTCCACATTTGATACTTAGCTACCCAAACAAGAATGCCCCCAATTATTTTCCATTAGTACCTCCAGCACCTGCACCATTTTGGCAATAGTTGCCTTCATGCTAAAAGCAGTAAAAATGAGTGACTCAAAACAGCTACCCCCTCTGAGCATGGACACCCCAACAGAAGCTTGTTTGTATTCATTTCCAGTGATTTTGCATAGCTTCTTTTTTCATCATATGTCCAAAATGTATGGTTGTTATCTATTATTATCTTATTAATTCTTACTAATCCTGTTTTCTAAATTTTTTTTACGTTTATTTATTTTTGAGACATAGAGACAGAGTGTGAGCAGGAGAAGGACAGAGAGAGAGGGAGACACAGAATCCGAAGCAGGCTCCAGGCTCTGAGCTGTCAGCACAGAGCCCGATGCAGGGCTCGAACTCACAGACTGCGAGATCATGACTTGAGCCGAAGTCGGCCGCTTAACCGACTGAGCCACCCAGACGCCTCATAATCCTGTTTTCATTATTAATTATTTGCTTTTACTGGTTGATATTAACATGACAACATACATATTTTACTTTTCTTAATCTAATCAGGGTTCATATTCTATGATTTCATATCAAGTGTAGAATCTGTAACTATGGAGGTCTGTTTATTATCCTTTCAGTTCCTAATTCTATATTTGTCACAGATATTAAATCCATATATTTTTTAATCACTGTTGGCAATGTTGTTTAATGAAAAACCATGAAAAAAATTATTTCTAATAATTTAATAGAATTACAAGAAAAAATTTGTCTATTATATTTACAGAGATATTTAGCTTTCCATTTCCTTCTAATATTTATCTTCAGTCTGATGAATGTCCTTTTGCTTTCCATGTGAAGCAAGTCTGCTCAAAACAATTATTCCTTCAATCATCTAAAAATGTCTGTTTTTTCTTCTTTTCTTAACTAATATTTTTTCTACAAATACAATTTTGGAGAAACAGTTTTTGTGGGGATATTTTGCTTGTTTTGTTTTTAATTTCACATTATAGATGCTGTTCCACTCTCTTCCATTGTCTTCTGGCTTTCATAGTTTCTAATGAGAAGTCAGAAATCATACGAATCCTAGTTCTTCCCAAGTGAAATGTTTTCTTTTTCTTTGACTGGAATCAGGCTTTTATCTATATCTATGACTTAATTCAGTCTGACTATAGTGTTAGTAGGCAAGTTTTTTTATATGTATTTTTCTTGGGATTTATTATGTCTCGACTCTGGGAATATAAAGTCGTTCATCAAAATGGTAAGTTTTCTACATGTACTCCTAAAATATTTTCTACCTCATTCTCTGTCACCTTTCTTTCTGGAATGATAAGTAAAAAAATGTAGTAAACATTTTGACATTTTCCAACAGGCCTCTACCAAGGCTCTATTGGCCCTGCCTTCCAATAATCCTCTACTTTCTTCTTGAGATTTAATAATTTCTGTAGTTCTCTCTTCATTTCATTCAAGAAAATTGTTCTTCTTTCATTCTCATTTTGGTTAAAGGTCCATCCAGTGAACTTTCTATTTTAGATATTCTACTTTTCATTCTGGAATTTCCCAAACTTCCAGTTTTTTCTTAATTTCCATTTCTTTCCTGAAATTTTCTATAATACACGACGTTGTTAATGTATGTTTTTCTTCACGCTATTGAGCACACCTTGAGCTACTCTAAACATTTTTGTTTCTATGCATGATTTATATGCATGATCTCATAGTTGGTTGTAGGTATTTGCATTTTTACCTGAGACTAGGTCACATTTTCCTAGTCCTGTGTATGACAAGTAACTTGACTTGTACCCCAGCCATTGTGAATGTTATGTTGTTTAGACTCTAGGTTCTGTTATAGTCCTTCAAAGTATTGATGTCTTTGCTTCAGCAGTCAATTAAATTGGTTGGGTTCAAATTCAAATTTTGTGTCTGGGATAGCTATTCCAATCTGAATTCAGCCTTTGCCTAAGCTGCTTTGAGACAGTTTCCTGCACAAACAGTTTAGTGAATAGCCAGAGATGTGAGAAAAACTCATACACAGAATTTGGGTTTTTTCCTCCCTGAGTCTCTCTGTTTTTGAATTGCACTCCCACTTTCAAGTGCTTGCCGTGAACTCTGGTCTCCGGTTTTTTAGCGCAGAAAGACTGCTGGATTTCTATTGGGGTGCTAGCTGCCCAGCACAGGACTCTGGCAAACCATCAGGCTACAGCCCATAAAAACAGCAAAATCCCTCCACACAGCTCCCTTCTTTAAAAATGTTTTCTCCTCACAATCGTTTCGATCTTGTTCACTCAACACTATCTCTATATCATTATTTTATATCTTCCCTGCCCCCCTGCTTATAATTATTTCTATGTGAAAATAGAGTCTAGTGGAAGTATACACAGTTGTATTAAAAACTTACCTCCTCCTTTTTTTTTGATCGAGTTGGAAATGTATACCCAGAGAGGACAAGTAACTTGCCCGAGTTGCTGGGTTAGTACATGGTGGAATAGGAATTGAACCCAAAGCTTCTGACCTCAAAGCCTGTAAGACCTTTCCATTGCATCAAACTGCATATTACTTCTGCCCTCCTGACACAGGTGAGTGGCAGTGCAAGAATGGTTGCTAGTATTTCACAGAGAGCTTCTTCCTGATCATAATAGGGGTAAGGGAATAGTGTAGGTATTAGTGATGCCGACCTAAGTCCTTCAGAGTACCAGAGGTTATGGAGGGGGGATGGGCAAGTATGCTCATTGTGCTTGGATCTTCTAGGGATTTCTCATCTGCTCCTTTCTTTTCACATAACTGCATATGGATACTATACTCTGTCTACCAGTATTTGAACTGGGTTTGGCAGTCTCAATCTTTCCTGAATGCTGAAATATAAGATATCAATATATCTACCAGGGGTCATGTTTATCGTTGGTGGGAGAAGAAAACAGAAGGTTGCTTGTGAAGAGCAAAAACTTAAAGAGAAAGAAGGGAAAGAAACAAGAGAAGGAGAGGATCCTGTCAGAGTTGGAGCCCCCAGTTGTATTATTTTCTTTAATGCCCAGTAATATTTCTATAATTGAGTTTTCCTTAAAATATACTTTTCCTTATAATAAATTTTCCTTTAAGCTTAAACCAATTTACTCTGGATTTGCTCTGCGACCAGGATATCTAAATAATACATGATGATTTTTGCTGGTTTTTTTTCCCCTATTAATCTGTTAATACCAGTCCAATTAACCATGATAATTTAGTTCCTTTTTTGGAAGTTTATTTATTCATTTTGAAGGAAGGAGATAGAGTGAGGAGCAGGAAAGAGAGAGAGGGGAGAGAGAATCCCTAGCAGGCTCCATTCTGTCAGCCCAGAGCCTAATGCAATGCTCAGTTTTGTCAATCATTACATCATGACCTGAGCTGAAATCAAAAGTTGGATACTTAACCAACTGAGCCACCCAGGTGCCCCAAACATGATACTTTAATTGCTTAAGAGTGTGTGGCATATAGTATGTACTCAATGAATTAGTGTTGTATTGGATAAAATTGAACTGTGAATTGATTAAATTTCTTTTCACAACCCCCACCTACAAAGGAAAGCTCTAAGACAGCAAGAATGATTTTTTTTTTAATTTAGTATCTTTTATTACTCTATTAGAAACTTCTAGAAAAGTATCTGATATGTAATAATCTCACTTTAAATTTGTTAATGAATGAATACTTGAGATAGGCTTGGATAAAAAAAAAAGTTTCAAATTTAACTCCTGGGCTTTAATGAAATGAGGCTATCGAATTTATCCTAAAGAAATCTGCAACATCGTAATATATGTATTTACAGTAGCTTCATTCATGGTCTTTTTTATATACCACAATAGAGACTTAGTTAACTGATTTATGGTACGGAATACCAGATAGATAAAGAAAATGATGTACAGAAGAATATTTATCAACATGAAAATATACTCTACCAAAACAGTATTACAAATGTTGTAAGTAGTATGTTCTCATACTTTTAAATACAATTATACAGTCTGAACGAAAGAAAGACATCAAAATTTCTATCTTAGTATGCATGGTGGTGAGCTTATAAGTACAGTTTTCTTGGTGTTTTATAAGATTTCTATATTAAACTTAATTAGTTTTGTAATCAGAGAAATTAAATAGTTTAGAATCTAGCGAAGTTCTTTAACACAAATTGGGTTCATTTTGCTAATGAGGTTTCTGTCCAAAGTCAGCACATCTATACCTAGCACAAGTAGGGGTTCTTACTAATGAAGAGCTATTACCAGTGATATGCTAGCAAATGTTTTAAGAACAAGCCTTTTGCAGAAATAAAGTTCCGATTTGTAGTCTTTGATGGTTTCAACGGGATGAATAATCTGGCCATGGTTAATTTCCAGCTGCCAACATGACATCACTGAATATGTAGGTAAGAAGAGATAAGTATAATCAGCTCTCATGAGCTAAGCAGGGTTTGGCACACCATTGCTTATTACACAGATCATGTTAAGAAGCTAATTTTCAAATTAACATAGGCCAGGGATTGGCAAACCTTTCCAGGAAATGTCCACATAGTCAATCTTTTAGGCTCTGCAATGTACATAGTCTCTATCACCTCTCCCCTTTACCGCTGTAGTGCAAAAGCAGCCATAGACAATACATGAGCAAATGGGTATAGATGTACTTCAATAAAACATTATTTACAAAAACAGATGGCAGGTTGGATTTGGCCAATGAGCCATAGATTGCTCACCCTGTATAGACCATAAAACATATGTAAAACCAAGAATGAATTTAACACAAGATCATCTTTCTTTAGAAATTCAAAAGGCCCTTTAAGATATTGCCGTATCTCAGAGGCAGGGCTCTGAACATCTGTTATTACCGTGCTTTTCATGCATGGCCAATGCCTGGGGTGGGGTGGGGGAGGAGATGAAGCCAATAAAATGCAGACAATAAAATATTTACTCAATTATATCGTTTAGGGAACCAAAGTGTGTTTCTATCGAATATGTCGATTCTGTCATACTATGAGAAATAAGATAGGGGGAAATGTGAAAAAGTGACAAAATCTCTCTAGGTCTGGCTCACTCACTTCCATGATACGAGTCTGGTCATGCAAGCTTATTTACATGATACAGGAATCATTCATCGTAATATGTAATTCTTAGTAAATGCGTGCCCGAGTCTCTTTTGCCAAATTCTCCCCACCCCAACCCCGGGAAAAGCTGACTTCAGTACTGAGTGACTAGGAAGTCTCACTGGGGGCCATCTCCGTGGTCAGTTGTTACAATAGCCCTGCGTCACAGGAGCTGTGGAGTTCTAAGTGTTTTGAGGAGTCTGGTCCCCGCAAAGCAACTCTGGGAAAAAAAAAAAACCCAGACACACGAGCAGTTGAACTAGGGCTCAGGAAAATGAACTATTCATTTTCAACTTATCTTTCTCCCCCAAAGGATCAATGTTCTAGTGGTTTAGTCCTAAAACGCCTAGGTGGAGCAGGGAAGTTTGAGTTCAGTAGTTTCCCCCATCTAACTTCAATGCCATTCTTCTTTACTAGGTGCTTGGTAATAGACAAAAGGACCATGATGTAAATGTTCTCATGTGCTTAGCAACTATTAAAAAGCACTTAACATTCCACACTTACCATGTAAGTATCAGAGGAACAACGTGGTCATCAATTCAGTGAAGGTTGCCCTGCCCCTTCATTCTGTGCAATGTTGACTTGATAACAGTGGGACCTTGTACATCAACCAGGGGCTTGGCCCTTATCCCTCCTTCGGTACACACTGCTAAGCCTTAAGAATCCCAAGAACATTGGTTTGGGGCAAATTCCTCTGTGAATCATGATAGAACTTGATATCCTGAAATACTCTTTTATTAAGGAACTTGCACTTTCCTTGTGTTTATCTTCTTAATCTCTGGAGCCTGTCAGTGCAGCCTGTAGGGAGTCAATCTCCTTCAAATGCGGGAAATCTGAGCCTCCAGAAAGGGGAACAAGACTTGCCAAGAGCTGTTATGTCATTCATTAGGAACAATGAGATTTGAATTTAGGTTGCTGCAGTCCTGATAGTCATAGCCTCAGCGAGAAGCATTTTCCCCGAGAAATAACTTGAAATCTTCAAAGGCATTTAACCTCAGGGCCCAAATCCTGATTGTCTCATTAAATTGTTAGCCGTTCCCCCCAGGGAACCTTCCTTTTTATTTGTACCTTGACCTGCAGGCCTGAGAGTGGGTGGTCATAAATCCTGGGAGGAAAAGTTTATCGAGTAGAGAGAGATACCCTTCTTCCCTGAGATAGAGCAGAGTTGGGTCACGGAGAGGTCTGAGTGCCCTAGAGCCCTCCCTAAGTAAAGGATAAAATGCCTTGGAATTCAGCACATGGCTTTTTGGAAGTTTCTGAGGTGGGTTTGGGAAGGGCGCCGTGTTTTGTCTTGTGAAAAAAATTTTTCAGGAGATTAGAACTGAACTCGGGTGTGTCTCATTTGACGTAGTAAATTAGGGCTGTCCAACACTGTATGCAAATCACTTTGAGGATGGAAGAATTACAGACTGTTGAATCAGAACCATTCCTTGGATTTAGCAGCTCCGGTTCGGAGAGTGGAGTCACGGAGCCTTACGTTTGTAAACCTCACTTTCACCAGACCAACTTTACTTTTAAGATTTTAAGTATGGGAAATTGGTATAAGATTCTGTTAGAATGAAAAAGGTTTTAAGTAGAAAACCATTGCTTTAGAACAACCTCTCCTAAGGGGGGTGGAGGGGGGTGGAGAAAAAACAACAGAAGCACAGACATGTGGAGTGACTTTCTCAAAGACCACCCAAACAGTTACCAACAGAAGTATTCTGTTCCATGAGAGCGTCCATGGCAGCCTTCTGGCAGGTTCCTCCCACCATTTTAGAGGTGCTTCGTAAATCCATAACTCCTAAAGCTGAAAGAGAGCTCAAGAGCTTCTTCCAGGCAGACGATTTCTTCTAACCTTACTGTAGGGATTAAACCTTGAAACCTAAGTGGTTTGTCCATCGTCATACAACTAATTAGGAATACAGAGGGTGACAATGGCTTAAGTACCACGTTTCCACCCTGGCCTTTTCTTGTCTGACTCTTCATTGGTTAGTGGCTCCTGACTCTTTAGCTTCCAGTTTCTCTGACCTTTGATTTAGAGAAAAAGCTCTGGAAATCTAATATATAAGGCTTTTGCTCAAAGCAAGATACGTTCCATTGAAGTAATCCCAAGGAAATATCTTCTCCTCACGGCACTTTGCATGCAGGCAAAGGTAGGGCTAGAGACAAAATTTTGGTTTGGATCCTCAAGATGTGACAGAGATGTATTTGATCTCTCAACACCTCTCTACTGTTAAATAAGAGAAGATAGGATTAGCTTTTTGGAGAAGTCCGCTTTAAGAATTATGAAAACAGGTGCGTCTGAGTGGCTCTATGGGTTAAGCATCCTACTTTGGCTTAGATCATGACCTCACAGGTCGTGAGTTCGAGCCCCACATTGGGCTCTGTGCTGACAGTTCAGAGCCTAGATCCTGCTTCCAGTTCTGTGTCTTCCTCTCTCTCTGTCCCTTCCCCACTTTCATTCTCTCTGTCTCTCAAAAATAAATGAATGTTAAAAAAAAGAATGGTATGAGAACAATATATATGTATTTTCCAGTGGATCATACTAAACCCATATCAGAGTTCAGTTTGTAGTTTGGAAACATATTCCAAGCTGATCGCTCCCTGTCTGACACTTAAGTAAACACATATAATAATTTTAACCAGCTGTCTTTAAGCTGGCCTATTATTACCTTAAGTACAATGGAACTGATCCACACACATGAGGAAGTGATGGAGAGGTCACTTAATTTCTTAAATGATGGTGATTATTAATATGGACACACTAACATTAATAAGCATAGGTACAAACTATGTAGGTAAAAATGCGTTTGTTAAGGAGAGAACATTCAACATTCCACCTACCCCCAACCCATGGTCTATCTAAGGAGTCTTTCCTGGTGCTGGGGGAAGGGCAGCAAGAGAAGATAATTGTTGTCCATAATGCACTTGGCACTGCAACTTGAAACTCTCCTTATGGCCAGGTGCAATCCTATACCTTGGCAGAGGCCAGACACCAGCACCAACATGAGAAGTACGAAGTGATTTATGATGGTTCGAAATTCCTTTCCCTTGTGATACGTGCACCCCGATGTTTATAGCAGCATTATTGACTATGGCCAAATTATGGGAAGAGCCCAAATGTCCATCACTTGATGAATGAATAAAGAAGATGTGGTATATACATACAAAAGAATATTACTCAACTATAAAAAAGAATGAAATCTTGCCATTTGGAACAACATGGATGGAGCTAGAATATATTATGCTAAATGAGATAAGTTAGAAAAAGCCAAATACCGTATGATTTCACTCATTTGTGGAATTTAAGAAATGAAACAAACAAGAAAAGGGGGAAAAAAGAGAGAGAGAGAGAGAGGCAAACCAAGAAACAGACTCTTAACCATAGAGATTAAACTGATAGTTACCAAAAGCTGGACAGGTCGGGGAATGGGTGAAATAGGTGATGGGGAGTGCACTTGTGATGAACGCCAGATGCTGTATGGAAGTGCCGAATCACTGTATTGTACACCTGAAACCAATATTACACTGTATGTCAACTAATTGGAATTTAAATTAAAAAAAAATCAGAAAAAAAATGACACATTAAAAACAAATTGTGATATATCAATACCAGTGGAATATTACTCAGAAAAAAAAGTATTAAACTATCCATACATATAAGTAAAAAAAAAAGGAAGGGCCTTCAGTGGCTCAGTCAGTTAAGTGTCCAAGTCTTGATCTCAGCTGAGGTCATGATCTCACTATGAGATCGAGCCCCAGCCAGACCCTGCTTGGAATTCTCTCTCCCCTCTCTCTCTGTCCCTCCACACCCATCTCTCCCTCTCTCAAAATAAATAAATAAATAAATAAATAAATAAATAAATAAATAAATAAATAAATAACATTTTAAAAAAAGGGGGCACCTGGGTGGTTCTGTCGGTTAAGCATCAGACTTTGGCTCAGGTCATGATTTCACAGCTTGTAAGTTCAAGTCCTGTGTTGGGCTCTATGTGTCTTAGTTGGCCCACCTCAGAGCTATTCACTGACTTAATTCTTTCTGAATTCTGGATTACCAAATATTCTGCCTGATTTCTTCTCATTCAGGTCTAGGTGCAAATGAAAAATCCTCTAAAAGACTTCTTCTGACTTTCCTATCCAGAACTGTCACTTATCATATTTTGTTTTATCTCTTCATAGCATTTATCACTATGTGTAATTATTTTATCTATGTATTTATCTATCAACATTTTTATGCTGTATCATTTCCCACAGTGTAACTTGCAGAAGAGCAGACTTGTTCTCTGTTGGAGAACAAAGTTTGGAACAGTACTACGTAACTGTCTTCAGTAGTATGTACTCAGTAAATACGTGTTTCCTGTGTAAAGAAATAAACTTATCATGTATATGTATACTGTTGATTGTTTCCTTTGCTGTGCAGAAACTTTTTCTTTTCTTTCTTTCTTTTTTTACTCATTTTTATTATTTTTTGAGAGACAGAGACAGAATGTTAGCAGGGAAGGAGCAGAGACAGAGGGAGACACAGAATTCAAAGCAGCCTCCAGGCTCTGAACTGTCAGCACAGAGCCCGATGTGGGTCTTGAATCTACAAAACAAGATCTTGACCTGAACCGAAATCAGACGCTTAATTGACTGAGCCACCCAGACACCCTTATTTATTTTTTTAGGTTTATTTATTTATTTTGAGAGAGAAAAAGCATGAGTTAGTGAAGGAGAGAGAAGAGAGAGAATCCCAAGCAGGCTCCACACCGTCAGCACAGAGCCTGACATGAGGCTCAAACTTACAAATCATTAGGTTATGACTTGAGCAGAAATCAGAAGTCGGACGCTTAACCAACTGAGCCACCCAGGTGCCGCAAAACTTTTTATTTTGATGTAGTCCCAATAGTTTGTGTTTGCTTTTGTTCCTCGCCTCAGGAGACATGTGTAGGAAGATGTTATGGCCGATGCCAGAGAATTTACTGCCTTTGCTCTCTTCTTCTTCTTTTTTAAAAAATTTATTTTAATGTGTATTTAGTTTTGAGAAAGTGAGAGAAAGGCAGAGCATGAGCAAGGGAGGGTATATAGAAAGAGAGATACACAGAATCTGAAGCAGGCTCCAGGCTCTGAACTGTCAACACAGAGCTGGTTGTGGGGCTTAAATTCAACGAATCATGAGATCATGACCTGAACCGAAGTCTGATACTTAATCTACTGAGCCACCCAGGTGCCCCTGCCTTTACTCTCTTCTAAGATTTTTATGGTTTCG
The DNA here is from genome assembly GCA_030068075.1 of Paguma larvata. Lineage (NCBI taxonomy): Eukaryota > Metazoa > Chordata > Mammalia > Carnivora > Viverridae > Paguma > Paguma larvata. Next base: position 50,787,706 of record CM057840.1, on the reverse strand, counting down.
AGTCTCACATATTTAGGTCCTCAATCCAGTTTACTTGTGTGTATAGCTTAAGAAAGTAGTCCAGTTTCATTCTTTCGCATGTAGCTGTCCAGTTTTCCCAATGCCATTTGGTGAAGAGACTGTCTTTTTACCATCACATGATCTTGCCTCCTTTTATCAAACATTAATTGACTATAAATCATGGGTTTATTTCTGGGCTTTCTTCTGATCCATTGATCTACGTGTCTATTTTTGTGCCGGTACCATACTATTTCGATTACTACAGCTTTGTAGTATATCTTGAAATCTGGGATGGTGGTATCTTCAGTTTGGCTCTTTTTCAATATTACTTTGACTATTTGGGATTGTTTGTAGTTCCATACAAATTTTAGGATCGTTATATTTCCATGAAAAGTGTTGTTGGTATTTTGATTAGAATTGTATTAAATCTGTAGATTGCTTTGGATAGTATGGACATTTTAACAATAATTGTTCTTCTAATCCATGAACATGGAATATCTTTCCATTTGTTTTTGTTGTTTTTAATTTCTGTTATTAATGTTTTATGGTTTTCAGAGTACAGGTCTTTCACCTCCTTGGTTAAGTTTATTCCCAGGTATTTTATTATTTTCTGTGCAGTTGTAATTTGGATTGGTTTTTAATTTCCCTTTCTGTTATTTCATTATTATTGTATAGAAATGCAATGAATTTCTATATATTAATTTTGTATCCTGTGACCTTACTGATGTCACTTATCAGTTCTAGTAGTTTTTTGATGGAGTTCTTTAGGATTTTCTATTATATATTCTAGATATATAATATTATATCATCTGTAAATAGTAGTAGTTTGACTTCTTTCTTACCAATTAGGATGCCTTTTATTTCTTTTTCTTATCTGATTGCTGTTGCTAAGACTTCCAGTATTGCGTTGAATAGAAGTGGTGAGAGTGGATGTCCTTGTTTTGTTCTTGACCTTAGTGGAAAACCTCTCAGTTTTTCTCCATTGATTACGATGTTAGCTGTGGGTTTTTCATATATGCCTTTAATATGTTTGAGGTATGTTCCCTGTATACCTACCTGTTGGTGGTTTTCATCATGAGAAGATGTTGTATTTTGTCAGATGCTTTTCTGCATCTATTGAAATGATCATGTGATTTATATTCTTTTGTCGATGTGATTTGTTAACATTGAACCACCCTTCCGTCCCAGGAACAAATGCCACTTGATCGTGGTGAATGATTTTTAAAAGTATTGTTGGATTCAGTTTGTTAATATTTTGTTCAGGATTTTTGCATCCATGTTTACCAGAAATATTGACCTGTAGGTCTCTTTTTTTTTTTGTAGTGTCTTTACCTGGTTTTGGAATTAGGGTAATGCTGGCCTCATAGAATGAATTTGGAAGCTTTTCTTCCTCTTCAACTTTTTGGAATAGTTTGAGAATAATAGGAATTAACTCTTCTTTAAACATTTGGTAGAATTCATATGTGAAGCTGTCTAGTTCTGGACATTTATTTGGGGGGGGATTATTTTGTTATTGATTCAGTTTAATTGCTGATAATTAGTCTGTTCAAATTTTCTATTTCTTCCTGATTCAATTTTAGAAGGTTATATGTTTCTAGAAATTTATCTATTTCTTCTACATTGTCCAATTTGTTGGTATATAATCTTTCATTCTATTCTCTTATAATCCTTTGTATTTCTGTGGTGTCAGTTATTACTTCTTCTCTTTCATTACCGACATTGTTTATTTGAGTCTTCTCTGTCTATCTCTATCTCTTTTTTGAGTCTGGCTAAAGGTTTATCAATTCTGTTGATCTTTTCAGAGAACTGGTTCCTGGTTTCATTGATCTGTTTTATTGTTATTTTTGTTTTTTGGGGTTTTTTTTTCAGTTTCTATTTCATTTACTTCTGCTCTAATATTGATCACTTCTTTCCTTCTTACTTCTACTGGCTTTGGGTTTTGTTTCTTCTTATTTTCTTCTTTTTCTAGCTCTTTTAGCTGTAAGATTAGGTTGTGTATTTGAAATTTTTCTTGCTTCTTGAGGAAGGCCTTTATTGCTATAAACTTCTCTCTTGGAACATGTTTTGCTGCACCTCAAAGATTTTTGACCGTTGTGTTTTCATTTCCATTTGTCTCCATGTATTTTTCAGACCCATTCATTGTTTAGTAGCATGTTATTTAACCTCCATGTATTTGTGTTCTTTCCAGGTTTTTTCTTGTGGTTGATTTCCAGTTACACGGTGTTGTGGTCAGAAAAGATGCCTAATGTAATTTCAACCTTTTCGAATTTGTTGAGACTCGTTATGTGGCCTAATATGTGATCTATTGTGGAGAATGATTCACGTGCACCTGAAAAGAATATGTATTCTTGCTGCTTTTGGACAGAATGTTCTGAATATATCTGTTAAGTCTATCTGGTCAATGTGTCATTCAAAGCCACTGTTTCTTTATTGATTTTCTGTTTCGATATCTATCCATTGATGTAAGTGGGGTGTTAAAGTCCCCTACTACCCCTATCAATTATTTGCTTTATGTTTTTTTATTATAGCTGCTTTATGTTACTGAATGCTTCTATGTTGGGTGCATAAATATTTATAATTGTTATATTTTCTTGTTGGATTATTCTTTTTATGAGTAAATGAGTAAATAGTGTCCTTCTTTGTCTCTTGTTACAGTCTTTGTTTTAAAGTCTATTTTATTTCTACCTTGGGTTTCTTTTCACTTCCATTTGCATGATGAATTCTTTTCCATCCCTTTACTTTCAATTTGCATGTGTCTTTAGGTTGGAAATGAGTCTCTTGTAGGATGGAATGTTGCTTCACTTTTTTTATCATTCAGTTTCCTCACCTGTAATATGGGGATTAAACTATGTCATAATAATTACTAAATAAGTGAAAACATTGTAAAAAAGTGCTGGGCACAGTGAGTTTCCCATCAATGTTAGCTGTTCTTTCTTATGGACTAGCTTTTCTGAGTAGAATGTGGTAATCATGATAGTTTTATACTCTTCCCATATCAATTTTATCAACTAATTTAATAAACAAATTTTTCATCTCCTAAGTATGTGCCAGCCATGAATTCTGCATAAAGTCATGTGCATGTGAACTGAAATTAAAAAATTGATTTTCCTATGAGAGCCTGTATATTGAGGTTTCATGTATTCGTGCTGGACTCATTGGAACCAGAAGATGCTGGGGCTAAAGGAACACAGGCTATAGTTCTGGTTTTGTTCCCACCACTAATTGACTGCATCATTGTAGCTTCTTGCTTCTCTCTGACCCTTGCATTGCTCCTTTATAAAGCTGGGGGCTATAGCAATTGGACTGGATACGTTTTAAGTTCTCTCCAACTCTAAAACTCCAACGTTACATGAGCAATGTCCTCCATTTCTGTCTCCTTGTGCATGCCTGGAGGATGTGACGTGAAATGTTGCAGGCAGTGGGGCCATAGTATCATGGACTGGCTCAATGGGCAAGTCCACTTCATAATGTACATCTTTCATAAAATCTGAATAATATTCTAAAGTAACACTTGTTCTCAACTTTACAAGGTAGTCATTTCCATAGTTGACAACGAGGAAAAAAATGGAAAAGGACCAGAAGAATGAGTTAGTGTATTTACAGTAGTAAGAATACTTCCTCAAACATGTTTGGTGCCCAAAAGTCAAGGTGAGTGTCTGTCTCCTGAGATTTTCCTTATAGAATTATAGGAAAGCACCCCTTGAAAATCTGCCCCAAGCAACCCTTCCCATTGGCCTGCTGTCCTAAATATTGTCCTGCCTCCTTGATGAAGTGGTCTGACCCCTTTGACAAGAGTTCCCACAACCATCTCTTCACGCCTTGTTGGTTTAGTTTCGCATGATGGATGGCATGACACACAGTCAGCAGGGCTGTTGGTACCTGCTCTGTAAATGACTCTGGTATCAGGTCGCCAAAGGCAAAGTGACCATCTCTCAATTCTGGCTGAGCATTTTGACTTCAGGTTTTCAAGTATGGAAGGAAGTGATTTATGAGACACAAAAAAAGCATAAATGGCCTTCCATTCCTTTTTGACAAGGAAAGACTCCCTGTATAACCCCCAACCCATGTTTCCTTTGCAGAAGAAAACTGCCTTAGAAGGGAGGGCTTAGCACCCCTCCCCCATCACAAAAACCAGACGGGGTCTACTCCAGGTCATTTTGAGTGCGTTTGGACCTGGCCAATAGATGGCCCATCGGAGTGATTAGGATGTGCCATGTTGGTCTAAGGTGAGTCATTCTCATTTATTCCAGCTTAGTAGTAGTGCTGCAGGTAATAATCTCATCACCAGGAGAACTGGTTTTGAGACTGGAATGAAGTCATCATTTACATAAGAAGATAGTGCTAGAAGATACAGGAAGATAATCCTGTGTTCACTGGCTAATGCGTAATAGATATCTGGTCTTTCCTAGATTCCCCATGGGTGCCATAGAGACTGAGTGCCCTTCTGAACCATATGAGTTTCATTTGCAAGGTGAAGTTCAAAGGTAAGATGAGACTTGGGAATATGTTGAGGGTAGGATGACACATGATTCTGGTTTGTCCAGTGTTAAGGAGTTTCCTGGGATATAGTGCATTTTAGTACTAAAGCCTGAACAGTCCAAGGGGACACAATACTTCCAGTACTAAACCCTGGACATTCCTGGACAAAAGTGAGACAAGTTGGCCTCATTACCTGGAGGTGAGGATCTAGAAGGATTTGGGATGGAGTGTAGTATGACCCTGGGTTGGAGTGACAATGCCACTAATTTTTTTTTAATTGAATTGAATTTGAATCAGCAAGTAGCAAGGCTGAGCAGACTGACCATTGTGCCATAAGTCCAGTAGCCTTTTTGTGAGCCTGCTTCTGGCTGGAATTTTTCCTTCGGGCAAGAATGAAACTCCTTCTAGAAGTGCAAAGAGAGTTACACCAACAAATCATGTCAGCACTGTGCCTCGTGGGCAACCCCCACAGTATTTGCATCAAGTTGGACACATAGTAGTTGGTAACTGCATCTTTGGCAATTGTCAAAAGTTTTGATTCTGTTTGAACTTGTTTCTTCTTGCTCTGACCCTCCCATGCAGAGGTGAGAGTGGTCTATATTTCCTTGAGTGACATTACTTTAGAGGAAAAAAATGAAAAGATGCCTTAGATTTTTATAGTCATTCATAACTGTTATTAGTGAATGAGGAGTACAAAACCACGTAGGGTTTGAAAAATATTTCAGACACCTTTTCAGACACACAAGGCTTGAAAAACAGAGCAAATTCCAGAGACTAGCTTTTCCGTTCTAAAGGGAGGGGACATTCTTCTGAAGGTTATGCAATTGATACTTTCTTGATTTATTTGGCCTGGACTCATCTAAATGTTACTTTGTAAGACATACTAACTGCATGAGAAGCAACTTGAGATTTAAAATAAGCTTTTAAAAGGTCTCCTGGCCTTAAGAGCAGGGAGTGACATATCACTGAACACAAGTCTGCTTTAACTTCGCAGGTTTGCTTTTCATTTAGGGGGGAAAAAAAAAGACACTGAGGCTGCTTAAGTAGATCCTAAACTTTAGAAATATCTCTTCTCCAAGACTCAGATCGAGTCCAGATGAAGGGGAGTCTATTCTAATACTTTTCACTGAGCCCTTTGCATCCCAGTCAACAGAAATGTCTCCTGAATGGAAATATACAGATTCAAGAGACAGAGTCCCTCATGCTCTTTAACAGGCTCTGAAACTAAAATATCCAGACCCCATGGAAATATTATGGTGTCATGACTTAGAGCAAGTCTCTGGTGCCCTGGGTTCAAATCCCAGTTTTGCCACTAACCAGCTCTGTGACTCTGGGTTATTACACTTTTAGGCTTTTGTACCTCAGTTTCCTTGTCTGTAAAATGAAAATAAGAGAAGGACTTTTCTCATAGGATCCTTACGAGGAATAAATGAGTTAATAGATATGAAGCACTGAAAAGAGAGTCTGGCAAAGGTGCGCCATGGAAGGATGACTTCTTAGCCGACAGGAAAATCATTTGAGGAATTTGAGTTCTTGAATCCGTTAGATCGGAATCTCTTAACTTGATTATTTTCAGTCCCGGGTGGACATTAAAATCATCTGGGACACTTTTGAAAGTTCTGCTGCGCCGGCTTTACCCCAAGCGAGTTCAATCACGAAGTCTGGGGTCGGAGCCCAGAAATCTGCATTTCCAAAAAAAAATTTCCAGCGTGAGATGGCCACGCACAAGGCGTTGAAAACTGCTTTTCTCAGCGAACGCTTGAAAGCCAGTGTTTTAAAGGGGTTTTGCCTGCCGTCTGTCAAGATGGTTGTGCGTGTGTTTAATCCTTTGATCTTATAACATTTTCACGATTTATTCATTATTTAGAAGTTTCCAGTGGGCCTGTGTCATTCCGTCTGTAGCTATAATTTTTCTGGTGTGAGGGTGGCCCTTGGTTGCCATTCACACTCCCGTACCTAACACATGGCCGATGCATTAGAGTGGTGTTGGTGAGAAATTGTTGACTTTTGCCAACTCTCTCCAAGATCACAAGAACCTTTTTAAGGTGAAGAAGGCGGTGTCGGGAGAAGCACCACTCAAAAGAGTGTGTGCTACACGGGGGTCACTGTCCACCCGAGGTGTGCCATTGTAGGTTTCGTTTCCTTAGAAGACTGCTCTTTCCAGTCCCTGCCTTGTTCTCTTTGTCCAGATGTTCCAACGAGATCGCTTGGGGGGCTTCAGGGAACGAGGACCTGCAGCCATCGATGGTGTCCAAGTGTTCTGATGCCAGCCTTCTGGGTAGGAACTTCTGATCCCTAATGTGGCTGTGTGGCCCTCAGCTTGCAGCTGAACAGTAGCCATTCTAATCCAGAATAGAGGCATGACTATCTCGACTTCACATACCTGTTGTAAAGCTCCAACACGATCACGTATGTGAGAACGTCACATAATATGTACTGGACGTGCTATTTTTTTTTTTTATGAGATCCTGGACACTCCCATTTACTGCCTTCTAGGGTGGTTGAGAACAAAGAAGACATCTTTATTATTTGATGAACAAAAATATATGTATATATATATTTACAGAGGGCCCAATAAGCCAAGGGACTTCAGGTGCAATTATTGGGTGACCTGGATAATATCCATTGCTTACGTAAATGGTAGAAAGTCTGAATAATCCACAACAGTGGTTTCTCGTATGGATTGTCAAAAAGAAAACATCGCAGCAGTAAATCCGAGGAGGCCAGACATTCCCAGCGTTACCACCCCTTGCCTAATTTTCCTGGGAAGTTTCCTCGCAGGAGCTCACAGCAGCTTGGCACAACTGTACGCAGTCCCTAGAGAGGGGCGGTGTGGAGAGAGAGATGCACAGAGGGAGGGAGGGAAGGGGGGAGGGAAGAAGGGATAGAGACAGAAAAGGAAAAGAAAAAGAAAGCCCTAAAGCAAGGAGGAAACCCTCACACCAGTCCTGCAGGAAACTAGCAATCAAGGCATTAGCAGCCAAAAAGGTTTTCTCGTGGAGGGGGAGTTAATGGATTTATATTAGTTGTGGTTATCTGGATTTCAGATTGACACCATAAATATTCAAACTCTGAACTCAGCTGGATGCAGCCGCCACTGACTTTTCTGTGACCTAGCTGGAAACTTTAAATCAGCTGTCTCCTTGACTTTCAAGGGAATGACATGCTCCAAATCCATGAGATAGCATCTCCTCGGTGTTTTATTACCTCCAGAGGACCTCGGTTCAGTATGGTCTGTAGCTACAGCCTCTCCTCTGAATGCCGAGTCTGGTTAAGATCGCTAAATCATAAAGTAGTCTGTGCTGGAGTAGAGATGGCCTCACTGTGGGCCCAGACAGAGCTATTCTACGCAACATACTCAGTGAACTGGACCCAATGCCGACCTTGCACACAGCGTTCATGGACTGACATGTTCTCCGTCCATGGCTCCCTCTATTCAGGAGGTCTTTCCCAGGTTCTTTCTTCCTCATTTTCTTCTCGTGTTTATTTGTCCTTGGGAGACAGTTTCACAGGGCTTCAACACCAGTACAGGCGACATTGTCTTCTCAATATGTTGCGAGCTGCTTCTGGTTCCTACACTCAACAGCTAGCAGAAGCGACGTCCTCTTCCAGAAATGGAGTCTGAATCTCTCTCCGGTTCACTTCATAGGAAACATGAGGACTTTGATGATGGGGTGGGGGGCACAGCTCCCCCCAACACACAATATTTCAGGGATTGGGGAACCTTCCACCAGCAACAGGCATCCTTTTGCTCCATGACAAATTGTGCTGAAGGTTTGACAACACCAAATCCATCATAAGGATCGGGCCAGCTCCTTCTCTCTGTCAGAGTAACAGATGTGGCAGCAGCCACAATGTCAATAAAGGTTATGTCCTGCTTCAGAGAAAAAGAGGCCAAAACACCATTTAAGTAATTGCTTGGGGGGAAAAAAAATCAAGCTATCCTTCTAGGCAGGCGATGGCATTATCAGGAAGCCTCCACACACAGGCTGCTTCTGCCTTCCTTTCCCCAGTGAGTTGAAAGTTATTATCAGAGGAAGACATGCAGGTCTATTACCAAGAGAAAGGGCAAGGCATGCAAGCTGACTTCAGAGGTCCCATCTACTCAGTGTTTGGAAATCCACCAGGAGCCCCTGTTCTACCTTGTGACCCAGCCTATAATATACCCCAGATGTTATAAAACTTTCTTTGGCTATTTGATATAAGGGGGGTGGGTCTTTAAAGTGAAATCAGCACAACGTTCACATGCTTTATATTTCGATACTACTAAATTCTGAATTTTCCATGAGGTATCCTAATTTTTTTTCTGTGGTGAGGGCCTCTAAATATCCTAGCCCTAGCTAGAGTATTCGAGGAGAAAGACTAGCATGATAAGTGGGACTGCCAGGAAGATCAGTGCAGCGGGAGTGGAAACGTGGAGGCAGAGAGTGGCAGGGATGGAGGTAGAAAGATAATCCAGAGAAACCAGGGGCCCACCGCTCTACGACAGCGCTGGCTAACCCGCCACCTGGGTTCCCGCGGTGACGTGGCTCTCCTGCACAATGATCAACAGGAAAGTAACAGGATCGTACCTGCATCTCAGATGAATCACTCTGACGGCTGTGTGAAAGATCAGCTAGAGAAAGAGAAAAAAAAAAATGGAGGCAGACAAACCAGTTAAAAGGATGTTTGAATTCGACTGGGTCCAATATAATACCTGTCTGAACCAAGGCATTGGTAGTAAAGATGGAAAGAAGCAATCCTTGAGGGGTAAAAGTAACCGAGATGTTGAGTCGTTAGACACCAGGGTGGAGGAAGAAAGTCTCCATCCATGACAAAGTCCTCGTTTCTTAGTCTGGGTGACCGGGGATAAGGTGGTACCACTAGCTGAGATGAAGAACACTGGAAAAGGAGCCAGTTGGGGAGAACGGATGAAGAGCTTAGCCCTGGGCGGATTCAGCTTGAATCTGGTGGAACAGGACCAACCCCACTCCTGCTAATCAGTTGCCTCAGTTACCTGTCTGTCGTTATTACTGGAGAGAAAGTTCCATTTCTGTGGTAGAGCTACGTGTTTGGAGTACGGTGTTACACACAGTCCTCTAGTCAACATTTTGGAAGATGGTGTGTGGTTGGAATTCCAAAGACAGTGCATTCCCATCTGAGCCTATCAAATTCTAAACCATTTTTTTAAAATGTTAATTTACATATTTTAAAAGAGAGAGGGACAGAGAGTAAGCAGAGGAAGGAGAGAGAGAGAGAATCCCAAGCAGGCTCCACACTGTCAGCAGGGAGCCTGAAGCAGGGCTCAAACCCACGAACCGTGAGATCATGTCCTCAGCTGAGACCAAGAGTCAGACACTTAATGACTTAATGGACTGAGTCACCCAGGCGTCCCATGAATTCTAAACCATTCTAAACCCAGGACTCAGTTGTGACTTGCTGTAGCTTAATACAGCCTAGGTTCATAGCTCATAGTTGTGACTAATATAGCTTAATGTTCCTAGGAACATGCTAGGAATCTTGGAACACTCTGGAAAATAAGACATAACACCAGGTAATTGAATTCTGCAGAAACTTATCTCACTTGTAGATTAGTGGTTTGACATCATACCAAGTCTTTAAAATAGATTCTGGAGAAATTCTAGTGTCGACTCCCTTGGTCATCTAAATTATCTTGGATACAAAAGGCAAACACCTATTTAAGTTAAGGCAACAAGTGAAGTGTTTCATTTCTGCAATCAAACAGCAAGGAGCGCGGAGGGCAGTTGGCCCGCAGGGGTAACCGGAGCCTGGGCTGCGGACTCCATCGGCTTCTCTCTTTTGCCTTCTTTCCCATTTGTGTCTTTTTGTCCCTGCTTCATTTTCTCAGATCACCTTTCTCCAAAAGTTGGAAATGTGTCCATCGGCAGATCCCAAGCTGGCATTTAAAACCCTTCCACTCAAGGGAGACCTCATATCTTCCCATGGTTTCGACCAGAAGAACACCAGGGCATGGGGAGTGGACTGTTCCGACCCCGCTTGGTAGAATCACACATTTGAAGGGTAGGGAATCAAGATTTGCCTGTCCAGAGGGGGTGCTGCTCTCAGAAGAAAGGAGCTACACCAGATAAAGCAACAGATGCAGGTTGTGACGCTGTTATAAACAATATGCAAAGCCTTGTGCGTGCCATGCCTTCCCGAAGTTTCGCATAAGGGCAATGAGAGTTTATTATGCAGGCGCTGAGCTAAACCTCACTCTGAGGGTATGAAATCGGTCAGGAACCATTACTGTACCCCCTACTCTGATTCATGACTCACTCCCCTGTGCTCCCATAGCATCGAATGTGTGCATCTGGTAAACCACTTAATACACGGCCTTGGAATTATTATTTATGTGCCTGTCTTCATCTCTAGACTGTGAGCTTTCTGAGATCAGTGACTATGTCTTCATCACTTTTATATGCCCGGTTCCTGGCACAGATTTTGGCACCCTATTTCAGTGGCATTTTAGCTCCTGCTAAAGAGGAGGGAAAAAAAAAACCCTAACTATTTCTTGGTTTGAAAGTCTGTTCCCAAGTCACGGAAGCAGCATGTCTTTCAAACAACAGTATGGGGGGAAAAAGTTTTGCCATTGCAATGCAGAGAGAGAATGCCATCGAAGAGTCAGATTACTTCTGAAACTCACAGCCGTCCTCCCGAAGTGACCCTGAAGAGCTGTTTGTTGATGGATTGGAAAAATGGAATGGGAGAATAGTAGTAGCCTGTCTTATGTATTTCATTCATGGATAACGATAATATTGTGTGTATATAAACGTATTAATAAATTACTGCTTAGACAGTATTGTGTTTGGAACTGCGCAGGGGTCAGAAGAGGAGGAAACGGTTTGTGTGTGGTGCTATTTACACTCTGCTCATTCCCTCCCGCAAACAGCATGAGATTGTGAATCTGTTGGCCGGTGCGGTCCAGAATGCGGCTGGTGAGCGTGGCCCATTAGCAAAGCTTGTCACGCTGCGGATCACACAGTGAGTTGTCCTCCCCAGCAATATCCCATAATCAACACCAAATCCTGAAAGAAACTGCTACATTCCAGCAACTTCACTTGACTTTTAGCTATTTTCTGCCACTCCTGGCCCTGGCATGTCTATACTAAGAAGAGGGTTTGGGGGAAAATGAGAAACTCTGGTGAGGCTTTTGCAATATCGTGGTCTTTTTAAAGGGACCACCTCCCTCCTTCTTTCTCCCTCCAGAGCATCGACGCTAGGAAATGGCTTTTAATTGATCAATGGACTGACTCCTACTCCGCCACCGAGCTTGTCATGTGCAAGAGCAACGCTGAGGATGAAAAATCTAGCCATATGCAGATTCCTAGTTTTGTTCCCAAAATAACTCGTGGTGTTGTTGGCTCCTTTTCCTCATCTAGTTACCATCTGGGGGTTGTGTGTGCCTGTGTGCGCGCGGGCGCGGGCAATAATACCTCCTTCCCGCAATCTGCCAGGCGCGCACATCCTCCACCGACCTCTCCCGCGCTCCTAATACTCACTGAACCAGGGAGGTGGCAAGGATTTCAGAGAGAATGAAAAGGTCCAGTCTCGGCCTTCCTGCCCGAGATTTTGCATATACTTCGTGCCGGCCTAAAAGAGAGGAAACGAAGGGTTGAACTGCAAGCAGGGACCCGGGAGACTGGTACCAATAGGAATTCATTTGTGAACGACTTGGTTGTCTGCAGCTCCGTGATGCTTAAGCCAGCCCTTCAGGACACGGGGGCTGCAGCCACTTTTGCACGAGCTGAACAACTTACTCAAAGATGCCCCGTTTCCTTTTCACTTCAGGAACTTATTTATTTCACATCCCTTTGGTTTAGAAATGACCAGGGCATTGAACTAATTAAAAAAATAATTTAATATGGAGGAGTAAATCCTACCCAAGCGGAGACCTTGTCAGCCAATTTCAATCTGGAGTGCAACCTTAGAACAGACTAGTAAATCTCCTGTAATAGGGGCTTCCACATCCAGTATATCATGGAATGCTTTGCATACTTGTCAGGAAGCACAATTCACCTCGCCGACTGTTCTCACAAACTTCCTGAAACATGAGGGGCTCGCTGTATTAATGGGGGGCCGAAAGGTCCCGGGAAAGGGAGGCTGGGTCCGGCACTGACCATGCAAGGAAAGCAGGGCTTACCCTTGGGAAGCCGAAGGGAACTAGGGATTCGATGGGAGTGAAAAATGGAAGTAGGGGACAAGGCAACCAGACACCGCTCTGCCTGCTCCTCTTTCCTGCGTGAAGCACGTTGACTCACACAGGAAGCAGGTGGCCTAGCCTGTGGTCATGTACCCCGGAGAACAGGTCAAGGAAAGGACAAAGGAGCCATCATGCAAACGAAGACCTGGAGGAGGACCCCAGGAGAGGCTTTATGATTAGTACCGCTACTTGGGGTGAAAAGAATGAGAAATAGCAGGCTCCCTCCTGGCTGTGTTGGTGTGAAATGAACTATTTCTGTTAGGTTTTCCTGTGCCTCCGGAAAGAGAGAACTCACGGAGCACCCCGGCTGGGCCACCCTGAGGAGACAGTGGTGCGGGCAGTGGCTGTAGTGATTTGGGGTTATAAATGCTGAGAAAGCCTCTGTGACCCTAAATTTCTATTTGTAATGTTAAAGGTACCCCATTCCCGGGGCGCCTGGGTGGCTCTGTTGGTTAAGCCTCCAACTCTTGATTTCAGCTCAGGTCGTGATCTCACTGGTCATGGGTTTGAGCCCCACATTGGGCTCCTTGCAGACTCTGCGGAGTCTCGTTGGAGTCTCTCTATCTGCCTCTCCTCCACTCTTTCTCTCTCCTGAAATAAATAAACTTTAAAAAAAAGTACCCTATTCTAGACCGGAGTCTTTTGGCGAAGCGTTTGTCCATGCTAAGGAAGGGGTGAGGAGAAAAGCTGAGTAGTTGGTGAGTTAATTATGTTTTAAAACTTTCCCTGATGTAGAGAGTAAGTCGTGGAAGAGAAGGGGAAAGGACGCCCAAGCCTGAGTATCTGAGACAGAAGAAAGGGACGTTCTTGACAGACCAGGTGGAGTGAGATTTCCAGTCCACTTCCCAGTTTCCCTTCCCAGATCCCAGATGTGGATCTGGTGAGACGAGGCGACAGAAATGAACATTTCCGGATTTCATCCTCATTCTGCTGGTGATCCTTGGCACTCATGGTTCTTTTCTGCACATTGCCTCAGCTTCCAGACATGGAAAAGGATGTCTCTCTCATTTTTATTTACCTCAAAGGAAGCGACTGGGACCAGCCTTAAAAGATGAGATAATGGCCTCTGGTTTCATTGATCTCGTATATAATCGTAATCAGAGAATAACCATATGGACCTGGACTGTGTGCCAGGGCCCTAATAGTGCAGGCGTCATTTCAGATTTGAGCCGATATGCAGGGGTTTTCAGTCACACCAGGCATCATGTGACTAGCAAACATTCAATTTCCGAGGAAGTCACTGAGATGAAATAGGTTTCCAAATCCACACCATTATTCATGAAAATGTCATTTCTCCTTGGAAATTTCCAGTTCAAGGGAAAATGATGCACGGTCATAGGGTAAAGAAAGCAAAATCAGATACCAATTTCTCCTCCAAAGAGTGTGGTAGATGACTTCTGAGGTGTTTGACTTATCATTAGAATTTCAGGCTGATGGGGCCATGATGGTTTTATTTGGGGGGCAAAATCACTCTTTAATATTAACGGAGTGTGGCACAATAAATCCTACAACTCACACTGAACATATGATTTAGCTTTGACCATAACCAAGAAATCACAAACACAGAGATTTATCTCCGCGATGTTTTGACCTCCTGCTCAGGAAGTCGCATGTTGTATGGATGGAGATCCCAGACCCCATGCTCCGTGCAAGGTACAGGGTCAAGACGGACATGAGTCTTCAGTCACGAGGACCTGCAGGCCTTCTCAGGGGCATATGTGTTCTCACATATTTTTCTCCTGGGTTCGATGATCCTCACCTTATCCATTATTTTCTCTGAAGAATGCCAAAGAATAGGGCTCAAAGAGAAAAGATCAGAAGCTAATCATCAGTAACTTGAAGAGCGGAGGGTGAGTCTTTCCCATGAATTCTGTGTAAATTTTATACTATTAACCTGATGCCTTTCTTAGGATAAAATTTTAAGTCCTTAAGGATGATGTAGAGAAAAGTTAAAAGGGAGAGGGGGAAATCAGGGAGCAAACACGTACTTTGATGATGTATGACTAAAACTAAATTAAAAATTTTGCTTTCTAGTATGTGCTAGGCACCGATTCAGGACCTTTAGGGAATAAGAATATATTTATGATGAGTCATTGTTCCTCATGGACGCTTATGTCTTGTTGGGTAGAGATACTTACAAACATTAGAAAATATCCGACAGCAAAGGATTTAAATAGCATTTCTAGGCAACAGGAACAATGTTATTAAAGGGCATCTATGATTAATTACCGAACAAATTGTACAGACAATAATTGCTGAAATATTTAAGAGAAAGGAGAGATCCCTTTAGGCTAGACTTGGCAGGGACATTGTTAAGGAAGGAAAAAATAATATGCTTTAATTGACTCTTGCCAGGATGGAAATGATTTGGGTAAGTAGAGAGGAGTACTCTATCTCTTGATTATCAAAAGAAAGAGAAATAAATGACTATTCATCCCATAGCTATCTATTATTTTACAATAATCCCGTGGAATAGATATTATTATTTCCAGTTTATAAGAGAGGAAACCAAGGCTCATAGAAGTCAATTACTTTGCCGAAGCTAGCTATCAGAAATAAAAATATGGAATTTCACATCCAGCCAAGATGCAGTAATAGAGAACATATTTATCTTTTCAGCTTAAAAAAGCAGAAAATTATAAAAAACATATGAAAGAACTTTTTTAGTCATTAGACAGCAAACAATGCAGGACTGTGATCTCCGATAAATGAGAAACAAACAAATGAAGCTCTCTGTTACCCCACCTGGAGTTTCCGGGACATAGAATAGAATGGAAGAACCAAAATAGAACCTAGGAATCTTGAAGGGAAGCTCAAGTAACGAGAATATATGGAATAGAGTTTCAGAGAAGAAAGAATTTTACAGGGAGTATTCTGGAAATCTGCAGAGGGATCTCTTTGAGTCATTGATTGAGTAGTAATCTGTGGACACATGAGAAAAAAAATAAAGTACTTGTATACAGGCAAAGAACCATGGGCAAGTAGTATGCTGAACAATTCCTAGAGCTCGCAGAGAGTAGGGAATAGTTTGTATTTTCAAGAGCCAGAGTGGAAAGACCTCATAAAACATGGATCATTTGGCAGAGTACTCACAAAGGTATTGCCTTGTTAGTGGGAATAAATTAGCTCTAAAGAATGCCTTTGGCCTGCCTCAACAAAGTGTAAAAGTAAGACTCAAAAGGATCACACTAATAATAAGTAACTTAACTGCCTTCTAGGACAAAGTCCAAAACTATTTAAGGAAACAACAGCAAAAACAAAACCCAGCACTAACGACATAAAATTCACAATGCCTGGCATCCAAGCAAGAATGTGTAGGCACACACAGAAGCAGGGCACTATCAATAGAAACATTCAGAAAATAGAGGGAAATGGAAGTAGCAGTAAAAGATATTAAAACAGGTATCATATATAAGCTTCATCTGTTAAAGAAGGTAAATTAAATGATAAGAAGAAATAGAACTATATAAGAAAGACCCAAATGAAAATCCTAGAGATAAAAAATACAATATTAAAATTAAAAATAAATTCATTTTAATGGATTAACACCATAGAAGGCATTGCAAAAGGAAATGTTAATGGAGGTACATGCATAATAAAAGAAACTGATGAAAATGAAGTCCAGAAAGAAAAAGAGACCAAAAAGAAATAAAGAACAGAGCTTCGTTATTGTGTGACAATATCAAATAATCTAAAATAGATATAGGTGGATTCCTAAAAGTGGAAGAGAGAGGGGACAGAAAAATATGTCAAAAAATATATAATGCCCAGAACTTTTACAAATTTGATGAAAATTATAAACCCACATATCTAAAACGTTCATGAAACTCATACAGTATTAACTTTTAAAAATTCACATGAAATGACTAAGAGTTAAAAACCCAATATAAAGAGAAAAAGAAAATGTTTAAATGTAAAAATAATATTAAAACCAGCCAGGGGTTGCGGGGGGGAGATACATATGTACAAAGTGGAACAGTAACAGTAATAAGAATGATAGCTAGTTTCTCATTAGAAATAATGCAATGCAGAAGGAAAGGAAGCTCAATGGTAAGGAAATGTAAGATTTAAAGAATCAATTTTGAATCTATACTGAGTAAAAGTATTTTTCAATAAAGATGTAAAAAATTAATGTGGGAAGGGGGGAAAAAAGAAAGGGAAACAAACCACAAGAGACTCTTAACAATAGAGAACAAACTGAGGGTTGATGGAGGGAGGAGGGTGGGAGAAGGTCTAGATGGGTGATGGGTATGAAGGAGGGCACTTGTTGGGATGAGCACGGAGTGTCGTATGTAAGCAATGAATCATTGAATTCTACTCCTGAAACCAATATTGCACTGTATATTAACTAAAATTTAAATTAGAAAAAAATAAAATTAAAAAAGAAAAAAGGAAGATGTTGTAAGATACATACAAGATAAGAGAATCCACCCTCAATGAATCTGTACCTCAAGA
Organism: Paguma larvata; assembly: GCA_030068075.1. Taxonomy (NCBI): domain Eukaryota; kingdom Metazoa; phylum Chordata; class Mammalia; order Carnivora; family Viverridae; genus Paguma; species Paguma larvata. The sequence goes on along the minus strand of CM057840.1, from coordinate 50,770,572 downwards.
AAGGTTTAAAAAATTTCCTTAAGCAGAAGGAAAATAATACCAGATGCAATTTACAGCTTTACAAAGAAATAAATAGCACTGGATACATTAACATGTGAATAAATATAGAAGACATTTTCAACTTATCTTAATCACTGCAAAATATAACTGACTGTGTAAACTAAAAATAATAACAATGAATTTGGAGGTTTATAATTTACATCAGAGTAAAATCTATGAAAGTAAGAGTTGGAAGAGGGTAAATAAAAATATACTATCGTAAGGGTCTTAAACTATATGCAAAGTGGTATAATATAATTTGAAAGTAATTTGACAAGCTACAGACTTGTATTGTGAACCCTAGAGAAACCACAATAAAAAATAAAAGAGGTGTAACTAAAAAGCCAATACTGGGAGAAAATTTCCTAAATATACCCAAGTTTTTCAAAGAAGATAGGAACAGAGGAAAAGAGGAACAAATAACAGATTAAAAAAATAGAAAACAAACTGAAAACTAGAAATTAGAAAAAGAAAACCAGTTGTATTCCTAATTATATCAATGTGAATGGCTGCAATTAAAAGAGTTTGTCAGAATGGATTGAAAAAACAAACAAACAAAAAACCCAAAAGACCCAGGTAAATGGCTGTCTATGAGAAGGTATAGAGTATGACATAATAAAATAGTTTAAAAAATCATTAAAGAAATTAGGATGTCTTATTAGAAAATATTTCATTAATGCAAAATAAAGAAGTAAAGGAAGAACATTGGAGACAAAAAACAAACAAAAACATGAGATTTGTAGAAAGCAGTAAGTCCACTTGACCGACTCTCATACTACCGTATCTATTATATTACATGTAAATGGCTTAACCAATCCAATCAAAAGATAAGATGACCAGATTGCATAAGAAAACACAAGATCCAGATTTGTCCTGTCCACGGGAGACCTACTCTACACTCCTAGAAAAAAAAAAAAAGACTTGGAATAAAAGAATGGGAAAATATGTACTATTAAACATGAGGGCTTGGGTGACAATACTAAAATCAGACAAAATAGGCTTTGAAACAAAAAGGTTACTAAAGATATAGAGAGACCATTCGTAAAGATAAAAGGGTCAATCTATTAGGGAGCTGTAACTATTATAAGCACATACACACGTAACAACAGAACCTCAAAACATATAAAGCAAAAATTGACAGAATCCAAAGGAGAAATAGATAATTTTAACAGTGATAATTAGGGACTTCACTAATAGTTGGAGACCTCACTTTCAATAACAAATGGAAATACGCATACGATCAATAAGGAAATAGAAGACTCAAACAAAACTGTAAACCGATTAGAACCATCAGACATTCATGGAACACTCCAACCAACAAAGGCAGAATATACATTTTTCTCAAATGCACATGAAACATTCTCCAGGACAAGACCATGTCGTAGTTCATAAAACAAGTGTCTCGAACATGTATTATCTCGTTTCTAATTTTAGTCCTCTTGATAATTCTGTGAGTTAAGCCTGGCAATCACTAATTTCCTCATGTTACAGAAAAGCAAACTGAGGCTCAGAGAAGCTGCGGTGTGGTTTCTCATACCGTTCAGAAGAGAGAGTGTAGACACTTGCTCTCACCTCTTCTGATTCAATTCTCTAGAGCCCTGACTTGTCCTAGGAATTCGGAGATGAGGAAGGCATGGACGTGCCAGCCTCTCATCTTTCCTGCTGTCCCAGAATCCTAGAACGGTGAGATAAAAGAAGCAATTTCTTCTCTTGATGTTTTCTTGACAACAACAACAATAATAATAATTACAATAATAATGCTTTAAATGTGTTTAAAATCTGTATGTGACAAGGGTCCTTCACTTCCAGTTCTCATCATAACTAAAACCGAGAGAGAAGGCACTGGAGCAATTGTATTCATGTGGAAGATGATACGTAGCTACACTAGCTGATTCATAATAATCCCTGCACTATTTCAAGCAAATAACTGAAAGTATTGAAAATTTCAGAGCTACCACAGGTCCTCAGGAAGTTCTTATTTGTTCATGTTGAACTCCTGGCTACGGCACAGCTACCGTTGAAAGAAGGTCATGCAGGAGCTGGCTTGAGGACCAAGAAGACTCACAAAGTGTATCACCAGGAGATTTCTGGGGAGATGGATGATGCTTCTGGCGTCAGAGATGGTGAGGAGATTTTGCTTTGTTATTCCTGCAGGGGAGAGGGCTGGGTTGAATGTTTAATCTTCATTGCTACCTCTTAGCTAACTATGTCTTTGTTTTACATCCAAGATGTGTGTGTGTGTGTGTGTGTGTGTGTGTGTGTGTGTGTGTGTGTGTGTGTGTGTTTAAAGGATTCCATGGACAAAGAAATCCAAGGGTGCTTTCCACGGTGGGTCAGTTGGCTAAGCATCTGACTCTTGATCTCAGTTCAGGTCTTGATCTCCGGATGGTGAGTTCAAGCCCTGCATCGGGCTCCATACTCACTGGGCATGAAAGCCTACTTAAAGAACAAAACGAACAAAAAAACGACCATCAACAAAAAACACACAAATAAGTTCGGAAGACAGTAGGTTGCCGGAGTATTAAGAGGGTCTTGGGACCCCCAGGACTTATTCCTGGCAGCATTACTTACCACACGGAATCGCACTAGCCTAGTAATTGGCCAGTGCCAATTTTAAGCTCCTACAATCTCAGATTAGGTCTTTTACTCTCTGTGTCTATGCACCTAGTAAAGAAAAGGCACTGAGTAAATACTTGATGGTGATAAAAATAATGATCTCCACTGAAACAGGAAGAAATGCCTTGGTCTCTGCACTTGAGTCAAGATATTTGCATTCTGAAGACATCCATTCCTGGTCTGAACATTCAGGTGCTTATGAACGCCGTTCCCACATCCCTACTCCGCAGGCTCCCGGTCCAAATCCCCAAACTCCCAGGGGGCCTTTGGGCACCGCTGTGGAAGGGCTGCATGCTTGAATATTAAAGTCCTCTGCTCTCTCTCCAGCTTAACCCCGGCTTCTCAGAGCTGGCCCTCTGGGACCTCTCCAGCCTTTCAAATGACATCCAGGCAAACCGGGTTGAATTATGAAATCACACCATTACTAATATCAAATCCCAGACCTCGTATTTTAATATCATCTATGAAGTTCTGTCTAAAGACTAAGATTAATTTAATATGTAAAACAATAGATACCTCAAATTAATACAAAACATTGTAATACAAATGACTTTTATTCCGATTTGAATACAGCACACAAAGGCTATAAGTAAATTAGTTTTATTGATCTATATTCATAGAATTATTTAAATGTACCCTCTGGTACTGAGAGCCAGGGGTTTTTCTGATGCTTGCCATTAATGCATTTTTCATTAGTGGCTAGTGCTGGGAAGCCCAAATTTCATTTGGCTGCAAGAGATTAATTTCCTCTTGACAACCGTGGCCAGATTTAAAAAAAAGGGGGGGAGAGTTGAAACAGTGACCTGCAGGACAGTTCTCAGAACTATGAATTAGAAGACCAGGAAAACACAGATTTAAATATATATATATGTGTGTGTGTGTGTGTGTGTGTGTGTGTGTGTGTGTGTGTGTGTGTGTGGTGTGTTTCTTGACTGTGTATCTATGGGGAAGAAACAGAATTTTGAAGAGAAATAAATCAGAATCTATGGTTTTTGGCCCTGTCTCAGAATCTGTGTATGTCACAATCATTTATAATTGACAATTGCCCTCTTTTCAATCTCAGAAATATAAATAAAAAGGCATATAGACAATTAATTTCCAAATATTTTGGATCTATCATGTCCCTCATTTGCCTGTTGGTTTGTTTCCCTACAAGTCTTTCCTCATCAGCCTCGCAAAAGGAGCATATACAATAATAGTAACAATACAATTAAGGCTAATGAAAGCCCTTAAAATTAAGTTTGTTTGGAGATTTATTGGAAAATTTGGAACTCCCATAGAGATAATTTATACACGCTGAGGCGTCACAAAACCAAGCCCCTGAATTTGACTGCCACTTGGGTGTCACAACAGCTGAATGGTTCACGGCGTTTGCCCCCTCCCCAGGGCAGGGAAATCACTGTGCCAACTCTGTGGGGAGCATTCCTGGTTTCTCCTCTATAACCACCTCATCACTGGAGGCTGCCGTTAACCTCTTCGGTCTCTGACAGTACATTAATACTGGGGTGGATTGTGAAGATGCAGATGTGAAATATTTTTATAAGAAGGAAGAGCAAACAGTCATTTTCAAGATGTGATTTGTGAACCATTAAATGCCCCCTTGTTTCAAATATATCTCTCACAGACTTGCCCCAGTGCCAGAAGAGTCCCCCGTTTAGGAAGCAGTTCTTAGATATGGACGTTCTATGTATTTTGGAGACGTCTCCTTAGAGTATAAATTCCCACGGGAAGGTTAACTCACTATCAATTATTAGCACCAGGACTTCAGTGAGTCCTGTGTTTAAATATACAGCTTTGACAAAGTGTGGTGGGCAGAAAAATAGCCCCTCCCCCAATAATGTGCACATCCTAGTCTCCAGATGTTACACGGCTACATGACATGGGGGGTAAAGGTTTCAGATGGAATTCTGATGACTCAACAGCTGACTTCGAAATAAAGCGATTGCCCTGCATTTCCCAAGTGGGCTCAATGTAATCACAACAGCCCTTATAATTGGAAAAGGGAGGCAGAAAAGAGATAGCAATGTGCACGGGACCCGATAATGCTGGAGGAGCGGGGTCATAAGCCAAGGAACATGGGTGCCCAATAGAAGCTGGAAAAAGCAAGGCAGTGGATTCTCCCCTAAAGCCTCTGGAAAAGAATGCAGCCCTGCCAATACCGTGGTTTTGGGCTAGGAGATCCATTTTGTATTTCTTATCTACAGGACTTTATGATAATAAATTACATTGTTTTAAGCCAGTGAATTTGTGATAATTTGATACAGAAGCAATCAAAACGAATACACAAAGGAATGGGAACAGGTGTGTTTTGGTAAACGTATAAGCAAGTAGAGATTAAATGGAAAGGGGGAAGGGTCGAGGAAAGTACTTCTAACAATAAAGCATATTGAGGATATATTGTGGGGTGACACTGGAAGGGATGAGGATAGGGGTTACTAAGAACATAGGTAATTCATGTAGACATGGAACAGATGGAAAAGGAGACACATCAAGAGAGAAAGTAAATGAAAGGGAGAAGGCACTGTATTCATTTTCTGATGCTGTTTAATAAATTTCCACAAAGTTAGTAGTAATGAACATTTATTTATTATCTCAATATATCTGGGAATAACTCTGGGTCAGGAATCAGGCAGGGAACAACTTAGCTGAATCCTCTGCTTATCCTCTCACAAGGCTGGAAGCAAGTTATCAGCCAGGCTGTTCTCATCTGGAGGCTCAAGTGGGGAAGAATTCACTTCCTCATTCATTCACATTGTTGGCAGGATTTATTTCCTTGTGACTATAGGGCTAAAGGTCCTGGGGTTTGCTGGCTGTTGTTTGGAGACTACTCTCAGGTGCTAGAGGTCACCCACAGTTTCTGGCCACATGGCTTTCTCCAAGGTAATGGTTTACTTTATCAAGTTCACAAGGAGTATCTTTAGCTCCAATATGCTAAGACTGAGTCTTATATATTATAATGCAGTCATGAGAGTGATGTCCCAACTCTTTGCCACATTCTCTTTGTTAGGAGAAAGTCATAGCTTTCTCTCAAATTCAAGGCAAAGGGATTACAAAAATGTGTGAACACCAGGAAATTGGGGAGTTCTGTCCATCACCAGCTCCAGTCAAATTTGACCTATTTTTGTCACAAATTTGCCTGGATCATATATCTATCATCTATCACATAAACTGTCACTGCTACTAATGATTTGCCAGATAGTAAGATAATGGAAGTGATCCTTCCATGTACCAAATGGCAGTTATTAGGTCTCCAAACAAGGTCTTTGAAGAAAAGTCATCTCCTTGGTTGGTGTTTGTTGGAGGTGATAAACCTCACACAAAATGAATAGAATGGAGTTTGACCCTGTATTTCTCCCTGGTCACTTACTTCCCCTGCTTCCTTGTTCCAGTTCCTTCATTACCTCTGGTTTCCCTAGACTTCCTACCTCTTCCTTGCAGGCAGGAGTTTCCTGGATGAAACCCAAATATCTAAGGCAGTTTCTTGGGAGGTGGCATCAGCCACTGGCCAATGAGAGCACGGATCTACCTGCTGGAGGGCTTCGGTGGGAAGCTAGAACCACTGCTGTTATAGGGAGACATGCCTGGCATTTCTTGAGGTTTCAGTTTTTCAGTGGAACCTGAAAACACAGACTTTTTTGTTGTTCATGTGAAATGGGCCAAGTCTAGCATGTTAGAAACAGATTCAATTGAAAGAAATTTAAGTGAGCGAAACAAAACAAATCTGTGAGCCAATGGGATGTCTGTTTGCAATTTCTTCTCCAAAGAGGCCCTCTGGTTGTTGATGGGAATTCTACAATGTGGCAAGCCAGCACAAAAGGCGATGATGAAGGCCAGGAAAACCCTTCTGAGTGAATAGAGAAAGTGGTCAATAGTATTTATTGAACGAGTGATTGAAGAAATGATCCTTAAGTTTTTAAATAGAGAGGCCTTCCTAGGTTTTAGCAAGGAAACTAAGTAGGTCTCTTAGTGTCTCCGCACAGCCTCTGTATTTTATATAATTTTATATTACAAAAGACTTCAGTTTACCTGCAGAAATCATAATAATTACATGGGAGATATTGGGGAGAGGAGAAAAATATAATGAGGCCGGACCAAGTTCATTCAAATTCTGAACGAATCTGCCCTGTTTTGGGATAGGGGTGGCTAAGTAACTCCTTCACTTTGGGAATGGGAAGGCTTGGTTTTCAGCACGTTACTCTACTTTCTGGTGGTGCCAACTGGGCTGTGGCTTTCTCTAAGCTTTGAAGGAATAAAATCGCTCTTCCCAGAACTCTGAATTAACTTGGACAATTTCAGATGAGTCCTGGAAACCAGTTAAGTGAACAAGTCCAACCCAAGCCAGTCTGCAAGTAAATTAGATGATGATGATGATGATGATGATGATGATGATGATGATGTGTGTGTGTGTGTGTGTGTGTGTATTTTCTTGTTTTGCCAGAAACATGAAAAAGAATCCTAGGGAGTCCATGAATGAACCACAAGTGAGAGTGGAGAGGTTCCTCCCAGGCTGTGCAAGAGTTAAGTTTTCTCCTGTGCCCAGGTTGGGTGATTCAAGATGACAAGAGTAGTTATTTAGATAGATGGTAAAGGCACGGATTATGAGTAGTAAGGCAAGGCAAGAAAATTAACTAGTAAGATAATGCAAGACCAATCACAGAAGCACAATTTTTGCATAGTATTTGTAAACATTTCTACAGTTTATTTAAAGGAGATCTCACATTGAAGCTCCCTTACCGAGAAGCAAACATCCTAGGAGAAGCACAATTTAAAGATGTGCATATTTTTATATTGCTACCTGAGTATTTTTTCACTTAAAATCATTTGGGCAACAGTTGTTTCAGAACCAAGGGAGAAATAGAATCCTTCTGATCAAGGCTGTAGGAAGTTTTCTATGCCCAGCTCTGAGGAAGCATGTCCTAACCATCCTGGTCATGTCCCTCCCTCTCTCCCTAGGTTGACCAGAACTATACAGGTCTAGATCAAAGGCAAATAGCGTGACCCAATCTGATCTGAATTTAGCCTCCAGGGGGAGCAGCCAGGGTTATTTAATAGATCTTTGTTCATCTCCAGCTTCCACAGAGCTCAGCACGTCTCAGGCAATCATTGATTGCTTTAAGGAAGTAACGTCTGGCTGGATCGTGGTTATTATTACAATTAGCCCACCGCTTTCTAGCAGTCTAATGACCATATCTTGCCAGCAAGGATTGAACACTACCAGCAGGGGCACGTACAATGCCAGAATTCTAGGACGTTGGCACAGTTGTGTATATTATGCTTCCTGTTATCTTTTACATATGACGACTCTTCTTATAAAGCCCTCCACTATGGTGCAAATTTATTTCACCATGGTGAGTGGTGAAATCCTCTTTATCCTTCACAACCCAGCTTAAGTGTGCTCTGCTTTGGGAAGTCTCTTCTGAGCACCTCTAGGTGAATTGAATGCCTCCCTCTTTAGCAATTGTTTGTTCTTTAATTACAGCATGTCTTCTTATATTAATAGTGTATTTGTGAGTTTTTTTCCTTTTTGACTCTGAGCAATTCGAAGGTAAAGACTGGGTGATCTCTAAATTCCCAGTGCCTAGGGGGGCCTGGGTGGCTCAATTGGTTAAGCGGCCAACTTCGGCTCAGGTCGTGATCTCACGGTTTGTGGGTTCAAGTCCCGTGTTGGGCTCTGTGCTGACAGCTCAGAGCCTGGAGCCAGGTTTGGATTCTGTGTCTCCCTCTCTCTCTGTCCCTCTTCTGCTCACACACTCTCTCTCAAAAATAAACATTAAAAAAAATTTAATCCCCAGTGCCTAAGAGTGGACTATTATAGTAGTCCATTAAATACTTCTTCAGAGAATTGGAAAATAAATGAATGACTCATTTGTTCTAAAAGACACAAAAATATGTGCGCCTGGGTGGCTCAGTCGGTTGAGCGTCCGACTTCAGCTCAGGTCATGATCTCATGGTCTGTGAGTTCGAGTGCCGCGTCGGGCTCTGTGCTGATGGCTCAGAGCCTGGAGCCTGCTTCGGATTCTGTGTCTCCCTCTCTCTCTGCTCTTCCCCTGCTCACACTCTGTCTCTATGTCTCTCAAAAATAAATAAAAACATTAAAAATTTTTTAAAAGACACAAAAATGTAAAGAAATGGGTAGATCAATCAGGTTTTTAAAAATCCAGTAAAATGAAATCTTTTTTTTTTGTTTTGCACTAGGAGAAATTTTAAAAAGTTCTGCTGTGTCCCAAAGTTTCACCTGAGATATTTTCCAGTCTTTTCTTTTGACGTGTGTATCCAGAGCCCCTATTATGTGAGAAACACAGTTCTGAGCCCTCAAGAGTCCAAGGGAAAGGGGTGCATTCATAAAGCTTACATTAAAATTACAGATATGTTAACTACAATTTTTTCCCCAAAATGGCTTTTAAAGAGAAGTCTATGTGGATAACTTATCACTGTGCCCCTGACTCACCTCCGTTGGGCCGTTCCTGTGGTTCCTGCTTACAAAATGCAGTACCCAGGAAGGCGGAGTTTGAAAACAGCAACCTTAGTCGATTCAATAAAGTATTAGCTTTCCTTTGAAGGAAAGTGTTTTGTTTTGTTTTATTTTAATTTATTTATTTTTGTTACAAACCGCCTGTTTCCGAAAGAGTGAGGTGTCTATAGTGGGCACTTCATATGGTCTATCTCATTTAAGATGGACACCCATTCTAGGAGGTAAATAATAAATGTGATCCTCTTACATGACTTGCATTAGACATGCCACGGGGAGGGGGGGGGGGGTGGAGCGAAACAGGAAGAGGGGTGGGAAGGACAGAACCCTTGTGAGTTCTATCCCTATGCACCGTCTTTCTTACCGCGGCTATGGAAAGGCATTGGGACAGGTCAATTCCCTAAGAAGCGTTTCTCACAACCCGAAGATCCTCCTAACGCTCGCACTGTGAGGGTTTTCTGATTTTGTGTTTCTTCCTGACACACGATCCAGTGTTTTCTGTCTGTATTACTGGGGGAGTGTTTGATAACAGAAGCCATCTGTACCCCTGCTTGCATTTGTAGATTTTTTTTTTTCCCTCCACACAGTAACATCCAAGAACTGAACAAATAATATCTAAGTAAATACACTTGGTCTCTTATTATTCATAGCTAAAATTGTTCAAGCATTTTTGTAAAAAAAAAAAAAAGAAAAGAAAAAATCAAAGTAACCTAGATCCATACTGTCTCTTTAGGGAGAAAATACCAGGATATGAAGTCATTTATTTGGAAATGAATCTGATTTGCATTGTTACTGTTTATTTCTCTATAGGACTGTTGAATTCAGAAGGCGTTGGCTATGAGATAAGCATGATTTAAAACTGTGCCTATAAATTGGGCTCCATTTTATTCCCCGTCTTCCACATTCCCGTATTTGCCCTCTGGCACTGTGAAAACAAGAGGCGCTACCTTTTGTTTCTTCCAGAGTTGCCTCTGCCTGGACAGAAGGAAGAGCTGGCAGCAGCCAGCCCTCTGGCAGGTAACGCATAAGCACGAAATTCTTGGTCCTGTCTGAGACCCCCGGGCAGGGCAGATGGGCTTGCTGTGGAGACACCGCCCCTGAATGGTAAGGCTGGTGGAGATCCCTGGGGATGAGGATGGTCTGTTTCACTACGTCCTGCCTTGAAACAGACTCTGGAGAGTAAATCTGCATGACCACGCCTTACACGCAAGATGCAGATCTCACGGGACTGGGGAAGGAGCCGCGAGCAGTGAGGAGTTCCTCTCACTCAGGAACTCAGATTTTGTAGATTACAGAGAGCTTGGACATAGATGCGCCAAGAAACATTAACTCAGGAAACATTTTCACGCGAAAGTCTCTAACAAAGTTTGCCCCAAGCACCAGTCTCAGCTTATAACATCTGCAAAATGGGGAGAATGAAAGTTACAACGCTGTCGTGCAATTCAATAAAAAGAAGTTTATTAAAGTATTCGGGACAGTGCGCGCTGCAAGTACCCATCAAATGAGAGTGATTGGGACAGTCTGCCTATTTCCTGCAGAACAAACGCTCTCCCTTCTGTTCTGAGGAACAGAATTCCTACTTGCTACAGCGCCAATGCACTCAGATTAAGTGGAAGAATAAATAAAGAAGTAAATAAATAATCCAAGAACCTTTCTTTCCTAGCCTCTGGCACAGATAATGATAGCTAATGAGATGTATGAAGTCATTCAGTAGGCCTTCTGGGGAGTCTCTCCAAGGGGACTAACTCAACGGTAAGTGTGCCCTTTGCCTTCCTCTTTCCTGCTGTTCAAATTTTGTCAAGATGGCTGGCACCCCAGGAGTCAGCTGGACCCTGTGTTGGCTTTGAGGATGAAAGGTATGTGGCAAGGAAGTGAGAAACAACTGGTAGAAAGATTCTTGGTAATTCCTTTGAAGCTGTCATCCCAGCCCTGGACTGTCTATCTTTAGGACTCCTTAATGTGAGAGAAAATTAAGCCTCTATCTCATTGAAGTCACTGTTATTTAGATGTCCTACATGATGCATACCGACTTTAATTCTTTTTTTAAAAACAATTTAAATTTCTTTATTATTTTGAGAGAGTGAGATCATGAGCAGGGGAGGGGCAGGGAGAGGTGGAGAGAGAGAAAAAGAGAGAGAGAGAGAGAGAGAGAGAGAGAATCCCAAGCAGGCTCCTTGCTGCCAGCATAGAGCCTGATGTAAGGCTTGATCTCATGAGCTGTGAAATCATGACCTGGGTGGAAATCAAGAGTCAGATCCTAACCGACTGAGCTACAAGCTACCAGGTGCCCTGACACCAACTTTAATCTTAATTGATGTAGTTTATGACAGTATCAGTAACAACACACACACACACACACTCAAGTGAACAGAAGGTCATCTTAACATCCCCACTGAACTGGTGTGTATTATGTGTCAAGCACACAGTGAGTGGAACAGATAGTGAAAGGTACAAGAAATAAATGGGAAGAGAGGTCATGGTAAGTCACTGTCAATCTATGAACCCACAGGAAAAGTCAGAGCAAACCCATTCCAGCTCAGGTTAAAAATCCTGGGTATTTTCATTTTTTATATTGAATCCACATATTACATTTTTAAAAAGCAAGCAAAAATGTATAACTATTTAGATATTTTAATACAGCAATTTAATAATATTTGGGGTGTGCCTGACACTCTTCCAGGGAACAAACCTATATCTCTTGCTCGTCTATAGTTCTCCCTATCCTAATAAAAGGTGTCTTCACCACCCGCCTCTTCTGCATTTAACTACACCTCTTCATCCTGTTTTTTAAAAGTTTATTTATTTAGTTTGAGAGACAGTGAGAGAGAGCATGAGCTGGGGAGGGGCAGAGAGAGAGGGAGAGAGAGACTCTCAAGCAGGGCTCGATCTCATGAACCAGGAAATCACATCCTTTAGATCTCGACTTCAAATATCCTTTCTAAAGGAGGTCTACCTTTAATTCGTTGTCCAACATCGAACATCATTCTTGCTTTTAAAAAACAAACAAACAAAAAAACCTCTGCCCTCCTCTAGATTGTTGGTTCTTCGGAAGTTGGAACCATGCTTATCATTTCCACAATCGTGTCCCCAGAACCTAGCACTGAGCCTGGTACTTGAAGAGCTCCTGTAAATAAGTGACTGAGTGAAGAATGTTCTTCCCTTGGCTCTACAGTAGTCAAAAATTAAGACGGGTCAGCTGGTGCAGGCAAAGTTTCAGCCTAAATATAGCATGACCAAGAACCCAATAAGTGATTACATGACTGTGTTTGATGGATTTTCATGTCAACATTACCCACTCTTGATTTTTCTGCCCAAAGAAATAATGACCTCCTTAATCTGTTTTGTTAAATGAAACAAAGGGAGATTTCTGTGAACACAAACACATAGCGGGCAGAGAATTTCCTGCTTACCCATAAAGCAGACAGGTACCACAAACCATGGAGAAGGAGAGAGAAGCAATTTATGTTTCCTGGCTGATAGCCCATTTTTCCAATAGCCCCTGGCCAAATGAGCAGCCAGCAAGAAGGCAGTTGATTAGGACTGGCTGTGCCTGTGAGGGAGGATCATCTGGTGAGCAAAAACAAATGTGTTCAAACCGGCACCAGTTGGAGTCAAGGCTGGACAACTAGAGTCAATTTCTTATGGCCATTAGGGGGCCCCTTACTCATGGCTGTTTCAATTGTTTGTCCCTCTCATATCTGACATTGCATGGTGGGGTTCTCAAGAAGGAAATGAGACCACAAACAACAGACGGTTTTAGGATAATGTTCTCATTTCCTGTTAATCTCCTGTTCATTTGTTCATTTAGCTTTTCCTTATTTATTTTATTTTATTTAAATATTCTTTAGTTGACATACAGTGCAATACTGGTTTCAGGAGTAGAGTCCAGTGATTCGTCACCTACGCCCAACACCCAGTGCTCATCACAAGCGCCCTCCTGAATGCCCATCCCCCATCTAGCCCACCCCCCCCCAACCTCCCTCCATCAACCCTCACTTTGTTCTCTATTCTTAAAATTCTCATTCCCAAACCGGTGCAATTGAATGATAACATCTTTTTATGAGGAGAGATTAAGATTAAGCCACCCCGGGTTAGAGGCGAATAGGAGCCAAAGCGTCTCTATAATCACAACTGGAATTTCTCCTCTCAGGAAAAATCAACATGCCTTCCAACAAATGAATCTTCAATGTTCTCAACATACAATCAAGAACAAATTCTCACCATATCCCATAAGCCAAAGAGCCATCATCACTGGTCACTTGAATTGCCCTCAGAATGTTTTCAATGCCACTGCTCAGTCACGTTGCTAAGTGTCACTGCTCTAAACTATGCAATGTTCAGCCCTAAGTCTGTTTGCCACTCAGATTTTTAAAACAAGTTTTATTGTTAAAATATCTTAGGTTACAAAAAAAAAAAAAGCACAGGATGTTATCATCCAGTTTCAAGAATGCCGCCATTTTGTTTCATTTGTGCTTCCCCTCCTTCTACCCTTATCTCTTTATCTTCGGTTAGGGGAATTTGAATCAAATACTAGATTTGATTTTTTTCCCCAAATGCTTTAGCTTGCATTTCAAAGGCGAGAGTGTTTTACATAATCCAAATATCATCATTATACTTAACAAAATTAACAATAACTCCTAAATACCATTTAAAATCCAGTTTGTATTTAAATGTTCCATTCGTCTGAAATGTGATTTTTTATAGTTGGCTTGTTCCATCGGAATGAGAACAAGTTTCCCTTATTTTATTTGATTATTGTACTCATAAATACCTTGTAAATTTCTTTCGATTCAGAACTATCTAGTGTCCCTCGCTTTTTTATTTATACTTTTTGTTACTAGTGTACTAATTGACTCGTTGGAGAAATTCAGCCAGAATGTTCCACAACCTGGATTTGTCTGTTTCTGGTGTCATCGAATTAGTTTCTCTATTCCTTATAGTTCTGTGGACTGAAAGTTAGATGTAATACTTTGATTGGATTCTGTTTCAATTTGTTTTTGGAATACTTCGGAGTTGGTATTGGGTTCTCTGTAATATCTCACATCAGGAAGTAAATAATGTTTGGTTAACTAAGTTTTAGTGAGGGTAAAATCAATCAGAGGTCCCGTCACTCTGATGTTTGGACTCAACCTGTGAGGCCTTGTCTAGCTCTGTACCTCCCATCCTGCTGACTCAGTGTTGGTAGCGACTCAATAATGGATTCCTAAAAGTGATTTGAAAAACACGCCACAGGCCCCGCATATAACCAGGCACCTATAATGGTTTCCTGGCTGGCGTATCACAGGCTTGTGAATGGATCTCTAGGGGGCTTTTTAGGACAAAATACCCTGATCACTGCGGTCTAAAAATGGAGCCTAACTTTAGGAAGCATTAGAGAAATTTGACGGGGATTGATAAACCCACATGAAGCATATTCTCTACGTTTTCTAGGATAAAACACTGGATACATTACTGTCCATATCTATAAATAAAGTAGAAGAGTTGGATCAAGTGATGTCTTAAGACCTTTTTAGTTACCAGGGCTGGCATCAACCTCACTCTGTGTGCAGTAATCTTGTACAAACTGTGTCTGTATGTGAGTACTAAATATTGCTCCATGTATCCAGAACTAAAGGCTTATGTCTAAAGAAATATATATTCAATGTTAAAAGTGCTTCTGCTTCAGGGCACCTGGGTAGCCAGACTACGACTCAGGTCACGATCTCGCAGTTCGTGGATTCACGCCCCGCATCGGGCTCTGTGCTGACAGCTCAGAGCCTGGAGCCTGCTTTGGTTTCGGTGTCTCCTTCTCTCTGTGACCCTCCCCTGCTTGCACTCTCTGTCTCTCTCTTAAAAGTAAATAAACATTAAAAAAATTTCTTTAAGTGCTTCTGCTTCTTCAAAATGGAAGATTATATTCTAGATTCTGATAAGTGATGCAGGCATGAGTTATTTGTTCAGGTCGATGTATTTAACTTCTGGTTAACCTATCAAAAGAGAATCTAAGGAACACAGAAAGGGTGAGGACAGGCAAACCCAGCCATTAGGTCCTACAAGGGCAGCAAACTAAAAATGAGAGACATCTTTTTACTCCCGTGGGCCCTCAGAATCACGCCTGGCCACTTCCGGACCTCCACCCCAGGGAAATGGGTGCTAGCCGACTGGAGAAAGGCTGCTTCTCTCCATCCTCCTCTGTCCCAACCCACTTCGAAGATTCTGGATTGACAGCTGGCAGAACAACTTGGGATGTTCAGATCGAAAGGAGGAGACTTGGGGCTCTTCAAATACTCGAAAGTTTCTTCTATGGAAGACACACTAAGATCCTTCTATGTGGTCTAGAAACAGAAAGCACAGCCAGAGCCCGAGACTGGGAGAAAGCAGTGGGTAGCATTCAGCTGAAAATAGGCAAGTCCTTTCTAAGAGTAAGTTTAGGAGGCAGTCTTGAGACACAGCTGGAGGTCTCTCGTTGCAACAAGACTCTCTGTATCGGGAACTGTTTGAGTTGAAGTTAGATGCCTGGCTCTCCAAAACTTTGTAGAGGATCCTGGTTTTGGGTAGCAGACTGGACCATGTAAGAGTATTATTTGCCAGTGATGATACTGGCAAATGATTCAATGCTTTCTTAGTCGTCTTCGGCTCCATTTTCTCCACGAAAAGACTTTACTTAGAAATTCTGTGAATATCAATTTCTCCTTCATCTGATTCCCCAGCATGCTTTGTCCCATCCATTTTGATGCTTCAGATTAACACTTTGTTTTACATTGTATTTAGATTTGCCTCCAACCGCTTGGTGTATACTGCCACAATCTCCCCTCCTCTCTGCAAGATTGCATGCTCCTTTCTATCGTGGGGACTGTGTAATATGTTCTCCTTTTATGTCCCCCCTGGTGCCATGTTCATGACTGAACACATGGTTTGTATTCAATAAATACATGTTGAAATGGATTGAATTGATGCTCAGGGACTTCCATCCAAGAAAGCAAAGCTGTACTGCGAAGGCTCACTCTGAAGGGGAAAAAAAAAATCAAGTACATTGTGCATCACGGCTCTCCTTAATTCTTCCATAGCTGCTCACTACTTTCCTACTGGCTTCCACCCCCCTTCCCCTTCTCTGCACCTCTCCTCAATCTCTCCTTCCCATAACTCGTTTCAGCCTAAGCAAAAAGCTGTCTTTGGCTTTAACTGTCCTTCTGGTATATACGCCCATCTTTTTTTAGAAGGCAAAAGAAGGCCTTTTGTATCAGAAGCCTTTTCTGGGTGGCTGAAACAAACAAAAAAAATTCTTTTCCTCTCATTTCCTACTGGGATCAAGAGGGAGAAAGTGGAATACACACACACACACACACACACACACACACAGGGTTCTGAAGTCTTGATTCTAGTTTTACCTCTGCAAGTGTGCTAGCAGTGCAATCGCATGCACGTTTTGTTACCTCTTTGTGTCTCAGTTAATGCAGCTATAAAATGGAGATGATTGGGGCGCCTGGGTGGCTGAGTCGGTTAAGTGTCTGGTTTTGGCTTAAGTCATGATCTCACTGTTTGTGGGTTTGAGCCCCATGCTGAGTTCTGTGCTGACAGCTCAGAGCCTGGAGCCTGCTTTGGATTCTGTGTCTCCCTCTCTCTGCCCCTCCCCTGCTCACACTCTGTCTCTCTCTCAAAAATAAACATTAATGGAAAAAATTTTAATAGAGATGATAATTCTTGCCCTACTGACCTCATAGAGATTTTGTGGCAATGGAATGAGCAATTGAATGTGAAAACACCATGTAGATTATAAAGACGACATGGATATCAGGGAGTGTTGGTGCCTTTATTAATATATCAAAAGCAAACCAGACTTTCCCTATCTCTTTAAGGTTTGTCATGTACCGATTGAAAGTAGATAATCCTTTGTAGATGATGGAGGTGTGTTTCTCTCTCAGTGTCGTGTGGGAAGAGAGGACTCCCAGAGCAAAACTAAAATCAAATGATCTTGTGTATCTCAAGTTTGCAGAAAGCAGCGGCCACTGCATTGTGAAACACGTGGTATCAAGCACGGGGAAACCGGAAGATCGATTAGTTTTTGTTTGCTTGTTTCTAAAGAGCAGAGATCTCATTCCAAATTTAAGCGTGCATTATTCGTCCTCTGTTCTTATTCCTAATGCTTTCAAATTGTAATGCAGAACCCCAAAGCTGATAAAAAAAGTGATTTTTTTTTGTTTAAAAAGAGTTCTCTTTCTTCCACAACAATATAAAGTTGTTTTTTTAAAAGATAAAGAGTGGGAGTTGAAGAACTTAATGCTCCTGTGTAATTTGCTAATGCTTTCAGAAATGGGAATGTAACATCAGCGGCAGATGCATCATACAAATGAAAAAAAATTAAATTATTTAAATGTATAACCTCTTGTTAGGAAAGAAACATATGAGACCATGCTTCATTTAGATGGTCGCTCTCTTTGTATTTATTGTAATGTGGACAATAAACCTTTCACGGATTTGAGAATTTTTTTTTTTTCTAATTTGTAGAATCAAATATAAAAGCGTTACCATTCCTATTTGCCAGCTCTGGTGTCCCCAGACTCCCCCGGTGACAGCCACCGATGTCTTTTCCAGGAGGCTCAGTTTGTGAGGTGGTCATGACCAGAGTTGGAGGTACAATACCCATCTGCACCCATCAGCTAGTAGAATCTGACCTTAAGTTCATGGTTACAGAATGAGATTCTGGAGCCTGATTAATAAGTCCTAATAAATGGTCTTTGTCCATTGACTTTCAGCTTTTTTTCCACTTCTCAGCTGTGACTTCTTCATTTCTGTTGAAACATTTCATATGACCTGCTTTCTGCCTTGGTCTCCCTACTTAGCACTTTTGTATCCTACCAGACTAGAGTTTAAAGATAAATTCTTGGTGCTTGGATAAAGCCCTCTATCTTTGAAACAGTCCCTCACTAGAATCTTGGGTAGCATCCTTCTTTTTCCTTACAAGCTATCTAAAGGGATGGGCTCTGCTCCCATATAATATGCAGCACCAAGAGTCACAAAGCACACCACCCACCCCCACGCCTCTTATTACACTGGGCTTCCCCTAACCTGGCATCCAACATACAAGAGAGAAAAATGTGTAAGTATGATGAACACATTCACTAACTCGGTTATGTTTCATGTTGACCCCCACTGCCCACAGAGAGAGATCTCTCTTTTACAGGTGAACATATGACATGACTCATGATGTCCCTCCTGAGGTTGAGGCAAAACTGCTGCCTAGGTTCCCATGGTCATATCCCACCTGCTGGCTTAGTTGGCCATTCTCAACTGGAAACGCTTCCCTTCTCTCTCTATGGTTGGCTTAGTATCCATAACACTGTTGTCTCTGCGCCTCGATTCCACTCCTTTTGCCCAGACTATATTTTGATAATCCCTTTATACTGTACCCTATAACCTTCAAAAGAAAAAAAAATGTATCTGTATGGATTTTAGTAAGAAGATTTTTTAGAATCACCCATAGAATAATATATATCTTTTATATAATATGGCAGAACTAAATACAGTCCTGTGTTGGTTTCTTAAATGGGTTTTATTTTGTAGCTCCATAGAAAAGGCTTCAACTCCTTAAGAAGGAAGAATCGTTTTAATTTTTTTTTTTTTTTGGTATCTTCTACTTTAAGTCCTTCTCAAAAAATACATAAAACACAATAAAAAGCAAGAAGAATATTTTTAGTATTGAAAGATCTGTGTTCCCATACCAACTCTGGCACTGTCTGTGGGACCATGGAGAAGCCACTCATTTCTTTGAAGTTTAGTCTTATAATCTGTAAAACAAAAGAGGTAGACTAAGTCATATGCAAAGCTCCTTAGAGCTCTAACATTTAATGGCCGATTTAAATGTAAAATCCAGATAGTTGCAATAATCAATGTTGTCACTTGGAAGACTCAGTTTATTCTGAATTAAAGCTCAAAGCTAATATCGGTAGATCAGTGTAGCTGAAATGATCGTTATTGTATATTATTGAGACTCATTTCACTGGCAGTGTGGCAGTACAGAAACCCAAAGACAAGGATGCACTTACTTCTTACTCCCAGGGGTTTCAATGCAAGATGCGATGCCCGCGGCTGAGAAATGGGTGTAGCTGGAACCACGGCACGCATTTCAGGCACTTGTGAGGCCTATAACTTATGAGAAAGTAAGTGGTAGATCTTGTCCACTAAGCAAATGTAAACTAATGCAAACAAAATTAAATAACCTCTACACTAATCAAAGGTATTGTCGTTATTACCCAAAGCGGGACTACAGCTTTGTACCTCGTAAGAACCGAATGTTGACATAAACTAGTGAGGCAGCTGGGTGTTAAATGATGAACGGCCTCCTACATGGGGCCCCTGCTTGGCAGAAGCAGGATCAAGTGACGGGGTCTGTGGCAAGGTAGAAACTACATCCTCTGCCTAAGGAACTGGGGACTACTGATCTCCAAGCAATTATTGTCTGGTAGAAAGACAGACCTGATCGTGTGGGCAAGATTTCTAGTTTTTCTATGGGGTGTGGAAACCCAAATGAGTAGGCGCAGTTACCCAGCAAGTTCTATGACGGCCACTAGTTCATATTTAAAATATTATATGAATCCACATTGGATAGGTCAAACAAAATATACCTTCAGGCCAATTACCAACTTCTGACCTAAGCTTTAACTATCCTTGTTGCTTAAATCTTTGCTGAATGCTCGTATGAGATATCCCTGTTACTGTGAGAACAGCTTCCTCCACTTAGCAGTGATGATCACAAGGGGTTTAATTTGGGATTTGGGTGAGTGGAGCCAGAGACCCCTGGAGAAATATGGGATGACAGTTCTAAGAGATGGGAAGTGTGAGCTTGGTGAACAAAGGCGCATTTGCTTACCACCCGGAAAGGAGATTCCCCGGATGCCTGTAAGGATGGTTACCAAAATGATAGCTGGCAACGCGCAGTCAGATTCTATTACAGCACACAATAGCAGATTCAGTTTCCAGGTCCCCAAGAAACCTTTCCTTTCATTGGTTCTACACTACAGATCATTTCTGAAACTGCCGTGTTATCCTATTAGAGAGTAGACTGTATGCTTTATAAAGACTGAGTGAGTGTCTAATTTATCTCTCAGTCCTCCATGAGGTTGAACACAGTATCTTATACACGGCGTTCAATGAGTCTTGTTCAATATTGAACAGATTCGTAAGTTCTACCTATGTCAGAACACAATACATTTTTTGAATGCCATGTGGTATAGTTCAAAACGAAACAAAACAAGATAAAGGAAGGGAAAGAATAGGGGAAGAATCTATGAACCTTGTTCTACTATAGGTTCTATCATCATGTAGTTGAATGATCTTGATCAAGTCACTTAAAATCTCCAGGATCCAATTTCAACAACTGTAACCTGAAAGAGGTGGATTAGATACTAAGTTTCCACCTACTTTAGCCATCTATGATTGTCTCCTGTCTCTGAAATCAACTTTAGGGATGCCTAAAGAATGCAAATCTTTTTGGAAAAGCCAGGGTCTTCTTCGCTTTGGCCCCTAAGAGAGGCTGTGCAAGATCCCTTGCCATTTTTTGGTTTCCAAGTTCATTGTCTCCAAGGGGAAAATACTTGCTCTGCCCTGCAAACTGTATTTTTAAAAAGTCCCAAGGTGTATTTCCCTCTCATCTATCTATGGGCATGTTAATGATCTGGTCAAACCACACTCCAACTCAGATCCAGCTGCTCAAGAGGTCAAAGGAAGTGCAACGAAACAATCTTCTACTGGGAAATTCCAAGAAATAAAGCCAGTTTCTGGAGCTGCTGAGATAAAGTTCAGGTTGAAATGCATTTCCTCACTTCTGCTCAGAGACACAAGAGAAGAACTGCCCTGGAAGCCAGGAGACAGGTGCTCCAGGAATTTCGATAGATGCCTGACAGGCCTACATTCATCATTCAGTCCACCATGAGAAATGGTGATTGGAGGCTGATGTTATCAGACTGCTTAATCTCACTCTCATCACACTGCCTTTTCCTGAACCCTGCTACACAATGTTCCGGAAGAGAGACAGTTACACATTTGCCTCTGATGGCAGTTTCTGATTATCAGCAACCAGGACCAGCCCGGGTCTGCTTGTGAAGTAGACATTTGCCTTTAGTGCTGCAGCCACTTTATTTTGGCCCTTCATTTGTTTATTTACTTCAACATTTATTCATTCATTCATTCAACACACATTCATTGGCCACCTTCAGTGGCCAAGTGCGGTTCTGTTCCCTGGGATCTAAATATGAATCACACAGGAGATGGGTGAATAATGAGCGAGTGAATGAACAAGAGACATAGTTCCTGCTTCCAAGGCACTCTCAGGCCAGCAGAGAAGACGGACCAGTGAAGAGGCCTTTATAATTCATCATGGTTAGTGCTATGGCAGAGATGGGCAGTGTATCACGGGGCCCACAAAGGAGACACTGATGCTCTCCAAGAGGCTCGTGGAAGACTCTTCCTAGCGAATACGCAGGTATGCTGAGCAGCCAGCCTCTCAGAATGGTAATTTGCTCTGGAAAATTCGAGATTCTTAGCTGGTAGACAGCTAGTTCAAGTCTGAAGTGAATCAGACCACCAGGGATCGGAGGCATAGAGTGGGGAACAGACAGAGCCTGAAGTCCGTCCCTGAGTCAGTGTGGTCTGAATTCCCCACTTTCATTGTACGAGGCACCTTCTATCCTCAGTCTGTGTGCCTGCAGCCCTGATGCAAGCTCTTTGGATGTTTTTCATGTTCAGCTGTGAAGGCTGATAGGACTTACATTGCTAGTCTTAGGTGGCAGAGCTAGAGGAAGCTATAGATAGTCATGGTATTAAATATGCAATCAAGTCTGAAATTCTAATGATGGAATTTCAAATATGAAGCAAAAAGGGAGGATTTTCAAGGGAATGCATTTTCTCTGCTCGCTGTGAAATTACATCTCTTGTCTCTTCTGTCCATAGGTCAAGTCTGGCTCACCCACTGTATCTATGAATAGTTTTTGGTGCATGTATTAAAAAATCTGGTGTTGCCACAAGAAACATACCATGAGAAGAGTACCACTAGCTTATTATTGGTATTATATTAATAAGGTTCATATTAAATCAGGCATTTCGAGAGGTGATTTACGTACCTTGTCTCACCTTAATTCTCAAAGATTTAGAATAAAGGAGCAAGAAGGGCGGCTAAAAGTTTTAGCTTGATTTCTATAGGAAAACATTTGACAAATGATACTCCAGGAATTGGATCCTATATTAGAACTATCATGTAAAAAATGCTTAATATTATATGAAAATTATACATTTATTTATTAATGCAGCTAAAGAGATACAGATTAATTTTCATACAGTGAACTGACTTATTACTGGAAAGAGTCAAGCAAATAGCAAATAGTTGATATTCTCCTATCATGTCATGGTAATAATTCCAATGACTTTCTTATTATATTGCAAATAGTGGCTCTTTGCCCTTAGAAAAAAAAATTCTACTCTAATGCCTGTCCAAGATAATTTTTGTCATCTTAAAAGGATGTGTGCTTCATTGAATAAATCAAATAAATGAATTTTCATTTGGAAGTCCATCTGGCACGCAGAAGAAAGCCATGCAAGAATTAGGAGGTTCCTTGTCTTTCTGTGGTCACTGCCTCTTGTGACCTTGTGCAAGTCACTTACTCTGCTTGCACAGCAGCACGTGATATAGATATTTATTAGAGTGATGGACACTTCATAGACAAAGCATCACACATCTGAGTCCTCCTGAGAACGTTGGAAGACTGAGCTCCGGGAAACCCCAGAGGAGAGCTCCTTGGCACCAGGAGGAGTGCATTAAGCATGTTGCTCCTCTCTCTGCTCCCTCTCCTGCCCTCCCCCCACTCCTGCCATTAGGCATTTCCTCTCTTCTGTCATGTAGGGGGGCTTTTCCAGCTGAATGCATTCTTCCCCAGCGAGGACGATAATTGTAATTTATAATCTTCATTTAATAATCTTAATTTATGGAGTCCATACTGTGGTCCAGGCACTGTTCTAAATGATTTACATGCATCGAGCCATTTAATCCTCACAAAACCCCTATGAATTGCACATATTATCACGTGCACTGTACAGAAAAAGGAAATGGGGGGGGGGAAGGACTGAAATAACTTGCACAAAATCAGATTCGTTGTAAAAGGTGAAGGCAGGATTCAATCCCAGCTAGTCTGACTCTATAGTCTACCTTTCAATAGTACAGAGTTTGGGTTCTCCTTGGGTGGACCTGATATCATAGTATTCACACCATCTCATTGCACTCCGCTCATTTTGGTCTAGCCATACCTCACTGTAAATCATCTTCGGGGAAGAAATACATTTTACTCATCTATTTCCTCAAGACTTAACACAGAATCTGACACATGGAAGGGCCCTATGATGGTTGAGTGAATGCGCAGCCATGTTCCCCAAGAGCATCATGAGACAACTTTGGAGACCTTACTTAAGACAGAGGTTTGAAATCCAAGAACCCCCAATGGTCAATGGATGAGTTTTATGGTGTCCATGACCCCCTCCCTTCCAAGAATTGTAGACATTATATTATGGATAAACTTCTTTTTTTCCCCTAGGGAGAAACCTTCCACAGCCTCTATAGCCTTCAACAGAACCCACAGAGGTCCCAAAAATGTTGAAGGACAACTGGAAGTCTCATTGGCTACTGGGAGAATTGTGGAGATCATGATCATAGGAATTCAATGGCTGAATTGTCTTGTCCTTAGCACTACTGAACCATAACAAAATTCTACCTTTAATCACACATGAAAAAAGTCGTTTGCTTTACAATCTTTATTAAAATAGGGACATTTGAAAATATTCTAACAAAATGTTTTTGTTAACAAAAGTTAGTTAATGGTGTTAATTAAATGATCTTTGTGGTTTTTGTTTTAGGAATATTGTGTTGTATCTTTTATGCAGACCGACTTTCATTGATTTTTTTTTTGTCGATGTTAGTGATTAATGCAAAGGAATTAATGAAATTGATTAGATTATGATGTGCATTAGTCTTTTAGTTGGGTTAAAAACTCATGAACAACTCTGAAATTACCTTTTTCCTGGACATACCTTATGCTAATAAACAATCTATATTATTATCTCTCAGCCTTTTTAAAAAATTTTATACCTTCTTTAGTTGTTGTTTAGATTGATTTCTCACTGGGAAAAGATATGTTTTCTCAGATTATAGAATTCCTTAAATGTCTAAAAAGATGATAGAGGAATACTTCGGAAATATCTACTAAAGTCAGCATACATTTACTGAACACTTCTTGTTTGTGTAGGACTTGGGAGAGACTTTTCGAGGTATTTAAAAGAACAGAAGATAGAGCCTTGCCCTAAAGAAACTTGTATTCCGGTAGGTGGTTTATAAGTGTCTTTAAATATCAGGCTTTGTGGTTTAGAGTTGATATAAAGTCAAGAAATGTCTACAGTGGATACAAGGGTGGTAATGATCCACACAGAAAGCCTAATATGGCAGAGGTCTGAAAACTGGATAAGAATATAATGAAGTTGGATGAATGGAACCTATTGTAGAAGACTTCTGGGTCATGTATGAAACCAAATAAATGTGGGCTCGTACTATGGTGGTACAAATGAAGATGAAGAGATGGGGGTAGAGCTGGCTAGAGAAGAGTTGGAGGCTTGGAGGGCTGTGTCATTGCAATTAGTCATGAGTCTAACTGGGTTCACGGCTCCTTTCAGGGGAAACCACCTCACTCAGGCTCTTACAACAAGGCATAGCCTTGTGTTTATCACCATATGTCACCCCCACTTTTGGAAGTAGTTAATTCATCCAATAATATACTTCCTCCACAAGATCTGTCAGTCTATATCCAGATTATGGATTGACCTGGTATGAAAGGATGAGCTAAATCAATCAAAGTCTTTCTGGAATTTAAAGTAAAAAATGCCAGAAGAGAACAATTAGATGCATAAATTAAAACTGAAAAGATACACCAAGATAGAAACAAGTAGAATGAGAGTCATATTAGAAAATCAGTCATATTACATGGGGGCATATTAGTTGGATATATTTTGGCCAAGGTGGTGATGGCATAAATAAATGTTCTTTCTTTCATGTCATACCAGGAATTAGCAATCTGGGGGCAGTGTTTCAAGCTACCTTATCCCAAACACACACCTATGACAAAGTTTATTTTCAGGTAGTTTACTTAGGCTACGATCACAGAGAATAAGATACGGGACAGGAAAAGTGAGACATGGAAAGACCCAAGTCATTATAAGAACACATTACCGAGGTCACCATTGTGAGCGATGAGGCCTTGTTTCCACTGGGTCCACCTGAGAAACTTACAAAATGCCTTCCAGAATTGTCTAGCTGAAGACTGGAGGTGGGATCATTTATTTCCCAGTGCCCATTCCACAGCATTTCAGGATTGCCCTCGAGGATATTAACTCTCCAGCTTCTTAGAGGAGAACGCATACTGGCAAAGCAAGTCCTGCCAGGGTCCTAGCTGTTGGGGAAAGTCTAGAAGAAACCAAAACTAAGTGGAGCATTCTTGACAAGAAGCACTATCAGCACAAAGTTACTGCCCACTGGCAGTTGGGTGGCTGGAATCACATGTCTGCTGAGACGACGTGGGTTGGGGCACAGAGGCATCTCACAGAGACCGATCCTCACATTGTCCAAATTTGTTCATGCCTACATAAAGCCCAATCTATCAATGAGTCTTCAAGGTAGTCACCGGCTACACCCTTTGCAAGAGAGTTAATAAGCAGAGGTTAGTGAAACAAACTACAATCTCATTGCTGGTCCAATGAGATTAGTAATCCAGAGAATTTAATTGATATGTAAAGTACCTTCCTTCTACCACACATTTTAGACTTCCCCTATTCTTTCCTGATACTTTAATTGATCCAAGTTGCTTGCTTAGTGCAGCAACCGAGGTCTTCATTTTTTAATAATCTGGGTCCACAGTTTGCCTTGCCCTCATTAGACCACGGCTGCTGAAATTGTCCATTCTCCACTGTGATCGAGCATATGAACAGCGATTCTTGGCTACAGAAGTCATGGCCCTGCTCCAGAACCCTGAGGATGTGGGCTGCTTCCCTCACAACTGACAGCTTTGTGAACCACTCAATAATTAGGTCAAAGCAATATTCGCAGGCATGGCATATGCCACTTCCAATTTCAAAGAGGCCCAAAGTGCAAAGTACATGGAAGGGAGATGCTCCCACACCTGTGGCTGGTATGCATCTGGGATGTATGTCTGTGGATACTAGAGTATCCAGAATATTTGCCACTTTTTGTGCACTGGCTCCAATTAGCATCATCGTGTTGGACTAGCATGATGTTCTGAGGAAGGTCAAGATGATCAAGGTCACTGCATATTACACTGTGGTAGAGAGCAAGAGAGGTAACCTAGTGCTTGGGCACAACAAAAATGTGTATAGGTGTTGTCTCTATGCAAATGAAACAACTTCTGGTAGGTTGGGAAGAACCCGTTTATGAGATTAATGGGGATATATCAAGTTTCAACTACACTGAAGACACCACATTGAGCAGAGCAGTTGCTGTTGGGGCGACCAATTGATTTAAGGTCACAATGATTCATAATTACTTGCCTCTGATTATGATTCCTCTGGTTTTTTTTACAGGGATCCAACCGATGACCTAAATGGGGAGATAATGGGATGACACTCCTACAGACTTTGAGTCTTTGAGAATGGCACTAATCTTTCCAGTTCTTTCAAGGATGAATTATTAAATCTGTTTTACTCTAATGGGAAGAGGGGGGTGTTGAGGGGCTGCTTCAGGAGCTTCCCTTAGCCCTTGTTACCATTCAGGAAACCAGTGTGAACATTCAGCTAGCCACTAAGTATACACATTTTAATTATGCTTTTGGAAAATAACTACGGGGTTTATGAAGCCATATGTTTTGCTCCCTCCCCAGGCCTAACTTATTTAAGATCAACTTTTTATTGATATTTACTAATTCAAGTACCACAATTCTTATGGTTGGATAAGCTACTTCCTCCTGGACATGGGCTCTACTTCCTCACGTGGGTAAACTAAGCTCTGAGCCTAGTATGGGGTTTATGGTCAATGAGAATATGTAAGGGCAGATTTCAGAGATGATAACCCTCATTTTTTTTTGCAACATTTGCCTTAGTGAATGTATTTGTGCGGTTCCTTGACCAAAGGAGGCTGATCTCCAGCTAGTGCCAGGGCACTTCTACCGGTTCAGAGGTTTCAAGGGAACATGAGGTTTCAAGACTCTCGGATTCATTCATCCAAATATCCACATTCCAGGTCTTAGGGCCCCGCTGCTCTCCTACCAACTCTGGTCTCTGATGAAAGAGACACGTCATGGCTGCACATTCTGCAGCCTCTGTATCCCTTACAATCACACCCTGACAATAGGATTCTGATCATGATTTTGACACTCTGCCGTATGGATGCAGGAGACAGGGTTGCTTGAATTAGAGCCACAGAGGCCTCTTGTTTTAACTCTGGATGCTGAGTTGGTTGCTTTCTTTCTCTAAAGCACCCACAGCAGTTAATAAAAGCAAAGGGCTCTAAGGCTTGATTCTGCAGGACCTTCTGAGAAGTGTTCAGAGTGTCTCTCAGAATTGTCTGCCCAAATGGGGGAAGCAGGGAAATTTATCCAGTGATTCCCGCTTGCGATTCGTTGACAGTTTTTTCAGAGGCTCTGAACACCCTTGCCCTTCCCAAGTGTGCATGTACACTGGCTCAACGAGATGCTTCTGGCATTCAAATCATAGGAGAAGCCAAGTGGCAGAAAGCGAGGAGACGCAGAATGCGCCTGATGCAGGACACTGTCGGCATGAAGTAAGGCAAGGTTCTCGTGGAACTTTCTACAACAGCTGCAGCTGAATTCAGAGATCAAAGATGTGACCCAGTAAAGAGCGGTCTTGTATTCCATACAACGTTTGGAAATCCCAAAGGACATCCAGGTAGGTGGGAAAGCATTTTATTTTTGTAATTTCCTAAGTCTACAGCTTAACTCCATTTTCCACATAAATGTGCGATTGTAGTATACGCTGAATTTTCTAGGGGTGTATCTGCTGGCTCGATCAAGGAAAAACTGTTCTTTATTATCTTTGTATCTTTACCCAGCATCGCTTACCATTTCAGAAAAATCAGCACTTCGTCTCCCATAATGCCGCTCACAGCATTTAAGTCATCATTTGTAAGTCCCCGGTTGGAAGTGCTACATTCGTCCTGGCTCACGTTTTGGTATAATCATCCCACTCACTACATCGTTTCATTTTCTAGTACAGTTATGCCTGAATGTTTGCTTATGAAATGGGGTATCATGTTAAATGAATTAATTGAATTTAAAGAACATGATTATTTGTAATGATGTAATGGAAAAGTAAAAGAGTATTTTATTTTAAATTACTTTTTTTTCTGCACTTCTTTTCATTCCACTTAAGGCATTATTGATTCTTTACAGAGTCTTTAACTAAGAACAGATATACTCACGAATTTCAGGTTCGCCAAGGGTGGCTTGTAAAATATTCCGTGTGAAGACGAGGTGTTTAGTCTGATGGAGTTAAAGGCACTGTTTTGGAAGGAGAGAGCAGACACCGGAGACGAGGAGCCAACAACCTCTTCCAGTAAGGAACATGGAAGACAAACTAGGGAAACGGCGACTAGGAGTAAAATTGAGACACCAGAAAATATGCATCACCAGAAGCTTTGGGACAAAAAAAAAGGATACAGCAAGACACAGGAAGTCAGTTAGCTGTACAAAATCATGGAGACTGCACTGAACGTGCTAAAAGAGGGACACCACAGGGAAAATCCTTGAGCTCCAGACATCAGGAGGTGCCTGGAACTGAACGAATCCCCACGTCTGGGTTCGCATGACCCAGCTTTGTTTTAACCCCACTTGCACTGGTTTCTTACTGCTTTTGCTGCCTGCTACCCAGCTTCGCCTGGGTGCCTCTGCGGTTACTTGAAGGTGTCTGAGTGCAAGGGAAACAGTGGAGACGGAGATGGGGAGTGAAAGGGAAGATGCTTAGATCCCGGGGTTGGAGAGCAAGTTCACGGAGAGAGACGAAGGAGAGGGACGGAAAGAATAGTGCAGCCCCGATGGCAGCAAAGAGTGGTTTGGAGCAGCGAGGAAGAAGGCGAGATCTTCATCTTTCGTGCCGATCTCCGTCTCATTTAAGCTTTAATTATTTGTCCTTATCGATCTCTTAGCTCCTCATTCGCCCCTCTAGCTCTCTCTCCCTTCTTGGGGTTTACTCATGAAATCCCCTTCTAGGGGTGCCAGGGTGGCTCAGTCGGTTAAGCACGGACTTCGGCTCAGGTCATGATCTCACTGTTGGTGAGTTCGAGCCCCGTGTCGGGCTCTGTGCTGACAGCTCAGAGCCTGGAACCTGCTTCAGATTCTGTGTCTCCCTCTTTCTCTGCCCTTCCCATGCTCACACTCTGTCTCTCTGTCTCTCTGTCAAAAGTAAATAAACATTAAAAAAAAAATTAAATCCCCTTTTATATTTTCCTCTTACTGCTACGCAATTATAGAGTGGAATTAATTTCTGAAGTTTCGTTCCCTTCCTGATTGGGAATCTGGCGAAATTAAATTAGTCAATTCTGTTGCCGTAAACACTGTCTATGCCAGAATATGCCAAAGATATAGATTATGGATCATTTACTCTCTCAACATACCTGTGTGGACAAAGGAACTCTTATAATAAAAGGGAGAGGAAGCATAAATCTTGGTTCTCCGCATATGGCTAATAGGGGAGAGGACAGATGCTCTGATCAAGTTTTGCATTAAAATATGAATTCTGGGGCGCCTGGGTGGGTCCATCGGTTGAGCATCCAACTCTTGATTTTGGCTCAGGTCATGATCTCACGGTTTGTGGTGATTGAGCCCCACCTTGGGCTCTGTGTTGACAGTGTGGAGACTGCTTAGGATTCTCTCTCTCTCTCTCTCTCTCTCTCTCTCTCTCTCTCTCTCCCTCTCCCCCGCTCATGTGCATGCACAGTCTCTCCCTCTCTCTCTCAAAATAAACAAACATTTAAAAATATATGAATTCCATATTGCCAGTGTGCACAAGGCACTGCAGAACCACAGATAAAAGTACTACTAACTTCGCCTGGAAGACCTGGACGAAAGGAGAAAATACCTGGAACGAATTTTATAAGTCTAAGTTCACAAGATAAAGGAAAAATGAAGAAAGCAAAATACATCGAGAATCAAAATCTTGTGTACCCTTTGGTATGGAAAATTATTGGAACAAACTTCAAATATCTGAGGGTAGATGGGAGTCATGTCAGAATGGAGGGGACACAAATGTAGGTTGATAAAAGCGAGAGTAAGGCAATCACTATATTTCTGGCTAAGAAGTTTGAGTTTGGACGTTTTCATCTGTTGCTTAATTGCTTATTGATACTGATGCTAATAGTAATGCGAATTACATAGAAAGGCACTTTGCTAACAATAGAATTTTCTTACCAACGTAGAGAATACAAGGTGCCAATATGATATTCAAATGGAAATAACTTGTTGGCAGTTGGAAATAAAGAGCTTGGGAGTAGGGTCAGAGTTGAACATTAAGACTAGCAAACTATTGGCATCCGGGTCCTGGTTGAAATTACCGCAGGAACATTTAAAGCAAGCCAAGAAGAGGGCACAGGGAACCTCAGGGAGAACACCAATATTTAAGGAATGGACATAGGAAGAGACCACGATGAAAGAAATTGGAAGCAGTTTTAAAGGAGAACCAGGACTGAATGAGGTACCAAAGCTGGAATAAGCAAGATTTTCCAAAAGGGGGTGTTCCTAAGCCAGATCCTACAGGGAACCTCTGTAAGATCAAGAGTAAAATGTATCCATTGTGTGCAGATACGTTTCTCCCCATCCTGATATTAATCAAATTTTTAGGAGTAACTCAAATCCAGCAAGCCGACGAATCATGATTTCTATCTTGGAAATATTCTTTTATGAAAGGTCAGGGCCGACTCTGAAGCCACTTTCAAAAGCCCACATTCGCAGAACATCTTCCCCCCAAGCGTGGGTTGTTCCATTATGGCATTGGGAGGTAGGACGGCAAAGTGGCTGTGTGTAAGGGCTTTGCGTTAATAAAATACTGGGTCTTGGAAACAACTTCACCACCTCAACGAGTAGAAGGACCATTGGAAGTTACTTGACCCGCCGAGACTCAATTTCCTCAGCCATCAAAGAGAAACTATACCAATTTCATAGGGTTGTAGGTGAGGACGAAATGAGATAATTGAATGTAAAACGCTTAATCTGGCCCACGGTGAGGGTTCAATAAATAATGGCTGTTATTATTATCCAGGGCTCCTAGTGAGGAGACCCCTGCCATCGCGTGACTTTTCATTAACCACGCAGCACTGGGGAGTTTTTGGCAGCAACCACAGAGCAGTTTGTTGGCACACAACCTTTCAATTATCTGCACTACTGATCCCCTCCATTAGCATGGATAAGAGAAAGTGTACAGCATAGATAAACCAGAGGGAGGGAGAAAACAGTCCAGCCATATATCTATATTAATCCCTATGAGGAACCTAGGAACAGTTCCTCATGGCTACGGATTTACATCTTCGAAGAGAGGAGTCCGGGCTCCTCTGTACCTGAGTTGTCTAACTAGATCACGCCGAACGTTAACTCTTCTCTGTTGTTGCTTTCTTTCTACATAACTAATTTCCATTTAAGGAAATACACCAGGAGGGTTTTTTTTTTTTTTTCCCCTGTGTGTTGTAATGTTTCATCTCTGATTCTATTTCCAATGCTGTGCCTCGGTCTGGCTATACAGAGAATTACTCAAATTATCTGAGAGTCAAAGGAATGATAATATAAGTTCCGCCTTATGTGACGCTGAATTCTCTACCTTTGAAATATGGAGACAACTTTTTTTTCCCCCCCACAAGGCTAAAGAGGCTTTGCTTAGAGGTGGTATGAATTTATAGGTTTTATTTTTGGCCACTGGAGGGCTCTCATATTTTTCCGCTAATGAAGTGGAAACCTTGAGCCCGACTAAAAACTAGAAATCAAAGACGAAAGTTTAAAGTGAGTGAGTTTGTGGTTTCTGCCCAAATCTAGGTGCGGACAGAATTTGAGGACAGGTGGATCTAATGCTTTAGAGCAGCGGTTGGGCCGCGTGGAACAGACGCTGAGTCACTGGCTGTGACTCAGGTTTCCGACTTCAGGGAAAGGAAGGCTGTTCCCTTCACTTTTTCCAAGGTAGGGATTGTTCTTCATCTCTCTTCCTTTCTGTCTGATTATCTCCCAGCTCCCTACTCATTCAAGGTTGGGGGGGGCGTGAAATTACGCTGACATTGGTTCTCTTGGACTGTGTTCTCTCTCTTATCCCTAAACTCTGTCTATCACCCCAAAGTGTCCTCACCGATGACCCGCAACCGATTCATAAAGCACTTCTTTAAGCCTTTTTTACACTCCGGCAATGAACACCTGCCCTCTGACCACACACACACAACCGTTTGTGCTGCCCACAGGGTCCTCAGATCTACTCGCGTCAACCCCATGGTGCTAGATACTTGTGTTAGATGTTAGACTTCCCAACGATAGTCAGGTTGGCACACAAGGAAGGCAGCCAGCAGTTTGGATAATAGCACCCAAATGGACATAGTGACCTTAGGTCTGAGCTCAGCTGGTATGGCTATCCGAGGAATAGTTAAGAAATGGCCACAGGTAACTTTGGACATGATAATATCCAGAGTCTGAAAAATAATAGAATTGCCCCCCTGGCTTGAAATAGTACCCCTAGGCAGGAGCTACAGGTCGGGACAAAGTCTGGCTCTTTGGTGAGACATCTGGAAAAGCCCATTACATCATAAGTCAAGTCGACTGAGATTTGGGGGGAGAGCCAAAGAAGTGAATTGGGAGGGCAAGGTTTAAGACTTGCAAAGGTCTCACTTGGGGTGCCCGGGTGGTTCAGTTGGTTAAGCGTTTGACTCTTGATTTCATTCAGCTCAGGACATGATCCCGCAGTTGGTGAGATGGAGCCCCGCGTTGGATCTGTGCTGACAGCGCAGAGACTGCTTAGGATTCTCTCTCCCCCTCTCTCTCTGCCTCTCCATGACGTGTGCGTTTTCTTGCCCCCTCTCTCTCTCTCTCTCTGTCTCTCAGAGCGATACATAAACTTTAAAAACCCTTCTCTTTAAAAAAAAAAAAAGATTCGCAAAGTCTTGGTTATTTGTGAAGAAAGCTAAAGTTTAGAAGATCTGCAAGTAGCAAGATCTCATCCCCTGAGACGATCGGGGACCTAGTTTGGAGCAACATGCATCATTGCAGACACCACCTGTAGGACTAAGCTACTAAATTTGAACTCATTGCTAAGCTTACGAGAGGCCAGGGAACTACAGGCTGGAAATCTCCAGAGCCAGCAGCTGAGAAGAGATGAGACAGTCTGAAATAGTCCTTACTCATGATTAAGTTCCTCCCTCCCTCCCTCTCTTCTTCCTTCCTTCCTTCCTTCCTTCCTTCCTTCCTTCCTTCCTTCCTTCCTTCCTTCCTTCCTTCCTTCCTTCCTTCTTTCCTTCCTGCTTTCCTCCTTCTTTCCTTCCATGGTTCCCCCACCCCTCTCTCTGTCTTCCTTCCTTCCTTCCTTTCTTTTTTTGAGATAATCAGGGACTCAATCTTTTGACCGCCTTTAGTTTCATCCCACCTCACTGAGTCTGAGCTTTAGTGCATGATTGAAATCTACCCATTTTGGCCCTAGAGGCCCTTTCTGTAAGTGGTTTTGTTGTCTGTCTACGATGGAAAGGTTGCTTTGTGCTTTATATGTAATCATACTGATTCATAACCCCTTCTATGCACTTAAAAATATATACTGTGCCCACATCCAATCTCTAAATCACACACAGAATTGGTCTTTAAAACTTGTCATCTAGTAGTTAATAATCATGTAACATGTTGGTTCATTAAGACAAATGCACTGCACTAATGTAAGATGAAAATAATAGGGGAAAATGTAGGTGGGACATATGAGAACTTTCTATGCTCTTCTCCATTCTTCTATGAATCTAAAACTGTCCTAAAATACAAAGTTAAAAGAGTGGCCAGCCTTGCATCTACTCTAACCTCATTCTCTGTCAGATCTGGAGGGTGAACGATGGTAGATCCCCACTAGGCCCACCCAGCTCTTCCCTGCTGCTACTTCCCCAAAGATAATTTTTTATTTTCTGAGAAGCATCAGCCTTCCCTCTTTCACCCCAGAATCCTGAACTGAAATCAGTTCCAAGCAGTTTCCAATTATCCCTGCTTTTTCAGCTTCTCATTAGGATGACTCCTGACACCCGGACAGGAGCTTCTATCTCTTTTTTCAACCCCTCAACTCTGGCCTCCTTTCTGCTGCTTCATCTCAGCCTCCTTTGCTGGCTTACCCAGAATGCCGACTCCAGCACCTTCTCCATTTGTTAATTCTTGGTGACAGCTGACCGTTAGATGTTGGTTTTCTGATGACGCTGAAGATCACAACCTAATGTTGAAGACAAGCGACTTGATGCTTAAATGTGAAAGGGCCAAAGCTTGATGCTGGATATGTGGATACATGCTCCTCTTGCTTCCTTTGGGGCAGCCCTATCTCTATTTTTGCCACTTTGTCTTCTTCTAGGAGCTTGGTGCCACCCTGTGTATCTATGTAACCCTGAACCCATGATGAGGAGACTCATCAGCTGTCTCCTACTCTATACCTAACAGCTCCACTCCACTTCCCTACCCAAATCTTATAATTGAAGCCTAATTTCTTTCTTCCCTGAGTTTTCTTTTGAATCAATGTGCCATGCATATTACGCTTAATCGACATCCAATTCCTCTTCTGGGCCCATGAGTGGTTTATCATTTCCTGCCTCCCTTCCCTGCCTTCCCTTGAAGCTAGACGTGGTCATGCTATTTGCTTTGGCCAGCGCGATGGGAATAGCAGTGACACATTTCATTGTGAGTGCACGACTCCCCTGTCTTTATCATCTCCTGCCATGGTGATCTCGGGGCACAAGATGATGCAAAGTTGCTGTAAGATCAAGCAGCCAGTAGTGCTGAGTCAACGCATGAAGGACGGCCGCCCTGGGGAGGTGTCTGGACATGTTGAGGACTTGGTGTGAGTAAGTTCAGTTGTAGTAAAAGGAACTCAGGTTGTGGGAATATTTTTAGCACTGTGTAACCTAGGATATTTTGACTATTATGGCTGAAAAGTAATCTCAAGAGTATAACACATTGTTAGTAATTGATGATATCTTAATGTATTACTTCTTCCAGAGTGATAAGAGATCCCAGGGGACAAGCTATCTTCACTGAGAAGAACGAGCTACTAATGATGGACTAGAAGATTCTTGGGCATCTTTTTATAGGAAAAGATGACATTTTGGAATAAGACAGTGGTGCTTTGCTCTCTAATCATACCATGGTGGCATCTGGCCGATTATTATCCACATAGACATTTTAGGCGGCATCACTGTAACAAATACAGAAACTGTGGAGTCTGGCCTCTTGTTATCAGTTTTTCCCCTCGAATCCATTCTGAATATTATGACCACCATGTTGGAAGTCAATCATTCTGTCCTCAGCATTCCTCGTGTCTTTGATTTTTACCCAGTTTTGAGGATATGGGCGTTGGGGCTTGTTATCACTATTTCCTTCAACTACTCGGTGAGATATTGGCCCTCAGAGACATGTAGTTAGAAAGTGGTGGTAGCAGCAAGAATTGAACCCAGTTCCTCTTGAGAATATATGCTCACTTTACCATGAGCTCTCTCTCTCTCTCTCTCCCTCTCTCTCTCTCTCTCTCTCTCCATAGGTGGAACCCACATTTCCTCCAAGGCCCAAATAAAGCTTCACCTCACCAGCAAAGTATCTTCTCTGGAGTCCTCTACACACTGGCTATTCCCTCCCTTGCATTCTTTACGGTATTTGGAACCATTATAGCTTGTCTCCAAATATGGACCTTCAGTAACCCATGCCTGTTACGTTTAGGCCCTCAACAGGTTGTCCCCATGACTTGCATTTTGACCCATAGTATGTGATGGGAGTAATACTGTGCGACTTCCAAGGTTGGGTCCTAAGAAGCCTGGCAGCTTCTTCCTCAGTTTCTGGAAACACTCATTCTGGGAGCGCATACTCTGAGGAAACTGAATACCATAGAGATGTCTGAGACCATCAGAGACTACTGTCGTAAGGAAGGACAAGTGGCCACATAAAGATGCCATGTGGAGAGAGACAGTCGCCTAGGCAGCACCTGTCGGTGCCTGTCACCCAGACAGAGGCACCACTTTAACCTCAGAATCCTAGAAATTAAAGCATTCTGTATGTCTAGCCCAGATGAGCCTCCAGATGATTCCAGCTCGGGCTGTGATCTACCAACAACTACACGAGAACCCCCAGAGGAGAACCGCCCCGCTGAACCCAGTCAAAGCACAGAACCCTGAGTTACAATGATAAAGTGGCTTTTTAAATATAATATGGGGAGGTTTATTTTCCCCCATTAGGTACTCGAAACAGGAACTTAACTTACCACATGCTGTCCTCTCTCCCTCCTGCAGGCATGTCATAGTATCTGTTGGCCGCTATTTTATTCATTTAAAAATTTTTAATAATTGATATAATTGATCTACTACTGTCTTCTTGGTCGAAAGCCTTTTGGAGGCTTGTCTTACTTGCGACGAAGCCCCAGCTTAGCACCTGGGACATGGTGAGATTTCAACAAGTGGTTTTTGATTGATTGCTAAGCTCCTTGAGGTCAGAGACTGTGTTATGCCCACCTTTCTATTTCCTACCAGGTCAAGCACAGAGTTTTACTGTAGACCTTCAAGGATATTTATTGGTGAGGCTTACGTCAATCAGCACGCTCCAACTTACTGTAGCTGATGGTGGCTTCCTCTGTGATCTGTTTTCCACAACCCCCCTCTCTGTTTGGTCTACACTCCCTGGACTCTAGTCTCACGAGGCCGTGCTCCCTAATCTGTGTAGTTAATCACGCTGTTCCCTCTGCCTGGAATGTCCTCCCCCTCCCCCCCCCCATTCCATCTTGTGAAAACCTATTCATTCTGCAAAATCCAGCTAAAAGATTGCCTTCTTTTTAAACTCTTCCTGTCCCATTATAACACCATAATAATCCCCTTTCTTGAGTTCCTGGTACCTGTTGAGTACTTACCCCCCCATGGCATTCCATTTTCTGCTTGTCTTTGTCTCTCTTGGCCTTGAACCTTTCAAGGACTGAGGCTGTAGCTTATTTAATGTTGACTCACCGGCACAGTAAACAGCACAAAGCAGGAGGTCAATAAATGACCGTCAGATGAATAAACGCATTTTTACAAGGAGAGAACAACTGCGTGAGAGATAAGAAATAAACACGGGGCTGAGGATTGTGTCACCACAAAGTGCTATGAATATACAGCTGACACCCAGCTCCCTAGCTGCCCCTGCTCGCCTCACACCCTTCATCTCTCCCCACAAAGCCAAGAGCCATTCCTTCACCAGTGTTTTGCCTTCCTCTGAACTCTCTCTAGTTTGTACATTTGTGTGTGTGTCCCGAGATGCCTGAAGCCTCTTCATATTCAGCCCAAAATAGCACTGACCTTTCAGCAGCTGTATCACCCGGCCGCTCACATCTAATTTCCTTCTGCAAGAGTCTTGCTCCCTCGCAGTTAGCATTTCTGCTTTCCAGGTTTCTCTCGCTGTGTCACTGATTCTGTTTTCCCTCAGAGAATCTGGTTTCCATTTTTTTTTTTTTTTTCTGATTTGAACTCTACCTGGCTTTTTATTTCTTTTCCCGCAGGCATTCGGTGGTCCAGGAAGGGGGAGCACTTGGGAGACAGGAGGAGGCTGTGTGGTGTGTTTTCTCTTCTGGGCAGGGAACACCTACGATCTGGAAAATAGCCCTGCCCCAGCCCATCTTGCCCCTCACCCTGACTGCCATCCCCAGAGGACCTCCCAGTTTTTCCATGGGTTCAGAGTAAGCATTTCATTGTCGTTGTTGTTGTTGTTAATCTATTGTTTTCCTTTATTTTTTCTTACCTCTCCTTTTCTTTCTTCCTTTTTTAAAAATTTGAATAATAGTTATCCCAGAGTACGTACTGAGGAATCTAGATGATATGTTAAGAAAATTCTTTCTCAATGATTCTTAGAAGCCATCTTTCTCAAGGGCCAGCCCCAGATTCCAGCTGACGTCATTCTCTACAAAATGGCTTCCTGTAGAGAACCAGAAAGGTATCTCTCTCACTGTACCTCCTGGGAACTGAAACATGGAGCTCTTTGTGAGTCTTAGAACCGGCACTGTAACTAAGTCAAACGAACAAAGACATTGCAAAAGTGAACCACCTACATGCTCATAAAATTCACTTGTTAAAAATTACTAACAACATTTCTGGAGTCCTCCCCATGTTCTGATGCCTTTGTGCTTATATATGTGCTGTTTCTTCAGCTTAAAAGAATCTTGCTCACCTTCTTACTTTCTTGAAATCTGACTTGTCCTTCAAAGCACCGCTTTGATGCCACTTTCTCCTTGGAGAGTCACCTTAACATAAACCCAGAGGTAGGTTCTCACTCTCTTTTCCAGGCTCTTGCTGCTGTTTGTTTACACCAGTGTTCTGGCTTCTAAAATAGCCAGCCTGATATCTGAGCTACTTATAGAAGCATTATTTCTCCCTCCAAACCTCGGGGTAGGAAAACTGTCTTACTCACCTAGAACTTCTACCAAGAAAACCTAAACTTTTTGAAACCGTGTCCTTGAATGCTTCATTGTAATTTTGCTTCCAGAGTGAAAGGAACGCACACAGAGGTCAGGGGCGCTGTGATTCTGAGAATTTAGCCCCTTCCTAGACCACTGCGACTTGGAAGTTAGAAAAAACCTTTTTGGTGTGCACCCAACGTAACAAATAAATGTGTTTGGTGAGTGCGTGTGTGTGTGTGTGTGAAGGTCTCAGTAAAGAGCAGGATGGAAAGGTGACAGGAGACGAGAAGACTGCTTTCCCATCAGGTAGGAGAGTATTTTGTCCCAGGGGGACTTAGTTGTGATCCTCTCTCATAACAATATATTTTTTTTAAGTTTCTTTCTTTATTTTGAGAGAGACAGACACAGCATGGGAGGGGGAGGGGCAGAGAGAAACAGAGAGAGAGGATCCCAAACAGGCTCCATGCTATCAGCCCAGAGCCCCACGCAGGGCTCGAACTCACGAACTGTGAGATCGTGACCTGAGCAGGCACTCAATCGACTGAGCCCCCCAGGCGCCCCTCCAATAGCAAGCTTATAAACAGTTATTTTAACACTTAATGTGCGAGGGTTTGTAGATCCCGGGCACTGTGTCTTACACGCGGTATCACATTTTATTCTCACGACAACCCCAGGAGACAGGCATTTGCATTCTCCTCAGATAAGGAAACAGATTCTGGCCAGAGAGGTTAAGCAATTTGCCCAAAGTCACACAGCTAGTGAATGGCAACATCGGATTCAAGCCCCCTTGAGTGCAGGCAGGCCCCCTGCTCTTAAGCAATCGCCCCCCCTCAGTCTGCGTCTCCACAGGTGCAGACAGCTCTCTCCTCCTTGTGCTTGGATCCTCTCCTGTGATCATAAATGAATATTGCAGGGTTGTGAGCGTGGAAGTCACAGGATAAAAGAATTATAATCTACACTGCCGAACAGAACAATAACTCTAATGACTACTACTCATAACTGATTCTTACGCTATTTATAAGTGACTCCTACGTGTCAGGGATCCCTACACCCTCCACGCAGTCTTCTCCACTCTTCCCAACAGCCCTATAAGGAACGTATAATTATCTTCATGAAACAGATAAGGAAACTCAAGGCCATCGAGGTGCAGCCACTTGCTCAAAGCCCAATAGCCAGGAGGCAATAAAGCCAGCGTTTCCTTGCCACGCCGCCCACGCTGCTCTAGAGAAAAGGATGGGAATGCTTCCCCCAACTCAAGGAAGGCACTTAATAATATTGTTATTGTTATTATTACTTATTAAGGTCTGTTTACTTTTCGTTTATTTACTTATTTTAAGAGAGAGAGAGAGCATGAGCGGGGAAGGGGGCAGAGAGAGAGAGGGAGACAGAGTCCCAAGCAGGCTCTGCACAGTCAGCGCAGAGTCCGATGCAGGGCTTGAACTCAGACTGCAAGATCGTAACCTGAGCTGAAACCAAGAGTCAGATGCTTACCCGACTGAGCCACCCATGCGCCCCTGTATCTTAAGTCCGCTTTAAACTTATGAAGTTCAGATTATTGTTCAGTGCCCTCTGAGCCTGTCCTACGTTTCCAGAATTACCCAGGCCAGGCAGTACTGAGAATAAGTACCCTGGAGGTTAAATGAAATCTTCCATTTTTCTGCTAGCCTGTGAATGACTGACAGGCAGGGCGGTTTCTTAGTCGCCGTTGACACCTCAACTCCTGGCAACTAGTAGATGGTAAATAAAAGTCCAACTGCATTGCTGTTTCTCCGGTCATTTTTCCCCGCTTAATCCCCTTCCCTCCTCCTTTGCAACACCCAGATTACCGCACCAGTCCTAGGACAGCAGCGGCACTCGTGGGCACGAAGGACCCCAGCGATGGCACTTGGAACAGAAGTGTGGCTGTCCTGTCCTCAGGGGGCCGGCCACGCCCGAGCAGTCGCCCCTGCCTTGGGGACACAGGGAGGCCTCCCCTCTCTTCTCGCATGGAACGCCGGCTCTTCATATTCCTGTTTAGTAGCGCTCATGTTCGGATTCATTAATTAATGAAGATTAATCAATAATTAAGTGTTCTATAGCCACCCAGAGGCCACTTCGTGGTACCGTGATGTATTTATTGCCTCATTCCGTGCAAGGATTCCGGAGCTGTCTGTACGGCTCGAGGGTCCGCGTCGAGGGACGCCTGATGCACAGCCTGCGATTGGAAGCACCGCCCTCCCGGCCCCTTTCCCTCCTGGGGACCTTAACCCAGCCTCCCGGCGCAGCTGCCATCTGCACCGGCTCCGACCCCTCAGTCTGTCTGTCCCTGGTAGATTGCAGGCTGGGCTCGCGATCCTGAAGCTGATCTGTGCGGAGGCTGCGAGGCGGCCTGGGAACGGTGGTGCCCTGGGTGGTTCTGGGTCCCGCGGGTTTGTCCCGGGAAAAGCAGCAGCTGGCGCTTGTCGCGCACGGAGGCGCTGCCACCAACTTCAGGGCTCTTTGCCCTGTTATTAGGCGAAGGTACCCCCTGCGACCTCGAAAAAGTGCAAGTGCAAGGTCGTGGAGAGTGCTGCCCTGGCCGAGGAGGCAGAGCGCCCCGTCCCCCCGGGGGCACCGTCCCTAGGGCTCCAGGAGGGCCAGTGTTCCCCTCAGGCGCAGGACGCAAGCACGCACACGTGCGCCAGTCCTGGGGGTCACCTGCTACGTGGCTGGCGCTGGAGGCTTGCAACCTGGCACCAGTTAAGGTGAGGCCCGTTGTGTGCCATCACTCTCCGAACCCCTACTTTCCAGTTCTGGCTAAATGTCACCCTCAGGGAAGAAGCGTTGGTCCCCTGGGCGCAGGGAGGCACCCCGCTGGGGTAAAAACTGTGTGCAAATAAGACCCATTCAGTATCCAGGGTCCCAAAGCTCCGTGTATGGGGGGGGGGGATGGCTGCTCAGAGCCCCATCCTCTCCAACTGTCTAGTTCTAGCGACAGCAGTGCTCAGTTCCTCCATCCATACTGTTTAAGACATCAGTGACAGCTTAACCAAAGC
The DNA here is from genome assembly GCA_030068075.1 of Paguma larvata. Lineage (NCBI taxonomy): Eukaryota > Metazoa > Chordata > Mammalia > Carnivora > Viverridae > Paguma > Paguma larvata. Next base: position 50,728,803 of record CM057840.1, on the reverse strand, counting down.
CAGGGAACTTCCAAGCCCCTTCCCTATAAAGAAAAATGCCTGCGGTCTGGCATGTTGGGCTTTTAGTCGAGAAGGACCTATTTATTCTAGTTCCTATTTATTCTAATTCTGGTCATTGATAATGACCCGGTTAATAAATATTAATAGCAATGACATAAATATAGCCACTGTGGACTGAGTAGCTATGAAGTTCCAGTCTCCGTGTTAAACATTTTCCACTGGGCCACCTGAAGAGCTGCAGTCTGAGGTCTAGAAATCAGAGTGGGAGGAACAGGGATTACACACGGAAGTGAGCCGAGCAAAGCCCTTCTGTTGATTTCTTGTTTCTATTCCCTGTCTTTCCAGCAGATTTGCTAAGGTGGCTGCGGGCAGGGCTACGGGCTGCCCTGCGGCACTGGGAGGAGCAGGGAAAAGGGAGGCACAGAGCAAACTAGTCAGACCTATTTCTACTTTCCGTATTAGGGGCGCAGGAAAACAGTTTTCAAGACTGGTTACCCATGAATTTGAGGCTAAGACACCAGTCAGCCACGATTAATGCTATCAGACTAGAGAAAACTCCCTAGCTCACGTTTCGATGATGACAGAATAAGATTTAGGAATTCAGAATCCTGATCGTAGCTCGTTCTAAGAGAGAAGTGACACGCTTGGACGTGATCGTTCCCATTTAATGAAGAAACTGCAGCTCAGAGAGGTTGAGTAACTTACCTCTGGTCACACAGCTCGTGAGTGGCTAAGATGGAAGCCAGCAGCTAGTCTGACTCAAAGCTCTAACTATAAAAGTGTTAGGTAAATATGATTTTCTTCCCACTTTTTGAAAACTCTTTAAACATTTATTTATTATTGAGAGACAGAGAGGGACAGAGCATGAGCATGGGAGGGGCAGAGAGAGGAGACACAGAGTCCAAAGGAGGCTCCAGGCTCTGAGCTGTCAGCACAGAGCCTGGTGCGGGTCTCAAACTCATAGACTGAGAGATCATGACCTGAACTAAAGTCAGACGCTTAACCAGCTGAGCCATCCAGGTGCCCTGGATTTTTTCCCCCCTTTTAAGGGGGGGCATCCTTTTCTATGAAATGTATCTTATTTTGACAAAAGGTCAGGTCCTAAAAGGTTTCACGTGGAACTCCTTGTTAGTACATAAAGAAATGAAGCAATTACTTGGAATCTCACTTTTCATTATTAAAAACCGAAGTTGTTTAGATGAGAAAATGGTGACCCTAGTATTCACCTATTCATTTATGTACAATCAACGAGCACCTTGTGGAAGGGCCATAAACTTGAAGCCATAATACAGACCGGGCTGCTTCTCTTGCCATGAAATTAAACATAGTTGGGATCCAGAGTCTCCCCCTTTTCAAAAAAAAAAAAAAAGCCATCTCCTGGTCACCACATTTGGTGACTTGTCGAGCTATTGGTCCAGCCCTCTTTCTTTAGAGGACATAGCTTCTAGAAGAGAAGAAGGCCAACCAGAGCATCTGTTGGTTCTAGGGAAGAAAATGGGGTACCATCTGCTCCATCTCGGATTTTCTATTTTTTATAATTTTCTATGTTTTGCGTGTCCAACAGAGTTCCAAGATGGTCAGCATTTAGTAGTAAGAATTTTCATTCTGTTTTAAAAAAAATTAAGGAGATAAAGGAACGGAGGAAGGTATATGTATTGTTTTTTTTTTTAATTAGCAGCAAAATGTCTTTCCTGTACTCCTACCTCCTGAACATAAGTGGAGTCCCAGGGTGGGTAGACTAGAAAGGAAGGTACATACAGGACAGTGTGCCTTGTCTACTGGCGTCACTTTGAAGCTTATGGGGCGATCCTGGGGGCAGCACAGGAGGAAATTGGCCAGTTAGAAAACGGCACACGACCAATGTGAAGACGCCATGCAGAGCGGAGACTGGGTATGGATCCATGGGGACGGCAGAGGAGAACTGGAAAGGCAAGTCAAAAGAGAGGGTGAGAGACTGTTCGGAAAGGTCTCATTGACTTTTTGACATGTGATCTCAGATGCCAGAAGAGAGAGAGCCATTGAAAGAATTTGCCAAAAGGAGATTGTGACCACGCAAGGGTGTCTCGTTGAGATGTTGCTGGAAATGAGGTCAGGTCGTGACCTCCCTCCACCCGTCACCCCCTTTATATAATGAGCAGTGCAACGGGTCCTCTCTACGTTCTTCCTGTCTGAGGCTGTCGTGCAGATCTCTCCCCACCCACGATATAACCAATCTATGTCACGTCATCCGGTATCCCCAGCCTCCTCCAAAGGAACCTTCTCTTTCTCCTTGTTGACCTTGTCCTTAGCCTACAGGCATCCCAACCACATTCTTTCCTTGACCCAAAGTCCTATTAATCTATTCTCCAACCTCATGACTTTCTTTCCCATCCTCGATCTTCCCGTTCAGCTTACAGCCCCTATTTTTGGGTCCTTGTTCCTCCGCAAGCCCACTATACCTGTGAATACATCTCTCAACCAAGTCCTGATCAAATTGTTTTTTTCCGAGAGTCTTTTCCAATCCTCGTCTTACTGGAGTTTTGTCCTTCCTTCTCCAACACCTTCAGTCCTTCTTGATACTTATAGGAGCCCTTACAATCTCAAGATTCAGGTGGACGGATGTGTCGCTTTCTGCAGGTGGGAGACAATGAAAATTTATCAGTTCGTATGAATCATCCCTTTGCCTTAAACCCTGACTTTGGTGAACTGCGTACTCAGTTTTTTGGTGTTCTTTGCTTCCCCCTTTTCCTCTTCTTTTCCCCAGAGCAATCATGGCATTAGGGGAAGGACATCTGGTTTGAAGGCTCTCAGGACGCTCGGTTTCTGGTGTCTGTATCCATCCTCACTGCAACCTGCAGAACGTTCCGCATTTCCACCGTGGCCAAGGGTCGAGTTTCCTGGGTCTCCTCATCCACACTGGGAACCTCTTGCAGAACCATTGGGCCGTTCTCAGGCTCTTCCGGGGCTGCCTTGGGGACATTTTTTTCTGCTTTTCCAACCCTCTGCCAGTGTCCCAAGCAGTGTGAGAGGCTGCCCCTACCCCTACCTCGGTATTAGCCCACTCACCACTCACACTCACTGCACTCAGAGTTGCTTTGAGAGCTTGGCATCGCCAAGACTACAATACGTTACTTACTCCTTTGCTAACATCTGAAAAAGCTGGAGAAGCGCATGATTTGACCTCAGAAAACCCCACACCAGAGCCTGCCTGTTCCTGTTTGTCAGGCCCTCCGTTCTCGCTTTATTTGGTCAAGTACATGACCATTCCGGACTGGTCTCTCTTCACAGCGATGCTGAAAGCAATGAAAGGAACCGAGCTGAAGGAAGGAACCATAATTCCTCCATCTATCACCCTTTGCTTGACCTCCTTACCACATTTCCATCTCTCTTGGGAGAAGTGCCAAGCCAGGGGTTGTTTTCAGGATTAAGATCCAATTAGATTTATCACAAAAAAGAACAAAGGGGAGTTCGGGCCATATAGTGCCAGTTATAGAAAAGAAAAGGAGATTAACTCTTGATCGAAAGAAGAAAACTCACATTCAGATCAAGTAGGCTTGTGCCGTGACGTAGTCTCAACCAGCTGATGCGAACCCCCCTAATTTCACACCAACTCGGGGCTGAGGAGAGGCCTGAGTGGCCACTATGTATTCACGGTAAGTCCAAACTCAGAAAAAGTTAGCACTCTTCCTTAAATGTAAACACGGGGAGCCCTTGCCTCACGTGAAACTCCCAAGAGCGGAAACTGATAGGCCCCCGCAGGTATTTACACAAGCTAAGAGAGACAGTTATGTTCTTCTTTTCATCAAACATGTTATTATCTGCATACACCTGGCAGTGCCCCAAATTCTTCTCTCTTAGAAGTAAAACCGGGCCTTTGTCTCGTAAATTCAGACATTCCTGAAGAAAAACCTAACGTCTACCCCCTATCATGTCATGTCACAATTTAGAGATCAGTGTTCCTCACACTTTGTTATTTCTGTGCCTGACTGATCCCAGGGCCTAATTCAGGGAAGTGTCCTGAGGTGAGACTATAAATCAAAGAGCCAGCCTCTAGGAGCTGGATAACTTGACCCCAAGGTGCTGAATCACCTGATCTCCGCCAGCAGAAACGGTTGAGGTCTTGGCTCCTGAGCCCTCTGTCTGATTTGAGTCAGAAGTGAAAAATACAAAGGGGGAGAAAAAAGTGGATCGGGTTGTCTCACTACCACCACCACCACCACCACCACCACCATCATCGTTATCATCATGGCTGTTGCCAATGTGGGTTGATTCTGTGACTCCAGCACGCTATACTATATCAAGACCTGGCTCCTGTAGGTCAGACCCTAAGGCACTGAAGAGGATCGGAACGTGCCCTTCCACAATATGCCCCTTGGGCATCAGGATTATTTTGAGTTAAAGGCAATTAAGAGGCAACAAATGCAGAAAGAGCTCTTTGCCTTCCATCTAGCTGCCTAAAAGCAAGATATAAATTTTCTTTTGGGAAGGTGTTCCCCTCCCCTCTCCTGTAGCAGAGGAGCCCTTATTGCTGGAGACACAGCGGCACCCAGACAAGTCTGCACAAATAAACCTTGCTGAAGTGAACTCGCCGTCCACGACCTTCCCGCAAGTACCTACCTGCCCACAGTTACTGTCCTGAGAAGCCCAGACTCCCTTTTCTCTGTCCTACCATTTCTCTGCGAACTTATTTTGCTTTGTTAAGCTGGGATGGAGGCCCCCAGTGCTAACCTTCTTTCTGAGTTACTCATCACTGAGTTCTCCTTCGCCGGTGTGTGTTGCACACGGACCTAGTCTGAGGTTTTTTTTGTCTCGTGGATCTGTGTTTCATCAGTCTAATGTGCAGATCCCAGCCTCTGAAGCCAAGTGAGTAACACCAAAGGGAGGACCAAGCTGAGAATGTTTTTGCCAACATAGAAAATGGAAATGCTCATGCCTAGGTCTCTGGTGAAGCTAAAATTCACTAAAAGCTGGGCAGAGCCTTGCCGGGTTTTGGTAGACTTCCTTATTTTTGAGTGGCTGTCTGCAAGAACGCAGATGGATGGATGACGACTTCGGGAAGTTTCGGGTGGTGGCAGGTGGGGCAGGGAATGGACTGAACCCTTGACTCTCGATGCCAGCTTCCTCCAAGTCCAGCCTACAGTTTTTTCCATGGAACTGTGGATCATCACTGGCCTAGGAAGTAAGTTATTTGTTTAGTCTACAGCTGCAAAGTTCAACCAACGCTTGGGTTTCCATGACTACATTACACATCTCTTTTGACGGTTTCAATATAAATTTAAAAAAAATAATAAATTGGAAAAAACCCTGTATTCTTTTCCCATTTCATTCCTGCCCTTTACATCTTAAATGTTTACAAAATATCTCCTTCGACTCAAAACTTTAGAAACTAAGAAAAAAAATAAAAATAATAAGCAGGGTGCTTTTCCTGTTGCAAATTGGAAGTTTATTCAGGGATGCTTTATTTTAAATTTTTTCATGATTATTTATTTTCGTGCATTCCGGGAGATCGTTGCAAATAGGAAGTTTATTCCAGGATGCTTTTTTTTTAATTAAACTTACTTTGCGGAACTTGCGATGCCTACCATATTATTATTGTACAGAATATAGTCTAAAGCCTTAATCCAAAGACAATATCAGAGGGGAACACGACATGTGGTATAAAATAAAGGCACCGACAAAATACACGGTTAAACGGTGTCCATCATTATATATAAAGAAGTGAGGGAAAAGAAGACGGAGGGGTTTGTAGTTTACTGACAGAAGCAGGTCAGAGTGCCCGCTCCCGTGCTTAGTAGCTGGTGGAGAGTTGGGAGTGTAGGGGAAAAGCAAATAACACAAAGAAATGAGTGGCAGAAGGCGGAGAACCAACTTCTCAGAGAGCCGTGAAAGTTTAATCAGGAATATTGATCTCCGCCACCAGACGGGTGCCCTCCACCCCCACATTTTAATTAAATCTACTGTCGGATTTTATATTTTCTGCGATTACATAATGAAACATGACGCAGAACCAAATAACCCGGTAGGTATGATTTACTTGCTTTGCTTCAAACCACCTTGCTAGAACAGAGACTGGGAGACACAGCGGCGTTAGAATTTCTCCGGAAGCCAGAGTCCGGAAGCAGAAATCTTAGGACAAATTGCCCTTGTTGCAAAAGGTCAAAAGCTAGGGGAAAAGTAGAAGGTTATTGTGTGGATCTTCATCTCATAGGTTTGGAAGCTTGGCCCGTGGTTAATCCAGCCTTCTTGCTTTGAAAAGCTAGCAGAGGGCCTCAAGTCCGGAGGCCTCGGCTCCCTGCACCTCCCCACCTCCACGGCCGGGTGTTTGTATGGAATAATGAGGCCCATAAGCTTGGGCCTGATAATGCTTTTATAATGTAAAGGAGGAAAGCCAAGTAAAGTGGATTTGTGCATCCTTCTAATGAAAAGTTGGCCTGTCTGTTTTTATCAGACTAATGAAGCCCCTACCCCATTCTCTGGGCCAGTGTAAGCCTCACAATGGAGACAGCGAGCTCTCTCCAACAGATGCTATCTGCTAGCTCTCTTCGCAGAAGAGTTCATTTTAAAGGGATCCTGGCTTGATTAAGGCTTTGTGAGCCTCCCAGCCTCATTACAAATCAATGGAGATGAACTGAGTGCTTAATACTCAAAAGCCAAGCTAACAAAAGCTGACTTATTACAAGCTAAGGGGCTGGGACTCTCCAGGGTGTCTCGGCTTTGTTTTATTTTGTATTTCAGCCCCCTATCCCCTCCCCTTCTCTTCCTGGCCACCCCAACCCCATCGGTTTTCAGTGGAAATATATTCAACCGCCTCTCAAGATCTTATTCCTCCTCCGTTCTTGCCCTCTATCTAAAATTGCAACGTCGAGAAGAAGAATCTTTCCTACTGGATATTATGCCCCACTGTGACCAGACCGGGAAGAGGTCTCTCTTGGCCGCGTTGCGTCGCTTTTCTTTTTTGACACAAGAATGAATGGTTCCGGTATCATTTAGAAAGACTCCTGCTTACTGTTTCCCACTTACTGACTTCCCACCTACACGTTAGCCAGACACACCAGTGTAGAATGGCAACAGGAAATTGGAAATACCTGACCATCTTGAAGAAATGGCATGAGTTGGCATAAACCTACTTCCAGATCCTAGAGCGATTTCAGGCACTTCTCTGCCTGTCTCCCTCTGTCTCTCTTTTCTGAGAAAATTGCACTTAGAGTGTTTTTCTCCTCCATATTCAGAGATGGGAAGGTGTCAGAACTGTAATGAGATAATGAGAGCCCCATATGGGAAGGGGGAAAAAAACCCACCCCAAACGAAGGAAATTTCAAATATCACTGTAAAATCAAGCCTCATTGTCATAAAGTCAAGAGTGTGGAATGTGCCTCTTCGAGAAAGATTGGAAGGATCCTTACAGGATCCCACCCTCTTCGCTTTCCCTGCAGAAATAATAACAGCGAACGCTGGGCATCGACTCTATCTTCGTCTCAATGTTAAGCATTTCACACGCAGTATTTCATCGAATCATCAGAATACTTCTGTGAGGAAGGTTTCGTTAATATTTCCACCTCCCCTATACAGGAACTAGATAAAAAGAAGTATCAACATACTTAGTAAGCAGGGACTGCATTGAAACCAAGATCTTGTACTGATTTCAGAGCCTGTGAGCTAAGTCACTGCACTAATCTACCACTGTATAGGGTTGGGGGATAAAAAAGTTTTAAAAATGAAAACAAAGATTTTACTGGACTGAACCCAGTCAGGGTTTGAGATCCAACAACCACGTTCTGCAAATGGCTTGCCCTCCCTACTGCACGGTCAGTGGGTCAGTGGTTCTCTGCTCTGCAGCCCCAAGGCTCTTAGCTTCTTCCAAAGGGAAGAGTCTGAACTTGGGAGTCAGATGCATCAGACTTAAACACCAGATCCTCGTTACCAGTTGAGTGTGCTTGGGCAATTTGCCTAATGTTTGTATGTTCCCTCTTCCGTTTCTAAAACATGAAGCTCGGGTCACGTGAAGGTTAAACGTGAGTACATGTAGAATGCATTTAAGACACGTTTCTTCTTTACCTCTTCTTTCTCAGGATCTCTTCTCTTTTCCCCAAACGCTCCAGGAAAGGTCTGCTAGACTAATCTGCAGTCATGGCTTCTGAAGCTTAAGATGCTATTTTTCCTGAGGGCAATTGCATTTTAACAGACTTAAAATTCTTTAGGACAAAAAAAATGGGTTTCTAGTTATGGGATTAGATTTATTTGGGGGTGGGGTGAGTCTATACCTTGGAAATATCTCCAAGCAATAGATGCCCTCCTTCATTTGTGGATAGATAATAGATCCGCGAGGAATCACAAAAACTTCGAAATATTTACGTTGTTAATAAACATCACAGAGCGACAGCTCTTGCCCACAGAGGCCAACAGGGAAAGTAGAGATACTTAGCAAATGTCCAATTGCGATTCCTTCATCTGGGAATCTGATCTGTGTTCCATGCGTGAAATCACTCAATTCTTTCCCCCTTTTTTACCCCTTGCACAGAGTCAGAGATGCTTACTGTTGGCCACACGGAGGAAGAGTAGCTTCAAAGTCCCAGCTACTTAGAAAACAATGGGCAGTGGCAGAAATGATGATAAATTGTCACATAATTATTTTCTCCAACAGTTTCTTTAACTGAAAAGATGTCAGGGAACAGGCCCATACAGTTCTTTGACAGTTGTGAGTTCCAAAGGAATTTCCTCCTGGAATTATGGTCCTTTGTCACCACCCTTCATTACACGCACACATGTATAAAGCTGTGTGTATGCCACATCATGCCATATAATGCCGTGTTTCATGGCAAATCAAACTGGCAACAACCCGTTGACTTCCTGCAATTCAAGAGAAGAACCGAGCTCCTTGAGAAATTCTTCCATTCTGCCCCCGTAGTCTGATGATTCCCTCTGGACAAAATTTGCCTCTTGGGATGTTCATGGGCAAAGCAAATTCCACTCCTAAACACAGGACAACACCCAGCGATGAGTTATCATACCACAAGCAGAGGACATTGCTCGGGGACTAGGTCAGGAATGATGCATCTGGCAGAAAAGACCAGAGCAGTGGAGCCCTTTAGCCTCTACTTCCTCTCCCAGCTCTCTGTTCCGTCTAATTTATTCACTCAGCTACATTTTTTGAGCAACCGCCATTTTCCAGGACTTCGAGGTGGGGTCGAATTAGAATTCCACTGTGACTTGTTCTTACCAACGGGTCTGCAGCTGTCAGGAGAACAGGATGAGCAGACCAAGACCCAAATAGCATCGGCAGCTGCTGCATGAAGAAAGACGTGTCAGGGATGCTGGGTCAAGCCACCGAGGGGACCCTGACACATGAATCCTGACCCCACTCAAGAACCAAAGTTCTTGTCCTTTTAGAATACTTGGTTTAGATAAAAAGGAGAGAGGGAAAAAACTCTACTTTTCTTTAGTTTGTTTTGGCTGCTTTCATGTCTTTGTTTTGTTTGCTTTTTGTTTAAATATAAATGTCTCCTATGGGTATATCATTGCTACCCACGGAACTGACGGCCTAATTTCTTGATCATTAATTTCTGCCTTTGGAAAAGAAGAAAATCAAGTTAAACCATTTAAATGAAGAGGATGAACGTTGCCAAAGAGAATTAACAAGGCGTGGATGGTAACCATCGCGTTACGTTCTCTGCTTTGCATCATTTTTTTAAAATAAACTCTTTGCTTTTAAATAACTTTAGACTTACAGAAAAGTTGCAAAGATAGTGCAAAACTTTATCCACCTTCTCCTAATGTTATACTGATCATCTATCTGAAAGCTCAGAAATGAACAAGAATACACACTACTACTTCCTAAACTGCAGTCTTTATTTGGGTTTTACCACTGTTTTCACTCATGTCCTTTTCTTAAAAAAAAAATGTTTATTACCTTTTTTTTTTCATTTTCCAGGATCCTATCCACTGTGCCATATTGCATTTAGGATATCACGTGCCTTTAAATTATTATTAATATTACTAAACATTGCATTTCATTTCAGACATCCCCACGAGCTCAAAAATATAAGCAACTCATTATTAGCTTCCATTGAAGTTTTCTTTTTAATGAAGAATCAACAAGGTAATTATTTTTTTATCAGTTAATTACGGACAGGCTTATTACAGTATTGCTAATTTATCTGTTCGTGGAGGAAGGGATAGAAGAGATTTCACCTAATGGGGAACACTTTGAGTCATTTAAGGAGTGTGGCATTGGCACTGATGATCAGGCTCTTAGAAGCCAAATGGGCAAGAAATCATGTCTATGGTTAAAGATCACCTTGTAAACTCTAGGCTCTACTTCCAAGGTAAAATCTTTTTGTCCCATCTCTGAACCACGTGTTGGTATTTTGTCTTCCTCGTTGGATCCTCAAATTCGTTTTAAGGACTTGGCAAAGAATCCATCTACTATTATTGTTTGGTAGTAGCAGTAGCAGTAGTAGTAGTAGTAGTATTGGCACTTTGGGCTACTAAGTGTAGGAAACCTAGCATGACTGGGCTTTCAAGTCATCCATTCCTGCCCCCGGTTTTCCACGTTCTCCTACTCACACTTGTCCAACGCCCCATGTTGATATTTGATAACCTATAGTGCAGCACTCTTTGGAATAGGCATCAATGCTCTATCACAGTCCAAGCATAATTCTCAGAACTGGCAACATTTCTTATTACAACGGAAAAGCCAACCTCACCACATGGTGTTTGTCCGTCTTACTAGTACGGCACTGCTCTTATAGCCGGAGGAGAATATTCGAATGGGTGTCCTTCATCTGTTTGTAAATTTGAAGGACTACTCAAACGGCATCAGTGAAGATTAGAAAACTAAAATGGAAGACAAAACGAAAGAGTGGCTGGAAGACAAAATAAGTAATTAACAGTTATTTCCCCAGGAGGGGACTCTGTTAATTTGAGCCTTGCCATCTCAAAAATATAGTTTTAGGGGTGCCTGGGTGGCTTAGTCGGTTAAGCATCGACTCTTGATTTCAGCTCAGGTCATGATCCCAGGGCCATGGGATCGAGCCCCATGTCTGGCTCTGCACTGACAGCAAGGAGCCTGCTTGGGGTTCTCTCTCTCTCTCTCTCTCTCTCTCTCTCTCTCTCTCCCTCCCCCAGCTCATGCTGTGCTCTCTCTTTCTCTCTCTCTCAAACTAAATAACCATAAAAAAAGAAAATACAGTTTTAAAAAATTAATAAGGTTATCTTTTCTTTTTAGCTGTTGCAAGCCAAATTCCTTCGCCTGTAAGTCAGCTAGTCACAAGCCTTGTGGGCCGCATTCCTAAGCCCCATAAGTAGTCTTTCAGGCAGTCACAAGGGTCTCTGTTAATGCCAGACATTCCCCACCCCCATAAGTAAACTAAGTGGGCTACTTACTGGACACCATACACTTCTGGAAACTGGTGATGGGAAATACCATCTGGGTCTTTGAGCAGAAGTATTACAATGGAGATTCTATTTATGAAGCCAGTGTTTTTATCTCAGTACTCAGGCTATAGGACAGTTCCAAAAATGGGAGTAGCACTTGACAATTCTTGAAAATAGTGCTATTATAGGTGCCTAGGAAACTACAAAAACAAGAGCCATCGTAGCTGCAATCTAGAGGTCCGTGAATAAAAAATGTTTGGGGCCAAAGTGGAGGAGATGGTTACAAACGCTTTTGTAGCATAAACACAGCTGGAGATATTTTATTTAAATGAACCAAAAGGGCAGCTTTTAAAGGCAAAGCTCATCTTGAGATTCATAAAACCGCACCCATTGCAAAAGCCTTGGCCAGCAAGCACAGTAAAACATTCAGGACAGCTGGGGTCAAAGAGTCTTTCACAAATATATTAAGGAAGAAAGGCATACTAGAGAGAGAGTAGTCGGCTAATAAATCAGAAAAGGGATGAAAATCATGATGGCTCAAACATGACTGAGTTACTGAACTGACGTATGGTCAAAAAAATAGATGTTAGCAACAAAGCTACAGAAAAAGCAGTCTGGGTTATTAGAAGGCAATGAATACTTTGTACATATAAAGTAGCTATTGATGGAAAGCACTATTAGAGAATATTTGAAAAATCTGAGACATAAATCAGTAGTCTGGGAGAAAATATTGCCCAGCCGAAGCCAAAGATGCTCTGGCCCTCTACCACTCAAAGCGGCATGTACTCCAGATCTTCCTAAAATGAAGGGGTTGGGGGGGGATGGATACCTGTATCCATCATAAAATGAGCTATGGAACCAAAAAAAAAATCATGAAGAAAAGAGAGTAGGAGAGGGCGGACATGGAAAACAATTTTTTTAAAATAAAATGGTAAAGGTTGATGTCATAGAAATATGGCACCCTGGTTTCCCCCACTATCTGAAAGTAGAGGGATCCTATGAAACCATCTGTGCGCAGAAATAAAGCAAAGAAGCACAATTTTTACGAAATTACCATTTTGTGAAAGCAAAAATCCTCTTCAGATTTCTTTCCATTAGGTAGAAACAGGTACTCACAAAGGTCATTCGTAAACGTGAAATGATGCAAAGTGAACTTTCATTTCAGATAGCGGAGGGAAACCGCATCTGATATGTTGCAGGAATAATTTCAGAGTTAGCTAGAGGAAAATATTGACCAATAATTTTGGAATATGTACTTCAACATATAGGTTTCTTTTTGCTTGAGATCCCATACGAGTGGATTGGAGCTGGCTAAGAAAGAGACCATTTCCGCTGGGCTAGAGCCAGATAATGGTATTTATACCAGGTAAAGCTGGAAGGGGAAATAAATTCAAGAACTTGAGGAGAGCCTTGCCAAAGGTTATTGGTAAAAGATGGGTGTTATATAGAGAAAGATATCGTCTAAACAAGAAGCTCTTGGTATTAGAGGCAACATAGAAATAAAAGTCAAAGATGGATGCTGATCTTCCGATGTGGGTGGAGACAGTCCAACTAATCCATGCACTCACTGTGGGCTCTTTTGTCCACATAGACAAACCATAAAAAGTCGGAGTGTTGACATCAGCCACTTTGGACCCTCTTTTATTCATTTCTGTCATGCTTTCACACTGATCCTGCTTCCATTGAACCGGAGCCCTCTTCCTAGAACCTTGAAACTCATTGCAGTGTTTGGCTATATGCTAGCTTCTAAAGGCTAAGGTCACTTGACAGCCACAGTGTATGGCTGATACAAGCACACGTTTTTGGCAACAACTATAGAGGTATCTTGGAGATATCACTGCATGGCCAGCAAGAGTGGTCTACACCTCAGGATTGGTTTTCGATCAGTGTATCAAGAGAGGAGAACCCAGCAAATACTTTCCTGGAAAGCCAATTAAATGTGAGGGGCTCATTGTTACAGCTGAAAGATGAGCTAACAAAGGTAGATAACAAGTTGAGTTATAAATTTATTGATCATGCTTTCCTCCACCCCTGGGATTAGTTCGCCTTTGCATTTGCAACAATAGAGGGAAAAGCACCACAATATTAAACACAAAGGAGCACTGCTAGAGGTGTCATTGGTATTTACAATTTTCGGGGTGAGAGTCTTGTATCTTACAATTCTTTTATGCATTTTTTTGGTGGCGATTTTTCCTTATGAGGTTATGTTAAAATCCCACTATGTGCAACTACATGGGTGTGTACGATGCATTTATCATTTTAAAGCCCACTGGGAGCCAACCGGTAGTCTGTGTGTCCCCTCTCTCTTTCTTCACCTTTCTTTCATCTGTTGTGTGTGTGTGTGTGTTTCTTCCTCCCTCCAGTATGTTTATGCATTCAGAGAAGAGTCTTCTGGGAAAATAACGGAAGGGAAAAGCTTGTGATTTATCATTACACAGTAATGGGCGCCCTGCTTCCGCTGAAGGAGGTCAACCTCTCTGAGAGATACCACAGTCCCTCCTTATTAACGTTCTGTTCCCACTAATGGCTTGGGGTAGGGCAGCCAGGTCTTACAAGGAAGCCATTTAAGAACAGCACTTTGTTTAATGGAAGCTGGGGTGTTTTACGGGGACACACATAGCACCAAGCTCCCTGGTGAGAGTGACACACTCACAGATAAAGAACACCCTCCCCCAGCCCAGGCGGGGGAAAAAAGATGAGCTTTTAAAAAATCTTGTGTGCCCTTTTCCCTCATGCCGATCCTCGGCTGTCCCTCCTTCTGTCCGATTCTTATTCTGAAACACCTCTACAATTACTTCTGTCCACCCTCGCCAGCCTGCGTCATTTCAGGCTCTCCATTATATCTCTTTAGCTTTTCAATAAAACTCTTCCTACTGTCTACCCTGTCGCCGGCCACCTTCCTAAGTCACGGGTTTCATCGCATCACTGACATATGCAAACCCTTTGGTACTTACAAACTAAGAGTCGCGGTGCACTGGGTTGAGGTCCTTTCCAATTTGCCATGGTCCCCCTCTCCCCTGACCTGTGGCTGCATGAGCTACCTGCTGCTCCTGAAGTCGGGAGCCCGAGAGATGGGACATGACTGGAAAGCGTGAAGTAGGACGGTGTGAAAGAACCCACATTTAATTACACAAAATGGCAGAGGGAATAAGAGCTTGCCTGTTTTGAAGGCTTTTTGAGTGACGTGAAGGCACACACTACTTTAGAACGTAGTCATCTTTGTATTTCTACCCTGGGCGCAGAGCTTGGCCCATGGCGAGTTTTCAAAACACATGTAATGACCGACTGAATTAGAGTTGGTGAAATTCTAAGGCGAAGGAAGGAAGGAAGGAAGGAAGGAAGGAAGGAAGGAAGGAAGGAAGGAAGAGAGGGAAGGAGGGAGGAAGGGAGGAAGGAGCCAAGGGGGAAATAGTTATTTTTGATCTCGTCCCCTAGGTGACGTGCGTTGTGGACTTCAGAGCATGGCACCCATGTCATTGTCCACTTCATATCTTGCACGTTCATGGTAGTTCTTGTCTTTATATAAATGATGCATTATGACTGCAAACTGGGTAACGCTTCATGTAGGAATGTTTGTGATATGATGTGATTTATTCTTCACTTTCCAGAAAGGGGTAAGGGGCCAGAGGCTTGCCAAGGTCACAGAGCGACAATGACAGTGTTTGCAGACAGAAAGTAGATTCACCATCTTTGCACTTCCCCCCCCCTCAATTATCAACCCTAAATGTTGCAATCAATCTAATCGCCTCTGTTGCTGTCTTAGTGGACTGCTAAGCAGAGAGAGAGAACACTGACATCTTGTTTTCAGACGGGTTTATCATTGCATGAGTCTGGCCTATTATTTGGTGAAGAGTCTGTACTGGCTGGCTCTCAATCCAGTGTTCTGAATGTTTTTTAAGATTCAACAAGCCTGTATTACTGAAAGACAGAAAATACTCTAAGCATCCTTCATGAGCAGATTAAATAAATGGCACAAATAGACAATAGAATATTATGCAGCTAAAAAGAATTAGGAGTTAAGGGGTGCATGGATGGCTCAGTTGGTTACACACCCGACTTCGGCTCAGGTCATGATCTTGTGGTGCAGTTTGTGAGTTCGAGCCCCGCATCGGACTCGGTGCTGACAGCTTAGAGCCTGGAACCTGCTTTGAATTCTGTGTCTCCCTCTCCCTCTCCCTCTCTGCTCCTCCCCTGCTCGTGCTCTCTCTCTCTCTCTCTCTCAAAAATAAATAAACGTTAAAATTTTTTTTAGAAAAGAATTAAGAGTTAAGAAGGCAAGCTGTATTTTGGGGTTGAAAAAGCCAATTGCAGAATATGATTTATTGATGATTCTTTTATGTAAATTTGTTACAACTGCTTTTACAGCTGCCTCCACTCCCCCTCGAAAAATTCTAGAAAGTTAGATAAAAAGTTGTTAGTTCGTACCTCTGGGGAACAGGACTTGGTGGAGACTCACTGACTGATTATAAAAGATTGATTGTATTTTGATTTCTTACCATAAATACATTTTACAGCGGAAATATTAATGAAACTTTCGAAGTCCAATGGCACATTTTATTTTAGGTCTAAAAGAATGGGAAATTTTCTTTGACTGCGTTTGGCCACCACAGCAATGATGGGCATAGGTAAGAAGGTGTTTTGTCACATAGCCAATCAAATAATCCTAATGAAGATTAATCAATTGATCTTTCCAAGCAGACATTCATCCAGCTCCCTCTCTCTCTCTCTCTCTCTCTCTCTCTCTCTTTCTCTCTCTCTCTCTCTCTCTCTTCTCTCTCTCTCATCAATATATACATATAGTTATTTTTTGCCATGTGATGGAATGTGCTCCACCAGTTCCAGATTTTTATCTTCCTGTCTTCCATTTCTGACACCACCTGCTTCTTCCTCTTATTTTTGCTTCCTACCCTCTCCTCTAGGACATTTTCATCAGTTACACAGGAGGTGGTACTTGCTGCACTGAGTGGAGAAGATCGTGTGGCCACCCTTGCTGCAGGGCAGGTGCATGGTGCATTCACCTGTGGCTAAGACCTCTCACACCCCATGGACGCACAGGCACACCCCTGCATCGCACCGACAGCGCCAGAGAGGATGCATTCATTCACTTGGGAGGCAACCCAACTGGAAGAACTTCAGATCCCAACTTCAGAACTCCAGTGCCATAAGTACTACTCTCGATACTACTGTTATCGAAGGTGCGATTGTTAGGGAAGGAGATATGGATGTGTTTCCCAACCTCGACAAAGAGAGAACTTTCCCATAAGAATATCTCCTGTGACTGGGAATGTTTAAGGGAATGATGTTCAGCCTCTCTGGTTCATCAGTAATAATTTATTATGAGTCCTATTATATAGGTTTCAGGTTATATGTCATTCTCTTCACTTCACCTGTATGTGATGGGAAGGGCCCCTGCGTCCCAGCAGAGAAAGGATCCAGGCTGGGTTTATGTAAATATTTCAACTTTGCTTTCAGAAAGGAAATGATTACAGGCCAAAGTTGTATTCTAACTCACTTAAAACGAGTGAAATTAATTTTAACAGAATCTATTGATGAAGAAGGATGAATCCGTGATGCATTCCCTTTCCTGATTTAATATGGATTTTTATTCCATGTAGTATTACTTACTGAGCGTAAAGACTAAATTCATCTTTTACTTTTCAATCAGTTATCATCTTATCATTGAATAGAACACAATTAATTGGACACTTAGTTTATTCAATCATTGTAGTTGCCAAAAAAACAATAAACTATTCAATTTTTCTTTGTATGTAATTAACAATTGTATACAGCAGAAAATAATTTGACATTATTAAGCAATTACCATTTAATTATTTCAGTTAGCAAAATCCATTAAATGCCATTCAATCAGCTTTCTTTCTTACAATTATGTTATTTAGTAAATTATATTTAATTCATCCTTAAAATCAAGACACATTTGAAAAAAAATCATGATTTTCCCAACATATTTTTAAGAAAATTGAGCAGTTCAACACGGTAAAGATATTTTTTTTTTTAAGGTGGAAGCTTCCAAGAGGGTGAAACTTGTCAAGTTTTACAAAATCGCAACGTCCGATAGAGCCACGTCGCTCTTCGCTTTTCATCCCGAGCTACCTGCGGTGATAAAATTATCGAATCTTCTTCAGGATGGTACTATTGAAAGATTCTCAACTTTAGCCAATTTTAATTAAGCTTTTCCAGCTTTACTTTTTTCCCTCCCTGCTACGCGTAGATATCATCCTCTACTCTAGATATCAGCACTGAATTGTGTTCAACCTAGTGTCTGACCATGGAATGTGTTATTGTCCCATAGTTTTTTTTTAATGTACACAAGTCCTTTCTTCTATCAGAACGTTAACTTCCTCAAGAGCAGAAAACAGTGTGTGTGTGTGTGTGTGTGCGCGTGCGTATGTGTGCGTATGTGCATTCATATGTGTTTGCGTTCTCCATTTATTTGACAGATTATTGGACATATGGTGAGAACTGATTTTAATGGAAACAAAATAAATTGGGTTGACTATTGGCATGGAGATTTCACCAAGGCCTATGGGTTTTTTTTTTTCCTGAGGACGTTACAGGATTTAAACAATTTTAATGATCCAATGATAAGATTTATAAAACCAACTCTATCCAATTTTCTGGATTAGTTGTGCAATCGGATCCCTGCCTCCCAAGTCTGTTTTCTATGCTAAGAAAAAATTGAAGTAAAAAATCAAAATTCAGTCCTGCCATGTCAGCCCCTTGAAAGGCCATTTAAATGGCTCAGAGTCAACTGTCGTCGGATGAACGACTCAGAAAAGAAAGGGACCACATCATGATTCTTTTGGTCAAGTTGAATAGATGTGACCTGTCTGTTATGTTACTCCTTTTAATTCTCCCCATCATTTTACTAAAGAAAAAAAAAGTTTATTTATTTAGAGAGAGAGAGAGATAGAGCACAAGCAGGGAAGGGGCCAGGAGGGAGAGAGAGAGAGAATCCCAAACAAGCTCTGCATTGTTAGTTTAGAACCCAGTACAGGGCTCGAACTCACGAACCGTGAGATCATGACCCGAGTCGAAACCAAGAGCAGGACGCTCAACCGACAGAGCCACCCAGGCACCACCCCCCATGATTTTACTTTTAAACATTGTTTTCAAAGTACTTCAGACCGTATCTTACTCCTTCAATTCCATCAGTCCAAAATTGGCTCTTATTTCAAGCTAATTAGCTCAAATATTTTGTCTTTGTTGAGGACTTCACAGACACTGCCTTCCTAACCTGCCTCAGATACATTTTTCATCTCCAACGTGGGGAAGCTCACTTTGAGTCATTCTACTGAAGCATTGATCACTTGGAAGGAAGCTGGTAAGGGATATGTCTGTATCTTCTTTGACTTCTCAAACGCACACTCTTTCAAGAGAACAATCGCTCTGGATTCACGTTTGTTTCTTCGGAGCATGAATATAGTAAAGACTTGGTAATTGCTGGTGAATACAAATGGCATTTCGAAGAAAAAACAGGGAGGAAGGCAGAAATAGTAAATCAGAGGAACAACTGTACCCTGGTGTAAGGGTGGGATCTCATCTCAGCCTGTCGTTGGCTACTGTCCCATGTATACACACTTGATGGTAACGGCAGTAGGGGTGGAGGTGGGGTCTAGGAAAGCAGAGCACAGCACCCCAA
The DNA here is from genome assembly GCA_030068075.1 of Paguma larvata. NCBI lineage: Eukaryota > Metazoa > Chordata > Mammalia > Carnivora > Viverridae > Paguma > Paguma larvata. Next base: position 50,709,791 of record CM057840.1, on the reverse strand, counting down.
ATCTTTCCACCTCTTACATCATCTCTCCCCATGACCTACTCTACTCACTGCTCTCCTGAAACTCGGATTGTCACAGCAGCCAACACTCTCAGCTCCGTTCCTGGCTCTGCAGCTCCAGAAATCCTCAGATTTCACGACCTCTCTGGCTTTTCCCAACACCCCGTGCGCCCCAACCTGATGAAGTCGGGTATAGAACTTTGCCCATAGCTGTGCAGGTCTGAAGAGTGCCCGTGGTCCTGCCTGTTTCCATATGAAAACTTCTTTTTGTTTTTTTTTTTTTAATACATGTGTTGACTTGTCAACATTGATGGGGTTGGTTTGCTTCCTGCTTTTCATTCAGTTTGCGAGGAGCCAGAAGTGAGTTGTTCGCTCTGGGCTAGCTCCTCTTGCTATTTCCCACACGGCTATGATATACTGTGGTTGCAACTGGAGGCAAAACTCAGCAGTTAGGAAAAATGAAATGCAACTCTTTCTACCCCCACTTAATTTTTCTTTCCAGTTCGAGAGGAAACAAGACTTCGAATCATTTGCATTTTAAATTCAGAATTTGTATTTAAAGCAATTCACAGGGTCTTTTGCATGTTGACAGCTTCCTTTTTAACTCATCCTGGACTGGGCTCTGTGATGTGCGATGTCTTAATTTGTAGAATATGTGCACCGGCATAATATTTAATTAGGCTTTGGTGTCAACTTCGCATCAAACACCCTCAGCATCTAATGAAATACCAGAAGCACGTGGTCTCTGCAGGCTAGATCTCTTGCAAGAAATCTAGTTCCTCTGACTGAATCACTTAAGAAAGGGGGGGGCACCCAATGAGAAGAATGTGAGCTCAGTTTCGCAGGGGCGATGTTCCCACGGCTGAAACCACAAGACAGGAGAAAACGTAGCCGCGCTGTGAAGAGAACTCAGATGCACTTTCCCTTATGTAATTAGTAGAATTCTCAACAGATGGGTGTAGATCAAGTTCATGCATATCAAATTATTTTCTCATTGGCTGACATCATGCTTTCAGGTGGGCTTCATTTTTATTTTTATTTTCATCTGAATTCAGTGGTATGGTGAGAGTGGATTTGGAACACAGGAGGGGAAGATACAACCTTTGCCGTTGAGAAGGCTGCCACCCCGTAATTGGGGTAAGACAGGTCCAACATAGTAAAACCAGGCAGGTTATTAGCTGGTCATCTTGGAGAAGTTACCTAGCCTTTATTAACCTCATTTTTCTTTTCACTAAAATAGTCATACTAATATCAACCTAAAAGATTATCAGGCAGATACAATAAATAACGCATGTAAAATTCATTCGGTCCCCATTATATAGTAAATGCTCAGTGTATTTTATTTTATTTTTTTATGTTTATTTATTTATTTGCAGGGGGCGGAGAGAAAGGGAAACAGAGAATCCCAAGCAGGCTCCACACTGTCAGCCCCGAGCCCAGCTGGGGCTCAATCCCATGAAACGTGAGACCGTGACCTAAACCAAAACCAAGAGTCAGATGTTCAACCAACTGAACCACCCAAGCATCCCTCAATGCATTTTAGATATTGTTGTGAATTATCTGTTATTAGGAGAGTAAAAATTGATGAAACCTGTTTATATTAGTTTTCTCTGGACGTGGAGGCTCAGAGACATTAAGTGATTTACAAAAGTCAATGCCGTGCAAGTAGATTAGGAACTTGAATCTAAATCTTTCGCTTTTTCGCGACACATTATATATCTTATATTTAGACACTTAAGTGTTACCTTGCCAGACCATAAAGACTTCAGTTTTGTTTTTGTTTTGTTTTTTTCCAAGAACCCAAGACTCAGGATAAGTTCAGATGTATGTATGTATTTAAACCCCCTGGGAGAAAGCTACCACAGTAATAAATTGGAAAAAGGAGTTGGAGAATACACCGCCTCTACCAGTCCGTGTGCGGCTTCGGTAATATTCAGAAATTACAGGGAACAGTGTTCGGCTGCTAAAATTATAACTCCCCCAGTCCCTTGGGAGTCCCTGCAACAACAGTCAGGACTGGGCCACCTTTTGCCAACTGTTTTTTAAGCGAAACTTGTGTTTGAAGAGCACGCACGTGTGCACACATGCATGCACGCCACACACCCACACACACACACACACACACACACGCGCGCGCGCGCCTCTGTTCAGTTTCTGCCAGGTTCATAGCACTCTCATTCACCATGCTACAGGGCTCACCTTAAATGTTCAGCCCATCTGCTCAGGGAATGGTGCCTTCACCACAATTATCTAATCATATTACAGCAAATATCAAATACAGCACGGATGACAAGGGTGAGGCTGCTCACAGTAAAGGGAAACAGAAGGATTCAACACAAGGCTTGCTGCCAAATAAGTGTCCTAACTATAAAATATACATTTATACCTTCGGGAGACAATGGAAGAATAATAAAAAAAAATCAATGTATGAACTAACCTGACATCCTAGTTTGATGGAGAAAAATCTTCGTTCTGAAAAAAACTGTGCAAAATAAGCAGGTGTCATGGGGAATAATCGTGGATATGCAATGGCCTCCTGGATTATGTCAAAGCGTGGCTCACAAATTGGTGACCCACTTGTATATTCTGTCCAATGCAGCCTCGTGTTTTACAATTGAATTTGAATGTATTTTTACAGGACATGCTCTTTCTGTTGGGCAATAGTCAGTCTTGCCCTCGTATACCAGCCCTTTCCCACGTTTCGATTGCCTGCCTGGAACCTGAATACATGTTTGCAGCTGTCAATCCAATCCATCCTGTATCTTCTGGTTTTCTGCTAGTTATAATCTCGAAACTCTGATAGCTCCTATGATCATTCCCAACTGTTTCCTCACAATGGGGAGGCCAGACTGTTAAATTCATCCTCCACCCTCTCAGCTGCAAGGGATTCATGCACTAGGTCAGGCAGGACTGACTACATAATTTGCGGGACCTGGTGCAAAAGGAAAACATAGGATTGCTTGCCCAAAAATTATTAAGACTCTCAGAGTGGTGACAACACAGCATTAAACAAAGCACTGACTTCTTCGGAGGAGGAACGCGAGGCAACCGTCCATACTGGAAATCCATGAAGACTGCCTTGGCACATCCCCAGTTCAGATTTCCCAGCTCAGCAAGGCTTCTCTACCGTCTAGTCATCCCAGCTCAAATGTAGTCCCTGTAGAATGGGAGAAATTGGGGGCGCTTCTGTATATTTTACCTGCTCAAAGGCTGGACAAATTTCACAAGCTGAGGTTTCACTCAACAGCGAAAAGGAGAAGCAGTCTTTGTTTTCAATGATTTCTGGCAAACCTCCTGACTTGTTGAGACCAAAACTCTAGAAGATTATCATCGTCTGAAAGACAAGGGCCATATAATATATCATTTCTTTATTGTCACTTTCAGGGCAACATAAAACGAAACCAACAAACTATTTCTATGGATTCTGTATTTTACATTTCTTACAATACTTGGGAGCTGAAATAAGCCAAAGGACAATGGGTTGCGTTGTGAGGGGATGTTCAGAGGAACTCAGTACTTTTTGTCTTGAAGACTTGCAAGAGTAATCAGGAATTGTTCATCCTGGAAAAGAGACAAAGGTGTCTCAATGAAAGCTAGAAGATGGATTATGAACTATCTGTTCAATCCTGAAACCCTACTATGATTATATAGAATAATTTTTTAAGTTACCTTTGAGAGAGAGAGAGAGAGAGAGAGAGAATCTTAAGCAGACTCCATGCACAGCATGGAGTGCAACACGGGGCTCATTCTCATGACCCTGAGATCATGACTTGATCCAAAATCAAGAGTTGGACACTTAACCCACTGAGCCACCAGAGATGCCTAAAATAATTTTTAAATAAGATATAAATCCATAAAATCACAAGAAGAGAGAAGAACGGGATCGTGGACAAAGGGTAAGATAACATTTGGGAAAAGAGAAAGCAGATGGACTTCTTATAACTCACTTAGCAGAGCAAAAATATCTGAACCTAAGCCTTCAGAGCACGGGCCAAGAAGAAGTGACCGAGTTCAAGGCTCAGAATGCTAGAAGGCCTTCCACTCTCTCTGAAGATGGGAATAAAAAGGGGTTAGGTAAAAGTGTTCACTCTGAACCATAAGACACTCCAGGCCCCACACTCCCTTTACCATTTAGAATGCAGACAGCTTAGGTCCTCCAAGCAGGAGCCCCGAAGCTACCACTCTAGGGAAACTGAATGTCAAAAAGAAATGACTTCCTTAAGCTGGCATTCCAATAAAAAATGCAAGGTTCCTGCCCAATCACCATACAGTAAGCCCCAACAGTCAACAGGTGCTTCCCAGGCATATGGAGCTTCTAACTGGCTTTTTAAATACCCTACTCTTATAAATGGAGCATCAAAAGTCACCCTACAATTTATAAAAACATCTAACACTGAAGACAGGACCAAAATCAAGTTAAAGGAAAAAAAAGGACATCATAGAAAACGAAGACAATTGAAAAGAGAAGAAATAGAGAAGAAATCTTTAACAACTCAATTATAATTAATATCCTCAGAGAGATAAGGGATTTTATTGCATTAATAAATTTCAAACAGGATGATATAAAAAATTAAGAGTCAGGGAACAAGAAAAAAAAAACTCTTGAAAATTAAAAGCATAATAGTAGAAGCAGAAATTTAAGGGAAGACTTGGAAGGTAAAACTGAGGGGATTTTCAGTAAACTATACTTTCAAGTATTTACAGACCAGCTTCTCACAGAAACCTATATTGGTTGTCCGTGATGTTTTCCCAACGTTCTCGCTTTTGATAAAGTATCAGAGAATTCTCGCTTGTGCATACTGGAATAACCCTTATTTATTTTTGTCTCTTTCCAGTATTTCCAAAGATGCTCATAATAAATGCCAGAACTTTAGCCTTCGTTCTTTCCATCTCCCTTCGAAATGTGTCAAATGCAATGGAGGGAATAAGGAACACACCGTCGTACACACTGGAGTGAGTGCTTGTGTATCAGTGGTTCCTCTGATCAGGTGCCGGTCCTTCCTCTCTCTCCAATGTAGTCTTGACCTCACTGCACTTCTGTGATCCACTTAGCAACGTCTGTGCTCACCCAGGGCTAGAACACACTGCACATCCTTCATAAATGTAAACAGGTACAACAAATTGTGAAAGTCTCTCAATCACAATATAGTCTTAGTCATTGTCATTGAATGTAGTATCATGGGAATGAAGACTTTTGCCCTGTCCACATTGTACTCCCAATATCTAGAAAGGTATATGACACAATATGACACATCGTAGGCCTCATTAAATATTTTTTAAGCAAATGAATGAATACTATGTTGAAAAAGGCCCCTAGTCCGAAGAACTCATCTTCCAAATGCAGATATGGGTCCCTTCCTCACTGGGCACATACCCATACACACGGCAAAGAAGCATCGTGACATGGTACCAGAGGAAGAGTAAACACAATTGCTAACATGGGCACCGACATCACATTGGCAATAGTTACACATCAAGTGTCTCAAGCAGCCATCCGCATGGTTTTTTATTAGGACGCCCATACTTCAGCGTCCAAACTGGCTCACGCTGGTGAGTGAGAGGAAAGTGACGAAAACAACGGTCAGGCATTCATTTATAAACAACAGGGAGGCATCAACCATGAATGTTCAGGGCAACCAGGATACAGAATCCCCCCATTTAGGTGAGCCTCGTGTTGATTATTTTTTACGTTGACACCAAAATGATAACGTAAAACAATTCAAAAAAATCCTTGTAGTTGATTTCTTGTGGGTAGTCCACATCTGGCAGACGGAATTATAAAGGCTATTCCAGCATCACAAGGAAAAACGGATGAGAAATCCTCTCCGAGATCTAATTATCCTGCGAGTGGGAAAATAGAAAAAAAAAAAAAAAAGAAGTTTTTAGGAGCATATTTCCAGGGAGGATAGACTCGGCGACGAAACGACGCTCTCAGTGACATTTTTCTAACGCAACTAGTGATTTGTATAAATAATGCCATGGCTGCCTCTGCGTATCAGCTTGAGGTCAAGACCTTTCCCCTTTCCCGCAGCTCACGATTCTCCAGTATATATATAATTTTTTTTTCCTTTCTCGTGATCTTTCATCTTTTCTGAAAGGATAGTTTTCTGTCCCCCGCGGAGCCCACTTCCTGCGTAAAGCTGGGCCCGAGGGGCCGCAGAAGGGCCGGCACCTCCTCACAGGCCGGGTGAGGGGGCCGCCAGGTGATGAATGGAGGCATGCCGAGCAAGGTAATAAACCAGCACCCCAGTCATGTAATCTTCCATTAAAATGAAATGCATACCAGGCAGGCGGCGGTTCTGCAGCTTGTATCCTCTCCCATAGAAGATCATGAATAAAAGAGGGACGTGTATGCTGACAGATGCCAGCACGCATAAAGGACACTTCCTCTAAAGGCAAAGCCCCGGCTAACAGATGGACTAAAGATGTGAGAGGCAGAAAGATTTACCAATCTAAATAATTCAAGGGAATGTCGTATGGCAAGCTCGCGCTTTCGGAGGGAGCCAGCAGAAGGTGCAGATGGAAAGGCAGGCCAAGCCTTTCCCATAAACCCATTAAGAACAGGCCTTGTCGGAGCGACAGGATGTTGCGGGAGAGGCTGGCAAATGAGAAATCCGCGTCTCGAGTTTGTCCCACAAGGTCGAGAGCTTATTTCCCAGGAAAGGTGGTGGCATTTAATGAGGATGAAAAAGGGTGGTCTGGGTTTCCTCGTTCCATCTCCTGCCGTCTTCAGACCTCGTCGTCTCGGGAGAAGTGAAATGACACAGGGAGATGTCCCAGGCCCCTGCGAGAGGCCTGGCGAGACGGCATCTTCGCTGGGACAGTTGCAGCTGAGCTCTGGGCCGCCGTGGCAGCTCTGCTTCCTGTAACTGCTCCTCGGGAGCACGTGACCGCGCCGCCCCCCAGGCCCCCGCCGACCCTTGCCCTCCCCGCCTGCTCCTGAAATGTTGGGTCCCCTCCCTGCTGCGCCTTGCGAGGTTTACCTTCCTGCACTTGGCCTGTCTGCCAGACTGCATGGTCCTCAGGTTGAGAAGAAAGATTCTTTCTCTCCACCGGGAAGTTTCTCTCAGTAGGTACCCCATAAATACCCTTCTTGATTAAAACCCTTTCAACTTCAGGGAGATCGCCCGTCAGAGCCTCCAGGTTCTGCACGGCTGGGCCAGAATGCTAGCATCTTGGGCAAGTAGAGGCAGGAGAGGCAGCACTGCCAAGGGCATCAGACAGGAGAGCCGCCCCCAGTCCCATTCAGGCCCTGGGTTAGCTGGGCGGCCCTAGCCATGACAAAGCCTTCATTCCTTACCTGAGAGACAAGTCGTTTCACAAAGTAGTTTCTAAAGTTTGTGTGTTTTTTTCTTTTTAACGTTTATTTAGTTTTGAGAGACACAGAGACAGAGAGTATGAGCAGGGGAAGGGCAGAGAGAGAGGGAGACACAGAATCTGAAGCAGGCTCCAGGCTCTGAGCTGCCAGCACAGAGCCTGATGCCGGGCTCGAACTCACACACTGTGAGATCATGACCTGAGCCGAAGTCAGCCGCTTAACCAACTGAGCCACCCAGGCGCCCCCACAAAGCAGTTTCTAAAGCCCCTTTCTGGCTCCAGAACTTACTTACATTGGGATAAAATAGAAGACTTCCGGGCTGTGGCAAGGTCTGGGTGAGTAGCTCACAGCTTTTCTCTACTGTCGCCCAACCGTGCAGAGGCGCTCATCGTGCTTCACGAGGGAAAGCGGAAAGACCGCAGAGTAAAAATTTTTACTTTAATTTATTTTAAGCTAGTAAAGAACCGCCTTTTATTTTGAGACTACTCATTTTTTCCCAGTGTTACTGTGTCTTTGAATGAAATGAAAGAAATACATAAGACAGTAGATTTTGCTTTGTTTAAAGTCTCTATCATGACAAAAAGTCGGTGAGCCAGTCTGTGTCTGTGCCCCCTACCCACCTGCAGACAAGTTTTTTTTTTTTGTTTTTTTTTTTTTTGCTGGTTGTTTTGATTGTATTGATTATGAAATGTAAGAGTCTTGGATCTGCTGGTGTCAGCCAAGAAGAAAGACAAGGGTTCCCCTTCCTCTAACAAACTATCATTGATGCTCCCAGGGTAGAGCCTTTGAGAAATATTGATTTCATGGGGTTTTGTGGCTGTAGTTTGCCAATTACCCAAAATTATGTTTCTGAAAAGCCACCCAGAAAGTCAAATTGCTGGGAGTGATTTCTCAGTGTTCCAGTCCCCTTAAATTATCAACTCAAAGACTCTCTTTTCTTTTTCTAATTAATTTCCACCTGAAAGGGCTGCCCACACTCCTCTCCCCTCAAGACTGCCTCTCTGATAATTGCACCAGTTAGTAATCCAAAACCTATCAAAAATGTCAAAGAAGGCAGCTGAGGAAAGGAGCTCTGAGGTAGATCCTTCTGTAAAGCAGAGAATCTTTGTCAGGCATCTGCTATTTGTCCAGTTTGTTTATAAATATCAACTATTTTGTAGAAAGCGCCATGATATTGGATTATAGTAGAAAACAGTTGTTAGTGTACCTATTAACTCCTGTGCTACTTACCTTGAGTTCCATCTCTGTTATTGCTTAGGGGTGTGTGTGTGTGTGTGTGTGTGTGTGTGTGGGTGTGTGTGTGTGTGTATGTGTGTGTCCAGCAATGATCTGGGAAGGTTGGTTTATGTTTTGTTTTGTTTTGTTTTGTTTATTTTTCAGTTTTTATCAAGGTTTGCTCAACTCCTTTCTGACCTTGTCCACTTTAGAGTATATCGCATTGGGGGCAAAAGATACAAGGTTTACAGTTTTGAAGTAGTGGCCACAGGCACCCTCCCTGTTTCCTTGGCATTGAAAATGGCGCAAATAACCTCATCCATCTCTTGTGTGACATATCACCTCTTTGGTGACCAATGATGCATTGTTTCATGGCATCGACTTGAGTTGATATACCACTCGCTTATCACATCCCACAAAAAGTTCTAGCTGGCCACAAGGCACCATGGTCAATTTTTTAAACACTCTGACAGTTGTTAATATTATAAAAGGCTTTTACTCCAACATCGCCAAATCCTTTACCAGCTCTCGTTACCTGATACCCTCGTGAAGGCGGAAATGGTGGATATCAATCTCAGGCCAGCTGTTAGGGGTGAGAAGCGAGTGCTCTCTCATTGTTTTCTATCTCAGCGCTCCCTGGGTGAGATCAGAAGGGCAGTCCCATTTAATCAATTACTAGAATTTGAACCCTGAGTGGTCTCGACTTCTAGGTTCCGAAGGGTCTCACATACCGAGGAAGATGCTGGATTTTTGTTCGTTCATTTGCTTTTCTATTGCCAGCAATCCCGGGGTCAAAGTACTCAGAAGAGCTGTGCGTGCAACTATTAGTGAGACTTCCCTGAGTGAGGCCAGACCCAGCTCATGGCGGTCCCACACATCTTGGTTATTTTTTGAACCTTGCCAGTATTACTTCATATGAAGCCCTCATGAATCGCATGAGGAAACCACGAGGAACAAAAGCAATGAGTCATCTCATGTAGAAATTCAGCCGTTACCGACTTATGAGCAGCGTTTTTTTGTTAAAAGTTTCTGTCGTGAAAGTTATGAAAAATTATAAATTTTCCCTTCTAGTTTTGCATTCGGGATACTTCCCCATCATGATTTCAAAACTAAATTTCTGAAGACCCATTACTTTTAAATGTGATGGTAAAATTACACAAAATGTGCATAGATGACAATATTATTTTATTCTTAAGAACTATGTTCGAGAGATATCAGAATTCTCTGAGGAAATGAAGGCAAAAAGGAGACATACAGATCTCCATTTTGAAGTACCCAAAATAGCCTTCCTGTGAGGGCTACTAGTCTATCAAGTGGGATACCCACATACGAGCAGATTTTTAGTGTCTTACTCTTAAACGTAAAGGGATAAGCAGAATCACCAAACATTGGAGGGAAACGCTTGACATGTAGGCTATGACCAATACATACAAACAGAGGAAAAGGAAAAAGTGAAAGAGAAAAGGAAAGAAGGAAGGAAAAAGGCAAGGAAGGAAGTAGCTTGGAGAAACGCAGAAAATCACAGAATAGACACAAATACTATAATTAATATCCAAATAGATATGAGTAAAATAAGGACAGACTTCTATGTATAAGAACTCTCAAAGAGTAAGAAGTCTCCCAAACACACACACACACACACACACACACACACACAGAGGGATAAAAATCAGGGAGAAATTATAAAATTCAAGGATAGATGCATTTGGTCTAATATTTGAATAGCAGGAGTTCTAGAAAGAGAATAAGACATTACCAAAGTACTAACAGTCTATTTTCCCAAAGCCAGGGAGATAAATCTAAACATTGCAAGGGCCCAGTAAGAGTTCATCACAGGGGAAGGAAACAGTTCTCCATCAAATCCCACCTTGGTGAAGCTGAGAACACTAGGAATGACCCAGACAGGTGTTAGAGAGAAAAAAAAATGTTCTTAGACAGAGGATTAGGAAAGAGGGGGCATTTTACATCACAGAAAGTCAGAAGCCAATGGAAAAGTTGGAAGACAAAAGAGAGATGTCCTGAAATTTCCACCTACAATTCTTACTCACCTGGATGAATCAGATCGTGGGGTGGAACGAAGATGCTATCAAGAACAGCAAGGTCTCGGCATTTCATTCGCCATGCACACTTTCTCAGGGACTACTGGAAGACACCCTAGTTCCCCCCAAGAAGGAAACAAAAAAAGAAGATGTGGGAAGGAACCAGGAAAAGGGGAATCTCATGCAGGCCTGAGCAACCATCTCGGGACCACATCGACGTGATAGGTCTGGAGAACGAGGCTTCAAGGGAAGCCAGAGAGGATGTGGCGAAATAGAACTGTCTCCCAAACAGACAAACAAGATGAAACAAATCATAACCAAGAGGTCACTCCTGTGTTCGGTCACTTTGGGGGTAGTGTTAGCACTCTGTCAGAAGTTTTGCTACGAATTCATCGTAAGGTCACAGACATAAACCGAGGCAACGATTATTAACAAACAAAATGTTGTGCAAAGTAGAAGTGTGATCACAGTGAAATCGGTGGTTAAGCAAGAATTATACAATCTTTGTAACTTGAACACTGCCAATAGATTACACGAAAATGCGTGAAATGATTACATCGGGAAAGACAGAGAATGGGAGGTATGTGTGTGGGAGTGCGTACAGAGGAGAATGGGCTCAATCTTCACCTCACGTACAAGGAGGTCAAAAGGTAATGTCTACGAATGCAAACTTAAGAAATATCAGAGGAAGCAGATTACACAGCATGGAAGTCAGTTCCAAACAAATTGTTAAAAGTGTTGAATGTCACTGCTTGTTGGATGTGGGCCTTGGGGAGGGATGAGGATGGTTTTTGCAGAATACTATTGTCTTTCCTCAGATCTTATGGAAATATTCATCTGTTGATATCACCGGTATCTATTTTATATGAAATTCGTATATATTTCAGCATGTACACTACAGTCCTTTATAATACCAAATGTCGGTTTAGCTGCTGTAAAACAAGAGAAATAAGAAATAAGAAAAGCTTGCTTTTCAAATCTGTTGGAATAAAAACAGAATGGCTTGTTTTGTAATTTTTAAAGGGCCCGGGTAACTAATGTGCAGGTGACCATGTAAACTACACTTTCCTGACAAGCATTCAGATGCGTCAGTGTGTCCACTATACACAACCCCACGAAGGCCCATAATTATACATAGGTAAGTAAAATGAGGGAGAGAAATGAGATCGTTAAGTGACTCCCAGGTATATATTTCATCCATTTATTTACAGAAGAAATGATCAGGCAAGTACTCTGCTTGGCACTGTGCTACATACTATAGATTCTGAGGTTAAAAAATACTTCCTACATTGGGGATCTGGGTGGCTCAGTTCAGTTAAGCATCGGACTCTTGATTTCAGCTCAGGTCATGATCTTTCAGCTCGTGGGATCGACCCCTGCCTAGGGCTCTGAGCTGACAGTCCGGAGCCTGTTTGGGATTCTTTCTCTCCCTCTCTCTCTCTACCCTTGCCTTGCTCACATGCGGGTATGCACTCTCTCTCTCTCTCTCAAAATAAATTAAAAAACTTTAAAAAAATATTTGCCACAGTATCTTTATATCAAGCAAAAATACAGATGAGGGTGAGGGTCTTTGATTCTAAAGACTAAACCTTGAGAATTTGGGGCAAAACCTGCCTGAGAGGGGCAGTCTTCAGTTTTCCAGAACACACGCTGCAAAGGAATGTGGTCTCCAGAAACAAATCTTTTCATCTCTTCATTCGTGATCAGGGAAGAGGGTTGGAGAAGCTTAAATCGGTGTTTACTTTGAAAATTAGAACTGATGGTTTTTTCATGATTTCCTTGAACTCACCTCCTTCCCCCACCCCACCAACCCCGATTTGTTTGTGTGGGAGGCTGCCCAGTGGGATTCCTGAATGGCTAGCAGGGGAAGCTGAGCCTCACAGGTAAGTAATGAATTAGCCCTGTCCCTGTAAGGTCAGGTCGCATTTCCTTCCAAATGTTATTTAAGCAATTGTCCCATCTTCCCTAAGCCTAATGCCCACAGCTGGGCTGGCAGAGGACCGGCAAGCTTTCTGACGACACTGCCCTTGGAACCCACAGTGGTCAGGCACCTCAGCCTGCACCGGCCCTCGGTTGAGCAGAAGGTGCCTTTCCCAACTCCAAGGACCCTCAGTCTGTGTTCCCAGTTTTACTGTGTGTGAAAGGTATCAGGTTCCTTTGCTCCTGTAACAGCAGATGAGAGGTTTTCAAGCCCTGCTTCTCCAAAGTGGGATTCTACCCAGTTACACCGAACCCTACATCATACTTTGTGCAAATAAGTGTTTGTTGCTGCGTGAAATTTTAACTTTGCACGAGGATTGTCAAAATTCGCTGCATCCCAACACAGTCAGAGCGGTGTTGGGTGGGTCCAGACTGTGATCTGTAAGAGGAATCGCCTGTGCCTAAGACATCATGAACAAAAGTCATCTCTTAGACCCTTTCTCACACTGAGATTCTCTCGGGACTCTCCTGGCGTGTAGGGAGACAGGAGTGGACAACACAGGAAACAAAGCAAAATGATGTTATAGGTACTTTCCCGTCATTGTAATTCAATTTCCCTTATTCCACACAATCCTATGACTTAAAGGCTATGATCCCATTGTGCACAGAAGGACATCAGTGATTAAAAGTCTTGGTGAAATACTCAAGTTCCAGTGATTTCTACAACCCAGTTCCCATCCACTCTCGGATTAATCCAATTGTCCACCGTGGTCACATGGCAGAGACCAGGACATTTATGATAGAGGTTGTCACAGGGCGAGGTTCTCAAGAGGAAAGTGGGACTGTATACACTCAAATCTGGTCTGAAGACGTCACGGTCTAAGGACTTTGCCCAGGGAAGTTTCCGGGTAAACTATTAACAGTGTATAAGAAGGGAGATCTTGGTGGTGGTTGAGAGGGGGAAGAGGGAAGCTGTGTCTTGCTAGAAGCTTTATTCTCCCATCTTTTCAGGTTTGCCTGGTTAAAAAGAAACCTCCAAGCACACAGCAAGAGCAAAATGGCAAAATTCACTTCCCCTCACAAGGCGCCCCATCACCATGCTAAACTTAAAATCTATGAGGAATATTTGAATGCAAACATTATTAAATACTGGCAGTTCCTTTGTTCCAGTCATACTTTCTCTTAAAACAAAAAACCACTAGGGAAATTATATGCAAAAAGCTATATTAATAAAGCACTCAGGTACAAATTTATACTTAAAAAAAAGTTAGGAGATACAAAGCCTGAGAGACTCTCAGTCACGTACAAGCAAGCGTATTTCTCATATTCTACATAAAGCTATTTTAACAGCCTAATGAGTAATCTGAAAAAATTATGTACAGTGTAAGTGAATTAATGTTACTGGAAAAATGTTAAGCTTTGGTATTTCCAAAGTTTTCCATGCTTCCATTCGTCAGCTAAATGTGACAGCTCAGCTTTTTGGGACCATGTGTATTACAGCAATCATCTACCCATAGGCTTTAAGATCGCCATTTCCCCATCAAAGGCAAATGTCCTTCATTCTCCCTTCCAAGCTTACGTTTGAGGTAGATTCTCAAATATGAGGAGACGATTCCTCCCACAGGGCTGGCTTTACAGCAGGTGGGGTCAGCAGTGTAGACCAGGTTGCCTGATGTGTTTCTTTTTTATTTATTTATTATTTATTTATTTATTTTTGAGAGCGAGAAAGAGACAGAGAGTGAGCAGGGGAGGGGCAGAGAGAGGGACACACAGAATCAGAAACAGGTTCCAGGCTCTGAGCTGTCAGCACAGAGCCTGGTGCGGGGCTCGAACTCACGAACCATGAGATCACGACCTGAGCCGAAGCCGGACGCTTAACCCACTGAGCCACCCAGGCGTCCCCGATGTGAGTTTCTAAGAAGACAATGTCTTCAACAGTCTTTGGCCTGTTGAACCAGTCTTTGAAAAGCCAGCTTTGGGTTTGGAGTCATTTCTTCCAATGAGCTAACAACATTTATAAACCCAATACCTCAGAGAGGGTAACACTGGAAGCTGTTTCACTTTATTGCCCATCAGATTATTCAGAATTTTACAGTTGTTGCCATATGCACAGAAATCCCCATCTGGATGAAAAAAAAAAAAAAGAAGAAGAAGAGTAGGTAAGGATGGCCTACCTTGAGCATTCAACTTGAGTCAAGTGCTTGTGGATGGTGTGTTCATTCCTTTGTCCTCTTGTCGTCAGCTCTTTGTAATGCCCACAGCGCCATGCTGTAATTTTTAGGGAAACCAAACTTGAATAGCCCAAAGTTATGTAATTAATGACATTTAGTTTCAATGACAATCACTAATTGAGCCCAGCCTGCTAAGAGGACACCTGGTGGCAGGGAGTTACACTGCACATTGGGCAGCTGGAAGTCCTTCCAGCTTGCTAATTTGGCATGGCTAGTTAAGTTTAAATATGTTTATACATATTTATGTCACCTTGAAAATATAGAATATGTATTTATCATTATAACATCTTAGGCAGGTGATAAGTAGTAGTTAGTAGATGTATACATAAAATGCATATAAATATAATAATTTATTATATATTTTATATACTATATACATATGTATATACATAGGCACACAAGTGACTCTTGAACAACATGGGGATTGAGACACCAACTCCCATTACGGTCGAAATTCTGTGTGTCACTTTTGACTTTCTAGAAACTACTAATAGGCTACTGTTAACTGGAAGCTTTACCAATAACATAAACAGCCAATGAACACATATTTCGTATGTTATATACATTATGTACTGTATTCTTATAATAAAGGAAGCTAAGGAAAACACACGAACATACACACACACATACACACACACATATATGGCACTTTGAAGTTATAGGCAGGTCACACAAGGGTCACAATTCCACATGGACTACCATCTTGGACATGATGAAGTGAATGTGAAGAATTTGAGAGGAGGTTATATAGGGAGATGTCATCAGGCACAGGGAAGAGGGGCTCTATCAGTGTGTGTGTGTGTAGGGAAAGAAGATTCTGGAGGACTGGGAGATGACAGTTTTTATCCTTCATTTAGATGACTTTCTCGGCCACATTATATTCACATCAGACAGTTGGTCAACTTTCTTAGTAACATTCATTTTCTCTAAGAGTAATCCTAGATTTTCTAAGCTGTAGATGCTAAGCCACAGACCCTGTGTGTATTTACAAATGTGGACAGAGCCACCAGCACAGAGGACTAGGAAGTCACTGAGGAAAATGCTTCTGAGTGGGATTACCAGACCAATGGTAACAGGATCACCTGGGAACTTATTAGAAATACACAGTTTTGGACCCAATTCTAGACTTAATCAGAACTTGGGAGTGGGAAGCAGCCATCTGCATTTTTGCAAGTTTTCCTGATAATTCTGATGCGAGGTATGTAAGATCAAGATTCTCACCACTAGGAAGGTTCAATCCAGGACCGAAATGAGGAAATCAGACTCCAGAGTTCTTGTTCTATGCTTTGGGGACTCAAGCACTTACGATGGCGTCATCTTCCAAAGGGGAGTGACAGCCAACGCAGCTTTCCCAAAACCAAATGGTTAAAAAGGAAACGTTATTCTGAAGTTAAAACAGTACATTCACAAGCTATAGCAAGCATGGAGGAAATAGCCTCCCTCCACATCTACTCCCATAAACAGGGAGTTATTTCGAGCATGGAAAATTGAGACACCTGGAAACACAAATCCTGTTCCCACTGCCGTGTTCTTCACATAACGTGTGTGTGTGTGTCTGTGCCATTCTGTCTGTATTCTTCCCCCCGTCAGCGGAAGGACATTTTCCTCTTCGTCGCCTTTATACCTAGCGTGTGACGGGAAAAGCTGGAATTCAGCCTAATGTTTTCAAATCTAGCCTCTGGTACCCTCCATTACAAGCCCCTCTCCCCCCACCCAGGGCTCCAGACTCAGGTACCTGCTTGGCATACAAGTAAGACAAAAAGGAGATTGGGGGTGGAAAGGAAGAGAGAATCGTCATCACTAAAGATGGGTTTTGGAGAGGGGGAATAAAATGTGAAAGAAAGAAAGAAAGAGTCGGAAGACCAAGTTGGAAGATAAAAGGGAGAAAGGGAATGAGAAAGAGAGATGCCAGAGGTAAGGACCCTAAGGAAAGAGTAGGGAGGTGGAAGAGACAGGAACACCCAGCAGCTGTTTGGAATAGATTGCGTGCACCATCCAGTCCGAGTGGACTCTTTCCTGTGTTCGTCAGCCGTCTGCAATGTGGTGATTAATCATTCATGTCAGAATCCCTAATCCTATTCAATGAAAAACAAATGCCATGGCACCCAGCCCTTTGCTTATCCCATGCACTTCGCATGCTTGCCTGGGCGAGGCCGTCTGGGATAGAGATGGTTTTCAGGGGACCTTCAATGCAAATTCTGGGCAGCTCCACATGTTGAAGATGCCCTATGGTCTCCAGGGTCTTGCCTTTTACAGGAAGAAAAAAAAATCACTAGCATTAAAGGTCAAGTTGTGCTAGTTAAGCAAACAATCAACGTTTACTTAATTCTCTTTTAAAAAGAAAAGTAGCCTCAGTTATTTATAAAGCTCCTTCCTCCAAGGAACAGCGCAACTCCGACCAGCTACTTCGTGAAGGCTCCTGGTATCCCTCTGCCGGCGAGGTTGGTTGCACTGCACCAGTCTGCAAATTCTTTATAAGGTTGTGCGCTCTTTTATTCTGTCCACTTCAGCCTCTGGTTTCACTTTCTTCAGTACTTTTTTTTCTTCATCACTGTAAGTCTAGAAACGGTCTAGGAAACTAATATATCCTAAGGCAAAGCCTCTTTGAGAAATGGTGCTGGGAAAACAGGACAGCTACATGCAAGAGTGAAACTGGACCACTCTTGTACAGCATATACAAAAATAAATTCAAAATGCATTAGAGACTTGAATGGAACACCTGGAACTATAAAGCTCCTAGAAGAAACCATAAGCAGTAAGGTGTCTGACCTGGTCTTAGCAATATTTTTTGGACCAGTCTCTTCAGAGAAGGATAACAAAAGCTAATATAAACAAATGGGATTATAGCAAATTAAAAATCCTTTGCACAGTGAAGAAGTCCATCAACAAAATAGAAAGTAGACCTACTGGATGGGAGAAGAATTTGCACACCATGCATCTGATAAAAAGTTAATATCCAAAACATGTTAAGAACATACACAACCTAACATCAAAAACAAAACAAAAAAACAAAAAACAAGCAACCAGATCAAAAAGTGGACAGAGGACTTGAAGAGACATTTTTCCAAAGAAGACCTCCAGATGGCCAACAGACACGTGAAAAGATGCTCAACATCACTCATCATCATGGAAACAGAAATCAAAACCATGATGAGATGTCGCCTCACACCTGTCAGGTTGGCTATTATCAAGACAAAAAATAACACGTGTTGGGGAAGTCATGGAGAAAAGGAAATCTTGCTGCGGTGTTGGTGGGAATGGAAATTGGTGCAGCCACAATGAAAAACAGTACAGGCATTCCTCAAAATATTAAAAATAGAACTACCGTATGATCCAACAATACCATTTCTGGAAGTTTATTCCAATGAAACACCGATTTGAAGAGACGTAGGCACCCCTATGTTCCTTGCAGCAAGATTTACAACAGTCAAGACAAGGAAGCAACTTAAGTGTCCATTGACAGACAAGTGAATAAAGATCATATATATACACATTATATACATATACATGTATATATAATGGAATGGTAATATAATGGAATATTACCCAGGCATAAAAAAGAATGAAATCTTGCCATTTGCGACAACATGGATAGATCTAGAGGGTGTTATGCTAAATGAAATAAGTCAGAGAAAGACAATAGTGTATGCTATTACTTACATGTAGAATCTAGAAAAGCAAAGCAAATTAACAGACAAAACAGAAACAGACTCCTAGATACAGGAAACTGTTGGTTTACCAGAGTGGGGAGGGATTGGGGGCAGACAAAATAGGAGAAGGGAATTAGGAAGTGCAAACTTCCAGTAATAAAATAGGTCCTGGGGATGAAGCATGCATCATAGAGAATATAGTCAATAACTTTGTAATAACTTTGTATGGTGACAGATGGTACACTGGACTTATTATAAGGATCATTCTATGGTGTATAAAAATGCCAACCACGATGATGTGTGCCTAAAAGGAATAGGATATTGTATGTCAGATATAGTTCAATAAATAATAGTCTGCCCTAAAATTCATTAATGCCGACTGCCTTGGAAATTGCCATTTAGGCAAACGGTGAGATGGTCCGGAGTAGGGTTGAAGCATTCAGGCCCCATTTGAAAGGCTTGCTTCGAATCCCAGCTCTCCACCTGGGCAGTTGCTTAGCTCCTTGCCCAGGGCTTTACACCCATAAGCATCAGTTTCTTCACGTGCTAAAGCTAGGATACTGGTAAGCCCCAAATGAAATGATCTGTGTAAACAGCGTAGCGTATAGTCAATGCTCAATAGCTTTTGGCATTTTTATCTAGTAAAAGTCAGAGAACCGGGTCCTTTCACTGTTGCTGGGCTACACTGTTTTAGGGAGAACCCGAGCAGGTAGAACTGGACTCTGTGGATGGACATTACTTTAGGCACTTAACTACAAGGCCAAGCTTATAGTTGTCTACTATGCAAACCCAAGGCCTTTAGCAGCCATTAAGATAAAAAAAGATATGGCTGCTCCCAACCTCACACATGCCTAATTCAACATAAGGTAAAGGTGAAGAAGTCTATCAAAATTCTACTTTATTTTCCTCACCATGACTACCATGTTTTTAAATTATATAGGGGCACCTGGGTGAGCGTCAGTTGAGTGTCCAACTCTTGATTTCAGCTCAGGTCATGATCTCATGGGTTTGAGATTGTGGTATTGAGCCCCGAATTGGGATCCATGGGGTCTCTGTCTCCCTCTCTCTCTTTCTGTCCCTACCCTGCTCATGAGTTCTCTCGCTGTCTCTCGCTCCCAAAACAAATTGTAAGAAAGAGAAGGAATGGGCCGCCTGGGTGGCTCAGTCGGTTAAGCATCCAACTTTAGCTCAGGTCGTGAGTTTGAGCCCCATGGTTTATGAGTGTGAGCCCCGTGTGGGCTCAGTATTGACAGCTCAGAACCTGGAGCCTCCTTCAGATTGTGTGTCTCCCTCTCCCTCTGCCCCTTCCCTGCTCATACTGTCTCCCCCTCTCACTCAAAAATAAATAAACATTTAAAAATTTTTGATATATAAATATTTTCCAGAACTTTCCCTCGTTTGTTGGTGCACCTGCTTTGCCGGTGACTTAATTACATGTGTATGCTGCCTACCACACATGACACTATTCTCACAGTAAGAAAAAGCTAGAACTTGTTTCTAACCGGGTTCTGAATACATTTGTATATTGAAGATGTACTTTGATCCGGGCCCATGTACGGTTTTACATCACTAGACCTACTTAAGCTTCATTTTAATAGCAACATTACATGGTAAGTGTTACTATCTCCATTTTTCAGGGAGAAAAAGAACTTCAGGAAGTTAAGTGGCTTACTCAAGATCACACAGCTGGTTAGCCACAGAGTAAAATTAATAAACCCTATTACTTTTAGTCTTCATAACCTATCTCATATGGACAAAATAGGAAAGTGGGTCAAGAGGAAGTTATATAGGAGGTTCAAGAACATTCCATTGTAGAAACTAAGATTAGTCCAAGTTCACTAACAGAAAGCAAGACAAGGAGTGATAACATTAAGCCACTGGGGACCCTCATGCAGGGCCAGCTATTCTTTGAAGGCCTTTATTATGTTCCACATTCACAAGAGTACAGGGTTGTGTGGTGAGGGATGAACTAGAGAGAGAGAGGGAGGGTTGGGGAGTAATTATATAAGTCCTGGGACTTAGTAAACCCTTAATAAATATTCATTTGATGGATGTGTGGATAAAAATAGCTGACCATCAGGTGGGCTTTTGGGACCAGGATGCTCTTCCGAGCCTGGGAATTATTGGAAGGCCCAGAACATCTGGGTTTGAGGGTTGTACCAGAGAAGGTAGGAGAAATACCGGGAAAGGCCAGGAGGGGTTACCAGGGTAGAATTGCAACCTTTTACTTTCTTTTTAATATTGAAGATATTTGTTTCCTCGCTTCCTCTTCATATGCTAGGAGAAATGTAAAGAAATATTAAATAAACATTGAGTTTATTTAATAGTCATATAATATATGTTTTATTACATATTTATAGGATGCAAAATTCAGATCAATTATAAAGTTAAAACATATATCCCTTACTGTTAAAGACCGCAGATTTGGGAGGTTCTATCTTGTTGGAGTACTTCAGTGGAAAACGTTAAAAGAGGAGATTCAAGTATCAGATGCTCCTCGGATTAAATGACTCTTCCGTCTTCCACACACACTTCTAAGAAAGCTTGTCATGCAGTGAGTTAAGAATCAAATTCTCAGAGAACACCTTGTGGTGTGATTCTAAATCTTCACTTTTGTTTAATTTTGAAACTTAAGATGTATCAGCAAGGTCTTTATTATTACTCTGATGGGTTACTTGTGGAAAAGCAGGAAGAGGAGGGCGCCATGTTGGCGTGTGTGTGTGTGTGCGCGCGCGCGCAAAGGAGAATTTGCTGCTTTCCTCAGTCCCTCCCTTGCCAGCTAAAGGGAACCTGGGTAGTGGATTTATTCCTCTCAGAACTGCAATTTATCATTGCTGGGTGCTCTCTAAATCCACTTTTAATTCACTCCTGTGTCTCGGAGGGCGTGGCTACATGCCTAAAACGTCCTCCCACGGAAGAATGAACAAAGGTAACGCGCTCAGTTCTGATGGTGTGCGGTGGCTTGGCCCTGATTGTCAAGCATCTTCTGCTGGGCGCCAAAGGAGCTGGAAACCAAAAGATAAGAAATCCAAACCATTTTAATTTCCCTCCCACATCCCTGAAGGAGTTTAATCTCAAAACATAGAAGCAACCGAATTTCATCTCTATCTTCTTTTATAAGAAAATATAGTGGCTCTTAGGTGGGCCTTAAATTCTAGGAACACTTAGCGGGCGAAAGTGGGGGCTCAGTAAGCGTGTGGGATTAGTAAAGTGCAGTAGATGTCAGTGTTCAATTTCAGGATCTAATTCATCCCAGTAAATTCTCTTGGTTCGTATTTTCCCAACCCCATTTTAATAGTTTTATTCCTTTGTCTAATGCCCTTCCTACAAATACCTTCCTATTTATTGTACTAGTAATGTTCTTTCAAAGAGATAAAAATTTAGATTCATTTGGATACCCCCCCCCCCCTGTTTTTCTGCTTTAAGTCAAGACTGATCAAAGCTGCAGTGCTCTGTTTTTCTACTGGTTTTCTGTATGGACACCAGAATAAAGAATGAAAAAATGTTCTCTGCGGTTATTTCTTTGCTTGGTATTCACCCGGGGGGAAACTAATGTGCATCAGCCTCTGTGTCTGCCTCCACGTTATTTGTAATATACTAATAGGGGATCCGTTTCATAGTGACTTCGAAATTATTTATTGAACATCTACTATGTTCTAGGAATTTTGCTGGAGATAAAATAGTGATAAAATGGACACAGTCCTTGTATTTACAAAATGGATGGATTAGTGAGCATTAGAGGTAAATAAATGGTGTAAAAATGTTACAATAAGGGCGAAGCACAGAGGAGGAAGGTGTAATCCACACCTAGCGGACCTTCGAAGGTTTTCAAATGAAAGTGTCTAAGCTGAAAAGTGGAGGAGGACCATAAAGGAGAGGGACAGGAGTAAATCAGGGAGGAGGGTGGGAAGGGAGGGGAAACGTGTTGCAGGCATAGAGACCTCTATGAAGAAGCATCCAGAAGCAAGAGAAAGCATCTAGTAGAGCCAGATCACAGAGCATGCGTGGGGGGGAATGGCAAAATGTAAAACTTGGCAGGTAATCAAATGACAAATCATGGGCTCTCCTTTAAATCACCCTAATGGCCTTATGGAACTGCCGAGGTTTAATCAGGGAAGTGATCTAACCAGATTTGCATTTCTGAGAAGCTTTTTAGCTACAGAGCTGGTATGGGATTGAAGGGCCTCGAGGCTGGAAGACTTAAGAGGATCTTGCACTCATCTGGATTGCAAGAAATAATGACCTGGGCTAAGAAGTGGCGACGGGTAGGGGAGAAGGGGTCCAATTCTAGAACTAATTAAGAGGTAGGATTGCAGGATTTGGTAATTAGCGCAGGTGTGAGGGGGAGAGAGGCACCGAGGATGTGTCCACCTTGCTGGTTTGGGTCCTTGGGTGGTCGGGTCGATAGTGCTGGTTGCCGAGATGGGCAATGGTGATCACAATGCCTTTTGCCCACTCAAAGGTGTATCTCCATGGAAGGAATATGCAAAGGAGTCAGTAGTACATCTGTAAGGAAATGGTCTCCACATCGGCTGCATAAGAGAATGATCTGACAAGCTTTAAAAAAATACACGGATACTATGATCCCACCTCCTGAGATTCTGATTTCCTTGGCTGGAGTGTTATCCAGGCTAGGGATTTTTAGAGCCCCCTAACCCAGGTGATTCTAAGGTCTGCCGCTGTGGAGAGAAGCTGCTATAAGGGAAAGGGAGGATGGGGCATGAGCACAGTAAGCAGGGCCAGAAATCAGAGGTCTCTGACTATCAGGTTAAATAGCAGGGGGGGCGCCTGGGTGCTCAGCTAGTTAAGCAGGCCGACTTCAGCTCAGGTCATGATCTCGCGGTCTGTGAGTTCGAGCCCCACGTCGGGCTCTGTGCTAATGGCTCAGAGCCTGGAGCCTGCTTTGGGTTCTGTGTCTCCCTCTCTCTCTGCCCTTCCCCTGCTTACACTCTGTCTTTATGTCTCTCAAAAATAAATAAAAACGTTAAAAAATTTAAAAAAAAATAAAAAATAAATTTAAAAAAATAGCAGGGAGGCGATTCCACGAATCTGTTCAAAACCCATTACTACACTCTTCTTCTCTGATCCCCGCTTCCTTCCCTCTGACAGCAGCAGACCCTTCTAGATCTTCAGGCTTCAAAACCTTCTGTTAGTGATATAACTCACAGTTTCAAAATATCTGAATCATCTTTGACTCTCTTCTTGCTTCGTACCTAATAAGTCAGTGAATTCCGCTGATTTCCTCTTCACAATGCCCTCAACAATGGTTCTTTTCCATGTCCCTAATTCCACAGTCTTAAACCTCCCATCTGGCTTACTACAAAATCCTGTTAATGGGGATCTCCCCTCTGCCCACCTGCCTCTGCCAATGCTGGCCATTCCCATTCTGTGTTCTTTCTTTTTTTAATGTTTATTTATTTGTTTTTAGAGAGGGAGAGAGACAGGCAGAGAGGGAGAGAGAGACAGAGAGACAGAGAGAGACAGAAAGCAGGGAAGGGGCAGAGAAAGAGGGAGAGAGAGGGAGAGGACACTAAGCAGGCTCCACAGCATCAGTGCAGAGCCTGACGAGGGGCTTGATCTTACGAGCCCTGAGATCATGACCTGAGGTGAAGAGTCAGACTCTCAACCAAGTGAGCCACCCAGGTGCCTCCTGTGTTCTTTCTAAGCATAATTTCCAATATGTTATTTTCTTGATCAAAATGTTTCTCTTTAGCATGGTATTCATATCCTCCCTAATCTATATTTCCAGGTTATTCTGTCACTGATTATTTTGAAAACAGCTGGCTTCAGTTAAATTGGGTCTATTCATAACTCACTGATGATACACTCATTCTTCCTCTGCACTTTTGACATGTTTTCACACCTCGAAGACTCCTCTTGCTTCTTTATCTATTTCCAACTCAACTGAACACTCACCTTTTCAACATAGCCTACCCTAATCATTCCAATGTGTACCCTTTCCATGAACTCATAGCAACTGTTGCTTATACCACTCATTGGGTACTTAAGGTTAGACCCCTCTGTGAAATTATCTTAATTTCTGTTGCAATTTAATGTCTCATTTTCCCAAATCGCTTGTAAGCTATTGGTACGAGGATAAAGCATCGTTCCTATAAAGTTCCTTGAACATAATATGTGTTCAAATTTATTATTTAAAGGAAATAATGAATGAACGAATAATGGTTTAGTCTTAACACGGCACAGTGACTACATGTCTTCCTTTGGATACTGATAGAAAGACCTTTCTTCATCTTCCTCTCCATGCAAGTATGTTCTATGCCCATAATCTTTGGAGGATCGCTGTTATCCAGACCTGTTACTGCAGTGCCTGACTGTGACAGCCAAGTGCACACACAAAGTCTAGAAGATAATGCAGAAGGGTCCATTACTTCTTCCTTAAATTGGATATCAATCCATAGTGACTCTACTCAGGGGGTGAATCAGAGAGTCTCTCCTCTATAACCTCACACGCTTTTCCCTCAAAGCTCTCTTCATTTTTCCTGTTTCCTTGTTTTGTGTGTGTGTGTGTGTTTTTAATCCTCTGCTTCCTTCACACTCACTGTATCAGGGTCTGCTTTTTCCTCCTTTCAGCCCCTGATTTTCCCCAAGTAGAGCCAACAGGAAGTGAGGGAGCCTCAGACGCTGTGCCAGAGATGGGGTGGGAAAAGAAAGGGCCTCCTCTTAGAACGGGCCTCTAGTGAAGCAGCACCCTTATACACGACCCTCCTGTAAAAGCAGTGTGTGTTATTGTGCTCAATGAATGTCTGTCTCCTTTCTTGGCCTCACGAAAACCTCATTCGATTATCCTACTGTGATAGGAGTCACTGTGCTAAAAACAGTGAGGGAGGACGTGCGGTTGTGTCTCCAGGAAAAAAGAGGGAAGAGGCAGATACAGGAGGAGAAGTGGTTCTGTTCCTGAGGAAATGTCCTGAACGAACCTTGGCCATCACCTTCTGCCCCATGTGAAGGGCAGCACCCTCTTCTTAGCTGGCCTAAAATTAAATGTTTTCTCAGGAGCAGTGTCATAGCTCTCTCCAAATTGTGACTTCTTATTAATCCCAGAAACCATCTGGAGCAACCTGTTGTGTAGACCAGTGCCAAGAATCACGAATGAGCTAGACATCTAAAAGAGGCCACGAATATGTTTGTTATGGCTCTAAATGGTGGGCAGTGAGTGAAGCTCAATTTAAGGAAAAAGCTAAAATGTGTAGCTTTACAAAAATAAAACTGCTTCTTTCTGACTTGAGCGAGTTTTCTATGCTGGAAATATGAGTCAGCTCAGCTGCATTGTTCACACTATAAGAATGTTCCAGAGCAAGGTGAGCCTTGGAGGGACAGCCAGACTTGGTGACCAGTAAGATCTCTTCCCTCAGGGATTCCACCTGTTGTGAAGTTGGTGGGAACTTCCCAGTTGGGGGAGAGAGAACCCAGGACTTGCCTTCAGAAGATCCAGGCTCTAACGCCTGCCTGGCTTGGCTGTTCCTCTATTTCTCACACCAAGTGAGTTCTAAGGCCTCGCCCACTGTTGACATTCTATGCTTGTGACCATGAGATTGCAAGTAACACCGGATAGTGTATATGTCACGATGCGGAAGACTCAGTGCCTCTGAAAATGAACTATTTCAATCCATGCATTTCACAGATGAGAAAACGGAGGTCCAGAAAAGTCGAGTCTCATGCATCCTCTTGGATTCCCACGGCATTTAGCAAACCATGGGTGCTACAACATACGAATAAGGATGCTTCCTAAATCGAATTTGCAAAGGATGGGCTTCATTTTTCATGAGGATTACACGGTTAGGTGGAACCAGTCTGATATTTTTGTTTTCTCCTTCGTCCCAGAATTCGTCTTCCTATGTTCAGGGAGCCGGCCCCCACGCCTTGCCCATATGGCAGTGTCTGCTGTTGGACGCAGCCAAGCATGGCTACAGATGCCTGTAGCGACTCCTGCTGTAGCCCTCCACCTCCTGGGCCTTCCTGAGGACACCCCGTGCCCGGGCGTCATCCCCCCACCCTGTCCTGGCATGGTCCATACGTTAAGGAGGCCTCCAGATACCCTCCCACATGCATTCAAATCCCACGCTCTGTCTCTCACCCCAAGCCCACAGGATAGGCTCCTGTGGGTGGCACTGGACTTAAATTCAGAAAACAGGAAATGTCAATCCTGGCTCAGTCACAACAATCTGGGTAGCTTTGAGCAGGTAGCTATAAAATTCAGGGTGATTCAAAGGCAAAAAAACGATGGCAAAAGACTTGAAAATGCTGTATATGACAAACATGCCACGTATTTGCCTCTTAGCCTGGCCCTTGTGCTATTCTGTTCTGTGGTTTTTGGTGTTTTGGCTTGGTTTTTAATGGTTATTGATTTATTTTTAAGAGAGAGAGAGAGAGCAAGAAAGCACAAGTGGGGGAGGGGCAGAGAGAGAGGGAGACACAGAATCTGAAGCAGGCTCCAGGCTCTGAGCCGTCAGCACAGAGCCCGATGTGGGGCTCCAACCCATGAACTGTGAGATCACCACCTGAGCCAAATTCGGATACGTAACCGATTGAGCCACCAGGTACCCCAGTTTTGTTTTTGAGGACTGAATGCTTCTGTGCATGATGAGGTAGATTGGCCCTGGCCTTGTCACTCATATAAGCTGCAGGTTTTGGGACAAGCACCTGCTCGCTCTTGACATGGGTATCTTCATTCTTCTGTGAGTATTACCCTCTGGCCCTGCCTACTTCAGGGTTCCTGTGAAAATCAGAGGAGAGAGTTTAAGGAAAAGCGCTTTGTATCATAAAGAAAAAAGTAAACATAAACATATGATACGGTTGCTTTTATCGCTCTCTTATTTCCCTTATAGCCTCATCGTAACCTGAAACTTTACCTTACAACCTGCGTCATGTGACCTCAGCTGCCTTGTCGGCACCTCAACCACATTCCCCCCACTGATGCGCAGGGTGCTTCCACCGCCAATAAGAAACCGTCTCTCCTCCACACACAGTTTCACAGAGAAGTGAAGTAATTAATTAAAAAGTGTGAAAAAATACCCATCTTTGTCTCCAAAACATTCACACAATCCATGTTTGAGAAACAGACTTGCATTTACCACGTGTTTCTTTATACCCTTCTGCTACCATCTCTTATTTGGGGATATTTTCCCGTTCATGTCTTCATCTGAGTGTCCTGCAGACCAGAGAGGTAGGGAGGACATCTGAAAACGCACGTGAAATAAGAAAACCAGGGCTTATGGGAGAGGCGGCTCCAGGCCCCCCAGCAGGTAAAAGGCAGCCCTGGGCAGGCAAGGTGGCGAGACGATGGCTCAGATGATGTGTTTGTATGAAGACCACCGGCTCCGATGTCATGCAGACCTGTGTCCAAAGCCCTTCTTACTCCTTACGTGTTTGCTATGTGAGCTTGGATGAATAGCTCTGGATTCTTCTTTTGTTTCTGGTTTTTGTTTCTGTTCCTAACCGTGGGAATATGAATACCTATTTCATAGATGTTTCCTAAGACAGAAATGAGAACGTGGGAGTGAGGTGCTTTCCACAATGCCTTTTACACACCGTAAAGGTTTAACAATAGCAATTGTGTTTGTTAATAAAAACCTGAACGTGTTCTGTTTTCAGTGCTTTTTTTCCATTCAGCGAAGTCCTTAATTTTTTACAACACAGACATTTTTACTCATACATTTTAGCCCCAAATCGTCTCACTGAAACGGAACTTCTTTACATTAGATGAGAATTGACTGTTTTGAATGACTGTACAATCTGCCAGCCAAGGGTCTTGCGTTAGCCGCACAGCTACCTTTGTTTGGAAAAACGTTGTGTAATTATTTGAGCATTCCCTTTGTGCTTTTCTTTTATTATTTTATGAAAATGAGTGGGGAACAGAAGAATGAACGTGCTCATACTGGTAGCAAGAAACACAGGTCCCATAAATTTGCTGTGGTTGAGACAAAGATGGCAGTCCCTAGGCATTCTAGAATTGATGAATCTTTGTTGAGGCCTTAAGTGGATCAGCTGGGCACGTACTTGCAAAGAAGAAGAACAGGAAAGCCTGGAAATACACCTCTTATAACACATCTAACTGGCAAAGTTTATTTAGGAATTGCTTTTATGCCATTTGCCTTCCAGGGACGAGAAACCCCTTACGAGCGTTAGGTCAATGGTGTGATTTCCCGGTGTTTGATTTCCATGTGAGACAGGTTAGAGATTCAGTATTAGGAGCGCACGCATTGGGAGGGGCGCTGGGGTCCTATGTAAGCAATGAATCACTGGATTCTGCTCCTGAAACCAATACTACACTGTATGTTAACTAACTTGAATTCAACTAAATAAATTTAAAAAAAAAAAGAAAAAGAAAAAAAGAAATCCAGTATCTAAGAGGATCGGGACCTGCTTCTGCAGAAGAAGAGGCTGATGTGTAGAAATGACTGGTAGCAATCATGTTCTCCGTTCTAGTCTTTGATGAAATACAGAGAAAATCCAATAATACAAGACAATTTTCCTAAGAAAGGCAGTAGAGGCATCGCTGCCTGGTGCCAAAGAGAGACGGTAATCTTGCAGGCTGCACGCTCTTGTTCGTTTGCTTTCAGTGCATTTCAAAGATGGACGTGAGCCTCATCTTACGGAACCAGGATACTGCGAGGTATCTGCCCTGACAACAGACGGTACGGGAGATCTATTTCTTTGAGCCTCTGTAAGGAGTGTCTGCTGATACCTTTCTGCATTTCTCTATGTTAAAAAAAGTACATTTTCTCTAATAGCCTTGACCTCACTCCTTTTTGAATAAAGATGGTTAAGGGAAGCCACTAGGGAAGCCTGATACTCAGCCCATGTTCCTTTAAACAAAATGACATTTCTTAGTCAAGAGGTTCCCAGTGTCCCCTGCAGAAATATATCTGATTCCAGAAAAGGATTGATTCAAATAAAAATGCGTTTGTATAAGAAAAATTATTTTCTGCTGAGAAAACACATAGTTTGGGGTAAATTTATAGTTCTGGCCAGGTCATTAATATCTGGTTGTCAAAAAGTATTGGTTTGAACAAAAATATGTTGTAATAAAAATGCATTGTTTTGAAGAAATTTATTGGCCCCATGAAAACCTATTCGATTCAGAAAGATATGTTGATTTCAATGAAAAATCTATTTGTTTTAGGGGAGATAGTGCCGGGCTCTTGGCTTTTCTATAGGAAATCCTCTCTGTGACATTGATGTTCACTGAGAAAAATGAAACATGGACATAATTAGTGGAAAGACTGTGAAGAGAGAGCAGAAGTTTTGCTTAATCAATAATACTTAACACAGATGTAATGAGATTCCATCTTCAGAGCGCACTGACAAACATGTGTCAATGAATCCTTCCTAACAGTCCAAAGAGGGGTGTGGCTGGCTTAGAATTTAAAGGATGAACCCTCAGTGAAAGAAGAGTGAGAAGCAAGTATGTACGGAATCTTAAAAAAAATCCAGTGGAGGAAAGACTGATGGTTGCCAGAGGCGTGGCTGGGGGTGGGGAGAAGGAGGAAGTGGTGAAGGTCATCAAAGGGCTCAGACCTGCAGGTGTTAAGGGGGTATATTGCATATTTAAAAGTTGTGCACAGGTTAGATCTTCAAAGTTCTTATCAAAAGAAAGAAATGTATTTGTGACGATGGATGTTAAGTAAGTGTCTTGTGTTTTTTTTTTTCATCAAATCATTATGTTGTACACCTTAAACCAATTCGATTATATGGTATATGTCAATTATATCTCAACAAAACTGGGGAGGGGGAAGTCATAGAAAATTGGAAAGAGCCGTAAATTGAACACCAGAAACAGATCCTCAAGAAAACCACAGCTCTCGAAAAGAAGCTCTTTTTTTTTTTAATGTTTATTTATTTATTTACTTTTGAGAGAGGGAGAGAGAGAGGGAGACAGAGAATCCCAAGCAGGCTCTGTGCTGACAGTGCAACGTGGGACTCGAACCCACAAACCATGAGATCGTGACCTGAGCCAAAACCTAAGAGTCTGACAGTTACCCAACTGACCTACCCAGGCACCCTGAAAAGTGGCTTTTTATATAGTGATTTCAGCCTACTGTCTGGTCCTTCTTTTCCACTGCCTGCGACAGAGCAGAATCTTGAAACAGCTAAGAGCCAGGTTGCCAGATCGAATTCCTGCTGAAAAATGGGTTCACTTTTGAAAGAGAGCGATATGAAAATGGCATTTGGGTTTGGGGTCGCTCCGTGTGGGCAAGGTGATCTGTTCCTTTGACCTAAAACAAAAATCTGCGCTGGAAATACTGGCGAAAAAACACAGATTCCAAAAGTGGTCCTGATATCTTCAGCTATTGGTTTCCTTTTTCTGTTAAGGGCCAGATAATAAGTATTTCAGGCTTTGCGGGGCATGCATTCTCTGTCACCACTTCCCAGCTGTGCCACTGCAGTATGAAAGCAGCCATAGGTGACTAGGAAATGAATGAGCATGGCGGTGTTCCAATAAAACTTTATTTATAAAAACAGACGGTGGACCGGACATGGTCTACAGGGTCATAGTATGCTGAAAGAATCAACTTCCCCGCGTAGCTTACTCATGTAATTGTGCAGAAATATGTCATGAAGAAAGCTAGCATGCAGAGAGCAGGCGTGCATAACTTAGGGAAAATAACACAGGCACAGTTCCCAAGAGATGCTGATTGGCGCAGAGAGAATCAAAAGCGGGGAATGTCTTGCAGGAGGAAGATTCTACATGGGATTCACAGTCACTTCAAGGAATCAAATGGAATTCCAGAGTCCAGCTCCTTTCTTTCACCCTAAGTAAAAGGTCATTGCATAACATCGTTTGCTCTTAGTGTAAAATAGATAGATAGAAAGTAGCAGGAGGAGGTTTTTAGGTGTGAGTTCTCTTTCTGCAAAGCACTAGAGGCAAGTTTCAGGGAAAGATATGTTTTTCATTCTAAAGGAGGGTAGCTGCCAGGTGCAACAATAGATATATTATAGAAGTAACAGAGCACGTGGTCAGATGGCCACTGGGACGTCTCCTTTGCTTTAAAGTTTCTGCCTTTGTCCAATGTGGTGTTGCTCAGACTTGCATAATGACAGATTAAACATCCTAGAAGTCCATGATTGTTAGGTATTGGCTGGGGCCCTGCCGGCAGGATGGGCAAACCCATACCCAGAATATGTGTTGATTCCCTTCAAGATAGATCTCATTAATCACTTCTCTGGGAAAAGCAGTAAACTGTAGTCAACTTGCTGCCAAGTCGCTGTTCTTCCCCTTGAGAGATGATGCCGTGTGAAGGGCTAAGCCTAGTTTCTGTGGCTGTTACGTTAGACAGGCCCCAGCAGCAGGGCCTCGGTCAGCCTGGTACGCGTGAGCCCACGCTCTTGACTGTACATCACCTCCATCCCTGCTGCCATGGCCATCCCGTTCTGGTGCCTATTGTGCTAGCACTGGAATGACCAAAGACAGAGGCTAGCTGAGCTCGGTTGTCTGACTCGTTCTGTTTGCTTTTTATTCAGTGTCCCTTCCAGGGTGAACACTTTCTAGTGTCATAAATGATTCAAAGATATTTACACTTGCCCGCTCCTATAGGCTTGCCACAAATCCCAAGCAGCACCTTTTATCACTATAGATTCCTTTAACATCCTGGGATCTACAGGCCACGTGGCCCAAGTAGCAGGACAGGCAGGACGTGCTGCAAACCTTTTCTTAACATATGTTTCTATTTTGCTCTCTTCTGTCTGCGGTGGAGGAAATTTCAGAGGCTTTCAATTGGTCTTCCCGTGATGATAGTTCAAATCCCGTAGCAAAGGAACCAATATGGGAGTTCTGGTAAATACCAAGAAAGGGGTGTGGTGCGGAATGACTAATGATGGGTCTATAGATCCGCTATAATTCAGGCTTGGGCCAGGATCGTATTTGTTGCTTGACTCCCATATTTCCTGGTCTAAAGGAAGGGGGTATAATCATGCTTCAAGTTCCTAGGTACCAATGTGATCCTGGACCCTATGCTCAAGGGCTTTCTAAATACTTGACTATTCCCCTGTATATAATCTCCTCACTAAATGGCCATGACTCCCTTGCCTCTGTTGGTAGTGTCATAGAAAGGACTAAGGGAATCATTATTTGATCACTCTTCGCGATATTCCAGTCTTTTTTCTTGGGGACCTCACCCATCCCCCAGTCAGTGGATTCCTGATTTGAATGCTGTCTCGGATCTGGTAGCTAGGCCAGGGTTTATGAAATTTTATTGGGACAGCTGACTTCAGACTCTTGTTTTTTATCATTTGTTTTATAGATATAACCCTACTCTTGTTGGCCCCCCACTACAGTTCTAGTCTCGTCACTCCTGATAATTCTACCCATCTTGCTTCTGTTGCTTTCGGTGGTTTAGAGCTACCACATATTCTCTATTTGAAGTTTTGCCATTTCTTTTCCATCCAGGGTCCTTTTCTCAAATGACATCTCCTATCAGCAGCCTTGACCCGTCGAGAACACCCTCTCCATGGTGCTGGTGCTTCCCTCACCAGCACATTCCCTCATTGCTTTGATAAACAGTGAGTTTTCTAGGATTTCATGAGCTGAGTCTGGAAGACTGGATAGAAGGGAGACATGTAACGACTACTGGGATTGTGTAGGACATTCTAGGCACAGAGGAGAGAAGCAAAAGAAAAGACTAAAGAACTAGGGGGATTTCATTGGTCTCAGGGGAGTACAGTACCCACGAAGGAGAATAGTAAGGTCAAGGTATATTTTGTAGGATAAGTTAGATCTGGAAGGTGGGGTTATGAGTAAGGACTTGTTTTGTTGGGAGTAGCACAAAAAAAAAAAAAAAAAAAAAAAAAAGCAAGAGAGAGAGAAAGCCAAATAGACCCCTACAAAGAGCAAAGGACGGAAACCATTCCTCATTGACTCTGGTAGACATGATGGGAACACCAAAGAAAGTAGAAGCTGGGGAACAGGGGAGAAGAAGGTGGCAGTGGCCCAAACACTCCTGACAGGTGTAAGGTAAAAGTTTAATGTGCCCTGGGCACACAGAGCTGCGAGCCTCATGACACGCAAATGAGCTGGTTCCACTCCAGCAGATAACCATATTATCTGTTGGCCCAGGGCGATGAGGCTCCACCAGCAGCAACTCAGGCAAGGCTCTGTTAATTTTCTCCAGGAACCAGGCCTTTTTGTTTCTGTTGCAAAAGATTTTCACGAAGACTCTTGGCACAAATATACTTGAGAAATGTAGGCATTTTGCTTTGAGCATCCCTTGCTGGGTCGTGAAAAAAGATGAAGCTGAGTTTAACAGAATTTATCTTTCGTTTCTCATTTTTCTCCTTCCTATCACATACGTGGCCCCATATGGATACTTAAGACACATCAAAAAGTCAGCTTTCGAGAGTAAGAATAGTCTAGAATTACAAAGGCAAAGTATATACATGGAAGACGAGGAGTTGGTGAGGAGAATATAACTCTTATCTAGCATATAGGCACATAGTTGGCCTCAGATTGTAATGTCACTGTTGGGAGGGGGTCTTAAGGATCATAAAGTCCAACTGTTCATCCAGACAGATCCAGCAATTCAGTCAGCTCTAGGACAGTGACCCCATGTGGAATCTCAATCAGGCTTCCATGGACTCACAACAGAGAAAAGTCACTAGATCCAGAGGGTACCCAGCCTGTTTTGTAAAGTTCTATGTTTTATAAAGATTTTCCTTCTATTGAGCTTGCACCCATTCCCCACAACCTAGGGCCATAGAGAATACATCTACAGCTTCTTCCAGATAGTTCATGCATCTGCCCAGATGTCCAGGATCCTCATGCTACTTTGGGCTTCTCAGTCAGTCCTAGCCACAAGTCAAAATTCTTTTATTTCTTCTTTGTTTCAAGAGTTTATTTTAATTTCCCAGTCTCTTACTCATTGTCCAGATTCCCCGAAGCTTCATGGCCACAAAATTACTAAACTCCAGAGCTGGAAGTAAGAAATAATCAGACACACATGTATATGTTGCAGGAGGGATGTGGGGTCTTCAGAACTCGGAGAACATTAGAAGAAAAACAGAATTTGCAGAAGAGAAAGTCAGAGTCTATAGGACCACGTACAGAAGGACCGAGGTATTAAAAAGGAAATAATACTTGCAGAAGGAAGTAATACTAATACAAGAGTGTGTCTGAATAATCTTGGCAGTTGGGCTCTAAAAATGAGGGAAGGAGGTAGAAACCAGGTGCCCAACACAAGGATAGATTTTAGACTCTGGGTATAAGAGAAAGGCCTTGAGGCATTTTTTGTATGATATTGTTATACTCGCTTTTTTAAGTGAAACTTGGCAGCATCTGACTGAAAAACTCATATATGATAGTCTTTAAAAAAAACACATCTGTTGAATGAATGCATAAAATTCTAATTCTTAGGGCAAATATCCAGATCTCATGTACCCTAGAAAGAAAACATTCTCATTTCGGACCTGGATGGTTTTAAGTTCCCTCTAGTGCACTTGTACTTCAAAGGTTGAGTCGGAAGCCTGGGGTTCCCAATGATGGCATTTCATATGACCTTGGTCTGCATCATCTTACATGTGACACTGCAGAGCGTTTTCAGGAAGAGAAAGGACAACTTTGACTCTTTTAGAATGTCAAACTACTTTTTCTTCTACTAAATTTTCTTTGTCTTTTTTTTTTGTAATAAAACTTTCTATGACTAATGATGCATAACCTCTACAAGTTAATTCTAAGATGAAGGATGGGAAGATTGTGCAAGCATGTTTTGATTAAGAGCTATAAACAATCCCACTTGGAAATGGACAAAGTCAATGGATCTACTGTGAGTTTCTTATCTCACTGAAGATAAGAGTCGTGCAACAGGTTTGGGTAGGATAGCCACTATGAATCCTATCTCTGACACTATTAACCTTCAATCCTCAGGCAAATTATATATCCTTTTTATTTCTAGTCTCATCATCTTCAAGATGGAAATAATGAAATCTGTCTTCTATGGTTATTGAAGGCTCATAACATGATATATGCAAATGTACCTAGAACAGAATAGACTTCATTTTTTGAGGTAGTTTTTCCTCATCTCTTATTAGAGATCAGTTTGAGAACAGAGGGGTTTTGGCAGTCAAGATCCAATGAGAAAAGCAGAAACCACCCTATATATTTCAAACAGAAGTATTTTAATGCAGAAAGTTACTTACGTAGGTGGCGAAAGAATAAAGAAACCAAAAGACAGGGGGGCAACCCAGAGACAGCAGAAACAGAAAATTACTATCACCCTTAGGAATGAAGGCTCAAGTCTAAGATAGAATGTAACCAGAGCCCAAGTTCCAGAGTCACCAGACCAAGCTACAACTCTGGTGTCTTTTTGGCAGAAGCTAAGACTGTGGAGAAAGTGGTTCTCTGGGGAGGAATAGTGGAGACACATCCCTGGCCAGAGACACCGTATGAAGTGAAGAGAGAAGAGACAAGATGTCCTGGATTTTCCCTTCTACCCACACTCCAATCTTCTATCTGGCCTGCCTACTGGGCAAACCCACCTTGAAGCCACAGGGCTAAAGAGTCAAGAGATTATAGTTTTCGAGGACTTGAAGCAAGAAATGAAGGAAGGATGAATTTAAGTGGAGAAAAAAAAAAAAAGAAAGGTCAGTTTAGTGTCCAAATAACCCATGGTGTTTTTCTAGCAGGTAAAGGTCTTTCTTGCTTCCTTATTTTCTTTCAGTCCAAAGCAAACAACTCCCTCTGCCCAACATAGTTGTTTATATTTCCTGAGCAAGGCTACTTACTGGTGGTTTCCTAAAATGACTTCTCATATGATCCTGCTCAAAGATTCTTCAAGAAGTCAAGCAGTAAGTAGGGGCCTGAGCTTTTTTCTCACGTAGAGAATCTGAACACCCTGGAGCGAACAGTCGGCCCAATTCTCGTGCATATTTAAGACGAATGGTCCCGTAGCTATGCTCTCACTTTGATTCCAAGTTTGAGATTTTTATGAACTAAAACGAATTTCATTTATTTTTCACTATCTCCATTTATGCAATAGGTATGTGCCCTACAGAGTTCAGTTAAATTTAACTGTGATACATCAAATAATATTCAGCGCATTAAAAGCATGTGAAATTTCAAGGAATTTCATAGCAAATTATCTTGTCAGCCTAAGAATCTTCTTGCTATGAAAATAATAATTTCCTTGTGAATGTGTTTTATAAGTTCTGATTTTTCATATATTGGCTTTCCTTTAAGTGGATGAGAATTCTATTTATTAGCCCTCTGACATCAGCTATTCTATAAGACAAGTGTCTTAAATGCCAGGAAAGAGGTACCAACAAAATATTGTGGGAACACAGGGAAGGTTAGGGAAGGAGGAATTATTTTGTGTTAGAAGAGATGGATTCACCAAGAAAGTAGCGTTTGGCTCGCACTTTAAAAATTGATAGATGTTTTTGATAAACAGAATGAGCAAAGGGCATGTCAGTAGGAATGTGCCAAGTGTGTTGAATGAATGACATAGTAGTATTTGACTGGAAATTACTAGAGTCACTGGGTAAAGGATGACTTATATATTGGGTGTGGTCAGCTTATGAAGGACCTTGAGTGTCAAGCTGAGATATTTGCACTTTAATTAATAGACAGCAGAGACTCATTAAAAATATTTTTGTTTTAACAGCAGAGTGATACGGTTGGGATTCAATAAACTGATGATTGTTTTTATGTCTAAGAACATTTTTGAGATGATTTGTGAAAATTAGTTTTACTCTAGACAGTGATACTGTGGGCCATTTACATATGTGGTCGTAGTATGAGAGAGATATATAAAGAAAACATAATATTTTCTGATTTCCAAATTGATTATGCTGTTTTGACTTTATTTTATAATGGTAGTTATATTTGCTGTGTATTTGACCTTTTTCTAGAGAATAAGAAGTGGGAGCATTTTAAGCTAAACCAGAAATTAACCTAAATAATCCATCCACCAATATAGATATAGATAAAGATATATAATTGGTGACCTCAAGTAAAACTGTTAACTGAAGTCTACAATGATTTCGCCAAATCTTATTCAGGTATTTCTTGATGCCTCTAGAAAGTCAAAAGATGTACATATTCACATGCATAGTTTCATATATAATTTGACCCATTTGCATTAAAAGCAAGCAGTTTAAGCCATAATTGGAATTTATAGCATCCCCAAAGTATTACATTTTCATCCAACCTGAAAAAAACTATGTCTTTAAGTCTAGCGCTCTGTTTCAAATACTTACTAAAAGTCAATAAATTAAACAAAAGTCAAAGACCCAAACTGTGTGTAGGACACAAATAACATTACATATGAAATGAAATGGCTGGTCGTTTCTGTTTTATGGAATTTCAAAGATGAGATGAGCCTCTTGAATCACTGGTACCAATATTTCATCTCACCACTAGGGGAACTGAGAATAGAGAAGTGAAATGGCTGGTCTCAGATCACACAACTAATTAATGGTTGATCCAAATTTATTTACTCTTAGCTCACTTAGCTTAAATTCTTTTCCCCTAGTTAGGTTACCAAAGCATTTATTAACACCTTGGCTTTGGCCTTCCCAGTTTTCAGTGGAAGAGCTGATATATGATGAGGTCAGTAGGGAAGGCGAAGGGAAGGATTTTAACTGCCTTACAAGAAAATGAAATCTATTGGTCATTTAAAGATCAAACCCAGAAACTAAATCTCCTTGACTTTTTTTGGAATTTATAGTGTGAGTAGTTGTGCGTGGTTGACTCATGAGTTAAACCCTTCACAGTCTGAAGAGAGTATGTTCAAACAAAGCAAACAGCTCAAAGTAAATGCTAAGCCCGGTGAAGACGTCACGGTCTCGGTCTCGGCCCAAATCCAGTGACAGCAGATACATAATGCATGACCAACAACATTTCTTTTTGCTCTTCTGTCTTGGCCGTTGCACAAGCACAAACCCCAATGGAACCGAGTAATCAAATACAGATTTGGAGTCATTAAATCTTCAAGGGGAAAGTTTTTTAAACATTTGGTTTGAGCAGGGCTCACAAGCTGGAGAAGCAACATGAGAAAAATCAATTAGAAATGGGAAGTTGGCTGGCGTAATATGAGAAATTATTGTAAATTTTCATTATGACCTTGAATTTTATTCCTGCTATCCTGCAAATGAAAGAGTTTAGAAAGAGGGATTTTTTGTCCCTGCTACCTCCTAGGTTGTTTCTGAAAAAACGAAACTGTAAAAAAGGCCTCCTGAACTTTGTCATTATTTCCTAGTTATGTAGTTGTGGGGAAATCCCTTAATGTCGCCAAGTCTCCATTCTTTATCTGCAAAATGGGAATAATAATATGAAACCTTCAGTGTTCTCCTAAGAGCTAAATGAGATTTTACAGAAAACCGCTATAATGAACTAAACCTAACCGCTTACCTAATGAACTAAACAAATGTAAAATTTTATCGCTATCATTTTCTAAGACGGAAGCTCTTAAAGTGAGAAAAATATCTGTCCCTACCTAATCTTAATATACATTGCATGGATGACATTTTGCATTGTTCATTTTCTGAAGCATGAGTCCAGAGCTATGGATATAAAGAACAGGTTCAAAAGAAAGTGAGGGGAACAAACTCAACTAGCTTAAGCATATAACTTTCAAAAAAAAAAAAAAAAGAGGGGAAGGAGATAGAGACAATTTATAGACTCATGTGACTAGACATTTGAGGAGTGAAGTTGGTTGGATTTATTGCTTTAATAGTATCAGCTCATTGTCCCTCTCTCTCTCTTTCCCTATCTCTCTCTGTACCCATTTCCATTTTGTGACTCTTTATGTGATTATCTCACAGTTTCTTGCGATAGTCATGCCTTCCGTCTTCTCCACACATTGGGAAGATTGAAGCAGCACTAGGTTTATAGCCTACCAAAAAAATAAAGGTGCAATTTTAGGTCCAATTCATAAAATTATTTGGAAAGACTACGATAGGTCTTCATGTGCCCCATGTCCACCCCTTGAACAAATTACTGGCCCTAGAGAATGGCAATATTAAGATTAGCCTAGGCTGGAGTATATGCTTCCTTCTCTCCCATTAGGATCATATGGAATTAGGGAGAAGATTCCCAAAGGAAAGGATAATGGCAGGCAAATCAAAGAACATCTACTATAGTAACTTTTGTCAGATTCTCAAAGGAGTCCACAATTACAAAACATTTAAAAACTGGTTCCTTAGAATCACATCAAGAAATGCTCCTTATTAGAGACTCATGGAATTAAAAAAAACTGAAGGATTTTGGACAGTATGACAGCACTGCTTTTATTTTTTAAATGGGAAAATAGAGGCTAAGAAAGGAAAAATACCTTGGCAATAAGGCAGTGTAAGAAGTAGAAAATGATATTGAAATCAGATTCTCGGTGCATAGGTCCATCCACGTTAGTGACCTGATTAGAAACTGTAAAGGACAAGCTCAGCATTTTGATAAGATAATGCTTACAAAGTATCTAGAATAATTATGTGAATATAGGAGAAACAAAATATATACTATTTTCCATTCTTCATCTCTGCCTGCTCCCCCATTTGTCACAAACTCACCAATCATAAAGATTTTCTTTTTTTATCTTTCTTTCTTCTTTTTTTAATTTTAGAGAGAAAAATCATATGTGAGTGGGGGAAAGGGGCAGAGGAGGAGAGATTGAGAGACAGAGAGAGAGAGAGAGAGAGAGAATCTTGAGCAGGCCACATGCTCAGCACAGAACCCAAGATGGGGCTCCCTCCCCCGACCCTGGGATCATGACTTGAGCCAAAATCAAGAGTCGGAAGCTCTACTAACTGAGTCACCAGGTCCCCTGATCATAAGATTTTTCAGTCAGCAGTGTTCAAATTTTGGTGGGTGTTTATTGATTCACTTAGCTCTTTTAACTAGATTTTCAGAGACAATATTTTAATTATGCAGTTTCCCTCTACTATTTTAAGTGGCTTCGCCTGAGCTCCTTCAAACACGTAGGCCAGGAAACAAGAAAAGCCTAAAGATATGGGACAGTGTACATGAAAGGTAAAAGCAAGGCAAAGCCCAAGCAAAGAGTCCCGGCATTGACCACAAAGGGTGCATTTCCCTTTCATTGCATACCTGCCAGTGAGCGTGAGGTAGATCAGCCCAGGGTTTAGAGCACAAAGTCTAACACAAACACATGCCGGCGTGCCTAGGCATAATGAGATAATATTCCACATTTCTCACTTGGTATAATGGGCGAGCTGGAGATGGAAACCTCCAGAATGAAACACCTTGCCCTTGACTTTGCTAACGGTGTGATTTGGAACCCTGGCACCTCTTAATTCTCAGGGAAAAGTTGTTTTCGTCCCATTCCACACTGCCCACGTTACTCAAAGAAGCCTGGGAGATTTCAGGACCTCAATGAGTTAACCCAATTTTCCAAAGCAGAGGTTACCATCGGCAGCTTCTCTCTCTCAGCTTGTAATATTAATAACAATATTGTCAGATGCCAAAGAAGAAGGCATGTGGCGCTTGGCTCATGGGCCAGCCAGCAGGGACTTGTTGAAATCCAGCTCCATTTTGTAAGCCAAATGAAAAACCACATGGCAGCCTCAGTCGGGATTAGAGTAACTGCTGAGCTATCACCTGAAATCCACCCTCTCACACATTTGATTTAAAACAATCACTACGTATTTGCTGTAGACTTTTCTTTCATTATACTCCAACCCTGATATTTAATCAGTCTCCGCTCTTTTTTGTTTGAACAAGTTGATGCTAAACCATCAAAAAAAAAAAAAAAAAAAAAGACCCAAGAAATGGCATCACTACCATATTATCCCCTCTCTGTGAACACATTCATAATGCATTATGGCTTTAACGGAAAGGTTGCTTATGATTAAAATTAATAAAGAATTAACGCTGTGTTTGTGATGATGGCGTCTTTTAATTTGGCTTCTATCAGCCGGGTCGGAAAATGGAAAGTTGGGGGATGGAGAATGAACTATGAGTTAGCAATATATATTAGAGGCACTAATCATTGCATAAGAGAAGGTTTCAGAGTCTGTTTCTTCTTTAGCTAGCATCTCATACTAATACTGGATTATATTTACTAAGAGTGTGGGTTTATCTCCTTTATCAAGAGTAGTTAGTAATAGTGAATGAAGTCCAGGATGAAAAAATATCAATCAGGTTATTGAGCCTTCCGTGTGGTCAGGGACTTCTGAATCCATTGTACTCTGGTTGTTATTCATTTTTCTCAGCTAATGCAACCCGTCATTGGTACATCATCACTTCTAAGGAATCCTCAATCCCATTTTCCAAGATGTCGCAAGAGGTTACAAAGAAACATGACAGAGAAAGAGAATGGTGCGTGGGTGCTTATCTGATGTACATATGACAATGAATCTATAATTTATGGGGGTAATACTCAAAATATTTAACAACATATATTACAATTAGAGTGGATACTAGCCGGAAACAATCACCCTGCTATACTTCCTGTACTATCTGAACACCCCCTCTCCCTGTATTAATGTGAAAAACTATCCCAAATGGCATCAAAGAAGCTAGTTTGTGACACTTAACAGTGCAGGTCCTGCTAGAAAGATAGAACTCCTAAAAGTGACTCAAGAAGAAAGAAACAATATGAATTGATAAGGAAAGAGATTGAATTAGTAATTAATTAAAATAAAAAGAAAAGAAAAGGAAAGAAAAGCCCAGGCATAGATGACTTCACCACCAAGTTCTACCGAACATTTAGAGAATTAATACCAATCCTTTGCAAACTTTCCCAAGAATAAAATGAGAGGGAGCACTTCTCATTTCATTCTCCGAGACCATTATTATCCAGATATCAAAATCAAAGACATCACAGAAAGTTACTGACCAATATCTCTTATGAATATAGATGTAAAAATCTTCAGCAAAATACTAGCAAATGAAATCTAACAATACGAAAGAGAATTATGCATCATAACTAAGTGGGATTTATCCCAGGAATGGAAATATTTTATTTAAAAATCCAAAAATAAATGAGTACAATACAGCCTAACGATAGGATGAAAAATGAAAAATCACATGATCAACTCAATATATGCAAAAAATTCATGCGACAAAATCCAGTATCCTTTTCATGATAGAAACAACAAACTAAGAATAGAAGGAAACTTCCTCAACTGGAAAAAGGACACCTATGAAAAATCCACAGCTAACACCATAATCAATAGTGGAAGACTGATGATTTCCCCCTAATATTAAGAATAAGACAGGGATGTCTCAACATTGCAATTAGGCAAGAGAAAGAAAGAAAGAAACAGCATCCAGACTGGAAAAGAAGTAAAACTATTTCTAATTACTGATGATATAATATTGTACAGAGAAAATCTCAAGTTATACACTAAAAGACTGGAAGAACTAAAATTGAGTTCAGCAAGGTTGCAAAATACAAGATCAGTGTACAAAATCAATTCTATGTCTCTCACTTGAAGTGTACAATCTGAAAATAAAAATAAGAAAACAATGGTTGGGCTCTCCCTACATATGGGATTGGAAGGGATCTAGAATAGTCGAAACAACCTTGGAAAATGAAGATACACGAGAAGAACTCACATTTTTTTATTTCAAAACTTATACAGTGAGTAAAACAGGGGGGTACTAACACAAGGATTGACAGATTTATTTATGAAATAGAGTTGATATTCCAGAAGTAAACCTTTGTATTTCTGATAACCTAATTTTAGACAAAGGTTCTCAATTCTTCCAACAGGAAAAAATAGTCTTTTCTAAGTACAATGCTGACCTAACTGGGGAGCCACATGCAAAAGAATGAAGTTGGATCCTTTCCTCACACCACATACAAAAAATTCATTCAAAATATGGATAAAGATGCAAGTGAAAGAGCTAACGCTAAAAGTCTTAGAAGGAAACACAGGAGTAAATATTCATGACCTTGGAGCCTTAGATAAGACACCAAAAGCTTAAGCAACAACAAAAACAAACATAGATAATATATCAAAATGTAAAACTTTTGTGTTTCACAGGACACCATCCAGAAAGTGAAAATACAACCCACGGAATCAGAAAAAATATTTGAAACTCTTGTAAAGGTCTTATATCCAAAACATATAAAGAAGTTTTGCAACTCACTAATAAAGATAATTCAATCAAAAATGGGCAAACAAGGTGAATAAACGGTTCTCCAAGAAAGATACATAAATGGTTAATAAACACATGAAAAGAAGTTCAATGCCATTTGTCATTAGGGGAATGCAAATCCAAACTGCAGTAAGATACCATTCCATACCCACTAGGATAGCTAGAATATCATGTGCATATATAATAATGGGAGAAGCATTGTA
This sequence comes from Paguma larvata, assembly GCA_030068075.1. Taxonomy (NCBI): domain Eukaryota; kingdom Metazoa; phylum Chordata; class Mammalia; order Carnivora; family Viverridae; genus Paguma; species Paguma larvata. The sequence continues at coordinate 50,666,152 of CM057840.1, read as the reverse complement.
TACATATGGCTAATACAAATTGTCAGATTTTAAAATTTTCCTTTGGTTTGGTATTTTTATCTTTATATTTGATTATAAGTACTCTTGACATTCTCAGCACTTGTTAAGAGTAAGTCAGAGACTTAAAAGGTAAGTCTGATATGTCTACATATCTTCTGTCTACCAAACTTCTGATATGTCTACATCGACATTAGGAAAAACAATCTCCATCAGTCTTGAGAATATCCTGTTAACAATAGCCCAATTATGGAAAGAACCCAAATGTCCACCGACTGATGAGTGGATAAAAAAGATGTGGTATGTGTGTGTGTATATATATATATATGCACATAGGGGAAAGGAAGGAAAAATAAGATAAAAACAGAGAGGGAGACAAACCATAAGAGACTCTTAAGTACAGTCCACAGACGGGGGATTGCTAGAGGGGAGGTGAGAGGGGGGACAGGCTAAATGAGTGATAGGCTTTAAGGAGCGCACTGGGTGTTATATGTAAGTGATGATCCCTGGGTTCTACTCCTGAAACGAATACTACACTGTATGTCAACTAACTTGAATTAAAAAAATATATGTAATAAAATAAATAAATAAATTTTCATTTAATGTATTTTAACAAATAATTTAAAGAATAAAGCATTTGACTCAGATTTGACTCAGATATATATATATATATATATATATGACAGCTAGCCTCAACTAGCTGTCAGGGCACAGAAGTTCAAATTCCAACAAGCCTCTCTCTAACTGCTCATTGGCTCTGCAGTTCTTTTTTTTTTAATGTTTATTTATTTTTGAGACAGAAAGAGACAGAGTATGAGTGGGGAAGGGGCAGAGAGAGAGGGAGACACAGAATCTAAAGCAGGTTCCAGGCTCCAACCTGTCAGCACAGAGCCTGACTGCCAGGCTTGAACTCACGAACCGGGAGATCATGACCTGAGCAGAAGTCGGACGCCCAGCCCACTGAGCCACCCGGCTCTGCAATGCTAATAGAGGTACAGGAAATGAACCATTTTGCACTTCCACTGGCAAAGAATGAGAATTCGTGTTGTTCATTGTCCCCAGTATTTGATATCACTGGTGTTATGAATTCCGGCCATTCTAATGGGTGTGCAATAATACTTCATTATTATTTCAATGTCCAATTTCCTAATAACGTATGGTGGTGAATATCTTTTCATATGCTTTTTTGTCGTCTGTGTATCTTCTCTGGTGCGGTATCTATTAAGGTCTTTGGATCATTTTTAAGTTAGGTTGTTTGTTTCCTTGTTGAGTTTTAGAATTTGTTTATATACTTTGGATAACAGTCCTTTATCAATGTATCTTCTGCAAATATTTTCTTCCAGTCTGTGACTTGCCTCGTTTTTATTATTTTTTAAATTACTTACTTACTTATTCACCTATTTATTTTTCTAGCTTAATTGAAGTTTAAGAAACAAATAAATTTGTACATCTTTAAAGTATTCAAAATAATGACTTGGTATATGTATACATTGTGAAATGATTGCCCCAATTAAATTAATTAACACACACACACACACACACACACACACACACACATATATATATATATATACCACCTCACCTAGTTACCATTGTGTGTGTGTATAGTGAGAATGGTTAAGATCTACTGTCCTAGCAAATTTCAAATATACAACAGAGTACTATTAACTAGAGTCACCAGACTGTACATTAGACCCCTAGAGGTTATTCATTTTATCACTGAAAGTTTGTGCCATCTGACCAACATCTCCCTATTTCTTTCATTGCCCCAAACCCTGTCAACCACCACCATTCTACTCTCTGTCTCTGTGAGCTAGACTTTTTTTTTTTTTTTTTTAGATTCTTTACATGGGTGAGATCATACAGCATTTGTCTTTCTTTTTCTGGCTTATTTCACTTACTATGGTGTCCTCCATTTTCCTCCATGTTGTCACAAATGGTACGGTTTTTTTAAATGTTTTCTTCATGGCTGAATAATATTCATATGTATATGAATATATAATACATATGTATGAATATATAATACATAAAATGGAATATATAACACATTCCATTTTGTATTATATATAATTTTATTTATACATGTATAATTTCTATATATGTGATATATGTTATAATTATATCGTAAGTATAATAATGTATATAATTGAGTAATGATGCGATGAACATGGGATGGCAGATATCTCTTCAAGATACTGATTTCATTTCCTTTGGATATATAGACAGAGCTGGCTAAATCATATGGTAGGTCTATTTTTAATTTTTGGAGAAACCTGCAAATTTCTCACCATAGTGGCTGTACCAGTTGGCATCCCTACTAAGAGTGTAACGGGTTTTCCTTTATTCCCCATTCACACCAACATTTGTTGTCTCTTGTCTCTTGGAAAACAGCCGTTCTAACCAGCGTGAGGTGATATCTCACTGTGGTTCGGATTTGCATTTCCCGATGATGAGTGATGTTGAGCACATTTTCATGTACCTGTTGGCCACTTCTATGTCTCCTTTGGAAAAATATCTGTTCGGGTCCTCTATTTTTAATTGGAATATTTGGAATTTTGCTACTGAATTGTATAAGTTCCTTATACATTTTGAGTATTGATTCCTTCTTAGGTAGATGGTTGGCAAATTTTTTCTCCCATACTGTATGTTGCCTTTTAATTGCATTGATTGCTTCTTTGGTGGTGCAGAAGCTTTGGGCTTTGATGTACTCCTGCGCTTCCTTCTGCTTGTGGAACCTAGCTCAAGTGTTTCCTCCTCTGTGCCATCCCTATACCTGGCATCTACCTGTGCAATATCTGGAAACTCTAACATGAAAGCATGTTGTAACATGGTAAAGCATTCTTTACCAACAAAAGGAATTAATAAGATGGCGATAAAGAAAATGAACAACAGCCCATTCGACTGTTCACCCTTTCTCCATTTGTCTGGATCAGCTCACGATGACCCTAAATAATATCTATTCCAATTGAGATGAAAGGAGTCAAGACTAACGGTGAGTTATGTGCCTGGTAAAGTGACTTTGCTCTTAAGACTCCAGAAAAATGCACAGGGTCCACTTACTGAGTCATTTCCCATCCCTGAAAAACTCCCTCCCTCAGGGCATTGAAGTGTCGGGGCTCAGGAAGTGGAGGAGGAGGGAAGGAATAAAATCCTGTTTCAGAGGTTCTCCGCTGGATTGATCTGGTGTTATTCTCTTGCTGACAGTGACAGCTGTGCTGCCCAAGGCGATGCGGATTCATTCTCAAATTAAAACAATAAAATTTACTAACAACTCTCCAAATCCTCAAGCTAAGAGATCTATAAACTGTATCCTCTTTTCCTAAACTCCCTGAAATTACTTCTTCATCTCTTTTTCCTTTTTAACTACAGAAATTAAGTACTGTTCTAAAACCTTAGAACTCTATTTCTTCTCCCAGTTGGCTCTTAGCCTTGGTCTTGCTCAGTGTTATTCCCTTTCCTTTTGCAAACTGCCTGGTTCTCTGAAAAGAGCTGAGGTCAGACAGACACAGACTCTGATCCTTGTTCCCCTGCTTACCAGCAGTGAGCTAGTCAGTGTTCTCATCCATACAAATGGACTTATTATACTGTTTCAGAAATTTTCTGACAGTGCTGCACACAAGCACACAAAGAGTTGACTGGACCGCTTAAAACTGGCTTGGGGCACCTGGGTGGCTCAGTCGGTTAAGCGTCGGACTTCGGCTCAGGTCAGGATCGCATGGCTCGTGGGTTTGAGCCCCGCATCGGGCTCTGTGCTGACAGGCTCAGAGACTGGAGCCTGCTTCGGATTCTGTGTCTCCCTCTCTCTCTGCCCCTTCCCTGCTCCCACTGGTCTCTCTCTCTCTCTCAAAGGTAAATAAATATTAAAAAAAAAAAAACTGGCTTAAGGCTGAGGATACAGTTCTTCATTTCTTTGAAACTCCCATGCAAGTCTGCCTCAAGAACAGAGAAGAAACATCGGCACATTGGATTTTTTTTGTCTTAAGGTCAGAGCTTGAAACTATTGGAATGGAGCCACTGGTCCATGAACAAAGTATCTGGGGATACTAGAGAGGATACAACCCCAGGAACAAGCTAGGGGTTCGTCTTTGACTAAAAAAGGCACTTCCTCCACCCTAACAGACGGGAAAGAATTGAAGAGTTGGAGGACATGTGCAGATTGGTCAATCTGGTGCCAGGAAGTATAGGGTTCCTGTAGGCTGGTAAGGAGGGGAGGTCTTCATTGAGAGTGAGGGAACATAGGTAAGGCTGAAATATTTGAAGGGCCTGGGAAGGTTGGAAACAGCTGTATGGGTTTAGACCACAGAAGAAAATAGAGCAGGGGTAGACTTTCCTGGTATTGCAAGACCCAAAAGTGTCTCAAGTCTACAGATCCCATATGTATTTCTTGTTTGTTTGTTCTCCAGTAGCACTTGGCATCCTAGATACAGACTTGAATGAAGTAGATCATTGAGCTAGTATAGGGTTTTTGCCAAGATATGTGCAATGGAAGGACAAAGGAGCGGGAGACTGTATTCCCTGAAGGTCTGACTTTTGTATACCGGTGAAAGAAAGAAATGGGAAGAGCCCTCTGTCTTAATCTTATGTCCAACGTTGAAGAGAAACATTAAGATTTTAATTTTTCACCATTTGTAAACTGCTTAGATAATAATGAGTAAAGGCATTCGTTAGTAGGAGAAACTATATAGATGGTGACTTTTGTAGTCCATTAAAGTGAAACTTCACTCTGCATTTTAAATTCCTGTTATCAGGAACGGCTATTAGGAGAATAATGAAATAAGTCATTTTCATATATTTATAGTACACATTCGTTATTCTCAATCCCTTAGATAGAGCAGCCTATACAAATGAATTTAAGTGCTTTTTCATTAGTATAAATAAAATGGAAAGTAGTGTAAGGAATTGCTGTAAATACTGTAGGCTAAAGTACTTTCTGTAATCTTTTTCTTGAACGATGGTGGCAGTTAAAAGAACATTTCAATACTTGTTCTTGGTAATGAACCACATAAACCCGAAGAAGTAAAATCTCTTTTCTTGGAAAGCACATGACAGCCACAGTTGGAAGGTAGGATCTTAAAATGAATCTCTTTTCCCCATCTGGTGCCCACGGGGCCCATGCATTTTGCAGGGAGGAAGGAGCTCTAACGTTTCCACAGCTGCTCTCTACTCCACTTTCAGTCATCACTTCAAGGTCCTTTGTACGCCTCAGTGGTACCATGTCTTCAGAAAGTTACTTCCAAAAGCCTTATTAAGGCCTGTAAGTCCTTGGTGATCTATGACCAAGCAACTCCCCGTCCCTTCCATTAACTGTGAAAACGGCACAAACCTCCTTCCTCAAAAAAGTCACGCTTCCTGCACTTTCTCTTGTCTCTGCGTACTTGCGCTTTGGATTCTCTCTGTCCAGAATACACTTCCCTCAGATAGTCACATGGCTCGCTCCTTCAGTTCGTTGGGACCTTACTTGAAAATCCAGCCCCTCGAAGCGAACGTCCCTAAGGGTCCTATCTGAACATCAGCCCCCATCCCTAAACACAATCATCCTTTATCCTCCTCCTTTTTGCAAAACTCTATCCTTCCCTTTTCCTGAGGAATAAGAGCTGCCCAGCTACACTGTGAAACTTCTCCCTCTCCGCGCAGTCAGTGACCTTTCCTAAAGTTCATCCCCACGGAATGTAGACGCTTGTGGTAGTACCCCCACCCCCACCTTCAGAGCCGCTCGCTAGACCCTGGACCTGCCTTCTTTTGGCTCCCTTTCCTCTGTCTGCTCTCTGAGGCTGAATATCCACCCAGTCACAGTCACGCAGATAACAACAGGGCCCTAGAGAAGTATAAAGCAACGCGGGGAGAAACCAGACCCACATGGAGGACAGTTGGCCAACCTAGAACACTCATCTCAAACCGTAAGTGAGAGAGAAGCAAACTTCGATTTTCTTCAAGTCACTGGGTTTGTATTAGATTTCTTTGTTATAGCAGCTTAGTCTTGCCCCAACTAACTTTTCCACATTTCTCCTCAATGCACTGACCACTACTTGGCATTACCTTACATGTGATTTTCTTTGGTTTTCTTTGCTTATTGTCTGTTTCCCTCACTAAAGCATTGCTTCAGGAGGGGAGCAGCATTGTGTTACTTCTTGTTTTTTCTCAGCAGGTAGAACGGAGGTAGGCACTCCAGAACTTTGGTGCGTGAGCTATGAGTACATGAATGGGTGTCAAATAGATTATACCTTCACTGGGGGCTCTGTTTCCAGACCTGCTCTTCCTCCCCTACTCTGTACCCCCTGCCCTCCCACATGTGCTCCCCAGCATGCTGTACCTGGGCTGTATCCGTGCCGGGGCTGAGTCAACGCAAAGTCTGGGCTCAGTTGCAGGGACCCCGGGCTGCACTGTTCATAATCATAAGCCTGTAGCCTCCTCCAGCAAGGGCAGCTGAGCTCTATAGAAAAGCAGCTCAGCAACTTGACTTTCAGGGAGTGTACACCTCTGTCAGGTACCTTTACACTAACGGCCATTTCAGAAAGTAGACAGGTTGGCAAAGCAAAAGGAATTGAGCCCTGCAAAGAACTCATCTCCAAGATTAAATCTTTGAAGATCCTCAGATAGCCATTATTACCCTGGCTCCCTTCCAACGGAGAGAGTCAGCAAAATGATCAGTGTCTTATCTCCCAGGTAAAGGAAGATACTCAGAGCCCATTTCGTTTTGAGTGTATAAAATAAAAAATTCTACTGAGTGGTTACTTCCTGTGTTTGGCAGTTTTAAGATAGACAGTACTTTTCTGGAACCGAAAGGGATTTGGCAACAGCAAGTTTTCACATGCTAAAACAGCTCATCAGCTTCCCCTGGCATGATTGTTAAGTGGGTTTAAGTGCTGCATATTTTTAGTGTAATTTACAGAATTGTTGATTAAATATATATTGTGTTTCATTTTCAAAGGTAGCCCAAGTTTCCAGCTAATTCAAAGCAAATGTGAGCTAATAGGTAAGTAACGTTGCAGATTCCTTAACAATTTCACCTTTGGACTGAATGACTTGAAAAATTAAATTGTACACATACACACACACACACACACGAGGAATTAATTGTATAAAATAATCTTTCCTTGTAGCAAGCCTTGATTTCTTATTTTATTAGTCTTTCCCATCTTGCTTTTTCCTACATAGATTATAAGTTCCTTGAAAGCAAGGCCTGGGTTTAATATTTTCCTTGTTCTAATCAAGGAGTTTAGCATCGTGCTGTAAACGTGATACACTCTCCACAAACACTTGATTAAATAATTAGGGATTGAAGTTTATTTGTTACTCTAAATTCTATCTCTTCAGACATTATGAAACCCTAAGTAATTAACGCTGATCCACACACTGAAGATCCAAATTGAATTAGGCTGTTTTGGAGGAATCACGCTGTGGCCACATTCATTTTCAACTTCCAACTGAACACTGAAAATTTCATCAGAAATTTAAAATATATCCTCCCCCACAGCTATATGCTTTACTACTTCAGTTAGTGAATACTGCCCTTAGACCAGATAACCAGAGCCCTTGACCCAGGCCCTGTGTCCAACCTCTAGAACTTTGGAGTACATTTCTTGCAAATTTTTGAGTCCTCTTCCAGGGCCTGGGACAAGCTAGGACTGTAACTGCCGTCCTCACAAGTGCCCCAAAGCCCAACTAGAACACAGCTGGGCTCTGGTCTCGTCTTCTCCCACCTGGGGCACCCGCTGACCCTTTATCTGATGTGCGGAGTTGACCAGGTGTCCCAAGAAACTTTAGGATTCATCTCTATGGGTTGTATTTGGGTGCCATGCCTAGGAGCCGTTTCCAGGAGGATAGTTTACCAAGTAGGTTACTCTTCCAGGCACACGAGGTACTTCTTTCACAATATTGGGCAAGATTTGGCTGCAAGAATGAGGTTCACACACCAATTGGGGGCAGCACTCACTCACATGGGAACATGAGTTCAAGGATCTGAGCTGTTGTTTCTCTTTGACCATCAAGCTTTGCGGCATCTGGAGACCTTTGTGTCAGACCTGGCCCCTTTGTATTCTGGCAATAGTGCTACCTCTGGTCTCCAGAACCAGAGGGAGCTGAGACAGATGGCAGGAAGTTTTTACCCTGGGCGCTTCCTACCAGTGGTACTAATCCTGCAGTATTCTTGCCTTGTGTCAGGCAGTACTCTGTAGGTGGTCGTGCCTGTATCCTCCCAGGGATTTCAAAACAGTTTCTCCATAATGCTAGTGGTATCTTTGGATCAATAACCTACCTTAGCTCAAACCAATGTGGGAACATCCTGTTTTCCTGGGTCATTTTGTTTAAAAAATTTTTTAATGTTTATTTATTTTCGAGAGAGAGAGACAGAGCACAAGCAGGGGAGGGGTAGAAAGAGAGAGGGAGAACCAGAAGCTGAAGCAGGCTCCAAGCATAGAGCCCGATGCGGAGCTCAAACCCACAGACTGGGGGATCACGACCCAAGCTGAAGTCAGATGCATATCTGACTGAGCCACCCAGGCACCCCTTTCCCGGGTCAGTCTTAAGCCATGTTAGGTGTATCGGCTAAAGCTGTTTTAACAACGCCACCAACTTGATGGTATGAAACAACATAAGTTTATTCTTTCATGGTTTTTGGAAGCCAAAAGTCCAAAATCCTATTCCCTGGGCTGAAATCAAGGTGTCGGCAGGGGCCATGCTAGTTACAGAAGCTCTAGGAGAGAATCTGTTTCTTGACTTTTCCAACTACTGGTGGCCTGCCAACATTCCTGGGCTTACAGCTGCGTCACCCAATCTCTGCCTCCAAACTCACATCACCTTTCCCTCTTCTGAGTCAAATCTCCCTCTGCTTCCTTAATATAAGACACATGTGATTCCATTCAGGGCCAACCTGGCTAACCTAGGATAATATTCTCATTTCAAGCTCCACAATTTAATCACATGCGTAAAATTTCTTCTGCTAGAGAAGGTCATACTCACATGGAGGCAGTTTAAAGATTAGGACCTTGGGGCACCTGGGTGGCTTAGTCAGTTAAGCGTCCGACGTCGGCTCAGGTCATGACCTCACGGTTCGTGAGTTCGAGCCCCGCATCGGGCTCTGTGCTGACAGCCTGGAGCCTGCTTGGGATTCTGTGTTTCCCTCTCTCTCTCTCTCTGTCCCTCCCCTGCTCGTGCTGTCCCTCTCTCTCCTCTCTCTCTCTCAAAAATAAATAAAACATTAAAAAAAAAAAAAGATTAGGGCCTTGATCTGTTTGCGGGCCATTATCCAGCCCACCACAGTGGAGAAGGGATGGAAATTCCATGAAGAAATACGCCACTCTCCTTGTCCCTTTGCCTATCTTCTCCAATGGTGGTGACATATGGAGAGCTGAGGTGCAACCAACATTGCGAGAGATCTCCCCCAAGAATGCCGTGATGCCTGCCTACGGCATTCAAGAGAAGACACGGTTGCAAGATCTGTTGTTTATACTATAAAATGCTGAGCGGCGAATTAAAAAAAAAAATTATTGTGCTCATTCTCCTTCATACCCTAAATAAGATTTGCATTGTAGTTATCAATGAAAGACACTATTCACAGGTGACATGATGAGTGATACGGCATCATTTATAACGAGGTAACTGGCATTAAGCAAATGGCATTGGGGGAAATGCATAGGCAAGGAGACATATATTGTTTCAATAAAAACACATTTCAAAGATTCATTTCTCTCACCTCTTCCTCATGGTGGGAGATATGAAAATAGTCAGGAATGGCATATTGGACAATAAAGAACACAAAGAATGAACAGGAAAATATAGGACTTGGATGATACAAATAATCTTGTGCACTGACTGGACAATAAACAAATAAGTATTTCTTTTCTACTTATTACCTTAAAACTTTATTAATAAATCACTATATCTCACATGGGTGCACAAATTCCATCATACCTTTTAAAATCAGATTATTTATATAGAAGGGAGCCTCACGATTTTTTTTGGTCTGGGGCCCCACAAATCCTAGACACAGCTCCGAATTCTTCTATGTATTGCTTCCAGAGAGGGGAAAGCATGACTAATGTTGGAAATTTAGACACAACAGTCTTATTCGCCTACTGGATTATTTGGCCAATTGTGTGAGCAACTGCTGTTAGATTTGGATTCATACTGAAATTTATGGAATTTTTGGAAGGACAAGAGTTTTTAACATTCTATGTCTGCTTCATCTCCCCAACCAAGTAGGACGCTCCAGGAGACCAGGAAGCGACTGTTTTACTTCTTTAATCTTCCACAACATCAAACACATAGCAGGCAATCATAATACGTGGCAAATGAATAAATGAATAGCTCCATTTCCGAAAGCTTTCAAGAGTACCATTCCTAGTCTGGAATTCAGATCCATTACATGGAGAAAACAGAATAAAATGGCAACTGAACTGAGCTGCCCCAACCCTCAGTTTCCCTGTTCATTACTTTCCATATCTGGCCATTTTGTTTGGCCAGAACCTAAAGATAATATCATATTTTAACTCAAATATTATATTTGATTTTCCAACTGCAAACATCAAGCCTTTGATCATTTTTCCAAGAAAAGTTTCTTTCTTTACGAAGTTCAGATAGATTCGTCACGAACATCTCTAGCAGTGGCCATTAACAGGGGGTGATGTTGTTTCTTAGCATTTGTTTTAAAAACGTGCAGTAGCGGTCTTAGCTGCCACGATGACCGTGGAGAATGGTGGACATTTAGTGAGCAGGGGGCTGCAATCTGTGGAATAGTGTAGCACAATACCAAAGAAGGATGATCCTTTGACTGAAAAATCTGCTTTAAATGATCTGAATTTTAAACCTAAATCCACATTACATGTAAGGTATTCTATGCTTTTTGCATGATTTTAGTATACGCTGAGTTTTCCAGGATCGTAACGTCTATGTCAATTGAGGAAAGAGTCTGTTTCGTTTTGTTGGAAATTTTACATAATCTGGTAATAATTTTGGAAAAATCACATAATAGCAGGAAAAACTACTTGTGGAATTAAGTACCCAACACAACACATATGTTACAGTTTGCATCGGTGGCTGTCACATTCCCAGTAAATCTACATACGGAAGCAAGCATCTAGCGACTTAGTTATGGCTTCTACTACAGCGTTCCCAAGCATCTTCATATTGAAATATATGTCTGATTATAAATTAAGTCCCTTTGCTTTCTCATTTATATTGAAATTAGGGAATTGTATTGATTTTTAAAAATCATGTCTGTGGGTAGGTTGTGTTAAAAATGAACTGCATTTTAAGATACAAAACAGGGCATTACAAATGATTACCGAGAACCAATTACATAAGGCATTTCAACGCAGCCCTCTCTTTGCAGAACTAGAGTCTAGATGAGAAAGCTTGAGGGTACTGGAATAGTTAGGTGTACAATGGAAGAACGGTGGGGTGCCCGTGTTCAACGATTCAGTCTTAGTCGAAATTACTTGTATCCCTTTGATGTTATTTCCAGATAATAGACATCCAAGGAGAAAAATAAAGCGAAAATGGACCATACAGAAAGGCAGTATTCTTGGAGTCATGGGGAAACCACTGGAAGGATGACAATTATACTCAGTAGCCAACACTCAACTGGCTGCTCTATACAAATAAGTTTAGTCAATAACAGACAGAAATGATACAGCTGTCATGGAAAAATTCTACTTGACCTGAGTTTATTTGCACCATTTTAAGCATAAGCCAAAGATTATATTTTCTTGAAGAAAGATCTCAGGGCAAATAAACACATGCATTTTAGCAAGACTGGAACATAAATTCCACGAGGAGACAGGTTTTGTATCTTGTGTATATATTACTTCCCTGGTTCCCAGAACCATGCTTAAACAAAGTAGGTATTGAATACAGTTTTTCTATGTTCCAGGGATGTGGAAAGGAACACCAGCCTTGGTACCTTAGCTTTATGGACACTACTGTGTTATTATTACTAATTATTTTTCCAGGACTGGCACCTAAATCTAACATCAGGAAGACTACCTGGTGATGATATCACAGTGAAGGATACCATCCACAAAATGAAAAGCCAACCTATTGAATGGGAGATGATATTTGCAAATGACATGACCAATCAGGGGTTGTTATCCAAAATATATAAAGAACTCACACAACTCAATGGGAAAGAAAAAATTAAATTATAAAATGAGCGAAAGACCTGAAAAGACACTTCTTCAAAGAAGACATACAGCTGGCTAACAGTCACATGAAAAGATGCTCAACATCAGTAATTATCACCAAAATACAAATCAAAATCACAATGAGCTATTATCTTACACCTGTCAGAATGGCTGTCATCAAAAAGACAAGAAATAACCAGTATTAGCAACAGCATGGAGAAAAGGGAACTCTTGAATACTGTTGGTGGTGCATAAATGGTGTAGCCACAATGGAAAGCAGTAGAGAGCCTCCTCAAAAAATTTAAAGTGGAACTACCGTACAATCTGGCGATCCCACTCCTGGCTATTAATCCAAGCAAACGAAAACACTAATATATTCATCCTTATATGCATTGCAGTATTATTTACAATAGCCAACATATGGAAGCAACCTAAATGTCTATCGATAGATGAATGGATAAAGAACACACACACACACACACACACACACACACACACACACACACACTGGAATATTATTAAGCCACGAACAATGAAATCTTGCCATTTGCAACAGTATGGATGAACCTAGAGCGATTATGCTTAGTCCAAAAAGTCAGACGGAGAAAGATAAATGCCGTAGGGTTTCTCTTACATGTGGGATATAAAAACAAAACCAACCAACCAAACCAAACAAACAGATTTAAAGTGTATTTTTTATAATTAAATATGAAAGATTTTCATAGGTAGTGGAATTACTCTCTCACCCTGAAATATGAATTGAAAAGCATGTAGAACAAGGAAGTCCCTCCAGAATCTGTCTCAATGACATGGGTTCCTACAGGGAAATCTTCACTGGCCAGAAATTTGCCTCAGTTAGTTTTTATTGGAAGTTTATTTCGAGCTGCTTATTATTCAAATACGAGAAGAATTCAGCAAAATCATGAATTGCTATCATTAATTATTCACTGGGATTAAGGAGTCGGTTATAACCATGTCTCCTTTTAATCCTGTTTTATTAATTTATATTCTTGGCAAACTCCTCTACTAAACGGATTCGAGCTTACTATGGGGACCCGGAGAAAGAATGGAAGGTCCCTGGGGTCAAAGAGCAGCTTTTGCTTTAATTTGATAAAATAAATTAGCATGGGATTATGGGTGCTATTAGCATAAAATCCCCCACCGCTGCCTCTTTGGCCTTTGGGAGAACGTTGAGTGATGATGTTGACTCTGGCCTGATTTTCTATCAAATCAGAGTTTCCCAAGTAGCTATACTAAAATAGTTAAGAGAAGTTGCTGCTCTTTATGAATATGTCAATGTGTGTGTGTGTGTGTGTGTGTGTGTGTGTGTGTGTGTGTGTGTTTGTACATGCTGGTATATGGAGAAAAAAATTCAAGATGGCTTTGAACCTCAGAAAAGACCTCCAGGTCACGAGTGGTCCATCCAGCATTGTTTATCTACTCTGGCAGTCGAACACAGAGGAACAGAATATTTCCCCTGAGATATCACTTCCAAAGGTTAGATCTGAGCAAAGACATCTCTAACTTGACTTTCTTTCTTCTATGACTCAGGCTATGAATTCCAGCACCTGAATCACCGACGTGATTTAGCCTTAGGTTTCTTTCTCTCAAGGAAAACAGAGGTTTATGCCTTTGACATACACTGGTCGCAGTTCTGCTTCTTTGTTTGTTTAAAATTAGCTCATCTGGAGATTAAATAGCGTTCAAAATTGTCTGGGTTTTATTGGGCACACCTGTATTTTCCATTGTGGGCTCTCTTCGCTGTTTTAGATTTCAGTGCTATATACAACTGAGCTTCAATTTCTCAGCCAAAGGCTGAGGATGTAGAGTTTCACCTTCGAAGAGAGTGGAGCCCATCATTTCTGCTACATGGGCCACCTCATCACGTTCTGTCAGCTCTACCCCCAGTGTCTCTCTCTGCATTTTATATCCAGACCCCAGAAACTACACGTTCTTCCAAAGACAAGAGGTAGAAACATGCAGGCTATTAAACAGGTTCCTGAGTTTGCAAATCAGGCGCATTTTAAATTAATTAAATCTATTTTGAAATACACTGATAACTAATTTTGGAATATTTTTGTGTTGTTAAGTCAGCTCTGCTTTTTTCTAGTTCACCAATTCCAGTCTAACCATCAGTCTTACCTTTTATAAAAAAAAAATAAAATATCGAAGTCTAGGTTTTCTTCCAGTTTTATCACTTGTGACCAGACGACCTTGGTGTTGTGGGGGATTCAAAGAACATCGAAGCCTAGCCCCACCCTTGGAAAACTGGAACTTAGATGCTGAAGGGCCTTGCCAGATGCTCACCTTCTAACACTGCTGGTCTATGGTTTGAGCATGGCACTGGGTTTGAACACATTCTCTTCCTTCTACTAATTGAGTGGATTTGAGCAGCAAGGGACTTAAACTTCTAGAACCTCTATTTCCCCTGTTAAAATGGATATAATCATATGTATGTGGTATAGTTTTTAAGGATCACCTAAGATGCTGAATCTACATTTCCCAGCACAGAGACTGGGCGACGCCCTGAAGATACTTATGCACGGCCGTCACCTGCAGCCCCCATAGTCCTACTTGTGACCAGTTGTTTTGTTCTCAGGACAAACTGAATTGCCATCCTTAAACCTTGATAGCGCCAGGAAAATGTGTAACCACAATGGTCTAGACCAGGGCTTCCTGACACTCTAGATATCACGAAACACATATAAAATTATAGTATTTGTAAGGCACGTGGGAGCCTGCCAGAATGTGGCCCAACTTCTCTGCCTACCCCTGCCCCCAACACACTCATACACACCGGCCCCCTGGGGGCTGAAGGGATCAATAAACCAGCATGCTAGTCCCTAGAAGTATGGAGAGCCGTGATCTAGGATTCTGGGCAATACCCTCCGGACATTTGAGGAGTGCTGTTTAGAAAACGAGGTCACGAGAGTTTAACAAACTAGCATATTGCTCACAATATGTGTTAAACACAGTATCATTCAAGAGCATTCTATATCTAAAATCAGAGGATACAGTTCCTTAGTACTGTAAGACAAATCCCTCTTTTAAAAAAAGGAAATAACTGATATTTTAATAGCAGGTACATTCATCCATTCTTTCTTGACTGATATGGGGGTAAAATTACATTCCCATCTCGATTAGAACAGTACGGGCAACTCTTGCATTTCCAAATCCCACTGGACGCAGATGACGTCACTCACAGATCAGCAGAGAGCAAAAAATGGCTCCTCTCCCCTTTTTCCTTTGTGTTGTGGCTTTCCTCCCCCACCCCAATATAGGTGAGAAGACCTTGAATATTTCACACTTAGGCATGGTGCCGAGACCTCCTGTGGGTCACCGACACCGAATGAACAATCCGCGAGGCGAGGGCCAAGGGTCTTTACCAATGTTTCATTACCCCGGAGCTACCGCTATCAGTTAGCAAATGAAAATCCTGAGATTGCTTTGCAAAAATGAGTTATTTTATCTTATGAAATTTGTATATGGGCTGTTCAAAGTTATTTGATATTAAATATGTGAGAGGGAAACTCCACTGGGAGTCACAGAGCAGCAATAACATTTAAATAAATTACTAAGCCTGACATCCAAATAGTTTATTTTTCAATACCCACCACTCTTCATGATAATTCCCAGCCATAACCATAACGCTTTCGGTACCAGCCTTGTTTATCACACCCCGGGAAATGCTACCTGTTTTTGCCTTTAATCCGATCCTAAGTGCTTTATCTTAAGAAGGTGCTGGACTACTTGCACACATAAATAGAGGAGCAGGAAATACTCCTGTCCCAGTTTGCTTCGATGCAGCTCTACTGCAGAGGATGCGGCTGAAAGTGTTATCCAGTCAGAGTCAAGGTCTCTGAAGGAGATGTTTTCAGTGGTCAGTCCCATAGCAAAGAGAACTCATTTCATTTTTTTTTTCTATTACAACTTGACTCCTCTGAGTGCTTATCCAGAGACAGGTGATTGGTTTTAAAGACTACACTTGCTGTCAACAGTAGATATTGATTTCTGAGGTTCTTTGTCGAAGACACCCAGAGTAAAATGGTCACTGGGTCTGAATTTCAGCGTGAGTGGTGGTTTGGGCAACCACAACTCCTGACCCAGGCCCTGCTCCCCATGATGTCTTCTGGTTTGGCAGGTCCGTCGGTGAAGATCAGATCGAAAATGAAAGGGTCACTGTGCCTGTGTGCCATCCCATTGTGTTCAACATGGCGGTGGTGTACCAGGAGAGGGCTTCGGGCCCCACTGTGCCATATTCTGCCCATTCAGACTTGCCCCCTCAGGCTCGGGGTAGGGAAGCAGAGTAAAGATGGCAGAAACAGTGACATGAGAACCCCCAAATCAGGTCCTGCTCATCAATCCTACCAGAGAATCATGGTGTGCCTTCCTCTTGTGCTCCTCTTAAGGCTCCATTTCCTCACTTGTAAGCTGAGAATATTGGACTGGAACATACGTTCTCAATGAGGGTCCTACCACCCCCAGGCAGACAAAAATTGGCTCTTGAAGCATTAAAAAATTTCTTGACTATTACACTGGTTGATGATCTTTCAAAGTTCAATCCAACCCAAGAAATTTGTATTCTTTACTAGTGAACTTCTCTTGTGAGGGATAATTTAAGTATAATTTAATTTTATCCACAGGGGTGTGCTAATAGAAAAAGTTTGAGAAACAATGTGCTAGATGCATTGTAATGTCTTTGAAATTCTAAAATTATGGAATTCGATGAAATACAGAAATCCCCATGAGGTGATGGGACATGGAATAAGAACTTAGTAAAGCAATTTTCTGTACTCATAAGTTTAGATTTGCGAAATCGAAATGAGTTTATTTTTTTACAAACTGTGTCTGTTACAAGACAAACAGTGGTACATAACTATACCTATGTTACATCATGTCAGACACAAATAATCTAGAAAAATAGGACTTTCTGAAAAACTTTGCTTTTTTTGTTAAAGGATCATGTGAAAATGGCATAATTATTTACCTATCACTAATAGAAAGGCATATGTAATTTAGAGCAAGACATAAAGAAATAACCATTATCTAGAATTCAGTATCTACTGTACGTTTCCAACTTTTAGCAAGCATTGGGTCACTTTTTTTAATGTTGATTTATTTTTGAGAGAGCTCAAGTGGGAGGGACAAAGAGAGGGGGACAGAGGGTCCAAAGCAGGCTCTGCATCAACAGGCTGACAGGTTGACAGCAATGAGCCCAATGTGGGTTCGAACTCATGAACCACAAGATTGTGACCCAAGCCGAAGTTGGACGCTCAACCCGCTAAGCCACCCAGGTGCCTCGATCACTGCTTCATTTAATCTTTGCTCCGATTCTTCTTCAGAAACATCATCAACTATTTCTCTCACTCAATGTCTGGTTGCAAAAACCAGACTCTTTCTGTTTTGGTTTAACTCTCAGAAGCTTAAATTTTACAGAGACGCCTTAATCATTTAAGGGTCAAAAGATCTTGCTGCCAGTTTACGGGCATATTAGTTACCAGATATCAATTTAGCTTTCTTTAAATTCTGAATTAGTTCTCCAGGGGTTCCCCATATATTTTATTCTTCGATCCTTCTCTACCCAAAGAAAAAGCAGTTTTCTTGAAGGAACAAAACAAAGAGAAAGAAAATAGATTCTAGGAAAAGCATTGGGCATTACAATAAAAGTGTGGGCTTTAAACATGGGTTCAAATGATTTACCTTGGGAAATTTCATGAGATTGTGAGCTTCAATTTCTTTATAAAAATATCTGCCCTAGGGATATTGCAAGAACTCAATGGATAGGTATATAGAGAACCTTTATAGAATGCCCACACATTGGACACCTCTTTAATGATGGTCATGGTTACAGTTAAACATGCTTTCAAATTATAAAGCAAGTTTCTTTATATTTCAAATCTCCTACATTGTTGGATGTCATATGTATGTCCTCCTTTTTCTCAGGATATCCCAAAAAGCATTAATCAAGGTAAATAAATAATTAATCTGCAGTCTTCTTAAGAATTTTCCAAGTGTGTACCATTCAGAATATAAGATAAAGTCTGTAGGAATGATGGAACCAGGCAGATTGGAATTGGTTGGCTTTTGGATTGGCGATCTCCTACATTAGTCAAAACAGAAGACCCATCCACTTCTAGAACTCTTATTTCAGCAAGAACCTGAGCCTTGCTTCCTGTCACCTAATGCAAAAATGGTGTCCTCTTTGAAACTCTTATGCATTTTCCAATGATGATGTTTGACCTCTTTTCTTCTCACTTGGGCAACTATTGCTTTAAGACAGATACACATCTGGTCAAGAGCTGTTACCAAGTTTAATGCCCTATGAAAAATTAGGCATTTTAGAGGAGTAATTGCTGTGTCAGGCAGCTGGTGGTCAGATGCAACAGTAGAGTTGGTCCATTAGTGGCACACCCCACCCATAGGCAGAAGGTCTGTGTGTGTGTTTGCATGCTGAAGTTGAAGCAGTGGTTGTCAACCATTGCTCTACCCAGGCGAACTTGAAGACTGAGCCTAAGATCACAAACATGCTGAATCTTTTTACAGGCGTATCCTGTTGACACCTAACTCTGAATATGAAGTATATGACGGTTTGTGAGATGATAGATTATTGTTGCATATATTCTTACTCAACCTTTTGAAAGAGTAGATCTCCCAATTTACTATATGTAGTATTTGTATTATTTGTCTCTGAGGGAAAGGGGTCTGGTCTGCTACTTCTGAAGGTCGCTGAGTTAGACAGAGGATTCATTAGCTATGGAAGTCTTTTCCCTCCTCTCTCCCTGATTTTGGAAGAATGAGTTTTTTCATCAGAGGGACAAGGAAGCAGTGGAAATTAGCAGTAAAGGAAAGCTGAGACCCTATCTCATTCGACTCTGATAAAGAAGGAAACCGAAGCCCAGAAACATCCTGGCCAGCGAGCGAGTGTGGGCAAGGGAGGCCAGGCCCAGGGGCTAATGCGCAGCCAGTACTTCCCATGGCTGTTTGTTGCCTCTGGAGATTTTTTTTTACCAAGGCTAACGCAGAAGGTCACTGGGACGTGTGAGTGGCACACAGTCTACTTTGCATAGAGGGAGATTCCGATCCTTTTGAAAGATCATTAATGGATCTTCTACACTACAGCTGACTCTGCTTTATTTATGCACAGAAAAGCACTTAATATATGCTCTGAGATTGAGTTTAAGTCAGGCATGGGTGCTTCTTAACAATCAAATTGAGCCAACAGCTTACAAACTGGAGTATCTATAATGCGAAATCATGTTCCGTATTAACGTGTTGTAGAATGTCCTCAATTTATATGGCATCATCACCACCCATATGATTCAAGAAAGATATTCTTCTAGGGCATGGATCTGAACAAACAGAATACTGGTATAAATCGAAACTTAAAAAATCCTGGGAACCTAGGATTGAAATAGTCCTTAAATAAATATTTTAAAAATTCATTTGAATTAGGGACAAGGGTTGTGGCCAGGAGTCCACCAAGAATTCTTGCTTCTCATTCTATGGTAATGAATTGTGAGTGAGATACAGGGGCCCCCATCGATCCCTTTACCTGCTGCTCCCTTTACCTCCAACTGAGGTCACATGACGAGTTCTCATGAATGTGAGGGGAAGTGATGTGTGTCACATCAGGGCAAGGACCTTTGAGAAGCAGCTTAACTATCTCATTTTCTTTCTTAGTCTACTAACTGAATTCAAAACACTCCCAGACCCTGGGGGTGAGACGGCAGATCTGCAAGACAGAGGCACCTGAATTCCTGAACCTCCATATGGATGAAAGCCATTGGCCAACCAGGGGTACCATCTTTGATTATTACCCGAGTAGAAATAAACTTGGATTGTGTGAGCCACTGATATTGAAGACTGTATATATTACAGCAGCCAGAGTCAGCTTAATCCCCGGGTCAAAGTTAAAATGACCAGGTTTGATCCTAACAAAATTTACTCTAAAAGGAGACTACAATTCTACAAAAGAGACATCCAATTGCACTGAGTGTTGTCAGTACCCAACAAAGAGTTGTGTATCTTGTACTCCATCTCTGAGATATATATACACTTAGAGTCATGAACTGGGGATAGTAATTGAAAGGTCAGATTGATGAGACTGGCTCCAGAGATAAGATTTCCATGACAGGTTGATGTATACTCTACTATCAAGGTGTACTTTTAATCATAATCTCATTACTTTACTTCTGATGGTTGGACTCACCTTGCAAGAAGAATTTGGTTCTGTTTCCAAACTAAGAATGGCCTTCAAGGCCAGGGGGAAAGTGACTGAAGTAACGGAGAGAAGGGAGACACAGAAAGAGGGAGGGGAGAGAGCAAGAAAGAGAGAGAGAGATCGAGGGAAGAGAAACAGACAAGAATATGTGAATGGAGAGACTCAGCAAAGTGCCATTAGAGTGGTAAGGGGATGGGGGCTCAAAACTGAGTGCAGCGTTTGCAGATGGCTCCGTACGACCAGGAGGAAGTTATCCCAAGCCAATAAGCGTGTCATGGGGAGAAATGAGAATTTAAACTTAATAGCAAATAGATCCAGCAATGCAGCTTTGTAGAGCTGTGGGGGAGTTTGGTTCTTAGCCCAGAGAGAGCTTAATAGAAGTCAATAATGAAATCATCAAGATGCAAACATTAAATGCTTAAATGTGCTGTCTTTGCCTTTGATTACAAAGGCTTTGTTTCTCTCCAAGCGCAACGTCAAAATACACCATAGAATCTTCACCCAAAAGAAAACAAAGTACTCACTTTACAATAATACAAGTCATGTTGTCTTAGTTCATTATCTCTTTCTTTCTGGAGGGAGAATCGAAAACAAGGAAGTAGAGATAGTTAAGGGATGGAGGCAAGCGAAACCCTCAAACATAAATTGAAATGCATTTTGAAATAGCTTTTCTGTAACCACCATTCAGTTAAAAATACTGCTTTTTACATGCCCTTTTCCCCCAAAATTCAACAGCAATGATGACCAGTTCTTTAGCAGGTTTCAATTCTTTGTGAATATTTATCCATTAGACTTCATTACATGCCAGATAGAAATGTAATACTACATTGTACTTGCACAAAGCCAAGGCCAAGGGTAATTTGTAGGGACACCACACCTTATACGAGTGCAGGCACTAAGAACAAATCTGGTGGCCATTCTCCAGGGAGAATCATAGAGAAGCTCTCCCTGTAAAATTAGAGACACCAACATTCGAATCCTAATGATACTGGAACTATGATAATACCATTTTTTAGAGATCCAAAGGACAAATCTTTAAAAACGGGCATTTCATCATACATGTATTCATCCAACGAGGATGTATTCAGAACCTTTTATGAATTAGCCACTATATAAGGCCATCGTAGAGATGAATACAGAACAGTTCCTGCCATCGAGAAGGCCAAATAGAATTATTTTACTCTCTTTCAGAAATATATTTCTAAATAAAAAGGGGGAGAAACCAAAGATCAAGAATTATGTAGAAAATCACACTATATTTTCCAGCAGAGATACTAGCAGGATGTTTGCCAGCAAACATTTCCAACTCTTCTGCTATTTAAATCTACACGAACATTAGAAAACAAAAGGCAAGGGGCACTGAGGAGGCTCAGTGGGTTAAGCGTCTGACTCTTGATTTTGGCTCAGGTCACCGTCTCAGAGTTCGAGCCCCAAGTGGGGCTTTGTGCTGACGGTGGGTGCAGAGCCCACTTGAGATTCTCTCTCACGCCCTCTCTCTCTGCCCCACCCCTGCTCATTCTCTCTCTCTCTCTCTTTCTCAAAATAAATAAATAAATATTAAAAAAAAACAAATAAAAGGTAAAATGGGAGTTTTCTCTTCTCATATTTCAAAAACAAGTCTCTCTCACCAACTTCAAGCAGGAAGGACATCACAGAGAAAAGATACATCATGCTTTAGGACGCTCCAAATCACAACCTCCCATATGAAACGAGTCAGAAATGGGACTTTAAAAACCCTTTTGCTTTGCCTTTTTCCACTTTCTGGGGGTCCTAAGGTAAACATTCCAAAACGAACCGCAGATTTCCAAAATTATGGCTACCTATAAGATTCAAGCTATTGGTTTTCTCCTTCTATTGACTGGACAGAGGAGACAACAATGAATATGGGCACTGCCTGTTATGGGCTCATTTATCCAATTTTCCGTAGTTCATGAGTCTGCCTGAGACCAGCACCGAGGAAGGAATCTAGACCGTTAAATAGATACCCGTTAAAAATATATAAAATTTAGAAAGCAGAGCTATTTTTTGTTTATTTTTTATTTTAGTATTTTTTAAGAGATGCAATTTATATAGAGTAAGATGCACAGATTTTCAGTGTATAGTTGGATGAGTTCCAAAAAATGTATGTTGGTACAATCACCACTCCAATAAAAACAGAATATTTTTATCGCCCCAGAAAGTTTTCTTCCTGACAATGCCTCTTCTCTCTAGGCAATCGCTGTTCTGCTTTCTGTCCCTCTAGCTTAATTCTGCATTTTCTATGACTTAATATAAATGAAATCATGCAGCATTCTCTTGTGCCCACCTTCATCCATTCGACCTGGTATATTTGAGATTTTCTAAATCTGACATGAAAATTCTTGCTCAGGCCTTTTGGTATGCATATATTATTATTCCTCTCTAAATTCCAGTTGTTCAGTCATAGGCTAAATATCCGATCAATGGGACAAGAAACTCCCACACCGTTTTCCACACGGGAAGTCCTTTAACAACCCCTTCAACAAAGTACGAGTTCTGGTTATTTTACCATCCTTGCCAACATTTGGGTTGTTAGTCTTTTTAATTTTAGTTATTTTAATGAATGTGATATGGTATCTTATAAAGGCTTAAATTAGCATTTTCTTGGTTAATAATAATTTTGAGGTCTATTTCATAAGCTTAGTGTCCCTATCTCTATCCTCTTTCATGAACTATATGTTTTTAATAAGTTGTTTGCCTTATTTGTCTTTTCATTACTGATTTGTGGAAGCTTGTATATACTCCAGACATGTGCCCATTGTCATATACATGGATTGCAAATATTGTTCCCAGCCTGTGGCTAACTGACTCATTTTCTTAATTGAGTCTTTTGAGGGATAAAATTTTAAATTTTGATGAAGCCCAATATATGGTTATTCTTTTCCTTTTGAAGCTATTGCTTCTTGTATCCTAAGAAATCTTTGCCTTGTTCAGAGTCGCAAAGAAATTCATTTGTGTTTTTTTTTCTTTGAGCTCTACATGATCCATCTCAAATTAATTTTTGTATATGGTGTGAGGTAGGGGTTAAGGTTAAACAGAAGGAAATTTTTCCTTTCCATCACTGAGATGGAAACTGGATGCAATATAGGGAGAACTGAATTCCATATACTTTTTGTGTGTGAGCTCACATTCACTTGTAAATGAGTGTATAAGTAAAATGTCATAATCTACTGCTACCTTTAGATACACAGAGACTAAGCACACTGAATTCATCATGACTGATAAATTTTCAAGGATACAGGTGGGATAAGGCCATGGATTCTTCTTCTAAAGGAGTGAGTATAGACGTCACACCTAGTAAGTGGTTAGGAAAATTTTCAGCTTACTGGTTAAAATTGATATCTTCAGATCAATAACCTGAGAAATAAAAGGACTATTGCGGCCATACAGGAAGATTTTTACTTATCTCAGAGGGCGAGGACGGTGTCCAGAAATCCTTGGGAAATAGGAAACTGAAATCATTAGGGGCCCCTGGGTGGCTCAGCCAGTTAAAGGTCCAACTTTGATTCTAGAGGGTCATGATCTCATGGCTCGTGGGTTTCAGCCCCACATTGGGCTCTCTGCTATCAGTGTAGAGACCCCTTTGGATCCTCTGTCTCCCTTTCTCTCTTCCTCTTCCCCTCTCATGTTCTCTCTCTCTCTCTCTCTCTAGCTCTCTCTCTCAAAAAAAATTAAAAATTTGAAAAGAGAAATCATTAGATTTTGATTTGTGGTTGGAAAAACATGTTACATCCAATAATTACGTAAGGCCTGTACCAGGAAATGATCCCAGATATGAAAATGTAGCAGGCGAGGGGCGCCTGGGTGGCTCAATCGGTTAAGCATCAGACTTCAGCTCAGGTCCTGATCTCACCGTTGAGTTTGAGCATCGGACTCTGTGCTGACAGCTCAGAGTCTGGAGCCTGCTTAAGATTCTGTCTCCCTTTCTCTCTCTGCCCCTCCCCCACTCCCTCCCTCCTCTCTCTCTCTCCCTCTCTTTCTCAAAAATAAACATTAAAAAAATTTTTTTGAAAAAGAAAACGTAAGCAGGAAAGACAACAACACACTAGTGATGGTATCAGTATCTTGGAAAGAGATACATTTGTGAGGTACGCATTGTACCTAAAAGTCCTCCAGATAGGCTTCCTTACAGATCAAGAACTAACTATGGGCATATTCTGTTGACATTTAATATCTTAATTCATCTCAGACTACTAAAGTAGGTGTGCAGGACAATTTGATTTTATTCCGAAACAAATTTTACGACACGCTCTGTCAATTCCTGGGAGACTCTGCCATGGTATATATCTTCCCTGCAAATCGACTTTTACCCAGTTTATCCGTACCAACTTTACCACTACCACATGCATTGTTGTTGTTGTTTTTTCCTTTATTTTCTTGGGCAAAAACATGGCAAAAAAAGTTGGTAGGAGGTCCTTCGGTCTGTGAAGCCATCATGATGAAATCATTAGGAACCATACAAAAAAGGAATTTTAAAAATCTGGAAAGTTTTCCCAAACGCGGTTCTTGTAATTATTATTTATTCATGCTCAGATAAATTTGGAGCGCCTATTAAAAAGAGATAAGTAGGTTTTGACTTTAGAATGTCTCAGGTATATCAATATGAAAACATGTATTATGAATATGTTATGTTTGATGACAGCGCATTTAATTAACATCTTCTGGAATAGAATCCTCCTCACATTTTCTGTTCCTCTGGAACACAGCTTGAGAAATGATGATCTAGTCTAGACCAACCTGTAATATCATCCATGAACCACCATGTCTTGTAAGCTTTAATGCCCACCGAAATTTTTATTCTCCCTTGTAAACCTTTTAAGCCATCCGATGACACTAATGAGGAAAGACACAGTAAAATTTGGTGGTTTTGTACGGAAATTCCGTGGGCCTCACACTGGCCTGTAGCAGACTCCTCTGTTCAAATCCCATCCAGTAGCCCCTCGCCTAATAGCTTGTCAAATCACAATGTAATTCATTCCTTTTTCCCCCCTTGAACCTGCTGGAAGAGTTAGTATGTAAATTTCAACCTATTTTTAAGGGTTATTTTCACTCAAGTGAAATCTATCAAGGAAGGAGGGTTATTTTTACAGCATACAGCAACCGCTGATCACCATGGCAACCGGCCTGGTGAAATGCAATAAAGCATCCCTCTGTTATCGTAAACACAAAAGGGAAACACTGAAATCTAAAAGAAAGGCAATTATTGTAGAGGAAAGAAACAACACGCCAACGGAACGTTTGCTATATCGGGTGACTCACGGAGCCAAACAATATTTCCCGAGCTAGTCCTGTCCAGCTTTTGGGCTGTGCGGGTTGGGACCGAACAAGGGTTGGGTGAAGCCTCCTCGGAAGAACCAGGGCTGCTTTCGCTTCTAAATGACAAAACCGCACACTTGATTTCAAACCAATATAAACTTTTTTTTTTTTTTCCTTTTCTCATTTCTTAAAACATGAAGTGGGCTTGGAAAATATAGACATTAGGGAGGAGGAAAAAATACCCTTATCAGCCTGGTTTTCTTTAGGGGCAGATTTTCTCCTTGCCTGTGGAATTGTGGAGAGAAGAAGAAAAAAAGAACAGTCTGCATGGATAGTAGCAATTGTTTTATATAGCTTCTCTTCTCTTAATTGTCTTTTGCCAGGGTTATTGGGAAACTCCAAGTAGATGAGAGCAGAGCCCCTGCTAACAATTACTAGAATTTAGATGCAGAAAGCTCCAGGATTCATGTAAAATCCAGTAAGCCAAGAGTATTGGAGGACATATAAATTAACACATAAATGGAGATAAGTTAAAGTGTAAGAATTTTCGTGCCCATATTGTCGATGAGGGAATTGGGGTCCATAAATGTTTGAGTTAAAGATGAGCTGAATACAAAGAGTGGCTTGGAATTATAGAAAAAGCACTAAGGAAACTTAAGTCATTCTATTTCCCCAGAATTTGTTTCTGCACCTGCATGTCTCTTGAATATCAGTGTTTCCTTCCCCATAAGAGTCACCTCCAGTGAGTACATTTAGGATTAAGGGCAGATTGTCTTCTGTCTGCTCTCGGGCTCTGACCTTGATCACTACTCCAGAGCTCTGCTCTGGGCTCCGTTGCCTTGGCCACACTCATGGCCGGCCGATCACAGGACACACTCTCTCGCCTGACACAAGTCTACTCCCTCAATATGGAGCTCCCTGGAGGTAGGCAGCGTGTTTTCCCTCAAACAACTACCACATTAAGTTGGGGTTTATAGACTTTGCTGTGTTTGCGTAAAACTTAAGGGAATTACATCATATGAAGCAAGACAATAAAACTCACAAGTCATAGATAACATTTATAGTCCAAAGGGAAAGTGCCCGAGGTTAAAAGCTTCATGTGCACAGTTCAGTTACGAAATTTGCCGTTTGGTCGGTAATTCTCTCTGAAAATGAAAACACCTCCCTTTGGCCTTCTTCTTGTGACTTTCTCCAGCCACTTTGGAGAGCACTACCTGCTTCTCACCAAGGCTGGACTCATTTCAAGATCCATGTTCCTGCCTCCATCGGTATGTTTCATTATTCATTCAATAAACACATATTAAGTGCTTACTGTGTGCCAAATCATGACCCACCCCTTGGTGATACAGCAGCAAAGAAACCATGAAAATCCAGGCCTATGGAGCATCTGTGGTATTGGGGGTAAACAGACAATAAAAATAATAAACCAAATATGTAGTCTACCAAGTGGGAATAAAGTTCTCTGAAGTAAAAGAAAGCAAAAAGAAGGCTGGTGAATATAGGGGTGTAGGGAAGCGGGAGGAAATACAAATTTTAGAAAAGACCATAATGACAAGGTGACATTTGAGTTAAGATTCAAAAGAGGTGAGGAAATAAAGCACATGTAGGGAGAGATGGATTCTAGCTCGACTGAATGAAATTGCAAGAGTGCTAAGACAGGAGAACTTCCAGAATGTTCTGGAACACCAACGTGGCTAGAGCCCAGTGAGCAAAGGAGAAAATATAGGTAATGAGGTGGGGTGGGGGCAAAAGAGTAGCTCCTATTTATATATTCATACTCAACTCCTATATATATATATATATACACACACACATATACACATATGCCATCACGAGGGTTTATATAGCCACTGTATGGATTTAGGTTTTATAAAGAAGAATAATGTGATCTGATCTATAACTTAATAGAACAGTTTTGACTTCTCTGTTGAGGATACACTGTAGAGAGGCAGAAAGCAGAGATCTTAATTTGCAGACTATTGCAATAATCGAAAGAGGGAGACCAATGATGGCTGGATAAAGACGGAAGAGAAGTAGGAAGAGGCCATTTTTTTCGACACGTATATTTGTATACCCCTATATATTTAAGACGGAGACGACAGGCTTTTCTGATGGCTTTCTAAACCTGTATTATTATACCTAAATTGTGTCTCAGCGGCTTAGGCACATTAGTTTATTTTGACCTGTTTATCTAAGTTCTATAAGGGTGAGAGATAGTATTTCTTACCTTGAAGTTATCTCACCAGAGGGAGTTAAAAATACATCTCTTTAGTCTTCTTATGGTCCAAGACGTAAATGGTGGATCTCTCTCTCTTATCTACACACCAACCCACCGGCCTGCACCCATACACCCATACACGGTGCGTGAGGGCAAACAATAATACTTGGAGATGTTGACTATAAACTCGTGCTTCACGAGGTGCGGCTGCTGATGGCTGATGGCCTCCAGAATGCGGCCTGCAGTTTGACAGATGTGGGTGAAAAAAGCAATTAAATTATTTTCTTCATTTCCATTTCACAAATTCGAAACGTAAAACTGTGATTTCAAAGCAATTTGGTAGCATTCTTAAAACGGACACATTTTTCAGGGTCTGGATGTGCGTTCAGGGTCTGTTTGGGAAAATTCGATCGCACGAACATTCAGTTATCAGAGTACAAGTTCATTTCAGTCAACTATTCTCTTTGTGTTTCTACGCGAAGGCTTATTTCTATTCAATTTGCAATTCTTCTGTGGTGCACTGTGGCCAAACTTCTCAAAAGCAGGCAAAAGCCTCAAAAGTGGCTTTGGAAAACATGAGACTTTGATTTTAAAAAAAAATAGTAACAATAGAGGCACCTGGGTGGCTCCATCAGTTAAGCGTCCAACTTTGGCTCAGGTCATGATCTCATGGTTCATAGGTTCGAGCCCTACATCAGGATCTGGGCTGACAGCTCAGAGCCTGGAGCCTGCTTCGAATTCTGTGTCTCCCTCTCTCTCTGCCCCTCCCCCACTCATGCTCTGTCTCTTTGTCTCTCTGTCTCTCTCTCTCAAAAATAAACATTAACATTTTTTAAGTAACAATAAATACCAGAAACCATAATCATACTAACGAGAACAATAGAGACCATAAGATAAACTTGAACAGGACTACGAATAACATCTATGAGTGTGGCGATTTGACCAAAGAGCTTCCAAATCAAGAGCTGATAAAAGCATGGAGGTGAATTTCTGCAAACTGGATCTTATGGGACTGCAGAAACACTCACCGTTCATCTCTGATGACTTGTATGTTATTCTCAGACTACAGCGTGAATTCCCTGAAGTTTTTGCATTGTCATGGAATGAACCGTAGCAACATTTTGAGTTAGTAATTGATTGTTTTCCCCCGATGAAATTAAAATAATGCTTTGCCCAGTAAAATAAAATAAAAAAGGGAAATAATTTGTTCTTTTAAAAAATAGGGAAAAGAAAAAAATTCCACAGGTATGAATCAAAGTTACACCCCTTGGATGAATGCACCCCCCCCCACACCCCTTGAGGACCCAGGTCGTGCTCTTCCTGTGAAACCTGCGTGATATGAGGAATGAAGGGATTATTTTTTTGGAGCAAGAGAGGGAGAGTACAAGCGAGAGGGGTGGAGAGAGAGGGAGAGAGAATCTTAAGCAGGTTCCACACTCAGCATGGAGCCCAATGCGGGGCTCGATCCCACAACCCCGGGATCATGACTTGAGACAAAATCAAGAGTCAGACGCTCAACTGACTGAGCCACCCAGGCGCCCCCATAACAAAGGGATTTTTTTAGAGATAACTCAGAGTAGGACACTAGCGATCTTGAAATTGAAAGACAAGGTCTAGACATTATGGACCATGCACAGCACAAAGTGAAAAGGCCAAGTGCTATCATTTAAGTCTAGGGGCGGGTATCTGGCTTTATATGTGAATGCAGTGACAGGTGTGCGGTGTCGAAAACAGCTCCTGACACAAACATAGTGAGGGAGAAGGATTAGAAGACAATTCTATGAATCACTAAGGAGCCACGTGCAGAAATTATAATATTTTTTATCACTTTGTGAGATACGAGATAAACTAAAAATGATACATCATGGGGGAGGGGGCCCGGGTGACTCAGTCAGTTAAGGGCCCGACTCTAGATTTTGGCTCAGGTCATGATCCATGGTTGCGAGTTCAAGCTCCACATTGGGCTCTGTACTGACAGGGTGGAGCCTGCTTGTGATTCTCTCTCTTTCTCTCTCTCAAAATAAAAAAATAAGCTTTAAAAAATGATGCACTATGATCAATAGTAGCACAAAACAGGCATGCAAATAAAAGAAGATGCATTGGAAGGCCAATCCCTACAACTTTATTCCCTGAGACTGCTTGTTGGTCAAGCTGGGGCTCATTATCCTAACTCACTACCGAAGGAAATAGTGAATTATGAATATGATCAAATCGCCCACACTTCTGTTTTCCCCACATGCTGACACAGACCGTTTCTAAGACTGCATGTGGCTTGACCTAACTTGGCGATCCACTGTGTGTCTGTCACTTTGGGGGACAATGTTCCAGTTTTTCAAGTGTCGAGGTTAAACTATAGACCTCAAGTACTTTAGACACCCAATCTATGGGCAAACATTGCACTCACCACAATTTTACTTGCGTCATTGCTTGATGGTTAGGTTACCACTTAAAGAAGAGGTCAGTCGGCCATTATTTGTAATATTTTAGAACCACATCGAAATATTGCAATAATAATATGAAGAAACACTTTCCAGAGTTCAGTGAAAACAAAGGCTGAAACATTAAACCTGCCAGCTTGTCAGCGTCTGCTTCTCTACCTTGAGTGTTTTGGGTCCTTCTCTGTCACTGCCATATTTTTCAAGTGCTATAAAAAAGTCTTTCAATTTCTGGGTCTTTGTTTGATCCGAACATCCAGAACTCTCTGAAGGAACCATCAATCCTTGTTTACTCTTCACAATGACTTATATGTGCAAATTAGCATTTTTTACTTTAATAAAAGAAGATGAAACAAAGTGAAAAGATGTGAAAATTGTGTAACTAATATATTGAACAAGCCATAAGTCTGTCTTGATCTTTGACCATGACTGTAAGATGTACTGTGTAGGGAAAAGGTTTCTCTGACCCTGGATTTCAAAAAAAATTTTTTTAATATCTATTTATTTTGAAGGAGAGAGAGAGACAGAGTATGAGTGGGAGAGAAGCAGAAAGAGAGAGGGAGACACAGAATCCAAAGCAGGCTCCAGGTTCTGAGCTGTCAGCACAGATCCCGACGCAGGACTCGAACTCACGAGCCATGAGATCATGACCTGAGCCAAAGTCAGATGCTTAACCAACTGAGCCATCCAGGTGCCCCTCTCTGACCCTGGATTTTAAAGAGGGTACGAAGTGTTAGTTCCGTGACTCTTCTACTAACTGTTTACGCATAGAGCGCCCTTGGCTACTTTCACTCATAAACACTGCCTCAGTTCACAAATACCTGATTAAAATCCAAAATTCGGGGCGCCTGGGTGGCTCAGTTGGTTGGGCGGCCGACTTCG
This sequence comes from Paguma larvata, assembly GCA_030068075.1. Taxonomy (NCBI): domain Eukaryota; kingdom Metazoa; phylum Chordata; class Mammalia; order Carnivora; family Viverridae; genus Paguma; species Paguma larvata. The sequence continues at coordinate 50,635,006 of CM057840.1, read as the reverse complement.
GCTCAGGTCATGATCTCGCCGTCTGTGGGTTCGAGCCCCGCGTCGGGCTCTGTGCTGACGGCTCGGAGCCTGGAGCCTGCTTCTTCACATTCTGTGTCTCCCTCTTTCTCTGCCCTTCCCCTGTTCACGCTGTGCCTCTATGTCTCTCAAAAATAAATAAACATTAAAAAAAAATTTAAAAAAAAAATCCAAAATGCATCCTGACAAGTCTCTCTGCCATAGGTACCTGTATACTGTTCGTTTACAGACCTAGATCGTTAGTTGTGTCCTTTTTCTTTCCTTGTTTAGCATTTCCCTTTTGGCTCCCGCTTGGTAACCACTGTTTTAACCACCTCTCGGGGAGAGAAGCCTAAAGGAAAAGAGTCCAGTTCATCATGGACGGGGCAGTTGTCCCCCTGTCATAGAGCTCTTTCTGGGCAGTGGGACAGAGGAGGGCTATCCTGGGATTTTTTCATAGGTAGTCCTTCCTGGCATGTGGCTTTTTTTCACTGTTTATTTATTTTTGAGAGCGAGAAGGAGAGAGAAAACACAAGTAGGGAAGGGGCAGAGAGAGAGGGAGAGACAGACAGACAGACAGACAGACTCCAAAGCAGGCTTCAGGCTCTGAGCTGTCAGCACAGAGCCCAACACGGGGCTTGAACTCATGAGCTGTGAGATCATGAGCTGAGCTGAAGTTGAACACGCAACCAGCAGAGCCTCCCAGGCACCCCTGGGATGGGTTTTTTGTCTGCGGCTCCCTTAACACGGACAGGACATCCCTTGAGGTGGCCATTCTTTCCTCATCCCCTGGTTCACTCCATACCCACGGTGTCTCTGGTGGCCTCATTGTCATTCCGGGGTGATTTTGAGTGGGACATAAGTTGTCCACAAGCTGGCATTTTCTTCCACTGTGGGCCCCCTCTGCTCCCCCCAAAACACTCATGCATTACAGCCACTTATTTTGAAGGTTCACCTTTTTTTTTCTGGTCCCACCCTTCGGTTTTCTGCATCCATCACGTCCTGGCTTCGTGGCAAACTTCTCTTCTAACACCTCCTACAATTTCAAACAATTCCTTTCCTTTAATTCCGGACCACGAACCTCAAGCAGGTTAGGGCCGCCTGGCTCTTCTGCATTTCTCCATTCACCTCCGTGTTCCATCGTCCAAATTAATAGTTCAGCCCTCCAGCATGCATCTCAAACCACTACAATTTCTCTCCACCTCATTCTCAACTGATGACCTTTCTCATTTCACTGAGAAACGAGAAACGACTGAATGAGAACGTCTCCGTTCCCACCACCAAACGGACCAGACAGTCTGCCTGTCTACCTGGACAACACTTTGTCTCCCCAACCAGTCAAGGCGTAAGCTTCCCCGCCCTTACCTGAAACTGACGCCTCCACCTGCTACCTGGGCCTCCACCTGTCTACTTCTACTGTTTTACCCTCTCTCCGGTGCCAGCAAAATTTCCCGCTTAATTTAGTCATTCTTATCAGTATACAAAGATGCTCCTTCCATCTTTCTGCACTGCCGTCTTTTTTATTCCCCTTTCCAGCGGCACTCCCTCGAAATGTTTTTCTACGCTATTTGTCCCTTTGTTCCTCCCATTCTTTCTTGAATCAACTCCAATTAGGCTTTTACCACCGCACTCCAATAAAACTGATCTCAGAAAGGCCACACCAATGGCCACGCCTGTAAATTACTTTAACTTGACCCGAGAGCATTTGACACCAGATATTTCCTGTCTTCGTGAATCGCTCTCCTCGCTTGGCCCCGTGACATCGCTCTGCCTTGGCTCTCCTCGCTCGCTGGCTGTTCCTTCTTCGTCTCCTCTGTTGGTTCCTCCTCACCTTATTAACGGTGACCTTGTGCAAGTTACTTAACCTCTCCGAGTTTCCTCATTTGTGAAACCGAATGAATAGGAGTGGCTGACTCGAGACTGTTTGGATGATTAAAGGAGCTAATCTAAATACTGCCTGGTACAGCGTAAACACTACGTAGGTGTTAGCGTTTGTCACCATCATCATGATCATCATCATCGTCATCCTGACCACTTAATGTCGTGATGTCCCCACGACTCGGTTCCCGAAACCTCCCCTTTTTTCTATTTCCGTCATTCCTGCAGCGACTTCATCACTTTTACGACTTGAATTGCCGTGAAAGGTCCTATAAAACCCAAATTCATGTCTTCAGTCTTATTTCTACTCAAAGCTCTAGACCCCCGTATTTAACTTCTTGCTATCTTCGTTTGATGTTCAAAAGTTACTTCATGCAAATTTCTGATTTTGTTCCTAAACCTAAAACTCTCATGAGTTGTAGCTTCTCACTTAATTACAACTCCATTCCGTTGCTCGGGCCAACACCTTGACTTCTTCTTAGTGGCCTATATCTGTATCTATATTTGTATCTATAACTATATATATATAGTGATATATATATATCACTGATATCTACAATTGACTTTAGAGTGTATAGTATAGTCTGGGTGCCTGGGTGGCTCAGTTGGTTAAGCATCCGATTTCGGCTCAGGTCATGATCTCACGGTCTGTGGGTTCGAGCCCCGAGTCAGGCTTTGTGCTGACAGCGAGGAGCTTGAAGACAGCTTTGAATTCTGCATCTCCCTCTCTCTCTCTGCCCCTCCCCCACTCATGTTCTGTCTCTCGCTCTCAAAAATAAATAAACATTAAAAAACTAGAATGTAGAGTATAGTCAGTAGGATAGTATCAGTATTCTGATTAGGTTAAGGCTGAAGATTGGGAGGAGTCAGCTGACTCACTATCAAGAACCCCTCACTACTAGCAGAGCTACCTAGCACCTTATCAATTGCATCTCATTCCAGATTGAGCCACTGCAACCCCTTCTATTATCCCTGTCTCACTGGACACCCAACGTTTGCTGATCAGCATACTGGATGTCAAATGTGATTTTTATTGGTGAAACTAGCAACCTATTAATTAGCATGATAATGTTAGAAATAGGCTGTCTTTTGTGAAATTAAAGCATTTAACATACAAAGATTGGCTTAAGCAGCTTGGAGATGCATGCAGATATTCCTCTGAGGCCTCTCTTCTACAGGTCTTAGGAACGGGTCCCTGGGGTGGGATTCCTAAGTAGTCTCTGTCCAGCCAGTAATGTTGGATTTCTGCCGGCAAGATTCTGACCATAGGGCACAGAATCCTGCTGCCTGCCTGGGGGAAGTTGCTACTTCTACCTAGAGTTCATTATTCTTCCAGCATGTGAGAGCTTGCAAACTGAACGGGTCTAGGTGAAGCTGAGAAATTTTGTGCCTCTTGGCAAAGACTGCCCGGCCAGGACCTAGTATGCCGCAAAATTTGGTCTGAGGTCTGTGTTCATTATAACCAGATATTTTGTTGGGAGGTTGGGAGGAAACAGCTCTTCCCTTACAATGTCAGATCAGACTTCTTCAGTGATTACAATGTTACAATCCCTCCCCCCCCCCAGAGAATAACCTCAGTGTTTCCGGTAACCAAACTGACTGAGATCTTCCTGCCTCGCACCCCCCACTCTGTCCTTAGGTGAATCCCCCATCACGCCCCAGGGAGCTGGCATCGTTTTGTTTCCAGCTAGTTCTCCAGCACGTAGAACTGTGTCAGGCACAGAGTAAAGTCTCAGTAAATGTTCTTGTTAAATAAATACTTAACACTCATATGGAATAAAATGTAACATTGGGGGCGCCTGGGTGGCTCAGTCCCTTAAGCCTCCGACTTCAGCTCAGGTCATAACCTCACGGTTGGTGAGTTGAGCCCCGCATCTGCTCTCTGCTAAAAGCTGGGAGCCTGGAGTCTGCTTCAGATTCTGTGTTTCTCCCTCTCTCTCTGCCCTTCCCGTGCTCATGCTCTCTCTCTCAAAAAATAAACATTAAAAATTTTTTTAAATGTAACATTGAAGTACTGTTTTCATTAATTTAGAAGGTTGTCTTGAATTAATTTAAAAAAACATTTTCTAAAATTGTTATTCCATGTGCGTACCAGACAGGTAGTCCTGGGGACCCTGCGCTTCGGAAGCGCTCACCTAATGCTGAGAGTAGAAGAGAAATAATCTTGCAAATTAACCTACAGCTTGCAAGGCTTTGCCTCTCACCTGCCCAGCTGGTGTTTTCCATTTCCAAGTAAAGCAATGGTAATTGCGTTCATTCGTGCCCTTTCCGCTCTGTGTTGTCCCCCTCTGAGTGCCCAAGTGAGAAATAGCATCCTGCCAGACCATGTACCTCCCAACGGCTGTTCACCTGGCTACACAGAGACCCCACGGGAGCCTTGAAATTACTTCTTGTAGGGGCCTGATTACTTTCTTGGACTGGGCTTTGTAGGTTGCAGGGCAAGAGGGAGGGACTAACCCAGAACAGAGGGACTGTTTCTCTTCTCTGTTTCTTTAAAAGGAGGCTGTCAAGCCCTCTCTGGGGTCCCTCCTTATCTGCTCCCCAACTGGCAAAAATGGTCCTCTGAAGCCTCGCCCAGTCAAATGCTGTGACTTAGAAATTAGAGGTTAAATTAGTGGAACTCAGCAAGATCAAAGCTGATGCCATCTGCCCTGCCCATGGCCTTGGGGGAGGGTGGGGAGAGGGCAGTTTGGGAATGGAATCACAGGGTTTGGCAGTCCTTGGCAGCTCTCAGGACACAGGCAAAAGATACAAAGGGAGAAGGAAATTGACAAGAAGGGAGTGAGTGGAGGGTGCAAAAGAAAAATCAAAAGATAAGGATTTGAAACAGAGGAGGAACGAGGTCACCCTCGAAATTGTCAAGCTGAACAAAGGAAACAGCATTTAATGAGTCAGACGTGGGAAGGGGAGCGGTCACGCCCCACCAGTCCTGGTCAGTTGCAGACCCAACGGGAGAGTGACTCTACTTTCGCTACTGTGTTACTACCCCAGTAGGAGGAAGGAAGAATTTCTCTTTGCCCAGCAACAAACAGTAAGAAAACACCACAATTCCGCCAGGGGCAAACTCAACTCTCGCTTTCCTCCAACGGACTTCAAAGCAGCCCCTCCCTACTTTCCTCCTTCTCTCTCTAAAATCATCTTCCTCCTTTTTGATCTCCTGACTTGCCTGTGGTCGGTCAGCTTGCACAAATTGCAATTTCTCTGATGTTGCCACATAAACCCATTTCGCTGGTAACATACTTTTAAAGGTCAACAAACCCTAATTCTACTCTCCGAGCCCCGGAGCAGGTTTTAACAGCTACAAAGTATCCGCTTTTGTTTGCGCCTCTCCTCTTTCTTTCTCTGTCTGATTTCTCTGCTTTCCTTTCCCTTCTCTCCGCCAAAGTCCAAAGCAGTAATAAGGCATCAGAGTGAGAGAGGCAGGACATTCTTGAATTCTTGGGGCTTACAACTCCAAATTTGATTTTTTAAAAGAGAATATATGGTCATGGGGCGCCTGGGTGGCTCGGTTGGTTGAGTGTCGGACTTCAGCTCAGGTCATGATCTCACAGTTAATGGGTTTGAACGTCGGGCTCTGTGCTGACAGCTCAGAGCCTGGAGCCTGCTTCAGATTCTGTGTCTCCCTCTCTCTCTGCTTTTCCCCCACTTGCACTCTGTGTGTGTGTGTGTTTCTCTCTCAAAAATAAATAAACATTACTTTTTTTTTTTTTTAAGAGACTATGTGGTCAGGAACAATATCACATAGAGAATTCGGTCCTGTTGTGTGAACCGGATAACTGAACGACAGAGAGTCCTCTCAATGCTGCTTGTTGTCTGTGCTCTGCTTATGTATTCGACTCTTACAAATCCACCTGCTTTCCTCTACCCCCAGTATTTTATTCTAAATTCTAGAGGGAAACTTTTGGGACAGAAGCTCAGCGGGTGCCTGCTCACTCGGTTAAGCATCTGACTCTGGCTCAGGTCATGATCTCGCCGTTTGTGAGTTTGAATCCCGCTTCGGGCTCTGTGCTGACAGCTCAGAGCCTGGAGCCTAGCTCGGAATCTGTGTCTCCCTCTCTCTCTACCCCTCCCTTACTTGCATTCTGTCTGTCTGTCTGTCTCTCTCTCTATCAAAAAATAAATAAACCTTAAAAATTTTTAAAAAAAAGAAGTAAAAAAAAAAAGGAAACTCAGAAGCTAAGAAGTGTAGTCCTTGGTCCTGGTCCCAGCTCCCCACAGGCTATTCCTGCGGTTTTGGTGTGAGTCACTTGCTGTAAGTCATAATTTCTGTTCTCCAACTTTTGTCCGTTGAGTTTGTACCTTAATCTCCCATTTTGGTTATTCTAACAGAGAGGAGTCAGTGTAACTGGATGATGATATATGGAAGTGACTTATGTGTGGACGAGGGTGGGTACCCCCCCCCCGCGGTGTTTTATCCAAATCACATATGATAATGTATATTCAGTACTTTGAAACTGTAAAGCCCGACACAAACGTTATTCTTCATTCATCTCTCCCTCCTCCCTGCTCTGTATCCCCGTGTCCTTCGTGCACAGACAAGCCCTGGAGGATGTGACTTCCATGATTATATGTAAGTTCCTCTCCAGAAATGCTACCGCAAGTGGTAGTTATAATGTCAGATTTCAGCAGCTGGCTCTCCAATGCGGACTTGTTTAACCCAATTGTCATTCAGCTGGTAATCACCCTTCTTTCCTGGAAAAACCGCAGAGCGGTGCTGCATCAGCAGCGAGATGGCTAATAAAAGAGAGCAACCTGGAGACGAAAGGAGAGAGAGAGCTGGGCCCTGCGCATTAATGGACAATGAAAGCAAATTTGGCTCCCGGTGCGGTTGGCTTCAAGCTGTAGATCATCTCTCTACTCTCTGCTCACCCTCTAACTGGGGGCGGGAGTGTCTCCAGGAAAAGGGAAAAGCCATCGGGTCAGACAAGAGCTTACCTGGGGGACAGGTGGCCATATTCGATGATTAGGTGACTCACGCAATGAGATGAGGAAATGAACTACTGGTTCTAGGATGCCTTACTGAGGTCTTACCGATTCTCCCGGAGAATTTCTAGCTCCATCTAGAAAGTGCACGTTCCCACTAAGACCCGTTAGAAGATTCGGTGTAATTTTCCACGTTAGAGAACCTGAAGATACGCTATCCCCTCCTGAGATCGGAGCTTCACATACTGCAATCACAATCTCGACACTTGCTTAACCCAACCCGGTAAGTCAGTCAAATTCCAATGGCTTCAGTCTTGTCTTCCCTACTCCGGTCTTGTAAGTAAATATTAAGTTGGCCGTATAGAAAATATAAAAGGGCAGACTTAAATGTTTTAGGAAAGAATTTCACCTTGAAGACTTTTAACATTTGATGCCAAACACCTTAGAGAATTTCTGTCCGTATAATCAGTCTACACTGAGGTCCAGTCTCTTCGGAAGGTTTCCATAGAACTCCAGCAAGCCCTTATCTCTGTTGCCCGGGAGAATAAAATGCCTGCTTCTCCACAGGACTTAGGTTGAAAGGACGAATGTCTTTACGCTGCTGGCTAAATGTCCCCGTCCTCTATCTTCTCCATATCCAACTCAATATCCCAGTATAGAAAGAGTCATCGTTCTTAATGCCAGGCTTTTCGGAGATGACCTTAACATATATAGTTATTAAGAATTTTATGTAAATATTTACATGTTTAGTTTCTGTAGATAATAGATAAACCCTTGAAGGTTGGGAACATATTTTATTTCGCTCATTCCTGAACTGCCCATGGCACTGTATTTTGTAAGTGTTTAATATGTATATGTTAATTGATTCAAAAGTCCTTGTGGTTAAATGTTACTTCGGACTGTCTACATCAGGAACCAGCAAACTACTGCCCACAGGCCAAATCCGGCCCCCCCATGCGTTTTCATAAACTTTGACTGGGAAGACACCCATACCTGTTTGTCTACATGCTGTCTACGGCCGTGCTCCCCTCTACTGTAGGTCTGAGTACATATGGCGACGGAAGTCTATCCTGCAAGCCTAAAATATTCACTGTTTAGTCTTTTGCAGAAAAAGTTTGCTGATCCCTGGCCTATATAAATAGTGGTGCCATAATATAAAAGAATTGTTATTAGTCTGAAGACACCTGGACCTAACTGAACAGAACCCACTGAAAGGCAAGCAGAGTGGAAAACGAGTCGCCATCACTTTATTCATGAATCATCCATGAAGCCCGCTTGGCACCCGGTATCTGTCAGTCACTACTCTAATGCTTGAAGTACAGCAGCTAGCACAACAAAGTCCCCGTCTGGGAGCTTTCGTTGTTGTGGTGGAGTCAAGAGCCAAATGCAAAAGTAAACTAATTTCAGAGCCTCATAAATGCTTGCTAAAAAAATTAAACATAGTAATGGTAGAGATCAGTGGTGTCCCACAGAAATATATAACACAGGCAGCAAGACCCAAAGGTGATTTTATGGAACCCTATTAAAATGTTTAAGAAGTGAATACATTTTCATATTCTGTTTTATTTAATTCAATATAGGCCAAATATCACCACGTCGACATGTAATATTAGTGAGATGTTTTGTAGTCTTTTTTTCATACTAGGTCTTTGAAATCCGGTTTCTTTTTTACACTCATATTTGCAGCCCATTTCAATTCAGACTAGCTACATTTCAAAAGCTCAATAGCCACACGTGTCGAACCGTGTTGACAGTGTGGGTCTAGCGGATGACTGGAGAAGCTTCTCTATGAAGGTGGCATTTCGTCTGACACCTCAGTCATGAGAAGAAGGCAGCCAGACAGGGGGAGCAGCTGGTGCAAGAGGAGTAAACCAGAGTAAAGGCTTCGCGAAGTATCAGAACGAGGAGACACCGGGAGGAAACGAGGTAGAGAGGTAGGCAGGGACTGGGGCCCCAGGGGCGTTATGGACATCCAGGGGGCCTGAAGCTGATTCTAAATGGATGGGGACCCATTGGATGGTTTTGAGCAGAAGATTAGAGTCACTGGGTAATTCTCTTTAAAAATCTTTCTCCTTGATGTGATTTCTCTGCAGCGAATAGTAGGACAAGAATGCAGACAGGGAAACCAATTAGAAGGCTGTTTTGGTGGTCCATTTATAAGAAAACAGTAACTTGAATATTTATATCACATTTGACGGATTTCAGAATACAGACATACATCTGTGTATGTCCTACTGTTAGCTAACATATATAAGGTGATTAGATTGTGCTTGTTGTATAGTAAGTGCTTAATAAGTGTTACATGTTGTTATTACGAAATTTAAGTCTGGAAACTCCTTCTACCTAAGCGGAAGCGGTATTTTAAGAGACAAAAATGATCTGCTTCGTCTTAGGTTGCTTCATTTAAGCAAGGAGCAGAGACTTTACAACTTCTGCAATTTATAAGAATTTATTATGAGGTCACACATAACAGTAGGATAGACAGGAATCTCAGAGAACTCCAGAAACTTCATACCTTGTTCGGAAGCAACTGCTCCTGGCCGTCATTCCCGGGGCATTTCCATTCATGGGGCTAGTTGTTTTCTTTTTTCCTCGCTTTGTACTCCCTCTGAGAAATTCTTAGTTTCTATTGCAGATTCCTAAGAGAGAGATTCTTATCAACCAGGCTCATCATTGCCATTCGTGTTAGGTTAGAGCTCTTTCATCTGGACCACGAAGCAGTCTGTGGGCTGATTGCCCTTGAGTCGTGTGCCCACTCCTGGTTCAATCAACTACTGCAGAAGTACAAGAGGGTGAAACGCAGTTAATGGTACAGAACGTGACCCCTGCTGAAGAGAAAAAAACAGTCTTCTTGCAGCAAGAACTAGGGATAACACTTTTTATGTTAAAAAGAGAATAGTGTATATGGTAGACACTGCGATCAATCTTGGGTTCATTCAAAACATATTGCTTACTATGTATCAGGCTCTGTTCTGGGCACTGAGGATACGGGAGTGAACACAACACAAATTATCCTGCCCTCCTGGAGCAGGCGTTCTCCAAAGAAGACATAAACAAGAAAACCAGAAATCAGTAAAATATGTAGGCCAGCTAGTAATAGGTATTACAGGGAAAAAAAAATGCAGGCAGAGTGATTAGCAGCTTTCTGGAGAAGAGTGCTGTGATTTTATATAAGGTGGTCAGGTCAGGCTTGAAGGAAGTGCAGTGTTAGTTATGCAGTTATCTAAGGTAGGGCTGGAGTCAGAACAATCCAGGCAAAACCGACCCATCAGTGCAAAGGCCTTGGAATGTTCGAGGGTCCATAGGGAGGCTGGTGGACCTGGAGGGAGGAACAGAATAATAGAATTGAGATCAGAGAGGCAATGGGAGCTAAGCTACGTGGGGCCGTGCAGATACTTGTAAGGACTTTGGCATCTACTCAGAAGGCAATGGGAAGCCGCTGGAGAGTTTTGTGCAGTAAAATGGCCTGAACTGACTTCTGTTATTAAAAAGAAAACACACACACACACACACACACACACACACACACACACACACACCACCATCATGTGGAAAAGACAAAGAGATACAAAGGCAGAAACCAGGAAACCAGCTGAGAGGTGATTGTAATACCCAGGAAACAATACTGGTGGCTTGGAAGCATTAAGCATGGTCAGATACATCAGAGAAAACTCCAGATTGGGAAGAGCTTTATCAGCCCTTCTGAGAGCTCTCCTGAGCTGGAGAAGCTGGCCCGTCTACCTCCTTTGGTTACCTGTAATTGCCCATCTGGACATAGACTGTGGCATTATCAGCCTCCACCACCTAAGGAGAATTTGGTAGCACTCCAGACAACTGACTCAGTCAGGCACTGTGGTTCTTGATGACTTATTTCTCAAGCTGGGTATGGAACGGAAGGGAAAGATACCTGAGGAAGAAGCCAAGCTCTTAGGCGCTGATCATGGAAATGACCTGTGTAAGGAGGGATCGGTTATTTCAATGTCAACAACATAGTATCCCCTAAGCGGGGTCAACCTTGGCATTGGAATTACGGCAACTCCTGTTCGCTGCCTTTACCTCAGTGAGCCACCCATTTGGCTTCTGGTTGCAGCCATCTTGACAGAGGGCACCTGCCCACCCACGGTGAGTGCAATCAGATGGAAGGTGCGTTCCCCACCCAGCTGCCCAAAGCCCATGCCAACCATCTGGAGTCACTAGAGCATGACTGCTCCAGCTGGGGTGGGTGAGGAAGCACTCTGAAGAGAGCTGGAGACTGAAGGAATCTGAGCAATTCCGTAAAGAATTGGGCTCCAGTATCAATCAGGAGGTGTAAAGCCTGTTCCCTACTATCTTGCAAAAAAATATGAGAATATAACATAAATTCGTTTCAATAAATGTATATTAACACTGTCTGCCATACACGGGGATGATAAATAACACCCATCCTGAACTTTAAAGAACTCCGTATTATGCCCAAGGACATAAATGCATCCTTGCATAACTTACAAAAAGGCAAATATGATTTGTAAATGTATGGAAAGCCTGTAGTGGGGACATAGATAATGTTGGACTAATGCCAGCAAGAGGAAGTCAATAATGTCCTATGTTTTGAAGAAAAGTCGAGTATGTCACTGGACAAGAGAAAGAAAGACATTCTAGGTTGAATATGTGCTTATAAGCATACATGAAAAGGTATGAAAATAGGTACTATCTTTGGCAAATTATGAATAAAAGATTTTAACCAGAAAACAGTACGTGAGGCAGAGTGCCTAGAGTTTCGGAAATGTCGGTTGTAAACAGATTGTAAATACTGCTTTATTGGATAGAAAATATAGGCCCATAAAACGTTTCTTGTTTCCTCTTTATCAGGACAGCAAAATGATGATTTTATAAAATAGGACATGAATGTCTTCGAAATCTGAACTTGAACTTGACTCTTCTCTTACTCATATCTCTTCATTTTTCTTCTTCCTTTTTAAAATGTTTATGTATTTATTTTTGAGAGACAGGGAGAGAGAGAGAGAGGGAGAGGGAGAATCCCAAGGCAGATCCCAAAAGAGGGCCTGATTCCACAAACCATGAGATCATAACCTGAGCTAAAGTCAACGGTCGGACGCTTAACCGACTGAGCCATCCAGGCACCCCATTTTGCTTTTTCTTACTACTCTATTGATTCCACACTCTTGATTTTCCTTCTTACAACTCCCTCCATATTTTTCTCTGTGTTCTCCTACCCAGATGAAAATGAAGAGACAGTGGGCATCAATAAAACTAATAAAATATTGAATAGGAAAAACCAGAAAATATTCCTTCTGCATGTCTGATACACATGCATATTTGCTAGACATGTAAGAATTAGGTCTCCACAAACAAATGGAGTGACACTAAAATATTTCCGTGATTCGAGATGCAATCTATAAACCATGAATTGTTTGCATCTTAATCTAGTCACACGAAAATATTAATTTTCTTAAAAATTAATCTCTGTGTTTCTCCCAGAGACTAAATCTATATGCACTCATTACCTTTTTTAAATCTTTTATCCTTTCCAAGAGAGTTTTCTGGGTTGGAGAAATACTGGTTTGGTTTTGTTCTTTTTGTTCGTTTGTTTGTTTGTTATTCAATTGCTACTAGCCAAGGATGCTATGCATCTAAACATCGAAACAACCAATAATGTCTTTTTTGAGGGACACCGCTAATTAGTTTTATTTATCTATTTATTTGTTTGTTTGTTTATAATTGACATACAAAGTTATTTTAGTTTTGGGTTTACAACTTGGTGACTTGACAATTACACAATGTTCACCACGATAAGTGTCACCACCACCTGCCACCATCCACCGTTATTACGGTCTTATTGACTACATTCCCTCTGTTACACCTTTTATCTCTGTGACCTATTTATTTGATAACTAGGAGTTTGTAGCTCTTAATCCCCTTTACCGATTTCACCCACGCTCCCACACCCCCTCCTCTGGCAACAATTACTCTGCTCTCTGTATTTATGAGTCTGTTTCTGGTTTTTTGTTTGTTTGTCTGTCCTGATTGCCATAAGAGTATTGGGGAAAAGTCCATCCGATCTCTTTGAATCAGTGAAATAAGAGCGATTTTTCTTCTGGTGTGGCATTATGGTGTCTTGAGAGGAGCAGTAAACCAAGTATCAGGAGACCTGGTCTGCCACCAACTAGACTTGTGACATTTGACAAGGTGCTTCAGTCTTCCAGTCATGTTATCTTCACTGAAAATTCACCGGATTTAATTCTACCTAACTGTTCTTACAACTTCAAAATGCAATGACAATGACCTTCCTCGGTTGTCTTTATCTGTAGAATTTGTAGCTACTGAGTACACTTCCCCGAAGCTGCCAGTCGATTCCGTAGGTCCCCAAAGCACACCTACCCACTGACTTTCCAAGGCATGTCTCTGTTCATCCAGATCATAACACACCAAGTCTGGCCATTATCAGAGACTTAAATAATTCTCAGATCGTTTACCAGCTTACACAAGCAAACCCTATAAATCACCAAGCGTGAATTTGCACTCATCTGGATTACAGTTTTGAAAAGTTAGCTAAAGGGCAAAGGGGGGAAGGGAAAGGAAGAGAAGGAAGATGGGCGACAGAGACTTTGAGATCCAAAAAGGGATAATCCCTGCTTCTGCTTCGGGATGAAGTTTGCTTTCTCATAATTTGCCCTAATGGCTCACCCAAGCAGTGAAAGGTCAGAGATTCTTATCTCTCAGAGAGGTGACACATCCATTTATCACACTCGGGCTAATGTAAATGCTCTGGATAACTCCAAAGGAGGTGGGGGTACTCTTCATTGTAGCCTCTCTGTTCTTTCTTCTTCTTTTCTCTTTCTTCTTTTTTTTTTTTGTTAATAAGTTTTTGTTGAACAGAGAAAATATGTATGTTCATGTTCATCTTGAGTTGTAAGTCATTTAAAAGGATTTCTAATGATGACTTTCGTATTGAATTATTAGGCAGTCAATTAACAGACACAGAGCCAATCTCTACCATCTCTTACTGGCGAGAGATGAATTACAGGGCTGTTCTGGAAGCGGACAAGATTCACCGAGTAGTAGGAGTCGGAGCGGTCTGGTCCCTCAATATAAGACAGGAAATTCTCCAAATCACATTTCCTACATGTTCCCGGAGAGTTTCTTTAACGGGACCTTGTTTGCCCCCTGCAAATAGTATTCGTGGGTACCCGAGTCATCAGGACCCTCACGCGATAAGGTTTTTAAAACACCGGGGATCCAGTGTTTTTTTAAAAATCAGCCAACTGTTTCCTTCAAAGAGTGTTCAAAAACATAGGACCATCCTCGAACTAGTGAAAGCGAACCCTCCTCCCTGAATACCCATTCTTTTCCTTTTCCCTTGATAATGAGCCTTTTTAATCATAGGGTTATGCTGGATTGTCCACTCTTTCCTGAAACTAACAGCAAAAAGAAAAGAGGGACAGATTCTTTCTGTAGATGTGACATGCCTGCTGACTTTCATGTCACAACCTCCCCGTGGCTGTGCTTATTCTCGACCCATTTCCTCTCTCCCCTGTCTAAGTAACGTAGACATAACATAACGACCAAACATCTCCGTAACCAGACCAGCACTGTGTGTTCAGTGAGCACTTGATTTTGTGTTATACCGCAAGTAAGGGAATGACATTCCTCACCTGTGCGCCATAATCACGTCTAAACAATAACAACGCTATTCCTACTACTAATAACAACAACTGCCCTTTAGCAAACGTTTTCTAGGTACCAGGACTGTGCTGAGAACTTCACAGAGATTATAACATTTAATCCTTCGAACTAGCCTTTGAAATGGGCGCTGATATCTCAGTTTTACAGTTGAGGAAACTGGGACTAAGAATGGTTATATAATCTTCCATCATCAAAAAGCCTATTACCCATGGGTTAGGACACATAATGCTGGTCTCTGACTCCAAATCCTTTTATAATAATAATAATAATAATAATAATCATATTATATTATAATTATTAAATTATATTATAATATAATAATATTATTATTACTATAAAATGATTTGGAGTAATTATTATTATTATTATTATTATTATTATTATTATAAGAGTTTTTCAACACTTGGTTTGTGATTTATTCGTGACTCAGAAAATTAATTTTAAAAATTCAGAGAGTATTACATATAGTAAGAGTCCTGTCTTATGAAACTTCTGGTTTTCATAAGTGTGTTTGTGTGTGTGTGTGAGTGCTAAGATGCGGTATAAACCATATTTTTCAGACAAGAGAAAAGCCACTAGGTTATGTTATGCTTTTTCTACATTGTATTAACACCTCGATGGAGGAATTCAGTCTTGTGGACTACTGTAGCTCGTTCTCATAGCTGATGTTAAGTGAGTACTTTTTTGTTGGATATGGCTATTTCATATTCAGAACACTATTCTACTATAAAATTTGTGGGTTGGCGCGGGGTCTCATCTGAATGGTGAAGTGGGAGTTAGAAGTGTGTCTTCCAAATAAATAAATAAATAAATAAATAAATGGGATACCTGAGTGGCTCAGTTGGTTGTGCGTCCGACTCTTGATTTCGGCTCAGGTTGTGATCCCAGGGTCTTGGAATAGAGCCCCACCTTGGGCTCCGCGATGAGTTTGGAGTCGGCTTGGGATTCTCTCCCTCTGCCCCTTTTCCCTGCTTGCATGCTCTCTCTATATATATAAAAGGAAAAAAAAAGTGAAACGGGTCTTCTGACCAGGAAGTAGAAAGGAAGGAGAAGCCCACGCGTGCTGTGGACTGAGGCTTTCTTCCCATGGTATTGACCTTGAAGGAGTCCAAGGCTTCCCAGCTGGGCTCCTGGACTGGAAATTCACATACCTGCATCCTTCATGTGGAGGCAAGCTTCCGGCTGGCAAATATAAAATCAAGGGAGGGAAATGTAAGGTGTACCCACTATTTGAGGATAGAACATAAATATCTCGGAGCAGTAACAAACGAGAAAGGGCCTAACGGCCCTAAGAGGAAAGCCCCTGTACTTTATTAACTGGTCTGTATTTCTGTGATTCTTTTATTTTCTGTGTTCTCTGTTATTTTCCCATTGCACTTTGTCCACTATTGGAAATTTCCAGTATTTCATCTCTGCCTGTCAGAGGCAAGGGAAGGGAAGGAAGAAATTGTTGTTCTCATTGTTAGTTTGCTCTCAAAACAGCATCAATTGTTTCTTTTCTTATTTTTTTAATGTGTTCTTGTAAGAAACTAAGAAAATGCAAAAGAAAAAGTTTTTGAAAAGCTATAAAAGTTACTAGAATTTATAAACCCAGAGAACACTACTGTTAACATGTTGGCATATTTATTTCCAGGTTTATTTTTACTTCCTTGTGAGAAAATATTTTTAAATGTGGTCATTTCTATATATAGTTTTGTATCCTGCTTTTTTCTCCCATCACGTTGACTTTCCAGTATTTTCAAGTGTTATCTTTTGACTTTGAACTGTCTTTTAAAATATGATTCTACTTTATCGTATGACTGTATCACAACATTTTTAAAATAGACCCACTCTTGTTTCACGCATATTGCTTTTGGTTGTAAGGAAGAGGATCTTGCCACTCTTGGTTTTTCGTTCGCTCTTAAGCTTTTTCAGATAGACATCTAATATTGTCTCCTCTCTCCTGAAACCTTCAACACCTCTTCCCCGCTCCTCGCTCTCAATTGATGACCTTGCTTTTTATTTCGTTAAAAATATAAACATTGTCAGATAAGAATCCACCAGCTTCTTCTACCATACATATGCATTGTATTTACATTTTGGCATCTTTTGCCTGTTACTGTGGAACTGACTTTATTTTCCCTGTGGACTCCCCTCCACCTATGAACAAGGTTGCACCCCCTTTTGCCTGGCCGAGGATATCCCTATGGCAAATCCCCACTGACCGTTTGGCATTATACGTTTTTCTTCCATCCTGAATCGTTCCCATCTTGCTTGACAACAAAGATGGGGATATAAAATTATTTATGTTTTACAGACATGGACATTGAGCTTGGTGAATGCTAGGTTGTGATCTCACCCTGTGTCATTCTCTCTTTCCCCACTGTATCAGTTAGCCTTTGCTGGATAATAAAGACACCTCACAATTTGGAGGCTTGAAACCATGTCCATTCATGTGGCTCATGATTCTGTGCATTGACTGGGCAGGTCTTTTGTCGAGGTCAGCTCTGCTGCTATCTGCTGGGCTTGCTCAAGCATCTGCAGTCAGCTAGAAGGCCAGATAGAGGCTGGGTGATCCAAGATGGCCCCACTAATATATTTGCCTATTGGCAGGATGTTGGCCAAGGCACCTCGGTTCTTCTCCCTACTTAGCCTCCCTCTCTCCCACAGGGTAGCTTGGGTTTTTCCACATGGTATTGATCCCAAAGCTCTGAGCACAGCAAGAAAGGGCAAGTCTCAAAATGGAAGAGCTGTTCAAGCCTCTGCTTGCTCCCTGTTGCTAATGTGCCATTGACCAAACTAAGCCAAGCGACGAAATGTAATGTATGTTGTACGGAGAAACAAGATGGACAAAATAGACAAGCGAGAGATCCCAACACCCATTCTGTGTACAGGGCAGCACATAGAGAGACATCACTTAATTTAGCCACTTCCTTCATAGATGTTAGGAAAATGTCTGAATACGTAATAGATAGTCTGCATATTAATTTTGAATCCTTCTGAAACTGAGGTGATCAGCTGACTACAGATACACGAGAGAGTCCAACAGAAAGCAGCCAGGTGTCTATAGAAGCTGAGACTTGTTGCCATCAATACAGGGGGATGGGGGGTGGCAGTGGTATAATATTGACTATAATCTCACTTACTGAACTTAGGAAGGTGAAATACACAAACGCTTGGTAATAGTTGTTTCCCAAGACAGGGCATAAGGATTGAGGAGAGAGAGCTTTTTTAATATACATTTAGTTGGCTTCAGGCAGCATCAGCATCATGGGGGCAAAGAATGCATCTCGATTCTACCTCACGTTATGTTTTGGTCAAGGCTTATATAAACAAAAATCTCCTTTTCCCTAACCAGTCAATTGTGTAAAGCCTCCTTACTAACCCAGGAGACGATAAAGAGAAGACAAGGCGAGAGGCAGCCCAGGTTATCTTACCTGGCCCTGTTTATTTAAGTGTTTTTTTTTTTAATGTGCAGAGAAAAAGCAACAGTTCAAAGTCCCAGAGAGTAAAATGAGAGGAAGCATGGATGGTAAAGGATTTGTAACACGATGAGGGTGTTGGGATGTCAAATTTGGGCTTACCATATGGCAAGGGATGGCATTCACAAGTGAGGGCAAAGCATGACAAGGTCAGGAGCCACGAGTTCAGGATCAAGATTAGGAATAAGGTGGGAAATTTGTACCGTAAGAGGGAGATGGTAGAAATTTACTTCTCATCACCCTTCGAGTAAAGACAGAAACCCAGAGAGAGCTGCGTCTTCAGGACAATATTCAAATGTTTATAATTTCAACTCTGACTTCCCCATAGCAAATATGGGACTACTCAGGGGCCTTCATACCGTGCGATGAAAGACACCCAGACTCTGAGGTCAGAGGTGAAAAATGGTTGGATCTTTGAATCACATACACCTGAGGCTGAATCCAGTTTCTAGCCCTTACTAGCCATGTGACCTGGAGTAATTTACATAATACTTCTCTGAGCCTGTTCTCTTTTCTATAAGATAGAAATAACAAGACATACTCTTCTGGATGATAAGAGGCATTCAATGAGGCAGTATATGTAAAGGATGGCAAACAGATTAATTATTCAGTACAGAGTGTAATTAATATTGTCAGAATGGATCCAACTTCTCTTGCAGTTACCTATTTTGTGACTTGCATGAGTTACTAATGTCCATAGACCTCAGTTCTCTTTCCAATGCAATAAGGATCCTGTTCATTTGTGAAGTTCCAAGAATCCCAAAAATCTTTTAAAATTCCATACAAATACGGTAATTAGGGTCTACCGCACATCTTTTTCCTGTGCCCTTGAGAAGGTTTGGAATCAGTTATTAATGCGTCTGTCTTTTCCTTAGATGGTGGTGGATAATTCCCCTTGAAACTAACTGGAGCTTTTGGACGGGGGTGAAGGAGGGGAGGCATGTACAGCTGGAACACATTGCTCATGTACAGTACCTGCCCCTCGTGAATATGCTCGCATACTTCGCACAGATGTCTCTTTGTTTCCAAACAGGAAACTAACCGCCTTTCTTGTTCGAGTCGGAGAAGTTTTCCTGCATTGTTCGGCAATACTGGGAGACATCGCTCAAACTTTGAGGAGCCCTTCCTCCACAGTATCTCCCGTCAGATGCCTCTCAGGCGTCTCACTTCTCGAGAGGCAACGTTCACCTTTTCAGCTGTAAGTCACCTTTGTTATCTTGTAATTATTGTTCGCCGATCATTTACACACACATACGTGCACGCACACACACGCAATCTGACTGAGGAAAGGTGAGGGGAGAGAAAATGCTTTCAGGCTTCGTTCTAAAGTCAGGAATCTTTTGCTTGTGATTGTTCGTAACTGGCGATTCCAGGGAGAATGAAATCTGCCAGACTGAGATCTCGGTAGTTGGAAATTTCCTCCCACAGGATGTGTACCTCACAAGCAGCAGCTACCAGCCCTGCCCAGCTTCCCCAGTGCCCCCTGCTGTTGTTTCCCTAGCAACCAAGCAGAGCCTGGTGTATCCCTCCAAGCCCCTCACAGTTGCTAGGGAAACCCTAGGGTTTTGCTAATTAGAGCCAGGTTGAGCTGTAGCTAGTGGGGGTGGGGAGACCTGCTAGCTTTGGGTAAACCCGCCTTGAAAGGGAAACCAGGGCACTCCTAATCCATCCACATTTTACCTCTCCCCCCTGGGGAGTTTATGCACATGTGATTCCCCTCCTTCTGTGGATGAACAGCACTGGGCCTCGGGGCATTGAAACAGTCTTCAAACTCCTTGGGGTGACAGAGTCTCAAAGCCAGAGGAAGTGTAGCTTCCCAGATGTTCTGGGATAGACCTAGGTTCAAATACTCCGTCTCCAGGGGCATGGATCTATTTGACAGATCATCACGTGACTCGATTTTCACATGTTATTAAGGGTGGCAACACAGTGAGGATTGTCGGGGAGCTGGTTGGAAGAAGATCTAGTTTGGAGGGAAACTATTTGTCCGTGGCCCTCGAATTGCAACAAGATTGGTGGCAACTTGCCCTTCTCAAAAGCACGATGAGCTCTCTACTACGAAATCGACTTTTCCACACCGTAGACTCTCCATTGTCTTGATCACTCAAGAAAGTTGTTTTTGTCAACTTGGATTCCGAGTTTGGTCACTGGAACCACTCTCTCACTAATACTTTCAGACTCCTGTGGCTTTCTTCCTGAGCTCCTACCCAGAAAAGCCCAAATTCTCCATCCATCCCGGAGTCCCTGTGCCTTTCTTTTACCAATGGGCACTGTTAAGAAAAACCAGAAATCATGTGGTTTGGGGCTGCAGCCAGCCCGTGGTTTCCAACCTTAGCTGCATTCTTGGCTCACTTGTCCTCGATCCATTCCTGGCCCGTTTTCCTCAGTGACTGTTCCCCACCTTCACTTCTTCCCTCCGGTCCTTGCCCATCCATCACTCTCTTCACTTTCACGAGATGGGTTCTTGTACAACATCATCCAGAGACTTGAAGCCATCTGAGATGAACAGTTTTGACTTCTGAGCAGCTACCTGCAAATTATCAAAATAAGAACACCTACATATTCCCTCCTTCCAGTCTTCTTTTTTTTTAAATTGAGGTATAATTTACATACAGCCTGCTACTAGTTTCAGGTGTATAACATAACGATTTGATATTTGTATATATATTGTGGAATAGCACCCCGATAAGTCTAGGTAACAGTCTTCTTATCCTACATCTTAAGACAAAATGTCCCACTTTTGCAAAGTTCTTCTGTTTCCATATAAACATCAATGATTGTCCACCCTGTCCTCTCTTGAAATGCTATCACCTCGGACTATGAGCATATTCATCAAGAATGACTGCAACATAAAAGAAAACCAAAAATCTAAATCTCCTAACTACCACCCTATCTCTCTCCTTTTCCTTAGTCAAGCATCTTCAAATATGAAAGGGCATAGAAAACAACAAAATAGTGTGTTGCAGGGTAAAATTAAAGCAGGGAAAGAGACAATACAAAAGTGAAATATTTTTAAAAATGAACAAATAAACAAAAAGGCAAACAGACTCTTAATACAGAGAACAAACTGGTAGTTGCCAGAGAAGAGGGGGTGGGGTGGGGGATGGGCAGAAGAGGTGAAGAGGTACAAATTTCCAGTTATAAAATAAAAAAGTCGTAGAGATGAAAAGCACAGCAGAGGGAATATAATCAATAATGTTGTATTAACATCGTATGGTGACAGGTGGTGACTGCACTTACTGTGGTAAGCATCGAGTAACGTATAGAAATGTTACGTTGTAACCCTGAAACTGATACGGCGTTGTATGTCAATTACACTTCAATAACACATTTTTTTAAATTCCCCAAAAATTACAATTGAAAATAACACCCAAAATTGAATACTTAGAGATAATTACAAGAGGTTATGTAAGACCTCTACAGAGAAAACTATGAAATGCTATTGAGAAAAATAAAGAAGTAAAGGTGTATATTAAGTTTTTATATTAGAAGTTTCAGTATTATACACATACCATTTCATTTCAAGTTGATCTATACATTCAGTATCACATCAATCAAATTCCAACTCAAAATGAAAAGGACTAAGACAATTCAAGCAATCATGAGGAAGAACAAACTGGGAGAACTTAAAATAATTAGGATGGTGATATTGGCATGAGCATAATCAAATCAATAGAACAAGAAAGAGAATCCAGACACACACCTGTAAAGATGGCCCTGCATATTAGTGGAGAAAAGCTGAGTGTTCCAATCATGGTTGTGGGGCCAACTGGAGATATACCTATACATCCGTACACCTATAGATATAAATACATCTTTACATGGATATATAACACATAGATTTACATATAGGGAAAGAATGTGTGTATATATACACACACACATTTAGAGGGAGAGGATATCCATACAGAAAGAAAATAAATAAAATAAAATAAAATAAAATAAAATAAACTCCTGCCTCACAACATGCACAAAAATTTATTTGAGATAGATAGCAGAACCTTAATAGCTAAAAATTTAAAGCTTATAGAATAAAACGCAGGATTATACCCTCATAATCTCGAAGTATGAAAATATTCTTTGAGGGACATAAAAGAGTAAATAAAAAGTTGATTCATTTAATTCAAAAACTTCTGTTCATCCAAAAATACAATAAAAAAAATGAAAAAAGAAAGTCCCAGGCTTGAAGAAAATATTTACAATACACGTATCTGATAAAGTATTTGTATCCAGAATATATAAAAATTTCCAACAAATCAATTAAAAGACAAAACACATTACCCAGTTTGAAAGATACTTCATAAAAGAAAATATATGAATGGTTCAAAAATCACATAAAGAAGAGTTTAACATCATTAGCCATAGAGGAAACGCTAGTTAAGGCCGCAATGGTATATCACACTCACTAGAATGGCCAAAGCTGGAG
Organism: Paguma larvata; assembly: GCA_030068075.1. NCBI lineage: Eukaryota > Metazoa > Chordata > Mammalia > Carnivora > Viverridae > Paguma > Paguma larvata. Next base: position 50,612,638 of record CM057840.1, on the reverse strand, counting down.
ACCAACAATATCAAATATTGACGAAAATGCGCAGCTACTGAAATTTCCATACACGGTTGTTAAAACCCTAAATGGTAGAGCCCGTTTAAAACCTTTTGGTAGTTTCTTATAAACTTACGTATCACCTATGCTATAATCAGCAATTCTTCTAGGAATTTAGCCAAGGTAAATGAAAGTTTATGTCCCCATGAGGAACTTCATCCATAGTAGCCCCAAACTGAAATCCCAAATGTGCCATCTATTGGAAAATGGAGAAACAAACTGTGATTCGTTTTCATACAGTGGGGTGCTATTCAGCAATAAAGAGTAATGAACTGTATGTTGCATGTTACTTATGTTCAACAACATGACTTAACTTCGAAAGCATTATATTGACGTAAGGAAGCCAGAGAGAAAACGATAGTGTATTATTTCATTTATTTGAAGCTAAAGATCAGGCCAAACTGATGTCTATGGCTGCAAAAGCAGAACAATGTTTACTTCTGTGAGTCTGGAGTGAAATGTTCACTGGAAAATAACATAGGAAGTTTCTGGAATGATGGAAATAATATCTTGATTTGGGTATTGATTTCACGCATGTGTAAATCTGTCAAAACTCATTATCGGACCCTGCATTTCAATTTTTTTTTTTAATGTTTATTTATTTTTGAGACAGAGAGAGACAGAGCATGAGCGGGGGAGGGGCAGAGAGAGAGGGAGACACAGAATGTGAAGCAGGCTCCAGGCTCTGAGCCGTCAGCACAGAGCCCGACGCGGGGCTCGAACTCACAGACTGCGAGATCATGACCCGAGCTGAAGTCGGACGCTCAACCGACTGAGCCACTCAGGCGCCCCCCTGCATTTCAGATCTGCGCGTTTTCCTACATGCAAAGCGCATGTCAATAAAGAAAAGAATATGTCAACGTAAACGAGTAAAAGGGGCCTGAGCCTCTGAACTCTCAAGCAGCCCCGCGCGACTTACCCTTCCTTTCACGTGAGAGAATAAATCAAACTTGCAGTTTCTTTGTGAAAATAATTAACCGATCATGGTAAATGCAGAAAAAGTCACGTCGCGATCATCTTACTTTCCTAATACCTAGTATTAGGACAAAAGAAATATTTGCTGAATTAAAATGAGCATTTACATAGAGAAGACCCCCTAAGGTATTTCCGTATGAAGTGACTCAGTGGGTTCCACCCAATCCAGAGGCCCCGGGGACTTGCCCTGAGCAATTTTACCCAGATTATTAAAGTATCTCTAAGTGCGACCCACAGAATCTGGCACAGGTGTGCAGAAAAAGAGTCCCTTTCATTTTGATCTAGTTTTTACGCTTCCAGTTTCGTTCTTCTCTTTGAAAGTTGGGGGAGAAATTCAGAGCCCCTTTGAGAAAATGCGGAAATATGCTGAATGCGCCATCAGGTAGGGAAGCTTTCAAAGCATGATTTATTGTATGTTGTTGAATATTGGAAAATTCCTGAGCTCACCACCTCTCCAGGATACTCGCGTACAATTACAAAATTACCAGGCAGTTCCCACCGGAATGTGGGCCCCAATAAGGCAGAATGGCTGAACTTGGGGTTGTGCCTGATCCTTACACACACCTGAACACTGGGGCCTATATTCACTTGAATCTTAACTGTCTCTGAAAGAGAACCATGCAAATAAAAACCAGAGCAAGCCATCTGAAAAGAGAGAGGTCCTATACGACCAACCGAAGAGAATGATGGTCTTGCTTGCCTGTTCTCCCCACTAGCAAGGCCAGCCCAGCCCGCCCAGTGCTGAATTCAGGCAGGAGTTATGTAACAAAAGCAAACTACATCTTTTAGATCTAGTAGTCTCTAGCCTCGTCCTTCTCTGTGCCTACCCCTGCTACATACATCCTGGCCTCATCAACGAATGTCCGTCTCCTGACTTCGCACCTGAACCCATTTCTGGAGCTTTATCTTATCTTGCACACCACTCTCTCCTTATTTTCCGATTCTGCATCCTCAGTATAGTTTAGAGCTGATCCTTACATTTTGTTTTTCATAGCTCACACCGGAACTTCACTAAAATTGAGAATAAACCTCCAATTTAAGGTCACTGTCTTTAGCTACTGGGAATCCATTTCTATGATAGTGGACGTCAGACACCATGAAGTCATCTTTTTTGATATTCTCACTATAGAACTGTTCGTGGGACTGAGAGTATAATACAGTGGTTAAAAGCGAGGGCTCTGGAACTCGATGCCTGGTTAGGAATTTTTTTTTACCTTGACCATGTTGCTGAATGTGTCTGTGCCTCAGTTTCCTCATCCATAAAATGGTAGTGATAATAACACTCAACTCTAGGGTTTAATAGGAAGTTCATAAAATTATGTACGTATCCCAACTAGGTATCTGAGGCCCTGTCAACTACGGTAGGCATAACTAACTTGACTTTACAGATCCTGTCTCCTCTTTGCTAACCCATTGCCATGGATTGGATGCCCGTGGATACATCCTGGAACACCAGCTGAATCTTCCTCATGGCAATGGTTCCGTAGGAGAGCCACCATGACCTTTGGCAAGACTTCCTTCTAGCTCTGATAGCTGAATCTGATCCCCAGCACCTGCACTGACCTCTGATTCCAAAGTGTGACTTATTTGAACTTACCTCATTGCACTTAAAAAGAACATGGCTTCCCATGTTTTCTTTATAAATGTCATGGCTACAGATTTCATATTTAAGTGCTTGTGTGTTGGCTTACCTCATGAAGACGACAAAGATAAAACAACTCAAAGCCTCTTTTAAGACAATCTTTCGGGGCGCCTGGGTGGCTCAGTTGGTTAAGCGTCCGACTTCAGCTCAGGTCATGATCTCACAGTCTGTGAGTTTAAGCCCCGCATGGGGCTCTGTGCTGATGGCTCAGAGCCTGGAGCCTGCTTTGGATTCTGTGTCTCCCTCTCTCTCTGCCCTTCCCCTGCTCACACTCTGTCTCTCAAAAATAAATTAAAAAAAAAAAAAAGACAATCTTACAGCATTTACTTAGGACTTTTTTTTTTATTCTGAAATATATACTTGGCATTATTCATCTTGTAAAATAATGTTAACTTCTTTCTGTGGAATATTTTAACTTGTCAGTTGATTTTCTAGCCTTAGTTCATTTGGTTTTCATAATCAGCCTTTAAAAAATTTGAACCAAGGATCAGTAAGTTTGTATAAAGCTTGGATTGTGAGTGAGATGTTCTGCGAGTGTTCCACAAGACAAGCAAACATTTCTAATAAATTTGAACTTGATAAACGAGCGAGGTCTTCCAATATGAGTCGTATGTGATGCAGAATGTCGCATGATCACGACTGAGCCAATGGTCCTTCTCTCTCTCTCTCTCTCTCTCTCTCTCTCTCTCTCTCTCTCACTGCAGGATCTCATCAGTGAAATATGACATTTCTGCAAAATCCTCAAAAGGAGGCAAAAGCAAGCATCACTGGATAGGTTCCTTGTTAAAGTTGCATGAAAAGAAAAAGACTCCATTGAGTCTACAGACTGCAGGGATTCTGTTAGTGACAGTGAAAGTCACCCTACACAATAATCCTCCTCTCTCTTGTCTCCCTCCCACCAGCCATGAATGCTTTCAAAGGTCAGTGTACGTTAATTTGCTTATTTTTCTTTATATTTTGTATTTTCTTTATTATTTTGTATTATATTATATTGCAGTATTGTAATCATTTTTGTATGAATATTTTGGAGTTGTGGGACAAACCACCTGAGTTTCCATTATTTCTTAGGGAGAAATTGACTTTGATATACAAGTGCTTCGGATTACAAGCATGTTCCTGGGAAGAACTGTGCTCACAAACCAAGGTTTTACTGTGTGTGTGTGTGTGTGTGTGTGTGTGTGTGTGTGTAAATATATATAAAGACTTCGAAGCTAGCCAAAGTCTCCTCAATTCAAGGTGACTTCTTTGTTAGAGAAATCGAATTCTGTCCCAGGCATTATGTTGTGGTAGACACAGAAATGAACATAAAAATCACTTTATTCTTCGTTATTTGGTCAAAACGAACAAAATGATATTTGTGTCCTTTCATGAGTTTCTTATAATATGGACTTCACTTAGAGCAAAGCTAGGACCTCAGTGATGTGCCCTGGGTCTTAGTTAAACATGCGAGGTACTCTCTCCTTTCAACAAGCCCCATCTGTCACAGGTCTCACGCACCAGGAAAGATTATGGTGGCCGTTCTTCTCCCTAACTAGAAGCGTTTATTAGTGAAGCCAGGTGGCAACCAATAGGCTGTGGTCTCTATTTCCTGCGCATGACATTGAAGGAGGGGTCCGTCTGTGCCACAGCGCTGCAGTGGAGTCACGGTAATGCAGCACTTAGTTTTCCAAGCAACTCGTGCCATTACCAGGCCACAACGATTGGCATGCAGCCCTAGTCGGAAGGTGTCAGAAGGAGAAAAAGTTATTTAGAAAGATGTAAGTGGTTTGTATTATTATTGTAACAATAGGACCATCTGGGAAGTGTCTATTATAGATAGCGCATTCTGAAAATGGAGAAGATAGCCATTAAATGTCGCACAGAGAAAATTAGGTTTGGCCAAACGATCTGAAGGAAGAGGATACCAAGGAAATGTGACCCTCCCTAAGGATTTTGCTAGCTAGAACATTTTTGAGTAGCCTCTTAGACACTGAATCCCAGGTTATGACTGCTCGGGACACATTCCACAGAAATGAAAACAGCGGCGCTAGCCTTCAATTTATGTTAGGAAACTGTGTATTTAAAATGGCATAATTACATGTACATATGATAAATATTTGTTATATTTGTGATATATACATTATCTAGAAGTGAATAACAGTTGCTATGCATAGCAATATGTCCACCGCAGAGTTCAGGTTGAATGCATATAAGCTGAACAAGAAATGTAGTGATCCGAGCTCAATAGGAGTAATTGGGGAAGGTTTCTAGAGAAATGTGTTTCAAACTGGGGCTCAAAACATCGTGGAGGGTAGGGAAGAGCAAGTTCCAATTGGGGTGAATTGAATAAAAATAGATGTACACGGTTTAAATGTGAGAACCGACCAGCAAAGCAGTTAGCTTGTTTCCTGTAAAAGGACTGTATTGGCCAAAAATGAGAAATAACGTTGGCATATAATGATGGCGTTTTAAAATACAAGAATGATGTGTATCTAAACGAAAAATCCTACCATACCAAAATGAATCTTCTTCCAGCACTGTTGGGATCGCATTACTCTCCTGCTCAGAAGTTTTCATTGATTCCCATTAGTCATTAAGCAGAGTGACGTCATCAGAGCGCGCTCCGCGGGCAGACATTTGTCTGCATTCTGCATTTCTGATTTACTTTCTCACTGCGCGTCGCCCGCCCACAACACACACTCATCATCTTCTCCAGCCAGTTACACAACCTGCCATTCGCTGAAACCGTTTTATACAATGCCGGCTCTCTGCTTCCGTTTGTGATGTTCCCCTAACTTGAGTATTTTCTTTTTTCCTGCATCTTGGAGGTATAATTCGCATTGCCCAGAATTCACCCAACTAAAATGTAAAATGCATTAGTTTTAGTATATTCAGGGAGTCATGCAACTGTCACTCTAATCTGTTAGAACATTTGCCTCACACACCACCACCCCATGAGAAACTCCTAGCCAGTAGCAATCACTCCCCATTCCTATCCCTCCCCACCCCTGCCTTAAACGACTGCTAATCTAATTCAGGTCTGCAAATTTGCCTATTGAGAACTTTTGATATAAATAGAATGAAAATATATGGCCTTTTGTGACTGAATGCCTTTATGCAACATGTTTTCATGAGTGTGTTCACATGTGTCTGTACTTCATTCCCTTTTATTACTGAATAATGTTGCTTTTTATGTATACCCCACATTTTCGTTACCAATACTCAGGTGATGTACTTTTAAGACCTTTCCACCTTATGGCTATTTTGAACAATGCTGCTATAAACATGGTACAAGACTTGGTACACAAGTCTTTGTGTGGGCGTATGTTTTCAGTTTTCATGAGTACATGCTCAGTGGTGGAATTCCTGGATCCTATGGTAACTATGTTTAACATTTTAAAGAAATGCCAAACTATCTTCCAAAATACCTGTCCCATTTTACATGTCAAGAGCAATGTATAAAGTTACCAATTTCTCTACATCCTTGCCGATATTAGTTATTTTCTTGTTGTTTTTTTTAATAGTAACCATTTTAATGGATGTGTAGTGGTATCTAGCATCTATTGTGGTTTTGATTTGCATTTTCCCAATAGCTGTGTTGAGCATTTTTTCATGTACCTATTGGCCCTTTGTGTACGTCTTCTTTGGAGAAATGTCTATGCAAATCCTTGGCCCATTTTTAAATTAGGTTATTTAATTTTTTATTGAGTGGTGTGAGATTTTGAATATATTTTGCACATGAATCCCTTATCAGATATATGCTTTCCAAATATTTTCCCCACTCTGAGGGTTGTCTTTTCACTTTCTTGAAGATATTATTTGCACCACACAATTTTTTATTTCGATGTAGTCCAATTTATGCATTTTATTTTTTTTTCACTTGTTCTCTTGGATAGCCTCATTATATCCGAGAGGGCATTGCCTAATTCAAAGTCACAAAGATTTCTCCTATATTTTCTAAGGGGTTTATAGTTTTAGCTTTTACATTTAAGTCTATGATCCACGTTGAGTTAATTTTTGCATCTGGTGTAAAGAAGGAGACAAAATTAATTCTTTTGCATGTGCATACCTGTTTGTCTCAGCCTCATTTGTCACCATAAAGACTGTCTTTCCCCCATTGAAATCCCTCGGTTCCTATGTCAAAAATCAATTGGCTATAAATGTAAAGATTTATTTTTGCACTGTCAATTCTATCCCATGCATCTATCTGTCTATTCCTAGGCTGGTATCACACTCACCCTTGCTCTATAGACAGGCACTAGGGGGGCTGAACGGCAGAGGTGTTCTTGGCTTGCCCCTCTCAACATGGAACCTCTGTCATATGAGTGAGTGACCTGGAGGAAGTAGGATCAGAGCCCAGTGTTCTCAACCTGCTGCACCTGGAGTGAGCTTCTTCTGCCCTACTAGGAGACTGGGCGGAAGAAGAGAGCCCGCTCTCCCTGGTTCTGCAGAATAGAGCTTCTGCAACAGTGGGGCTGGGAGAGATGGCAATACTAGTGGCTTGCCTCTTCCTGTGTAATTTGTAGTCCCAGACTTGGAGCTGGAATAACAAGGATTTCCCCTTTTGTTGACCACACTCATCTGGATTAGAGTTCTCCAAGGAGTTTCCATAAACCCTAGCTTGGTGTAGGAGAGAAGTGGTTCATGGCTCAAATACCATGGACTCTTGCCACTGTCTGGGAGATTTATCAGAATTTTTTTAAGAATATGTCTCCATTTGCTATATGCTCTTAGGATAATTTCTAGAGATTTTAAGTGATAGCATCTTTTCTTCTTTGAAATAATTTTCTCCAGTTAAATGGCTATTTGCTGAGGAAAGAGACTACCACATCCCCCATTCCTCCATTCTGGGAGAAATCGTAGCATTTTCTCTTCAAGATAACCTGTCCTTTCACCTAATAATTTCTTCTAAATTTTTTATTAGTGTTTTATTTATTTTTAAGAGAGAGAGAAAGGGAGAGAATGAGCAGGGGAGGGGCAGAGAGAGAGGGAGACACAGAATCTGAAAGAGGCTCCAGGCTCCAAGCTGTCAGCACAGAGCCTGACATGGGGCTTGAACTCATGAACTGCGAGATCATGACCTGAGCTGCAGTCAGATGCTTAAGTGACTGAGCCACCCAGGTGCCCCTCATCTAATAATTTCAAAACTTACCACCATACCTGTGACCCTCACTCCCTACCCCCTATCCCCCCCACACACATATAGTCAATCTAGGCTACATTTCTTTCTGGCTCTATACTTCCCTGTCAAACAATATCGCAAAGATTAAACTCTTTGGCTTGTGACTAGTTAACACAAACCATTATATAAACTTTCTTTCCCTTTGTTTTATTTTAACCTCATTAATCTCTCTATTTTTTCCAAAATACAGTTTGACATTGAAATAAATTCAAAGAGGGTTTTTTTTCATGCTTTTATGTCCCATTGTGATAGCTACTTGGGGTGCAAAGTTGAATAAAATGTGTTCACTAGCTTTGATGAGCTCACAATAGAGTGTAGACAGTAGGCTTTAAAGCAGTTATTATAATTCAATACATTTAGTGCCACAACACCAACGGGGATGAATTTATTCATTTATAAGGTTTATATTTAAACAATAACAACACTTCCTCTCTAAACCCCCTACCTCCTTCAGCTGTGTTTCTTCTTCCTTTCATAGACTTCATATTAGACCTTCTCGAGAATTATTTGCATATATTGACTCCATGTCTTATGTCCTGTCCTCTCTTTAAGCCAATGCAATCTGATGGCTGCCCTCATCATTCCGCTGAAGTTGCTTTTCCAGTGTCATCAGTGACTTCACATTGCTGGGCCCCGAAGGGTGTATCAACACCCTACTGTAGCCTTATTACCCGTGTGCTTGGCAGTCTTCAAGCTCCTGAGATGGGGGCCGGGCTTCACGTCTCTGTATCACTTTATACCTGGCACAGTTCTTATTACATGCGTGGCATCCGGTAAACACACATAGAATGAGTGAATTCATGTTTGCGTGCCCAAATGGCCCAAATAAGAGTCAATAATGTTGAGATACTTGAAGGGGAGCCTGCATACTTTTATATATCGTGTCTAGGAAGGGATACAAACAAGTAGCCCCTTAATAAGCGACTCGAAATGATGATGATAAAACATGCAGAAAAAGTGCCTGTGAAAGCTTACTAATTCTGCTAAAGCCACAGCTGAAGCCATTATCCTTATGTTGTTCATCTCTTGAACCATTTTAATTTCTATGAGGCTGAACTCCTTTTTTCCTTCATTTTCTAGGAACGATTGACTCTGGTTGCCTGGCCTGCGGGAGGCTCCTGGGTATCATTGCTCTGGCAGGTGGTTTTTATTTGCCTGTTCAGAGCTGCTGGAACTCCAGCAAACACAGCTCCGATCTCACTCACTCCCAGCCAGGTTCCCAGTGCTGTCTGCCTCTGATACAATGGCTTGTTACATCCCAGAATCGGTGGTTGTGACGTCTCTTCCTTCAGCAAGTCTCAGGGAAAAAAAAAATAAAAAGATTTACTGGATGATTACATTGAAAAATATATTTTTAAATTTAAGTTAAGTACACTATTTAAAAAAAAATTATTTCTTCTGAAATAGTAAAGGTTGTCCATTTAACCTCTGGCAGAGGATGCTGAATTGGATTGGGACCTCATTGTTAAGCCCTGGCAGCTGCTGCCTAGGTTTAGTTTCCTAAGCAACCTGGAAACTTAATTATACCCAAACGACAAGGACAAGTATTTGGAGGAAGAAGATTAAGTGGAATCACTATCATCAAGCATCTAAGAACTGAGATTATCGAGGGAAAGAAAAGCAAAAATAAAAAAAAAATGCTATTTGGTGATCAGACAAATTAGCTGCAGAGCTTTTAAAACAATAATACTTTAGTATTTTAAATCTTTATTAAATAATCCTCAGGTTTTCAGTGAAAGATCAGACTGCAGTTGAAATAGCATTGCCTGGAATAGTGCTTGCTCCTAGGAGCCGCTAAAGGTTAGGCAGGTATTCCTTAAGGGAATATTTCATCTAGACTTTGAACTAGACCTTAAAAAATGGGTAGAATTTGGAGACACAGATGGTTTATGTATGCTAATGATTACAATTTGTCTATTTATTCGAATCCCTCATGCGTTACTATCACTGTTCACCGTAACCCTTCCCAGTATCTCCTGGGTCACTTTCCTCTTCCCCACCTCCCCCATTTACTCTGGCTCTGGGCAGGGTTAAGGAATTGTGAAGAGTGTGGTTTCTCCTATGATTACACATTGTTTTCAGTGCAGTCTCAAACTACTGCTCTTACTAGGTTGGGAGCCTTAAAATCAAAAGACCCACAGAGAACATATTTTGGAACAGGCTTCCAAGTAATGTACCGATCCTTTTACCAGCACTTATACAGACGGTAAAGTTCTGCTTCTACACGTCTTCTTGAATGCATTCAGCAGCCTGTTGTGGTATTGGAGATTTCTAGCTGGAAGTCTTCCTACTATTAAGCCAAAATCTGCCTTCCTATCTATTTTCCCCATTGGTCCTCGTTGTAGCATCTAGCCAAAGCTACACCCATTTCTACTTTATTGGGCTTTTTTATATATTTGAAATGGATGCTATATTCCTCTGTTTGTCCTCTCCCCCAGACTCATTATCTCTGTTTCTTCCAAACGATTTCCAATTTCTGAAGAATAAAAGATTGGGAAATCAGAGGAATATTTCTTCCGTTAGCAGAGATAAGTCTTTCCCTTTCATAAATTTTTAAATTCTCTTCTCAATTTGCTTTCCGGTATGAACTAAAACTGTTCACTCTCTTTTCTTTGACAAGACTCTAAGATGAAAAAATTCATTCATTGGTCTTATACCTAGCAGCAAATCCCATACTCTAAACTGTAATTCTAAACAATTCACTTCACTGCTCTGAATAAAAGTTGGTGAATCACCGTTCCGACTAGGCTACCTTGGAGAGCTCCCAGACACGTTTCCAATGGCCTGTGTCACAACCTGACCTTTTGTGTACTTTCCTGTGCAGATTTGAGTCCCTGGGACAGCAGAATTGTGCTACCCACACGCCTAATTTGCTCACTATAGAAAATAGAAGGGAATGATTATTCTAACATTTTCTTGTTTTTCTCTGTTTGACCAAAACCATTTGCTCACTGATCCCAAATAAGTCTTGCTAATTATCATATCGATCTTCTCAGTTCTCAAGTTTTCATTTCTGGATTTATTTTCTGCTTCTTTCTGTGTCAATTCACCTTTGCTTCCTCCATGGAGATTTTTAGCTTTAGGGTTTTTTATGCACACTGTTAGGCTCCTTCATTTGCTTCAGAAATGCCTTCCAACCCTTGTATATCCTTGGAGGTCTTGAATAGAAACATTAACATCTACTAACTGACAAAATTGCTCACGTGTGTCTTCCCATTTATCTGTCCAAGTAGATTGAATGTTCCTCAAAATTAATTACTACTGCTTTCACTTTTCTTCTTTCCAGCCCTAATCTTTTTTTTTTAATGTTTATTTTATTTTTGAGAGAGAGAGACAGAGTACCAGCGGGGGAGGGGCAGAGAGCGAGGGAGACAGAATCACAAGCAGGCTCTAGGCTCTGAGCTGTCAGCACAGAGCCTGCTGTGGGGCTTGAACTCAGGACCACGAGATCATAACCTGAGTCAAAGTTGCACATTCAACCGACTGAGCCACCCAGGTGCCCCTTTCCAGCCCTAATCTTGTCCAGAACTTCTTGGTGTCTATCACGCACTTGAAGAAAAGTACTAGAGGGGCTCCTGGGTGGCTGAGTCAGTTCAATGTCCAACTCTTGATTTCAGCTCAGGTCATGATCTCAGAGTCATGAGACTGAGCCCTGCATGGGGCTCCATGCTGAGTGCAGAGCCTGCTTAAGATTCTCTCTCTATTCCTCTGCCCCTCCCCCACTTTCACACACACAAATAAGTAGTTATCTCTCTCCCTCTCTCGAAATTAAAAGATAAAAAAAGAAAAGCGCTAGAATTTTTTAAAGTATTTAACTTTATTCTTAAATCAAATACATAGGAGATGTAAATAGTTCTATTTATAGTGACAAAAATATCTTTGAAGCAAAACGATGATAAATATGTAAAAATAAATACAGATGTAGAGAAAATGCTGTGTGTATAAATTTAGTATAAAACAGCACGTTTAGAACCAGAAAGCTAAAAAAATGGATTGAAGGTCAGAATCCTAGGCATTAAACCATTTATGCAGCTGAATTTCTATTCCAATTTTCAGAGATAAATATAAATATGCCTGCAGTTTGATGTTTAATAAATCATTAACACAAAGTCCTTCTGCTTGCGCTGAGATATACAATTCCTCTCTCTTCACAATGTTTAAAGCATTACGAAAACACAGCATCTCTTCCTGTAAGTGTGGAGAGTCACAAAAACCAGTCTCATGGTGTGTGGGTGGCTGCTAAATGAAACCCCTGAAAATCTTCCTGATTTGTGACCCCTCAGTTTTAGCGGAAGCAGTGGGCGAAGCTCGTTGGTCTCGCTTTCCTGTGCTAGTCAAGCTGCCAGCTGTGTCTGAGCTGTTCTCCTGTCTGGATGAGTACAAGGAGTCTCTACAGGGTCTGAATATTTATCGAGTTGTTCTTCTCAGAGTTTCCTTTGATGACTTTGACTTCAGGGTTTTTAGATCACTCCTTCCGAATGGAGCCCTGGCTTGTGAAATGGCTTGGAGGATCCCCCAGGCCACCGCTCTTCTCAAGGAGTCAGGTCTTGGCAATAGCCATCTCTCATTGGCTCCCAGGGGAGCAAGGGGGACTTAAGATGCTTTGTTCTCTTTCGAGACGGTCTAAGTCCAAAAATCTACGTTGTTTTTTTTTTTAATCGGTAAGAACCTGCTTGCTTAGTCATAAATCCAAACTATCTACAGAACAAATTAACCCCATGGTCTTATACCTGGTCTTTACAAAACCAGGCAATATAAAAAGGCTCTACAGTTGGAACCAAAAAATTCATGGGTATATGAAATGCAGATAACTCCAGAACGACTGCGGGATCTATCAAGTATGAGGAAGAAGTAACCATAGATGAGCAATCTCTTGGCCAATGGGAGAAAACTTTCTACAGCAATATTTATTCTTAAGGTCTTTCTCTTCTTGCAAAATATTGGAGTAACATATGAGGGCTACTTTGCATAGCAGATGGACAAAGAAATAAGCTAGCTGTTCCCAGACATTCACATTAGGGATATTTAGCAAGGACACTCTAGAGGAAAACAGAAAGAAGTCTGAAATGCCATTCATGATAGTGTTATAAATCAGAACTAAAATAAGCAGATTTGTAGACACGCAACTTATAAAGAATTTAGACGTTAGCTACTGAGCCGTGGTTGATAGCTGGCAGAGTAAACACAAGTCTGAGTTTGCAGAGCGTAAGATACAGATCAGGATATCCAAATGGTTTGACAAACAGCAGACAACCAGTGTGTGAAAGAAAAAGAAAAGAATTTAAAAGTTGGAAAGTTTGTAAAATAGCCATAGAACCACATTATAGGGGTGTAAATATATTAATTAAGTTTAGTTAAATACTCTTTTTTATTATACTGTCTGTATAATCAAAGGTATATAGCACATTGAAAAAACCTTCCATTCTCTTCAACTTTTTCTTTTTTAAAATTATCTTTTCATACAGAGTCCCAACAGAAGAACTTCACCTTTGAGAATTGCCATAGTTCTGCCTCTTGAAAAGAGCTCTTTGAAATAAATGGATAAAACTGTCAATTGCAGTCAAGATTTGCTGCTTAAGTGAGAAGACAGTACAATGGAGCGGGGGGAAAAAAACAAACAAACCTATTTGCACTTGAGTCTTCCCCAGTAGAATTTGGAAAATGGTGAGCACATCAGGAAGGCAACTGGACCACAGCCTCTGTATCTCAGAGTGGTTATCCCATGGTTCACTGTTGCCCCTCCTCCACCTCTCCCCCACCCATCCTGATGAAACTCCCAGTCTTCATCTCTTTTTCTCTGTGGACAGTGTGCTGAAAACAGCTCAGTTCAAAATCATGTTTTGGAAAATCGGAAACAGGCTCTAAAAGTATTGAGACGTGTGGTGTGGTCACATAAGTCCAAAATGCCCCATTCAGTTGACAGATAGAATGATGTTCCATTATATGACTATTACTGAGTGAGAGTAATGTTTTCTCGGTATTATTACCAGATTAGAGAGATTCTGATTAAACCCAAGTTAGTCGAGGTTGAAATGTCACAATTTAAGATTGGAAGGTATTCCATTAGACCTTGTCTGGCCCACGTCCACATTAGTTATTTTAGGAGAAAAAAATCTATTCAAATGGATCCAGATTCCATATCTTCAGCTTACCAATTATTTTGCTATACCACATTTGCCTCACAAGTGTAAAGGAGCTACAGGGTGGCTGACAATATCTGTCTATCTGTCTGTCTCTCTCTCTGTCTTTCAATTTCTCTCTTTTTCTTTTTCATTGAATATGGAATGTAGTGGTTAAAGAATGTGTTCTGGGTTCCAATGGACTCGCAGATTGAATACTGTCCATCCTGTATTAACCTCGGTAATGTTAATACATTTCTTTAAACTACAGCTTCCTATCAAGTAGGAATTTATAAAGTAGGGATAATACCCAAATTATAGGATTGTGGTGATATTTCATGTAATGAGATATTTTATGTAATGATTTCAGCACAGTGTCACTTGTAAGTGCTCAAAGAATGTTAAACATTATTGTAATTGCTTTAAGTAGTTCACACTTAAAAATATGAAAAGGCTAGGAAAGATAAGAAGAATTTTAAAATAGTCAATAATCACTCAATTTAAAGATAACCACTGTTAATACACACACACAAAGAGAGAATGCCACATGTACTTATAAGTTCAAACATATTTATATATTTATTTTTAGCATATTATATTACTATTTATGTCACCGAATTCACAAAATAGAATGAAATGGACTTGTTACTCACAAAGTGTTTTGCAAGTCCTTCCAAATTTGATAGTTTCTGGGTACTACCTTCATGCTGAAAATCTAAAAATGAATCCAGGAGCCTCAAGCTTGGTGGATTTTGCTATCAACTTCAGGCTGACAGTAATGCAGGAAATTATAAACTGGGCAATGATCATTTACCTTTAAATTGTACTTTTCGTAAAGATTTTCAAGACTTCTATAATTACAATGCCTCATTAACCTTTCAAAGAGATCCGTGGTATAGTGTATAACATGGTGAATCTACTGTAATGAAGAATCAGCCTAATCTAGGAAGAACCACTAACATTAAATGTCTCTGTCTAGAAAACCACACTGCACAAGGCAGCGAGGAGTGCTAAGAGGTTGCGTGGTTTGGTGGTTCTTGGACTCTTTCCTGACCACCTCCAGTGGGTTCGGTTCCTTAAGATAGTGACTTTGTCTTATTAATCTCTACTCATGTATTCATTCATTCATTTGTTGTCCATTTGCCTTATTTAATGTTTAATGAGATCCTATGACAAGTCCAATGATATGCTGAAGGGTCTGGAGCTACTGAAATTAATAAGGTCACATCATTATTTCAAGGGTTAGAATTTAACCAGGGTCAACAAGAGAAAGTTTTAGTGCACTGCGTTTAGCATGACAACAGAGGGAAGGGCACACACAGGACACTATAGAAACAGAGATCCACACTCAGGCTGGAAGTAGTCAAAGAAGTGTTCTTGAAGAATATGACATCAAAGTTAATTGAATATTACAGAATGTCTAGGAAGGGTGCCCTTACTAGCGATCTGTGTGACGTTGAATACTTTTGCTTAATATTGAAGCTCTCTTAGTCTCAACCTCCATATAAGTTCGTTGTTGGAGTTACTATGGATTAGGTGCCAAAATTACTGAGCATAGTGTTTCACAATAGTAAATATTCAGTAAAGTTTGTTCTTTTTTTTTTTTTTTTTTTACCATTGACTCGTGTTGCTTCCTCACTTCATTTCGTGCCCAAGAATACTATTTGTTCTCTACCTAATTGATAAGTGATGTTCCTTTCTGAAAAAATCTTATAACTTTGGGACTGGATCTTACCTTTTGATAGCATGCAAATTTAATTCTCCCTGAAAAGGATTGTTTTCATTCAGAGACAGCAAAGCATTTGTAAATGTCGTGGAATATTGATAGGGAAGTAGACAATAAGACTAGCATGTCACCCAATCGAGATGTTCCATGGTGGTTATATGGTCATCTTTCACTTCCTTTCGCCATAACGTGCCCCTGATTTGAAAGACAATTGCATTCAAAGTTATCTTTTTAAAAGACATTTTTCTCTTAAAAATCCCTTAAATCAGTCACTTTGATGTTTTGAGAATGACGTGTCTACTATAATAGAAATAATATTTTAACAGATAAAAAAGGGAGTTGAGAAAGCTGTTGGGATAAGAACCACATGCTATGTGGTATTCAAAAATATAAGAAAATTATAATGAAAAGAGTGTAGGAAAATAATTGACTGATACCCGGTTTGATCTCCCATGTTTGCAAATGGCTGCTCCAAGTTCTGTTCCAAAATGGTGTTAGGGCTTTCGCTGCTGTCATCACTTGCCATCAGCATTGCCTTTAACTGACATAATCACTGATTGTTACAATTAGTGCCCATTAGTATAGAGTAAAATTAGAGTCTCAGTCATATAGAATTGCCCATTATGTCCATAGAATACACAAAGTTCATCACTTATGATTAACATTACCAGAATGAATTCAAAAGAAATTATGAAAGACCTGTCACTGTAATGCCGCCAGATGTGAATATCAGAGATGATGTACCAACTGTCAATGCCCAATGTTCTGCTAGGGAACATCCAGATTTTAGATAGGAAAGTACGGGGAATTACAGACACAATGTGTTTAGTGACTAGGAACTTTGAGGGGACCGATAGACATGATATGTTGTTGGATAACACAAAAATGTATGAAATGCATTTGATCATAAGCCAAAAGAGTTGCCAAAGTCCTGGCAGAAAAGGTCAATGTGAACATCACTTTTAAACCTTGACTTTATGGTTAAAATAGGTATTGGAAGGTTGTAATTTTCTTGTGATAGTGATTATTAACCCTCCACTCTAGATGAACATGTTTTAACAGAGGACTACGGAGTTAAGAAGAAAACGTGTGATGCCTAGAGCTCCATGATCCATTTCGGATCAGGTGGTGACCTTAAGTCTGGAATCTGCAAGGATGCTAATCCCAAAAAACAGAAGGAGCCTGAGTCCTCAATAACTGTGCAGTTACCACGCCAGTGCTGTAGTGACTATCAAATGCAAATCATATGGTCAAATATTGGAAGTATTAAGAGAAAAAAAATTCCACTTTGTAGACATCAATAGCCATGGAAAATCATTTATATTTTGACTAGGTGGCACCAATCCAATACAAATTTCACACATTTAAATAAAATTTTTTCTAGAAAATCATAAGACTCTCTGTGTATATAGTAAATAAGATTTCCATCCCATCCCTAGAAATACCAACTTTTAACTGAAATATGTGTATCTTTTCTAGCATTTTCTATGCATATAAAAGCATTTGTACGCTCTAATACATAACATTCACTTTATATGACAAATACAAATATATATAATATAAAATATAAATATAAATATAAAATGTTGCAACTTGATGTTGCCACTTTTACATTATATTTTCTATAATTATTATACATTTTTATATGTAATGCCTACATAGTACATTTATTCTATGAACAAATATTATGTATTTAAACTATCTACTATTATCAGTATTTAAATCTATTTTGTCACTATACCAAACAATAGAGAATTAAACATTCTTGTGTATTTGTCTATTTGTAGATATTTAGGATAAATTTCTAGAAACAGAATTGCTGAGTTCATATACATATGCCTTTGCAAATGTGGAGAGAGTTTTATATGTAATCCTAAATCTACATCTTATCTAACTATCCAGATCCTTCCAAAATGTTTGCTTCAATTTACATTCTCATTACTATGGAACAGAGCATTAACAAACTTTTAAGTTCTTATAAAAATAAATTAAAATGGCATTTTATTTTAATTTATTTTTAAGTCATGAAGATAGTTCATCATCTCTGTTAACGGTTATTAGCAATTTACATTGCTTTATCTGTGTCCTTCAATTTTTACAAAAAATATCTCCTATTGAATTGATGATACTTTTCGTCTTTTGTTTAACACTTTTACTGACATATATTTCACATGCCATAAAATTCTCCTATTTAAGACATGCAGTTCAATGGTTTTTAGTAAATTCACATAGCTATGTTAACATCACCACAATTTAATGTTAGAAAATTTTTGCACCCCCAAAAGAACCACAAACACATTAGCAGCCATTTCTTGTTCCCTCTTCCCCCACCCCTACCCCAGTAACAGGAAAACATAAATTTACTTTCTGTATCTATGGATTGCATGTTCCGGACATGTCACATAAATGGAATCACACCATAGTAAGTCTATATGCCTTTTTTTTTTCACTTAGCATGATATGTTTTAGATTAACACATTAGCTTCCACACAGTGAAGGATACAATTAGCAAAACTAAAAGGCAACTGAAGGAATGGAGAAGATATTTGTAAATGACATATCTGATCAAGGGTTAGTATCCAAAATCTATAAAGAACTTAGCAAACTCAACATTCTCCTTCAAAAAAAAAAATAATCTAGTGAAGAAATGGGCAGAAGATATGAATAGACACTTTTCCAAAGAAGACATCCAGATGGCTAACAGACACATGAAAAGATGCTCAACATCACTCTCATCAGAGAAATACAAATCAAAACCACAATGAGATAACACCTCACTTCTGTCAGAATGGCTAAAATTAATGACTCAAGAAACGACAGATGTTGGTGAGGATGTAGAGAAAAGGGAACACTTTTACACTGTTGGTGAGAACGCAAACTGGTGCAGCCAGTTTGGAAAACAGTATGGAGGCCCTCAAAAAAATAAAAATAAAACTACCCTACAACCAAGCAATTGTACTACTAGGTATTGATCTAAAAGACACAAAAAAGCTGATTTGAAGAGATATAGCAGCACTACCAACAATAACCAAATTATGGAAAGAGCCCAAATGTCCAATGACTGATGAATGGATAGAGAAGATGTAGTGTGTGTACATATATATACACACAATGGAATATTACTCAACAATCAAAAAGAATGAAATCTTGCCATTTGCAACAACACAGATGGGATTAGAGTGTATTATGCTAAGCAAAATAAGTTAGTCAGAAAAAGACAAATATCACATGATTTCACTCATATGTGGAATTTAAGATCCAAAACAGATGAACATAGGGGAAGGCAAGGAAAGTAAAATAAGATAAAAACAGAAAGGAAGGCAAAGAATAAGAGACTCTTAAATACAGAGAACAAACTGAGGGTTGCCGGAGGGGAGGTGGTTGCGGGGATGGACACTAAGGAGGGAACCTGTTGGGATGAGCACGGGGTGTTGTAGATAAGTGATGAATCATTGGGTTCTATTCCTGAAACCAATACTACACTGTATGTTAACTAACTTGAATTTAAATAAATTAATTTTAAAAATAATACATTAACATGAATCAATATTTCATTCTTTTTTTACTGCTGACTAAAATTCCATTACACAGATATACTATTTTGGTTATTTATTCATCATGGTTCATGATTTATCACCCATGATTTTTCATGGTAGACATTCACCATAGTTATCTACTGGTGGACATTTAGATGGTTGTACTCTCTGGCTGTTATGAATAATGTTGCTACAAACAGTTGTGTGCAAGTTCTTATATGGACATATGGTTTCCTTTTTCGTAACTATCCCTACTAAGAATTACCCAGTCACATGGTTACTCTATGTTTAACATTACGACAAACTAACAAACTGTTTTTCCAAAGTGACTGCAACAGCTTTCATTGCCACCAGCAATGTATGAAGGTTCTAATTTTTTCACATTTGTATCAAGACTAGTTCTTCTCTATTGTTTTAATTTTAACTATTGTAGAGGATATAGCTGGTTTTTATTTACCTTTCCCTAAAGACTAATGAAGATGAACATCTATTCATGTGTTTATTGGTCATTTCTATATCTTCATTAAATAAATGTCTGTTCAAATCCTTCATCATTTTTAATAGAATTATTCGTCTTTTTAATATTGAGTTGTAAGTGTTCAAATATATGGACCAATGTCTTCATCAGATACATGATTTGCAAATATATGCTCCCATTCTGTGGGTTGTCTTTTCACACTCTTGATGGGATCTTTTAGCACACAAAAGTTTTTGATTTTATGGAAGGTCAATTTTTACCAATTTGTCTTTTTGTCATTAGTGCTTTTGGTATCATGTCTGAAAAACTATGGACTAACCAAAGATCATTCCTATGTTTTCTTCAAGGAATTTTATAGTTTTCTTACATTTAGATTTATGATCCATTTGAGTTAATTATTGTTTATGGTGGGAGGTAAGAAATAAAATCCCTTCTCTAACATATGGATTTCCAGTTGTCTCAAACCATTTGTTGGGAAGACTGTATTTCCCTATCAAATTGTTTTCTTGACAAACTTGCTAAAAGTTGATGTGACATTAGCTGTAAGGATTTATTTCTACATTCAATTCCATGCCATTTAAGTATGTCTTTCCTTATGATAGTACTACACTGTATTAATTACTATAGCTTTGTAGTATGCTGAAAAATTGAGAAATATGAAACTTTATTCTTTTTCTTTATTTCTTCTTCCCGATTGTTTGGGCTATACTGGGTCCTTTGCATTTCCATATAAATTTTAGCATTCATTGGTCAATATCTACAAAAAACATCTATGATTTTTAGAAGGATTTCACTGAATCTATGAATCCATTTTGGGAGTACTGCCATCTAAACAACATCTCATAAACATGGATAATCTCCCCATTGATTTAGATATCTTTCCTAATTTGTTTCAAAATGTTTTGTAGTTTTCAATGTACAAGTTTTCACTACTTTGGTTAAATTTATTACTAAAGTATTTTATTGTTTGGGATGTTATTGTAAAGGGAATTCTTTTCTGCACTTTACTTTTGGATTGTTTATTGCTTATTTGTACAAATATAATAGATTTTTTTTTGTACATTGCTTTTGTAGTCTAGTACATTGATAAACTGATTTTTTCATTCTAATAGAGTTTTTGTGAGATGCTCAATCCTCATGCTTTTCTCTATAAAAGAGCATGTCATCTGTGAATAATGCTTACTTCTTCCTTTCCAATACAGACATCGTTCATTTATTCATCCATCCATTCATTCGGTTATTTAGCCTATACCCTAGAAACTCCAGTACAATGTTGAGTAGAAGTTTCAAAACAAACATCCTTGTTGGTCTTTGATTTTAGGGAAAAAGCATTCAATTATTCTCCATTAGCTGTGGAGTTTTTATAGATGCTCCTTATCAGGTACTTTCTAATCCTATTTTGTTTTTGTTTTTGTTTTTAATTGTGAAACTATGCTGAGTTTTGTCAACAGCTTTGTCCACATCTATTGAGATGATCCTGTAGAGTTTGACGTTTGTACTATTAACAGGATATTACATTGATTTTTGGATGTTAAACCAACCTTGCATCTCTGGGATATATCTCACTTTTTATGTGCTACCATATTCAGTTTACCAATAATGTATTAAAGTTTGTGAGAATGTGTATTCACAAGGGGTAATGATATAGAGTTTTATAGTGATGTCTTTGTCTGGCTTTGTTATCTGGATAATCCTGGTCACATACAATGAACTGAGAACTGTCCCATCCTCTTCTATTGTTTGGACAACTTCGTGAAGGGTTGACATAATTTTTCTTTAAATATTTGGTAAGCAGAATTCATCATTAGAGTCATCCTGGCCTGTGCTTTTCTTGCAAGTTTTTAAATTATTATTCGTTCTCTTTCCTTGTCATAGATCTAATTAGGTTATCAGTTTTTTCTTGGGTCAGTTTTGGTAGTCTGTCTAAAAATCGGCCATTAGCTCTAAGTTATTTAATTGACTGGCCCACAGTTGTTCATAGTCTTCTCTTGTTATCCTTGTTTACTTCTGCGAGGTCAGCAGTGATGTACCCACTGCCACTTCTGAATTTGGTAACTTGTGTCTTCTCCTTATTCTTGATCAGTCAACTTAAAGGTGTGCCAACTTTGTTGATCTTTTAAAAGAAAAACACAACTTTATTGCTTCTCTCTTTTGTTTTTCTAGTCTCTTCTTCATTAATCTCATCTGTTTTCGCTCTGGCATCTAGTATTTTCAACCATCTTACCTTTTATTTCATTGTTTTGACTTTGCTCTTCTTTTTCTAGTTTTATAAGGTGGGAGTTTAGATTATTGATTTGAGATCTTTCTTGTTTTTAAAGTTTATACACTTATTTTTACTAATCTCTACATCCACCATGGGGTTGGAACTCATGACTCCTAGACCAAAAATCATATGCTCTTCCGACTGAGCCAGCCAGGCTCTCACTGGTTTTTCTTGTTTTTAATACAAGCATTTCTGGCAATATTTTTCCTTAGTACGCTGCTTCTGCTATGTATCCCGTAAGTTGTGATACGTTGTTGTTCTTTCGTCTTAGTGTATTTTCAGTTTCCTTTATGATTTCTTTTTTGAAACATTGGCTAGTTAAAAGTGTGTTGGTTAATTTTGCCATATTTATGAATTTTCAAATTTTCTCCAGCTGTTGATTTGTAATTAAATCCGTTGTGTTTAAAGTAACATACTTTGTATGATTTTAAACTTCATGAACTTACTGAGGCTTGTTTAATGGCCTACCACATTGTCTATTCTGGAGAACGCCCCATGGCTCTTGAGAGAAACGTGTATTCTGCTGTTATTAGCTGGCGTGCTCTATGATATGGGTTAGACCTACTTGTATTTTAATGTTTTTCACTAAATACTATTACCTGTACTGTTTTATTTTTATTACATTTAGTGTATCATTTTTAGTATTTTTACTAAACATTAGTCATCTGTTTCCTTATTCTTCTATTATTTAACATGACACTAATGTATCCAAGTTCAACTGTGAAATTGTCTATTTCTCCCTTTAATTTGGTCAGTTTTTGCATCATGTATTTTGGACTCTGTTGTTAGGTGTGTGTATGTTTATAATCATTCTATCTCCCTGATGAATTCACCTTCATTTCAATATAAAACATTCTGCATTGTCTCTAGGAACAATTTTTGCTTTAAAATCCATTTTATCTGATATTAGTACAACTACGCTTTGTACATTCTTTTACCTTTTTTTTAATTTTGAAGTATATCTCCTGTAGCTATATCTATATATAGCTAAAGTATAATATTTTAAACCTTTGTTTTGCCAATCTCTGCCTTTTGATTTTTTATTCATTTATGTGTACTATAATTCCCCATAAAGTAGGATTTATATCTACCATTTTGTCATTTTTTTCAACATGTTTTTTTATCTTTTTTGTTCCTCAATTTGTGTCTCTTTTTGTGCTGAATAGATATATGTTTGTGTACCTATGGCGGTTAGACCCGTGACCCCCAAATGTTCATATCTGCCTGCAACCTCAGCATGTGACCTTATTTGGATATAGGATCTTTGCAGGTATAATTAAGGTAGGATTCAAGGTAAGATCGTATTGGATTAGTCAATTAGTAGAAGATTATGTGAAGATGGAGGTAGAAATCGAAGGTATGCTACTACATGCCAGACACACAAGGAGCCACCAGGATGTGGAAGGCGAGAAATGATTTACCTCTAGAGCCCCCAGAAGTAGTTGACTCTGCCAATGTCTTGATTTTGGACTTCTGGAATCCTCAACTGTGAGAAAATAAATCTCTATTCTCTTAAGCTACTCAGTTTATGAATGTTCTGGAAGCCCTAGGAAATGAATAGAGTACCCTTTTTATCACCTTATTGCTGCTTTTACTATATTTTTGAGTTATAGATCTGGCCAGGATCTTGTTTGTCCCAAATGAATTCACCTGAGAGGTCACCAGCAGTTTGCAATTATTTAAATTAAATCTTGGAAGCAGGCATCTCCCCTCTCTTTCACTGTGCTCTGGAGACAAGGCTTCTAAACGAGTTCTAAGAACCATTAGATCTTTCCATTGTCTACAATGCCCGGTCTTTTGCTGCCATGCTGCTAAGATAAGGAGAAAGGAAGGATATAAATAGTGCCAAGATAAAACATCATACGCTCTGATGTATTACTGAGATTTAATAATGTCTCTCAGATATGCAATTTTCAGTTTATTCTATGGCTTTGGTTGATAGGCAGAGTTCTGAAAGGGTTACTTTTGTCTTTGTTCATATTTTCATTGTTTTACCAGGAGCACAAGTTCATTTAAGATCTCACTCTGCCATTCTACTTATTGGTTTTTAACTATTCTTTTCATATGAAGGAAATCTGCCCTTTGTCATTCATATATTAAAAATATTTTTTCCAAATGCATCGTCGTCTTTTGATTTTCTTTATAATAACTTTTTGACCACTAAGATTTTTCTCTTTGTCTTATAGTCAAAGATAACAATACTTTTAAACATTTCAGTGCTACTTTTATTATTTCATTTTTACATATAAATCCATGATTCGTGTAATTCTTTCAAATGGCTAGTCGGTTATCTCACTTAAAAAAATGAGTATCCATTTTTCCTCATTTATTTATTTGAAACATTCACATATGAACTTATATATTTTTAAATGTCTATTTTGAAAGAGAGAGAGAGAGCAGGAGAGGAGAGAGAGAGAGAGAGAGAGAGAGAGAGAGAGAGAGAGAGAATCCCAATCAGACTCCCCACGGTTAGCGTGGAGCCCCAAAGTGGGGCTCGATCTCACGAACCATTAGATCATGACCTAAACCATAATCAAGAATCTGATGCTCACTCAACTGACAGAGCCACCCAGGCATCCCTGAACTTATATTTATTTTTGTCCCAATGCTCTGCCTTTTTCTGCACTAGAGGCATATGGTTTTTTAACTATTGTATCTGACAATGATTTTCAATGCCTGGTAGAGATAATCCTTCCTTTATAATCTTTATTTTCATGTTTTTAAAAGCTCTCCTAGCATGTCCTATTCTTTCAGGGAGCACTAGAATAATTTTGACAAGTTAAAAAAAATGCCTGTTCAGTTTTTGATTAGGATCTTATTGAATTTATACATAAACTGGGGGAAAATCAACATTATTCAACAGTGAGTGTTCCTACCCCCCAAAAAGATATTGCTTTCCAATATCTTTGCTTCGTACACTTTTTAATGCTCCTCAGTAGTTTTAACTTTTCTTCTTTTAAGTCCTTCACATCCCTTAGTTTGTTTAGCTGTGTTTTTCTCTTTTTGTGAATGGAATCCTCCATTTCATTATCTTTCTACATTGTTATTTTTTGTAACCATATATTCTCCATATTCTTTAACCTTCATGGGTTTCCCATTCCTTGAAAGTTTAAGTGCAATTTCTCGAGCATCCACGCCATCTAATAGTGGTATGTCAGCTGCTTTTTCCCATTCGCGTATGTATAATTTGAGATGAGAATTTTTTCCATATTAGCTCCTGAGATGGGTCTACTATGCATCTCAGTCTTCCCTCCATCCCATGTAGACTCAGCTCATTTTTATGCTTCTCATGCTTGAAATTCCGAGACTGTAACCCTTTCTGCTTCTTTCTTTATAACAACACTAAATCAATGCTGCTAATTATACAGATTTTATTGAAGAATTGTGGCGAACTGTAGGCAATTAGAGTTCAGGCATAAAATAATTCCAATTTGAATTTCAGATAGACTTCCTATAAATTCTGTGGATCAGAATATCTGAGTTTAAAAACTGGTCCCATCACTTATTTTCTGTGGAGTGTTAAATAATCATGGTGATAACGAACATTCTTTTTTTGTTACTGTTTTCAGTGAGATTGCTTCTGCGGTGTTTCCATTAAACATGGTATTAGATTTTGGTCTGATATATAATCAAGGTTTTTTGTTGGGGGAAGGGCTTTTCATTTTTTCCGATGGCCTGGTTCTGCTTGCTATTGAAGGAATTCAGTTTTGGTGTTTGAATATTATTCTGTAACTTCCCCTCAAATTGTGTTGCTCTTGAAATTTTCAACGATTTGTGTTTTTTGTGTGTGTTTTTTTTTAATTTTTTAACGTTTATTTTTATTTTTTAAGAGACATAGAGACAGCGTAAGCAGGGGAAAGACAGAGAAAGAGGGAGACACAGAATCTGAAGCAGGCTCTAGGCTCTGGTGAGCCATCAGCACAGAGCCCAACGTGGGGCTCGAACTTACAGACTGTGAGGTCATGACCTGAGCTGAAGTCAGCCGCTTAACCAACTGAGCCGCCTCTCAACAATTTGTTTTAATTTAACTCATCTCCCTTTGAGCTATGCTTTCTTCCAGGGAAGTGTTATTTTATTAAATCTTTGAGTATTTTGCTTTTCCATTTGTTTGATTCTTTTCTTCAGGTATGTAGATTATGCAAATATCTGATCTCCATTTTCTCTCTTCTAATAGTCATCTCGTGAGTAAGCAGGGTAGGGGGAAAGACAGAGAGAGAGAATCCCAAGCAGGTTCTGAGCTGTCAGCACAGAGCCCGACACAGGGCTCAAACTCATGAATCGTGAGATCATGACATGAGCCAAAATCAAGAGTCGGACACTTAACCGACTGAGCCACCCAGGCGCCCCTAACACCAACTCTGTGTTCGTCAATATCTATTTTAATTATGAATACTCTAATCCTGAATATTTGACTTTTTAGCAACATGAGTTTGGGCTGCAGTGGTCCACTTATATGTGGATTTTTTTTCTAAACATAACACAGTACCGCAAATATATTTTCTTCTCCTTATGGATTTCTCACTAAGATTTTCTTTTCTAGCTAACTTAATTGTAAAAATATAGTATCTAATACTCATACCATACAAAATATGTGTTAACCGACTGTTTATATTAATTGTAAGGCTATTGGTAATTAAGTTCAGGGGAGCCAAAAGACAAATTGTTGACTGTGCAGGGGTTGGCCCCCTAACCCCCGCATTGTTCAAAGGTCAACTGTATCTATTTCTTGAGCTCAGCCATGTCACCTTTTAACAACTTCTATTGTTAACCTGTTTTTTCTTAGGTGCTTACTTTTCTTTTCTGAACGACACAACATTCTCTATAATTCATGGGTGTAAAAGAAACTCATATTTTCTCACGTGATTCGTCTTACGAAACGTGACTTCAACTCATTTATTATGTTTTTCCTTGTTTAAAATATTTGCCTTATACAGGAAAAATACTGGATACTTTTTCTTCCTGCATATTAATTGTCTTTAAAAGGGAGGATTCTTTCTAAGCTCACTGGTAGAAACGAGTTGAGGCAATGAGTTGAGGAAGTCAGCATCTCCTCGATTCAAGGATGTTGCCTTCAAATACTCTTTCATCAGACCTACTGAATTCTCCAATCTGGGCGAACAATTCTCCCAAATATGGCAAGTTTGCTTAGATTACCTTTATAAGAAGACTGCACGACAGAATGTGGAAATTTTTATTTGTTTATTAGTTTTTATTAATCTCTGCTTAGTTGACTCTTGCTGGCAGCTTCTGGGTTGTTTACTGCACAGTTCTCCCTAAAAGTTTCACCCATTATGTTTTTCACAGGCAGAGTGGGGTGTAGGAAGTTGGAAAATACGGACAAGTCCTTCTATTAATATCCTTCCGCCCTACATTTCTCTGAGTAGAACTGAGTTGCTCTATGAATACCTTCCATGCCTCTGGGACCCACCTTCCTTACCCACACATACACCTGTTTCTCCTCACTCCAAGTAAACCATCATTACTTGGGTCATTTGTGACTCTAACTTCTTACAGAAAACTACACACTCTGAGATAGGTAGTAGTAAGCGCGAGTTTTCGAGACGCCTTAATTTTATAATCTTCACTCTACTTGACAGACATTCTTGCTTTCTTGAAAGTGGGATTTTTCTCCTAAAAAAAGTCTTTGCTTTTGTGGAGCAAAAGCATCTCAGAGGTTGGTGTGGAATACACATTTTACTCCACTATCTTTTACCAGCAATCTTAAAAACAGAACATTTTAATATAATATTACGCAGGAAAAAAATCATTCTTCCATTACCTAGATTGTCAAGCAAAAATTGAGATATATATTGGAATGTATTTTAAATGAGAAATCTTTAGAGTTTTCCATTTCATTGGAGAAAAGGAATTTCTCCAAGGAGAATCCTTCACGGACAGGATTTTCCCCCGCCCCCTGCAATTGAAAACATAATGTTTGAGACCTGGAATATACCTCATCTTGTACAATGGCTTTGATGAGAAGTCGGTGGTAGTTATAATATGCATGCATGACGCAGCTTGCCTTTGACCCTCTGGGTTTCAGCCTCATCAAAAGCAAACCCCAATCTTTTCTGAGAATAGATCTGCTTTATAATTTGATTCATCTGCCATCGTGTGAGTTTAATATTCCAGGCTTGGTTTGTGCGAGGTCTTCATTTCTTGACTTCTGTGAGGTTTGGCCACCACTAACTCTCACTAGCCTATCCCGGGGGAGTCAGGCCTTATTTCCCCATGACCTTCCGTTCTTTCATCAGTTAGTCCTCTTCAGTCAGTATTCATCCACGACATCGGTGCAGATGGGTCACCAGTCCAAATCTTTTAGCCATTTGACCCAAGCCGGGGAGTTGTCATATCAGAGAAAGCCGCCACCGCCTCTTGCCACTGCTCTGGTCAGAAGTTGATAGTTCAGGCTCCTCTTCGCAAAGGATCATCAGCATCAAGTTGTTGTTTCCAGGGTCATAAATTTGCAATGTGATGAGACATAACCAGATGTTGCCAAACGTGAACTGACTCTCAAAGCAGCCCATTTCCTGCTCAGTCCTGCTTCCCAACCCATAGAAGCTGGTGGTCCATGGAGCTCTTCATTCTAAGCTGAGAGCCTAGCCGGTCCAGATTGAAGTCAATTGTTTTTCAAGAGCAGTTATATTTTTCAAGCTGCACGATCGAGCGGCCATTATCATTTCTTCACAGATATTTTCTGTTAGTTGATGCTGCAGTGCGGGGTTTATTGCCATTCTTTGGACGCACTTCTGTTTTTCCTTTTAGTTGTTGTGAGGGAGGGTTAGCTGTCATTGTGCTGTGTTATGTCGTGATATTGTCCCCTGTATATAGTAATGAGAGGGAATGTCATGAATTCAACAGTCCATACTCTCGCCACTAGAACTATGGTCTGATTTTATACTTGATTCCAATTCTGTCAGATGTGTTCGGATTTGTTTAATGCCTAGGATTTAGTCAATTGTAATAAACGCTCCAGAGTGTAGTCCCATATACAGCAAGTTTTGAGGTCCTTTGGGCTTTTGAACATTCTCTTCCCTTAAGTGGAAGTGATAGAAGACAGGAAGTGAAGCAAATGACCCAAGATTACACAATCTGTTATTCAAATCCAAGGCTCCCGCCTCCTGTTTTGGCACACTGCTGCACTTCTTCAGGAAATCAAGAGTTTATTATCTGGACGTAATATGAATACATCATCATAATCTGAGCCCTTTAGATTTGAAGCCAGGCTAAATTTAAAGCAAAAGTCAATGGACATAAAAACAGGGTTTAAGTATCAGATACCATAATCCTTCACAATAGGCCATCCCTTTACAGAATCCTGGTTTTCTCTTTTATAAAACTTGGGCAATAGTAAGAGTACGTCATGTTCTCATGAGACGGTAGGTAAGGAATACTGACTAAGCATCCTCATGAGAAAGTTCTCCAATGTAATCTATGCAATCATGATTTTATGTCTGAAGGTTTTTCTTTCCTGTTTGCTCTTGATCATGATTGTTTTGTTAGCTGATATTATGGAGAAGATGACTAATTTTCTAAAACCGGTAAAGCCGGAGAAACTACGAAACGCAGCTAACCTGAGACTCAAGGATATTTTAGTGCATCAAAAATTCTATAAGCCCCTTCAGGTTTTCAGGGAAAAAGATACCACCAAATGTTTACATATGCTGTCTATGTTGTTTTTGTTGTTTTATTTAATATTGTTTGTGTTATTCTTAATGTATGTGGCTTTAATTACTTCAAGTGCATATTCTTCAGCTAAAGCATTGGTTTTTTTGAATTTCCTTTTTTTTAGTTTGAAATCTAAAAATACTCTGTATTCTGTAATTTTGATTCTTAATATATGAAGAAATTGAAGTCAAATCAGGAATTATTCTTAACAGAAGATAAGCATAAAGTAAAAAACAATACTTGTTTGTTTCTATTACCACAAGCAACCTTCAAAATCATTTAGGAAACTGGCTTTCAGTGCGTGAGATTAAACTAATTTGAAAGAATTTGAGAGTCTGTGCCTATATCTAGTGATTTTGATTGAATTAATTGAGGATTGGAAGTCAGTATTGTTTTTGAAAGGACACGGGTGATTGTCATGTGTGGCCAGGGATGAGATCGGTTAACATAGTGCCGCCTTTTCTTGATGAAACAAGTTAAGGAAACTCAAGTTCCTTGAGGTTCTAAGTGTATTTCCCAAAGCACTTAGTGACAAAGCTGGCTCTAGAACTTAGCACTCTTGTCACTTATTGTAGATTTCTCTCGCTTCGCCACAGAACACAGAACCTGCGACATTTTCCAACGATCTCCCAGTGCCTTGTACATTATCGGCCACCTCAGAAGTATTGAGTAAAACATCTGCTAAGTGTTGAATGGATATATTACTGAATGAGAGTCAGAGAGCTCCCTCTGTGACAGATATTCCACAAGTTCACTGAAACAAGAACAATACTTGTGACTGCACGTTCAGGCAAGAAAAGAGTCCCCTATCTTAGTGGAAGCCCAACATCCTCTCCTATAGCACGTTGTCACAGTCTGAGGTCACGGAGGAATTTTCAGTTCACGGAGGACATAGGAAGACAGAACTGTAGAGGGAAGGGAGGTCAGCGCCATATTGAGGGTGGAGCTCAGAGGAGAGGAACGAGTCTTGAGAACACTGTGGATCCCAGACTGTGGTAACAGTCTCCCCAACCTATCATATAAATGCAGGAAAATTTCTCAATCTGAACATCAAGAATTCAAAAAGGAAGGTGCTCAGAGCTCTCAGGGACCAAGGCCTGTCTATTGTGACTGCTAATCCAAGTGAGTTTGGGTTAAAAGGGGTTAACAGCCCTCTGCTGTAACACATGATTGGTCTTTATGAGGTTGAAGCTCTTGTCTGTTTGAGGCCTACAGATGATGCTAAAGAGCCAATAATGACAGCAATTCAAAGCAATCTAATTATGCAAACGGGAGGCTAAACAATTTCATCATCCTTAAATTAGATTGTCCTAATGAGATAAAGACACCAATTAATCCTGAATTAATTTCAATAGCCTATTTCAGGCAAACACTTTAATATGCAAATGTAAATGAGAAACAAAGCCTACTGTAGAATGCCAGAGTTCAGAACCTCTCTCTTCGCAGCTGCGGCGGGTGTAAATAGTGCCTAATGAGTTTGCAGGGAAAGATACAACCAGTTGAAAATTTTAGACTTCATAAAACACAGCGGGCGCCTCAGGTACACTGGATGTGGGCTGGAGCCAGCCATGAGAGGAGGGGGGAGTTTTGCAGGGGAATGCACCATTGGAAGCGAGCACCGCTGACTCACAAACACCTTTCTCTAAGCAAAACCTGGGCACTCCTTCCAGCTCGGCCCTCACCGTGTGTGTGTGTGTGTGTGTGTGTGTGTGTGTACAGTGTGTCACTGCATGTGTCAGTGCGTGTGTGTGCATGTATGAGAGTGCCTTGTGTACATGCATGGACACACATGAGTGTGTGCCTGTGTGTGTGAGTGTGTGATTGTGTGTGTGAAGGGGAGGCAGGGAGTGGACATGGTGAAGTAAGAGCAATGTGGAGGCCCTCTAATGAGTTGGTATTTGGAGAGCCAAGTTGTCATAACACACACCTGGACAGAAGTCTCCTCTGGACATAAAGTTGATTCTAATTAGTGACCACTTAATCATTTTAAATTAGCCATTCCCAACTCATTTAATATTTCTAAATAATGAATTTCCTAAATAAGACATGGGAACAGATTCAGAATCTTAGGTGCCTACGCTAAATCCAAAGATCTGTGATTTTAATGATATTTGGCTGCAAGGCTCTTCAATGGGCTAATCCCTTTTTGATAACTACGAGAATAACCCCACAGGCAATAATCTGGGTAATAATCTCTTCTTTCTAGAAAAGAAAGTGATTGTTGATATCAGGAGTGAGTCCAAACCGAAACTGGGAGAGAGAGTACTACTCTTTAAAGCTGTCCCCATCAAATTAAACTGTCGGGACTTAATTATAAATGACTAAGTGAAAGCGATTACCAGTTTCCTTATTCTTCATGACACTGTAACACTATGGGTACAAAATAATGCCTACAGTCGCCATATAAAATATAAGGTGCCCATGCAGTATTTGGGACATACTTATACTTTTAAAAATGTCCGTTGTTTTTCTGAAATTTGAATTTAGCTGGCTGTCCTATATTTTAATTTGCTAAATTGGGGCAATAATAGGTGCTCAGTAAACATTTGTTGCACAGAATCAGAGTGACTTATAATCAGAAGTTTGGTGGGCCATTTGCAGAAGAGTATGATAGATACACTTTGGGGCGTGAGCCTCTATTTTCAGGAAGCGGGCCACTTCTCGCGTCAAGATCCTTTAGTTACAGAGGATGCATTTCAGCTGGGAAGTTTATAAAGAATGACCATCCCCATCAGAAATGCCCATCTCTCAATGTAGACCGAGAAGATATTGTCCCTCCAGGACTCATAACTGGGCCTGAGGAACTAGAGTTCTACCTTTCCGGTATCTTGGCCTCTAATGTGTAAATCTGATATTTATAGGGAGTGCCAACTGCCAGGGAGAAGAAATTGTGCCCCAGCGGTTCCTAGTGTTAGGAGTCAAACCTATTTTCAATACTTAGTTTTATAAATTAAGAGTTGGAAGAGTAACCTCACCTCTCTGAGCCTTAATCCCTTCCTTTGTAACATGGGATTATGTCATAAAATTGTAGTGGGTGTTAAATTAGCTACGTGCAGCACTGAGCAAATGCTCAGTAACTGTGAGCTAGTGGTGGTACTGTTTTGTGACTATTAGAGAAAGATAATCTAAAGCAGAGAAGAAAGAAAGAAACAGATTTTCAGATAAAGAAACGGGAAACAAGAAGAAAATCCCTTAAATTCCTCATGACGTCCCTCTTTCTAGTCACACACTAGACTGAATTCCTATAATCTCCTATAATTCACTCCCATACTCCGCCTCTTCTCTTTTAGGTTTGATCGAGTCTAAATAAAGATATTTAAAATTGTTTGGGGCTCAGTGAAAGTTTAGGCTGAATGTCCGAGCTGGAGGAGCCCCCTCAGAAGTCAACATTCAAGTGTTGTAAATCTCCACAATTAAAAGGAGCATCAGAAATACCCTGAAACCCCCAGTTTTTTCTGAACTGCCAAATCATTTTCCTCCTCATCATTTCTTTCAAGGTCTTCAGGTAGAATATCTGAAAATCTTAGGACTGTTTTAAGATTTCTGAGCTGCCTTTAGGTGGAGTGACTATATTTAACCACGAACATTGGAACATGTGGTTTGACGGCATGAGTATACTTATGGGGGACAACAGGACAGGCTATCTGATATCAGTGCTCTCCCGGAGAATCTGAGACATATGGTTCCTGACTTCTCGCCCCTTGGCTAGCCACTTTTTACTTCCGCTGAACTCCCAATTGTCCTCTGGTTTTCGGGCAAAAGCAGTCCCCTACCATATCCCAATGTTTGGGAGTCCAAGTGTGGGGACTTCCTGAAGAAATCCTCTTCAAAACCTTTTCTCCAGTCTATTTTCTTGGTCTGTTTCAGGGTAAAGAATTGTAGGTGACCTGATTTACAGAAACGTCCTTGTAAATTCTATGCGGATTGGCGGGAAGGCGGAGGGAAGGATCTTTCTCAGGATTACTGTAGTACGATACTTTCTTGATTTGGGGAACAAAGTTGAGTTAAGTTACCGTCTTAACATTCCATGACAGTAGACTGAACATGTTTCGTCTATATCTGAAAGATAGTTTGTGCCGAGTCACCAGGCATTTGTATATCTAGGATTTAAACATAAATAAAAAAGTCATCAAGAATTTGAGTCCAATGGAGGAAAAAGATCCTACTTACAATTTCTTGACATATCAGTGCACTGCCCGTGCTGACACAGGTGTGCAGAAGAGGTAATGTTAAAACAGAGAAGGGATTAGACTGGGAGCAATATGGAAGTCTTCTTTAGGAAAAAGCTGTATGTAGTTCGTCAGGCTAGACAAAATATTTTATGGTTTCCAGGTATAAAAAATGTGGTCCGAAGTTGCGTCAAAGACAGAGGTCATCAATGGTAGATAAAGCCGATTACTAGTTGATATTTCTGACCTTTAAACATACAATTATGGAAAATATATAACTGGAGAAACGTAGTGGTTTAGTCCCACTGGTGTTTTTTTTTTTTAATTCCTCTACTTTCTCCTCAGTGATCAAGTGGAAAAACTGCCTTAATGTTGGCCTTTGTTGAAGCAGAAAGTAGAGGTTAGATGGCACCTACCAATAGCCATTCCCCATATTCAGAGAAGATTGTGTTGCATTCGAAAATAGAGCAAATGGGCAAACAGTATGCTACGTTGGTTCCTGTGAGTTATGCCCCTAAGTATAATATCGCTACTAAGATTATACCCTAACGGCTCCCATTTTAGCAAATTAATTGATGAACACCAGGGACCGTTCTCCTGTCTGTAAAAATGGTTTAACACGGAGGCCGATTGAAGCTGTGGGTAAAATGAAAAATATGAAAATCGTTCATAAAATATAAGACAATACACAAGCGCAGGTATGTTCTTCTATACACCAACCAGGAAATGTAGTAGCTGTTTCTCCACAAAAGAGACAAAGCCCTTAGAATTTAATTTTATTACCGCTAAAAGAGGATCAAAGCCTGATCTATTTCCTTTCTTATGTATGAGTCACTGCCCTGCTTCTCTTGTTTTTTGAATGGACTCTCGACAGCTTTAATGGAATGCCACTCATATTTTAAGCATGAATGTGAGATGCTATTTGCAGACCACTGTGTGAGATAAAGTGGGATAGAGTTGTGGTAACAGATAGGCATATCCTGGCCAGCGGACCAGATAGACTGCTGTTTGATAAACCTAATAAAACAGTAGAGCTTATTGATATGGCCATGCCACAAGGCTGAAGCAGCCTGAGATCGTCTGTCCTCTGGCATTGAAACTGAGCTCAAGGTGGAATGGAGTGACAGCCTGGTGAAGCTAGCTGTCTCAGCAGCTAGGGTGGCTCTGGGCTCCCGATTCAACAGTGTCACGAATTCATTGTATTCTGGTATTTATGCCGCAGATAAGGATAACTTCTTGATAAATGTCCTGTGTTAACAGGAGTGATTTGTGGCCTTGATTCCTCTCGGAGCTTGTATTGTGTTGGTCTTGGCAGGACATTTTGGAGTGGGGTATGGATGGATCTCTGAGACTCCAGCCCACTCAAAGGCCATACGATGACAACCAGAAACATCCTATAGAGATGTCTTGGCTAGCATATTATTATTGGTTTTGTTACACTAAAAAATAGGGTATGTAAGCACCATAGAACAGACTTCTATACTGATTGATACATTTGTGAAGCCATGAAGAGCAAATAACATTTGAAGAAAGGTTAGGTTACATAAACTCGATAGTTTTTGACCAGAGAGAACATTTTTCCCCTGATACTTGAACCTGTTCTCATCTGCAGATCACTAAAAGGCATTGTTGTCTACTCAGTTTCTCAAGCGCCAGACCCGGGATCTTGTTTGACTCTAATCCCTTGAGCTCCCATAACGAATCCATTGGCGTTCTGTATAGACTACTTCCAAAGTACTGCCTATAATTTACTGGGATGGCGAGAGAAATTTGGGAGGTCCCAATGAATAAAAAGTCAATTTCCATTTTTAACCTGAGACTATGAAGTCGTCTCTTAAGTTGGTCCTGCACACTATCCTTTCTGTTTGTTTGTTCAACATAACAGCCAAAGTAATCTTAAACACACTAAGCAGAAGACGTCTAAAATCTTATAAAGATATCCATTAGAATATAGTCCAAATTTACCCCTTCCCCCAATATGATAACGTGACTTGAGTATGATGAGTTAAGAGAAAGTACTCAAGAGTCTTTTGTTCACATTGCTACATAATTTAAATAAAGAACAAAGTTTGTACTGACCCCTTTGATGGGACTATGAAATCAGGATGTCAAAACTTTCCTTCTTCAAGAAATCTCCCCATCGTAAATATCCAGTCTTAGAGTGGTTGAGTCTGCAAGTCCTATTTCTTGTGCATATTTGCACATATTTGTCTGCTTATCTCACTAACTGTTGTTTCTATTTGAACAATGTGTATTTTAAGTCATGTTTATGTGCACGTAAGCTTAGATTTCTTTGTTAACAAAAAAAATCAAATTAGGAATCATTCTACTTTGGATCTTACTGAAGGATCATTATCAATCCTCTCTTGGCCTGTCTAAACTAATGAAATTTTCAGAATTAAAACTATATTAACAAATTGAAGCTTCTATAGCTTATCGATGTGATAGGAGAGATATTTGGACGCAGTGCATTTACCTCAGTCAGCATATTTAACTTCTTAGATAACTGTGGTATCACCTGAAAAAAAATAGCAGTATGACATAGAACGACTCAGGAATAAAGGGTTTCAAAAACATATCACATCATATAAAGTTGGAAATAATACAGTTCCCCATGAGATGCACTTTCTTGAAATTAGTTGTTTAAAAGGAAAATAAAAAGGCTTGGGAGGAGAAAACGCACATCAAGGACCCAAATTATTGAGTACGTTGCCTATGTTAGGCAATGTCTTAAGAACCTCATCATGGCCTTCTCATGCAGGTGCTCTTATTTTTCTTATTTTATAGATTAAACAACAAAACCAATAACTAGCGGACCGAGATATTAAGTATCTTGTCCGAGGTCACACCGTCACACCAGATGGTCTGGCTCTAGAGCCCTCACTCCACCACTGCCCCATTATGGCCTTGTTCTATGAAAGACTGACCGATAACGTGAGAGAATGGAAGGAAGATGTTAAGAGGATGAACTAAGCCTAGGAAGAATGAAAAGGACAACCAGAGGGACATTATTACTAAGCTAAATGAAGACATTTGACTACCAGTGGACTGGTTTGTCCATATTACATCTCAAGCTATTTTTATTTTGATATAATTTCAAACTTTAAAGAAAGTAGCAAGGGAGCAAGATTAGTAAAAGGAATTCTGTATAGCCTTTAAACTGTTAAACCAGGGCACCTGGATGGCTCTGTCAGTTAAGCGTCTGACTTTAGCTCAGGTCATGATCTCATGGTTTGTGGGTTCACACCCCACGTTGGGCTCTGTGCCGACAGCTCAGAGCCTGGAGTCCGCTTCGGATTCTGTGTCTCCCTCTCTCTCTGTCCCTCCCCTGCTCACACGCTGTCTCTCTCTCTCTCTCTCTCAAAAATAAATAAAACATTAAAAAATTATAAAGAGTTAAACCAATTATTTACATTATGGACAATTTGCTTTATCATGATCTATCTAATCTTATTTTTCAGGACCATTCAAGGATACATCAGAAACAACATGTTTCTTTGTTCCTAAATACCGTTGGCTAAATACTATTGTGAATTATTGTCTAATTCACTGTCTATCTTCAAGTTTCATCAGTTGTCACCTTGAGAGGTTCCTTTTTTTTTTTTTTTCCCTTCTGGTCCAGGATCCAATGCAAGATTAAGCATTTTCATAGTTGTCATGCCTCTGTAGTCTCCCGTATTAGGGAACGGTCCCTCGGGTTTTTGTTCTTCTGTTTTTATTGATCTTAACATTTAAACAGTACAGGCTAAATATTTTATAGAATTCCCTCACTGGGGTTTTTTTGAAGTTTCTTTATGATTCGACTCAGGTTGTGCATTTTCTACAAGAACATTAGGGACGTGCTGTGCTGTCTGTGTCACCGCATCATGTCAAGAGGCAGAGAATGCTGGTTTGTCCCAATATTGGCGTTGCAGACTTGGGGCACCTGGTTAAG
The DNA here is from genome assembly GCA_030068075.1 of Paguma larvata. NCBI lineage: Eukaryota > Metazoa > Chordata > Mammalia > Carnivora > Viverridae > Paguma > Paguma larvata. The sequence continues at coordinate 50,574,925 of CM057840.1, read as the reverse complement.
ACAGGGTTCACCAGATTTGCCACTCTGCGTTTACTGTTTTCTCTTTGTGGTCAATAAGTAAATTGTGGAGAGGTACTTTGGGACTACGTAATATCTCGTTTCTCATCAAACTTTACCCATTAATTTTATGTCATTTATTCTATATTTATTAGCTGACATTGTATGGTAAGAAAAATATTTACCTTTCTTTATATCCCTTCCTTCCTCCTTCCTCCTCTCTCCTTCCCTTTTCCTTCCTTATACCTCCTTTCCTTCCTTTGTGTCATGACTCATGTTCCCTTCCTTCCTAATACCTTCCTTCCTTCTTTCCTCTCATGACTTATGTTCCCTTTGAAATTGCCTTTAGAAACTGTAGTATCTCTGAAATCCAATTCTAGACCCGGATCATATTCTACATACATTCCCTGGTTGACTTTATCCACTCTCATGGCTTGAGGTACCGTGTGTGTGTGATGACTTCCAAATTTATACCTGTAGCCTAGATCTCCCTGTTAAAGCTTTGGAAATCTATGAGCTACCAAAAACTTCCGTTTAAATGTTCTGCAGACATTTCAGTTTCCTCAGGTGTAAAACTTACTTCATTGTCTTTCCCCCAAACTGTTTCCCCCCATCGATGTCTTTTCTCAGTGGAAAACATCACCACACATCCAGTCGTGGAAATCAGAAACCTGGAATTCATCACAGGCTTCTCTCTTTCTCCCACTCATTCTACCCACAAATGCAGTTACCCATCAGCCCCTGTAAGTCTGCAAGGCAAATCTCTTTCAAATCTGCTGTTGCTTCTCTGTTTGTACCATCGAAGGCTTAGTTCAGGCTCTTGACATATTTTTCCTAGATGACTATGGCATTCTAATGGCTTTCTCTACATCCGGTTTTGTTCTGCTTAGAACCCATGTGTTTCTACCAAAGTGATCGTTCTTTGACGCTTGTGTATTCATGGCACTAATCTGCTAAAATCACTCAGTAGTCCCCAGTGAGGGGCAGTTTCCAGGATTATGTTCTAATTCCCAAGGACAACACCCAAGCAGAGTTCTTTCACAGTTGAGTTCTTCTATGGGCTCATCTTCTATGGTCTCATCTCCTATGAATTTTCAACATATCATTTCTGCTCCGGTCATTCAGAATTTTGTAGCCATGCATTCTCTGCCTCAGCAGATTCCCCCCTCCTCCAATGCCACCGCATCTGGGACAGTTTCCTGACCTCACTGATACCCTGCTCATTTAGAGGATGCAACTCTACTTCTCTGGCCTCACATATCATGCCAGACATATTTTGATTTATCCCTTTGTCTTTCTACCCCATGAGACCAGAAAGCCAGGCTTTTCTCTAGATTTGCATTCTGAATGCCTAACAGGGTTCCTGGCAAAAAGTAGGTAGGCAATAAATTCTCATGAATGAATGAATGAATGAATGAATGAAGATACAAATATGAATAAAACTATGTTGGGTCCATAGATGGAGTTGATGAATAACATCATTCATATTTGCAAAATGGAAGGATATCCCAATGTCGTGCCACTAGGCCCATCACAGCCGAGCTCCAGACCTCCAGACAATGTTGGGAAAGCTAAAACATGACATCCAAGTAGAACTGGAGAGCCTGGAAAAAATCAGATTTGGGAATATTTAAACAAGGTCACGTGTTGGTTCTTCAAGAAATATATCAAAATAAGATAGGGCGCCTGGGGAGTTCAGTCGGTTGCACTTCCGACTTCAGCTCAGGTCATGATCTTGCAGTCCAGTCCATGGGTTCAACCCCCACGTTGGGTTCTATGCTTACAGCTCAGATGGAGCCTGGAGCCTGCTTCAATTCTGTGTGTATCTCTCTCTCTGCCCCTCCTCACTCATGCTCTCTCTCTCCCTCTCTCAAAAAAATAAATAAACGTTAAAAATGTTTTTTAAATAGAGATAATGGTTTAAAGACAAAAGCAAGACTGGAAAAAGAGTCTTGGCGGTAAAGGAAAACTGGACAGATAAGTCTATCATTGGCCCAATAATTTCATGTAATCTAAGATATGAGGAGCCCATTCAAAGCAGGAGTAGGCATGTCGTTTCCCTATTTTACAGTTGTGGTGCCATTAACACGAAGAGAAATCGAGGATGGTAGCAAATCCAGTAACGAGTAGTGTAAATTTCGTTTGTGGTAGGTCGGATTTGACATGATAACAAGATGTCAAGGAAAACATTTGGAAATTCATAATCAGCTTTCAGGGAAGTGGGTGGAGCTGGTGGTAGAGGTTTGACATTCTTTCCCATAGGAATAGAATTGGTGCCTGTCCAATCTCTCTTTTATTGTGAAGACTGTTCTTAACATTTGCCTTCAGACCTTCATCAATTCTTTTCATGTCCTGAATAACCAACTAACCATCTTGCTAAATATTCTAAAATATTGTCATTGCTTGCTCTATGAATCTACTCAAACTTAAAGTTCGGTAGTTTAGCTTTTCCAAGACTGCATAAAGTCCAGATATGGGGAAGCCTAAGAGTGGGGCACAAAGGGCACAATGGTATTTAGTCAAGGGAAAAAAAACTAATTCGTCACATTAGATTTTGCAGAAAGAAAAATGGGAGCTATGGACTAAGAGTCATCATCACCAGAGAGAGGCTGGTTGTCAGGCCACAGTAAAGAGGTCCTTAAGGGCCTGGTAGGGCAGTGCCCACCCAGGTACTACAAGTGCATGGTGGTAGGAGGGTTGGGCCTAATCTGGAATAAGCCAGTTGACGTTTCTTATGGACGAAGTGTCAGAAAAATCCCAATCTCAACTGAGCATAACACGAGGAAGAACTGCAGTATTAAGAAGAAAGCATGGAACTAGAGTGTATCATGTCAAGCAAAATAAGTCGGAGGAAGACATACATCGTACGATTTCACTCATATGTGAAATTTAAGAAACACAACAGATGAACATAAGGGCAAGGAAGGAAAAATAAGATAAAAACAGAGAGGGAGGCAAACCATAAGAGACTCTTAAATACAAGAAGAAGCTGAGGGTTGCTGGAGGGAAGGTGGGTGGAAAGGTGGGCTAAATGGGTGATGGGCATTGATGAAAGCACTTGTTGGGATGAGCACTGGGCATCATATGGAAGTAATAAATCACTGGGTTCTACTCCTGAAACCCATACTATGCTGTATATTAACTAACTTCAATTTAAATTAAAAAATTTAAAAATAAGAAGAAAGCATGGAGAGCACATTATCATGGACAAAAAAAAAAAAAAACCAAAAACATAAGGGGGTTTCGGGTAAAAGGGGCATCTTTGGTTCAGAAGCTAAAGAAATGTAGCCACCATGAAAATTGAGGAAACGTCACAGGTGTTTGCAACCAGAGGATTAGTGAGGACCTTCAGAAGAGCATCTTCTTCTCAATTTGGTGACTGAGTTTGATTGCTAGCCTCTTCAGGTAGCCATACGAGATTTGTATGTGACCCAAAGTATCACCAAGATCAGTTGGAGAAAAGTGTTGTCATACAGTATTACCACAAAAGGTCAATTCCTCGACGCCCTTATACATTTTATTGTCAAGATGAAATACAGTAACTGTTGCTTAATGGGCATTTGGTTGGAGTCTCCATTTCTGGATGCATTAATCCATGACTTTTAGCTTCTTTCTCTAAGTAGCTTCTTTTTAATTAAAGCAGATATGTGATTTTGATAACTACTTATGCAAATAATTTTGCTGTGAGATAACAGTTGTGCAGATACCAATGTTCTGAATGCAACAGATTTTGATCCCTCATTTTTATTAACTGGATATAAATAAATATGTTGCTCGAATCAGCATCCCGCGTTTCTAGTTCGCTTCACGGGGCAGTGGACCCACAGATAGACACACAATACACACAAGGCGTTTTATTTCAGGGTGTATTATGAGCCATTGTTTCACCCACAAATATGCACAGCTTCCATTTTTCTGGAACTCGACTCTTCTCGCCGTGTGTGACAAGTGCCCAGGTTTGATTACAAGACCCAGATTCTGGAACCTAACCGAATTGAATGAAGGGCTGGTCCCAATTTCATTTAAAAAATGATGCACACTCCAACTTTGTAAAGATGGCCCCTGGGAAGCCGGAAGTGACCCCAAAACATTATCTTCTTCATTTCATCCCAGACATCTCTAAAGCAGAAGATTTGTAACTCCCTCTTTCTGAAACCCAGTCACACGCAGAATGCTGAAAAGAATGAATTTTCCCCTTTGAAAATGTCACAGGGCACCCAGGAAATCTCTTTTCGTTTTATCTTGGCAAACAAATGTCCACTGATCAATATAAATGAGGAACAGACACATCAACATCAATAGGAAATGACTTTTGTGAAGTATGATTTGATTCATGGCACGGAGTGGCCCTTACCAAGCTCTGTTCTATTATCAGCTTGAAAGAAGGAGATATCATAAAAGGGGCCTCCAGATGACTGTCATTTTCAAGTGGGGTGTTCTTAAGTTATAGACTTCTGCCACCTCCGAGATAAATGACTGGCTGCCCTTGGCTGACCCTGTCTGTAAAGAAGGGAAGACTGTCTTTACAGACACCGGCGTGTATCCTGGAAAACTTTGAAAGACACAGCATTTAGAGACAATTTTATTTCTTTATCAACTGAGAGTTCTCTATTTCACTTCTCAGGTTTTTATCACTTGCTGGCATATGTGTCGAAATGAGATCATGAGGTCTTAGCCCTCTTTGCCTGGCCTCTTAAAGGCTCGCTCTGTTGAAAGTGCAATCTTGTACTTCGCGGAGGTAGCAAGCGTGATGATGTCACACCCCCAAGGGCAGTGCCTGACTTGACGATCGGTCTGAAATTATTAATTATTGAACCAACACATCCTGTTTTCTTCACGGCATTCTTCACAGCAAGAGAGGGGAATAACCATTCTGGGATACGCGGTCACCGGTGGGATTATTTAGGATATTTTGCCACGGAATGACAAATAGTTCATGAAAATCTAATCCGGAGAGTTGGAAAGGTGCTTACCAATCTAAGCGGTTGCCATGAGACCAAAATCACTTTGTAATTAAGCTTGAGAGGCGGACTAGAAGAGGAGTTGACATCTAGACCCTGAAGCCAGAGAGGCTGGATGAAACTCCGAGGTCCCACCCTCGCTATCTAGGTGACCTTGGGGAACTGCTCTGCGCCCCAGCAGCTCTCTGTGCAGAGTAGGGATGATGGCGAGACCCATTCATAATGTCGCTGTGAGGAGTAAACGCAAAGCACTCTGAATCATGTCTTGAACATATGAAATGCTCGATACCTATTAGCTGTTGCCATTCATCACCTCTCTTGTTCTTCTCCTGGTCCTCCTCCTTCTCTTTACTGTTATTTTATTATTATTATTATTATTATTATTATTATTATCATTATTATTTCACAAATTTCAGGCACATTTTGTTTAATTTTTTAATGTTTTTATTCATTTTTGAGAGACAGAGAGAGACAGAGCTCGAGCAGGGGAGGGACAGACGGAGAGGGAGACACAGACTCCAAAGCAGGCTCCAGGCTCCACGCTGTCAGCACAGAACCCGACTCAAACTCTCAAACTAAGATTGTGACCTGAGCCAAAGTCGGAGGCTTACCCCACTGAGCTACCCAGGCGCCCCAGGCGCATTTTATTTTTAAACAGATCTTTTCAATGAAACAATAAGACTAAACCTTAAGTGGCAAATGGCAAGGGCACTCCTACAATATAGCGGTTTTATGTCCTGTCTCTGCGACTGGAACTTGACCACTGCTGAAGAAATACTTGTAAATCCCACAAGTATCAGAGGAGGTTCCTGTTTCATCTTCCCGCAACTTTGGTGAGTCTTTTCTTTAGAATAAATGATATGGGGTTTACAGCCTTCTTCTTTATTATTTTAAGACATACAACTTCCTGTCGATGATATGGTTTCGGGAGGCTTTTTAAAAAAAATTATTTAGGGGCACCTGGGTGGCTTCGTTGGTTAAGCATCAGGCTTCGGCTCAGGTCGTGATCTCAAGGTTTGTGAGTTTGAACCCAGCATCGGGCTCTGTACTGCTGGCTCAGAACTTGAAGCCTGCTTCCGATTCTGTGTGTGTGTCTCTCTCTCCCTTTCTCTCTCCCTCCCCTCTCTCTCTCTTTCTCAAAAATAAAATAAACATTAAAACTTTTACAAAAAAATCTCTTTAGACGACAGCCCACATAAGGCATATACTTCGCATCGTGATCTGTCACACACATGCAGGTGCCCAGAGGCACTGCTAGTTTTTAGGGTGACTTCATGAAAATTAGACAAAGGTGCTCCCGCTGGGTGGGCAAATTAGAAACAGATGCCATCTCTTGCAGACATAGTCCCTGGGACACTTAATTTGGCACACCTTAAAGTGGCTGCCTTTCTCCTCCCTGACCCCAGAGCTGGGCGCCTCTGTGAAGTACCCAAACTGTACAAGCCAACCAGTGAACCTCCGTGACATCTATATGTTTCTGAAACAAATGTTTAACCCCCCCCCCAAAAAAATCCCCTTTACTTTGTGCATTCTAATATTTTCTACCTTCTTAATGTAAGTTATAACCCTGCACTATTTGGCAACTCACTACACGGTCACTACGTGAAATTTGGAAAACGTGGCAGAGGGTTTAAAAACGTGGGCTCTAACACCAGGGAGCCTGGCCGTGATTCCTGGCTCTACCGTTCACTGTCTGTCCTTGGGCAAGCTCCTTAGTCTTCCTTGGCCTTGGTTTCCTTCTCCATAAAAATGGATCTACAGGGTAAGGGTGTGATCTTTATACAGCTGATGTGAGAGTAAATGAGTTAATGTGCATAAGACACGGAAAAACATGGAAGCTATGTCAGCTGTGATTAGTGTTAGTGGTCGACAATTACGTGTTCGCCGAGCATCCTCTTCAAAGCCGATTCTTTCTGTACCACTACCGCACTGAGAGGGACAAGAGAAAACGGGGCAAGGAGATACGTAAATGAGATGACAGCATCTGGTCAGAAAAAGGCTACACTGTTGCCTACAGTGGTAGGATCCCCTTTGGGCCATAAGGAGCCTTACACCATTGTAAGACTTTGTAGGTGTTTGTAGAGCCATCAACGAATTATTTACAGTTACTATTCAGCCAGTATTTACTAAGTGATCACTTGGGTCAAGCATTGGGCATCATGCTGGGAGTGAAGAGGCTATATTCTGGAGAAGTCTAAGAGGAGATGGACTTGTAAGTAATTACAACAATGAAGGTGTGGATGAGATTCAGTAGACTAGAGAAAGGAAAGGAGGCTGAAGAAATTGACATTCAGCTGGATCTCAAGTAGACTAGCGCCTTCTAACTAGATAAAAGTGGGACCTAGGACTGTATACAGTCAGGCTAGCCATCGCTGTTATGATCGTAAAAAGTGTTGGCAGGAGAAAATGCATCACGCATGGCCCCCTGTGGATTCCCATAGAATTGAATATGGTTGGATATTAGATTTGTGAGGTATTATGGATTTCGAGGGGGAGGAAGGAAAGGTAAATCGAGACTGCCTCACAAAGCACATAAATTATAACATTATATTGTCTCCGGGTTGGCGCGCCACCCACTGAGACATTATTTTCCTTAATTTTCATCCATTTCTGCCTCTGTTTTTATTTCTTGTGCCGAAGATGGAACTCATTATTGGGTGAGCAGTTAGTGAATGCAAAGAGGTAAAACTCAGTGGCCTTAGAAGAGTTTGGGAATTTAGGATGGGAGTCAAATGGATAACAAGGGTGGTGCAAAGTACACATTGGCTGTCCGGTTACTTTTTGTGTGAAATTGAGTAGCATGCTCTATTCCATTAATTACTTCTAGTTATTTTTGAAGTAATATATGCTCAATAGAAAACATTCTTTTTAGAATGACATGACATTCAAGTATCTTTTATACCAAAAGTCACATAAAAACACCAAAAAGGATTCCATGAAATTTGGTCTACAAGACAGATTAATATGCGCGCGTGTGCACACACACACACGCGGGTGTATATTCAGATCGGTGTGTATATATTCGTAATGGGTGTTATATATAATGGGTATTAGACCTATATCCATAGTATATGTTGTAAATACGTTCTCCAGTCTATCACTTGCCTTCTGATATTGCTTACAGTGTGTCTGCCATGCAAAGCTACTTATTTTTGTGGAGTCGGATTTATCAACCCTGTCTTGTATGGCACCTAAATCCTGAGTCCTGATTAAAATGCCCTCCCCGTCGTCCAAGTTATAAAGGAATTCTGGCACGGTATCTTTTAGTACGTTTATAGTTGCATTTTATAAATCAAGATCGCCGATCCTTTAAAGCTTATTTCTGTGTTTAGTTTGATAAACGGCTGTCTCTTATCTCTTCCCAATGGCCGTCTAGTTGTCCCAAAACACTTACAAAAAAGTTCCAACTTCACCCCAGTGCTTCAAGGCACCATCTTTATCATACACCAATGGTCCTTAAGTACTTGGGTCTACTTATGGACCCTCTATGTTCTATTCCACTGGTTGTTCATTGAGGTGCTGAGTACCATACTGTTTTAATTATTAATACTTTGTAGAATGTTTTGATAGCTGATGCTTCTCTTTTACCCAGTGTTTTTTTCAGCTATTTTTGCGTCTATTTTTCTACCAGGACTTTCATACCTGTTCTCGAGCTTCATCGGGTCAGCTGTTGTATTTCATATCGGGGTCATTTTAATCATGTATATATTAATTTACAGGGAGCTACCATCCTCATCCACATCCTCATCCCAAGGAGGAGAGATGTTTTTCCATTCACGTATTCAGGAGTGTTTTAAATTTTCTTAAAGCAGGCTTTGAACATTTTTCATTAAGTATATTCTTAAGCATGTTAACTTTTTGTCATTATTGTTACTACTGTAAACCAGGTTTTGTCTTCCATTACGTCTCGCGAATGGCAACTGATTTTTACACGTAAAAATCCCCTCATCTCTTGCTGAATTGTTTGTTTGAATTAGCTTTACCGCTGATCTTCAAGGTCTGTTTTTTTCCAGTTAACATGAAGTCATCTGCAAATAGAGATAGTTTCTCTTCGTTTGCAATCCTTATGCCTCTAACGGCTCTCTTTTTCTCTAGTGAATTAACTAAGTCCTCCAATATGCTCTTAACTAGTGACAGAGATTATAGATACCTTAGTGGGAATATTCCTATTGTATCTTTTTTTTCATTAGGTAAGATGCCAGCTTTTGGATGAAAGAAGTTATCTATCCATTTCTTTTACTGCAAGTGTTTTTATAAGGAATATGTTGAATTATTCCAAGGTTTTTTTCAGTGTTTGTAGGAGAACATCATGATTTTGTTTTGTTTACCTTAGATGTTAAAATGATACATCGGATAATAGATTTCCGAATGCTGAACTAGGTTTACGTTGCTGGTCTAAATTCTATTGAGCCATGGTATATTACTTTCCTAATTTGGTGTTGGAGTTAGGTCACTAACGCATTAGGTTTTTTGCATCATTTCCCTGAGTGCTATTGTTCTGTAATTTTCTTTTACTTACCCACGTTTATCCAGTTAGGTGTGTCAATGTTATATTTGCTCCATAAAAAGAAATTGAAAGGTTTTCTTCATTTTTTATGTTTTGAAGCAATTTAGGGAGCATTAAGACAATCTAGTCTCTCAATGTCGGAATTCCCCTTTGCTGTTTTTTTCCTAGATTTATGAGTTGACAACTTAATTTTTAATTTCTATTATTTTATTTTAACTGATACAGGTACTTGAGTTTATAAATTTTCCTCTGATCACAGTTTTGAATATTATAAGTTCTGATTTATAGTGTCTCCATCATTGTTATTCTTCAAACACTTTTTAATTTCTGCTTGTACTTTCCACTTAATTTCCGTTTGTACTTTTAAAAGATTTTTAATGTTCCAGACGGAGGTGGACTTCTTCAACTTAAAATTTTTAATTTCTAGTTTTGTTGCATTGTGATCAGAAATCATGTTTAGCAATGGTTTTATTTTATAAGAATTACCGATGTTGTCTATACGATCAATCTTCATGATCACTCCATGGGCAAGTGGAAAAAGTGAATTTCCTGTTTTCAGTGTTTTATAGACACACACTAACTCACACATCCGTATGGTTAATCTGATTGATGATGTCATGTATATCTTTAGTATCCTTAATTCAATTTTTGTCTGTTTGACGGTGTTATACTGACAGTGGTGTTCAAGTCCACTTCTATTCACGTGTTTCTGTTTTTCTCTCCTTTAATCTAGTATAGTTTCTGCTTTAGGTTGCTACAATGTTATATGGTACAGAAATAGTCACAACTGTTATATCTTCACTGAGAATTATGGATTTTAGCACTTAGAATGTTCCATTTTATCTCAATTCATACTTTTCGATTGAAAGTCTACCTTGTTGGGTAATAGTATTACATGAAATTTGCTTTCTGTTTTTTTTTTTTTCTGTCCTTCGCCCAATATATCTTCACATAGCTGCTTAAATTTAGTCTTTGTGAACCACTTTATTTTAGGTGTGCCTCTACACAACATAAAATTTGGTTTTGCTCTATGTGCCAATTTGAAAATCATTTTCTTTTTACTGCGCTAGTTAAGCTCATTTAGTTTTATTGATGAAGTTAATATGTTTGGTCTCAATTTGGCTCATATTATCTTATATTATAATTACTGTGTATAATACATTATATGATATCATATTAACTGTGTTTCTAGGTCATGTGTCTTCTCCACTCTCTTTTCTTCTTCTTTTTTATTTCTTTGTATTTAAAGTTTGCATTTTGTTTCTGATGGTTACATTTACGTCTGCACATTTTATAATGTCCCTAATCCACGACCCCTCTTTTCCATATGTAATCTTTTACTCACTGGTGTGTCAGTTTTTCCAGAGTATTCTTTGGCTCTCACTTATTGCTTTTACAATAACAAATGATTTTATTCTACTTTCCTCTTTCTCCTCTCCTCACAGTTCTGGTTGTATTATTTCTATTGTGTCAGAACATACAATGTCTACGTACTACTCTTGAACCCTGTCTTCACTTTGGCTTGGATGTTAGATCTATAATTACACACGGTCAATGCTCACCATCACTTGTTTCACCACTGATTTCTTGGTTGGGTGAAGCTCATCCTCTGGTGATTGGGTTGGACTAAGTGTTCATGAATACAGTATTGCCTGAGCTCTCCCGTGTTTAAAATCATTTATATCTTGGATCCCTGAAGGGCAAATTGACTGGATATGACATTTTGACTCATACTATTTTTTTTCCTTGAGTTTCTTGAAAACGTTTTCCACAGTCACTTTACACTGTATGCTACTATTGAGAAGTCCAGTGCCAATCATATTTTCTTACCCTTTTAAGTAATTTCCTACTTTCATTCTTGGACACCTTGATGGTTTTTCTTTTGTGTGATAGTTTACTTAAATATGTCCCAGAGTTGGCCATTCGGTGTCACGTTTCTCGGGGACTTAGTTGACCCTTGTTAATATGTTTGCTGTGATTTTTTCCTTATTTCAAGAACATTTTCTTGGATATTAACCAATAATACTTGTTTTTCTTTTATTGCATTATGTTTCCTCTTCAGGAAATGCAAGTAAAAATATGTTATATGTGTTTTTCCTGTTTTTTTTTAATCCACTTGGAACTAATCTCACTGTATTTCATCCTATTTTTGTCAATTTCGGTTAGTTTTTGAAGTTCTAGTTCTAGGTAGATTAGTTTTCTATGCTGCATAATAACTTACCTTGACTCCATTCCCTTAATATCCGTTCACGTGAAAATTCAAGGATATTTCACCCCAGTGAAATTTGAGGGTCGAGTGATCTGGGGCACGTCAAAGTATTCCTTCCATGATGACAGATGAATTGTTGCATTTGGCCCCTCCCACACTGGGTCTCTTTGGATTCGGGGTATCCCTCATATGGATGTACTTCCTCTCACCCATTTATTGAGTGACTTGACGGCTGCTAGTTTTGAGAGTTGTCTGGAACAAGAAAAGACTCTTGAACACACTGAGCATAATTCTTACATCTCGCAATGTTTACTTGACGACGTTTGATTCAATTTGGAATAATTTCTTATGGTTTTCTTCTGTTTCGTGGTTGGTGTTTAGGTGAAGTTTCATCTGCTGAAATGTTTTGATACTCATTTCTTTTCCTTGTAGGAGTTCTGCATGAAACCGGTCTTATTTTTCTTATTCCTAGACTTTTTGTGGATGAGGTTCCTAGCTGATGAGAACCTTTTCTGGCAATATGGTGAGATGAGGTTTTTTTTCATTGTTGGCATCCTCGTTGCTGGGGAGAGAGTAGGTGTAGTTAACCATGTTCCTATAAATAAGATTGCCGGATATTTCATGGTAAATATACTTACACTAAAGAACATTCTTTATGTTAAATTCAAATTTAAATGGGCATTCTACATTTTTATTTGCTCGTTCAGGCCACTGTGCCGTGAACATTCTCAGATCTTCATCCTGATGCACAAATGTAGCAGTTTCTTGTAGGCTTTCTCCACTAGGATTCTTTACTTATTCCACAGAACCACAAAATAATGGGAACTACTATTTTCTGAATTTCCCCAAGGATGATAAATAACTAGTGTCACTCTAGATGCATAGACAAAAAGGTAATTACACTCCTAGGATGCCTCAGGTCATGGAAGCTTGATTCTTAGAGAAATCTCCCTTGTGAAAGACTATCCCAAAATGGAATTTCTGGGACACAGAATATGGGAATATTCACTAGAATGTAATTTACTAAAGGCAGATATTTTTCCTGTTTGGTCAGTTATGGTAGTAAGTGTTTAACATCGCAATAGTATCTAACATATGATAGAGGTTCGATTATTATTTTTTTAATTACCTCCAAAGATGGTACACATAGTTTGCCAATATATTTTAAACGCTTTGTGGTCTCACGAATAGCATATAAGGGTTCCCACTAATTCACATCTTTGCCCGAACATGACGCCATGTTTGTTGAAAAGATGGTTCTTTCCTCACTGTTTTAAAGCACCGACTTTGTCATAAATAAACGTCTTGTGTGTTGTTCTATTTCTGGGCTTTTTACGTTACATCGGTTTATTTGTCCAACTGCGTGTTAAGATCATGCAAGTAATGACTTTTCTGTATACTTGTTTCCAGAATACACAAATGCAATTTTACTTTGTATACGAATTGTGCAATCAGCATTTTGATAAGTTCTTTTATTGATTCTCACAATGTATTTGCATATTGTTTTGGATTTTCTATGTCTTACCTTCTGGGGATACTGACAATTCTCTATTTCTAATATTTATTTGCTTTATTTCCTTGTTCTCGTCTTATTTTGCCGGCTAGGATATGTAGTAAAATACTGACCCATATTTTGTTCCCAGTCTTTTAGAGAAGGCTTCTAATACTTCTGCCTTAAAAATAAGGACAATCTTGTAAGGCTTTTGTAAACATCCTTTACCAGGGTTAAGAAAGTTTACTTCTAGAGGCACCTGGGTGGCTCAGTCTGTTAAACATCCAACTCTTCGGGGCGCCTGGGTGGCTCAGTCGGTTGGGCATTCGACTTCGGCTCAGCTCATGATGTCACCCTTGTGGGTTCGAGCCCCACGTCGGGCTCTGTGTTGATGGCTCAGAACCTGGAGCTGCTTTGGATTCTGTGTCTCCTTCTCTCTCTCTGCCTCTCCCCTGCTTGCACTCTGTCTGTGTCTCTCTCTCTCTCAAAAATAAATAAACGCTAAAAAAAATTAAAAAAAAAACAAAAACAAAAACACATCCAACTCTTCACTTTAGCCCAGATCATGATCTCGTGGTTTGTAAGTTTGAGCCCGGCTTCGGGCTCTGCGCTGACAGTGTGGAGCCTGCCTGGGATTCTCTATCTCTTCCTCTCTCTCTCTGGCCCTCCCCCACTCACTCTCTCTCTTAAAATAAATAAACTTAAAAAATAATTAAAAAGAAGGTTTACTTCTATACTTTAGTTGTGTGTATTATGTTTTTACTGTTTTTCATATTGTTGTTAAGTCTTTATGTTGCTTCCCTTGAAATAATTGTATTTCCTCTTTTAATGAATTGATTTGCTGGAAAAAATCATTATAGACATTCCAATATAATAATCTTATAATTCTAGGATCAATACACTGAACTTGGTTTGCTTACCTGTGGCTTTGTACATCTCTGGATTTGGTGCGATAATATTTTTTTTGATATTTTCATCTAGATTTTCACGATGAGACCGATCTATAAATTTTCCAATCTCTTGCTGATCTTAACCGAGTTGTGTGGTGGGGTTATTCTAGTCCCACAAAATGAGTTGTGTGGTATGTTCTCTTTTTTCCAGCCTCTGAAGAGAATTCTGCATGAATTAGGAATCACTCATCCTTGAAAATTTGGTGGAACTTTGAAAAGAATAATTTTTTCCCTTTATCAGTATTGCCAAAAAGTTCTTTTTTTTTAATTTATTTGCCTCGGTCTTATATATGTTTTCCTATTTCATTAATTTCTGCATTTTATTGTATACTGTATTTTGTTTTCTTTTTTTATTTGTTTAACATTTTTATTTATTTTTGAGAGACAGAGAGAGACAGTGCACGAGCGGAGTAGGGGCAGAGAGAGGGAGACAGAATCTGAGGCAGGCTCCAGGCTCTGAGCTGTCAGCACAGAGCCTGACACAGGGCTGGAAGCCACGAACCGTGAGATCATGACCTGAGTCGAAGTCGAACACTTAACTGACTGAGCCCCCCCCCAGGCACCCCTGTATTTTATTTTATTTTTTTTGGCTCTGGTCCATTGTTCTTTACCCAATCTCTTAGATCAGAAATAGCATATTCATTTTCTGCCCTTCTTCCTTCCTCATGAGCACCAAAGTTCATAAGTTCAATTTAAAGTGCCACTTTTATTTCATTCTATGTCTGTATACACAATATTTTTACTACTATTTAGTTTTCATAATTTTATTTCTAATATGATTTCTAATTTGACCCAGTAGTGACTTAGAAATATTTTGTTATTTCCAAAACTTGGAGCCTTTACTCGTCTTTTTTTTTTTTTTTAACTAGTTTCAAACTTAATTGCATTATTTTCAGAGAACGTGGTTCCTCTGGCCAATTTTTTTTATAGCCGTCAAATCTGCTATGTGATCTAATTAATACGCAGTTAACTGCTATACATATTTCATAGGCGTTTGAGACAAACATGTTCTTTTGCATTGTTACATGCACGGTTTTACATATGATAAAAATTAAGCCTGTTAATTCCATTGCTTAAATCTTCAATAGTTTCGAGAGTTCGTAACTAATTCATCTCACTGTCATGAAGAGAAGTATATTGAAAGCTGCGGCCCTGGTTGTGCATTAGCCTACTTCTGCTTGTAGCTTTATCAATTTTTTGAAAAAAATTTGAGGTTATTTCATTAAATGTAGACACGTGAGACATATTGCATTTTCCAAGTGAACTGAACATTTTTTTATCATTACTTAGTAACTATTTTTATCTTTCATAATGCTTTTTGTCTTCATTTCATCTGTTAATGTAGACTTTCAGATTTTTTGGCTAGTTTCTCACTGGCATATCTTTTTCCATTCTCTGATGTTATTACTGGGGCATTCTCGTATTTTAAATGTGTATCTAGTGAAAAGAACAGATCTAGACTTATCTTAACTCAATTGTGACACTCTCTGTCTTTAACTGAAATTCTGACTATTTGAAATGTATTACAGGTCTTAAAATATTTGGTCTTGTTTCAATTATTTTACCTTATTGTCATTTATCATTCTATTGTTTTCTCTCCCCTTTTGCCTGTTTCGAAGGAAATTCGATACCCTGAATAAATCATCCCCTAACAACCATCAAAATCCTAAATAATACACAGCTAACATTTTTCAAAGTAAAAAAAAAATAATAATAATAAGTTCTTAGAGACAAAGATCTAAGTGAAATTTAGAAAAGAAACAGAGGACCAAAATTGACTTGCATGTTGAGAAACTTGTCGAATGGGATAAAATTCAATTTTCAGTTCTCAGATCCGTCTGAGTATCTCTTCAGGGCGAGGGGTCTAACAGGAAGATGAACATTGACACCACATACGGTAACACTCTATTACTCTATGCTCCATGTAAAGGGAAACAAGAAACCCACCTATCACGACTCTTGAGGAAATTTCCCATCCTGTACTTCAGCTTTGAAAAAGCGAGAAGAAAATACCCTCTGAATCTCTGCAGCTACGAGTTGGATCTCATACAGATATGAGGCCGGGACTCGTACTGCCTAAGTGTTTGGAAAAACCTCAGTCTTAAAATTTAATTTAAAATTTTATGAGTTGATAATGCTCTGGGGTGTTTGGCAGAAGATAATGAAAATTCTTTCTGGAAGAATTTACTTTTTATGAAGTTTTTCAAAATATTTCTATGGACTAGCTTTATGGAAATATGAGCTCACAATAACACACACACACACACACACACACACACACACACACACACACACACTTCCCCCACAAAAAATGCACCACTATAAACACACAAAAAAAAAAAAAAAACAGAAAAAAGAAAAATAGTACATTGGGAACTTCAGGGATTAGAATTATCAAATACAGACTATAAAACACATATACCTGACTTGTTTTAAAAAATGAAAGAAGTGATTAAAAATAAGAGCTGGAAACATGAAATATGAAAAATGACTAAAATAGATTTGGAAAAAAACTGAATTTGAAAAAAAAAACATTGAATGGCTAGCTTTCAAAGCAAATGATAGAGATAAAGAGAAAATTCATGAACTGAAAACAAGATTTCAAGAAAATATCCAGAATGCAGCCAGAGATACAAAAATATGGAAAATATGAATACAAGTTTAAGATCTGTGAAGAGAGTGAGGAGTTTACCAACTATCTAATTAAATTTCCAGATGAAAAGGAGAGAAGGCAGAGCAGAACCATAATTAAAGAAACAACGAGAATTTTTTAAACATGGTTTCTGCTGAGAAAGCTGTCGTCAGTCTATTGTTCCTTAAAAGATAAATCTTTTTTCCTCTCCAACCTTTGATCCCTGTCTTTAGTGTTCCTCCAAAGAGTAGTGCGTGTGTACATGTGTGCATTTTTTGAGTGTGTACATATATGTATATACAAAAACCTTAGAAAATTCTGGAAGTGGAAACTGGAAAATTCTGAAGTTTTATTTTCATATTGCCTCTTCTACATCTCTTCTCTCCTTTTGGTCTCCAAATCCATGTATACTAACCTTATTGAATCATTCTTTCCCATCTTTTAACATCTTTTTCATACTTTTGGTGTGTTTTTTCCTTGTGCTTTTCTAGCTCATTCTATGCAGCCAGTTATAATCTGTTGTTTAGATCACGTACTAATATTAATTTAACAATTATATTCTTATTTCTAAAAATTATAGTTGACCATATATAAATGTTTGTTTTTATAGTTCCCTGTTTTCTGCTTTTCTAAATGTTTTCTTTATTTCTCTAAATATTTTACACATAGTGTTTAATAAAAAGCGCCCAATGACTGCAGTATCTTCAGCTCTAGGAGGTGTGTACCTATTGTTTATTTTTTTTGTACGGACTCTCACTCCTTGTATCTTGTTTCTTACTATGTCGGAGGCTTCTGTTGTGTGCCCCCATGCCACTGAATGCAGCCGGGGAAATTCTGAGGGATGCACTGAAGATGCTCCTACAGAGACCTGCCTTTCCCTGTCCTGGGAACAGAGCGCTTCCTGGTCTGGAAGCCATTTTAGGATGAGATTCAATTCCTCATCTTGAGTTGGGCCCATGAGGCGGTTCCCCGATTCCAGTGACCACAAGATGATCTGTGGACTCTTTATTGCTCACTCCTCATGGCCCCTCAGTACAGTCTCAGCTTGCTGTGTTTCCAAACTGTGGCTGTTTGGCCCCTGGGGGTTCCCCTTCTTTGCACTGGAGTAAAGAAATGCCTCAGAAAGCCGTCTGGTCATAACACAGCTAGCATCCAGCTGTGGGTGTGGCCCTTCAGTGCACCGTCCCCAAATATCTGTCTGTTTTTTCTTTTTCCCTAACAGCAATCGTCTGAGAACCAATACTAAGTGGCCACGAGCAGTCCAGTTGTTTATCATGTTTTCTCCCCAGACAGCTCTGGGTTATCTGTGAGGAATGCTTCCAGGTGACAGAGACCCAGCTTGGTTTCCATTCGGAACTGGGTAGCACATGCTGGCAGTGAAGCCCCGCCCGGCCCCCTCACTCACCTCATGTCCCTACGGCACCAGTTGCTTCTGTATCTCAGACTCCCTTTTACCCTAAGTGACAGTGTGTTCCTGCTCGCTGATTCGCCAAAGTACTGCCCAGGACAGGCTTGCTTTATGTTTGTCAAAGCTCAGAACTTGACGGATAGCTTGAAGTATCAGAGAGGGAAAAAATAAAGAAAACAAAGAAAGAAAAAACTCGAAAGATCTTAAATATGACTGTTCGTAACTATGGCCCCTTCTAAGGAAGTCCATTCCTGGGGCCCAACAGATGGGGAATGTGTCAGTTGCCTTCCTGTTCCGAGTCTCAGGACGGGCTTTCGCCCAGTGTATTTTGCAGGAATGCAGCTCTATGGTAGAAATAACTGCACGTTTTCAGGAGAATGCTTCAGATTTCCGAGTCTGGATCCTTGCTGTCACGGAGGAGTACCGTGTCTTCATCTTGGTACATCCAAAAAGTGTAATGACATCTCCCCAAAATGCAAGACAATAATTCACTTCAAAAGAAGAAGTCAGGGGCACTTGGGTAGCTCAGTCAGCTGAGGATCCGACTGCAGCTCAGGTCACGATCTCACAGTTCCCGAGTTCAAGCCCCATGTCAGACTCTGTGCTGACAGCTCGGAGCCTGGAGCTTCCTTCGGATTCTGTGTTTCCCTCTCTCTCTCTCTGCCTCTCTCCCCTCTTGAAAAATAAACATTAAAAAAAAATCAATAGAAAAAGAAGTCAAATCTCTTCCCTATAAAACGTGGACGAATAGCCACCTGCTTTGGAATAGAAGTTTACTTTTTCTGGCCATAAAGTTTCCAAAAAAAAAAAAAAATGAATTTCATTACTAACCAGACCACTGCATCTTTCTGCTACCTTGTTGGTCTGTCCCAAACACAACATCCCGCAGCCTCTTCGAAGGCAAGTATGCTGTCTTGTTTGTCCTTTTGTTCCTAGTATCAAACCAACTACCGGGACTCGGCCATGCTCTGGAACTGTCCAGTGCACGAACCAGTGAGTGATTATGTAAATGCACTTTTTATTAAATATTTGGAGAAGCCCAGCAGGGGAAACTACATTTCATTCTTACCAAATGTCTCATGAAGGAAGGAGAGAGAGAGACAGAGACGGAGAAAAGAGAGAGGGGAGAGAGAGAGAGAATGTGAATGTGTGTCTGTCTTCCTTACGGGAACAACAGGTTTGAATATCGATGAAGTGGAACCTCAGATCCACCGTGTGCACTGAACTGGAGTAAGACAGAAAAACCTAGCAGACTCCTGACCCAACAGGAAATGCCCTGGTCTGTTGACGCAGCATCTATTCTGAGCCCCACCGGTGAGCAGCAGAAACTGACATGAATGAATATGGTTACACGCAAATGAAACAGCCATCAAAGATGTGTCCCTTCCTGACTCGGTGGCTGCAGGCTGCAGGCTCTTGGAGTCCCCAGCAACAAGGGAAGGCGGAATCTGCATAAAATATTCCGAGCAGAGCATGGGCTTAACTGGTTCCAGACTAGATAAACAATTTAACAAACACCCAGGAAGAATGTCTCTAACCTTCATGAAACTGGAAGGACAGACAAGAAGCGAAACGGATGACCCTGTCATGGAAACGACAGTCTCAGCAATTTGAAGACATTTCATTCGGCAAAGGAGCTGGCACACTGGAGGAGGAGTAAACAGGAAGTTTGAAATCTGTCTGAAACGGCATGGCATAGTTTTCTCGGGGCCCGGTATTAAATGAGCCTGAAGTTCTCTCCAGAAAATAGTATCGCTTAAAGTTCAACTCGTCTTTTGAACCACGTAGACGATTGGCAGGCATTATTTAAGCAACTGCTAAATGCCGGTTCCTAAAATCATGAGACTAAAAGGAGTCTTGGGAAGGAAATGGCTCAGAAGAGAAGAAACATGGGTCTCTTAGTAAAGTGGAGAATAAGTACATCACGAGGGAGGCCATCTGCATGAGAAATCCTCTTGAGCTCAGGGCGCTATTTCTAGGCACTCTGGAAGGAAGACTGGTCGCCGAGCTCGTGGCTTCTGACTTAAAGGGCCTTGTTGGGGAGACGGAAACACCAGGCTATACGTGAATCTGTAAGTGCAGGCCGACTGCTTACCACCTGGATACAGAGGTCAGGAGTGGTCAGAATACATAGGAGTTACCTGAGGCTGGCTTCTTAAAAGAATAAACTTCTGGCACATCTGGGTGGCTCAGTCAGTTGGGCATCTGACTTTGGCTCAGGTCATGATCTCACGGTTTGCGAGTTCCAGCCCCGCATCGAGTTCTGTGCTGACAGCTCGGAGCCTGGAGCCTGCTTCAGATTCTGCGTCCCCCTCTCTCTCTCTGCCCCTCCCCCGTTCATGCTCAGTCTCTGTCTCTCAAAAAACAAATAAACATTTAAAAAAAAAGAAACACATTAAAAGAACTAAATTTTACATTATGATTTAAAGGGGGTATTTGAAAGGTGTATGAAACAACTGATATTTAAATCCTGAAGTATAAATTTGACCATATAGATGTACACCTGATACACATTTTAAGTTGCTATTCAAAGGCATTTTTTTTTTCATCATAGAATCACATATTATTTAGGCCTTAGAAATCAGGCCCAACATTTCCTGAAGTGTACTGTGGAATTCTGTTAAAAGGTAGTCAATGGAAGAAAAAAAAACTTTGGTCAAGGTTTTGTGAACTATTTTCTATTCTGCTTCCTTCTTGAACTTTGGAAAAAGCACATGGGTTAATTTCAGGTTTCGAGAACTCTTCCGGGGAAGAAACTTGTTTAATTTATTTAACTCATTTTCTTCTTCTTCAGGAAGAAACTTGTTTTATTTATTTAACAAGTTATTTATTTAACTGGTTTTATTTATTCAACTTTCTAATCTTATTTCACGGAGCATTTTTTTTTTTTTTGGAAATTCTATTGACATGTTAAGGAAGCCAATAAATAATTTTGAACCGCTGGTCTGGTTCAGCTTCTCCCTTTATAAGAAAAAGCTACTTGTCCCTGGTTACCAGCCTTTTGATGCCTAAATAAAGCCTGGGACGTTGTTGGGATAACCAACCCTACTCATCTTCTGCTTTCAATTGTGCTGAAAGCAAACACTGGAGATTCAATTTTTGTTAAAACTTATGGCCTCAATGCTGATGATGAGATTTTGATGAAGAGGTAAAAACGGGGGGCCCCTGGGTGGCTCAGTCAGTTAAACATCTGACTCTTGGTTTCGGCTCAGGTCATGATCTCATGGTTCTTGTGGTCGAACACCACATCAGACTCTGTGCTGACAGGGTGGAGCCTGCCTGGAATTCTCTTCCATTCTCAATCTCTCTCTCAAAATAAATAAATAAAACTTAAAAAAAAAAAAAAAAAAGAAGAAGTGAAAACTGAAAGAAAGGAAATCTGGCTAGATGGAATGAAATTTTAAAGTGAACTTGCTAAAAAAGAGGGGCTCTCGAGGCCATCAGTGGCCCACCCCCAGTGATCTTCAGGCAGAGACAGGATCATTTGTGGGGAGAGTGGAGGAAATTTCCGCATCTGTTAGAAGCTGAACTCTGAAGCACCGTTTCTGCTCTCAAAGATTGGTATTCTGTTTACGGCTTGATATGTCTCTGTTTTTTACAATAGGACTGGACAACAAGGAATTTGGGACTTGAAGCTATCAACCCACTTGGCCAGCCAAGCGCCAGGGAGAAAGGTCTAGTTGCAGGTATCTGAAGGAGACACGGTTCTCGGCAGGGCCAGGTGTTCACAGATCCTGGCCTGGAACGCCAGATATTAATTCAAGCAGCAGTTACACCAGGGCTGGGCACATGGAGCCAGAGAGTCAAGTGACAGGCTCATCGTAATGACATCAGGAAGTATCTCAGCAGGTGGCAGAGCCACCAACACAGGAATGAGAGGCATAGGCAGGCTGGGACTCCATTCATAATATCATCTAGTGCCCTCTGTACGATAGTGGTGGATTCTGAGCTAGATGGTTGTTTTATCTCAGTCCCAGAATTGGAGAGGCTGTGAGAGGGGGCTGAGAAAGATAGGAAGAGATTCACACCACTCAGTATCCATTTAGGGTTAGGCCAGAGGATTTTCTCACATTGAAGATTAATGTGGAAAAGTGTTAGGAGCGCAGTTACCAAAACTAGACTATGAGTGACACATCAGAATAACGGTGTGAGTGACACAATATGGACTCCCTGTATCTCTCTACCTCTTCCAAGAAGTAGTTCTGAAGACCAGGGTAGGGCTGAACCTGTGGGTGGAAGTCCAACGTCTTCAGCTGTGGGAAGAGGAAACAAGTAGAGACTGAGCCCGACAGCTGCTTCCTTCTCCCAAATGCATCTCATCAAATAGAAAAATAAGGAAGCAATCCCTTAATTACTTCAGCATCTTCCTGCCAACAATTTATGCGGCCGCACAGCAAGCTTAGAGAGTAGTTTATGCTCAAGCCTGTGTGTTATGTGAGCCTGAGAAGTGATGTCCCTTATTTGAGGACAGTGATGGAAAGGTGTGGGGAAGGAGATGAGAAGTGAGCCAAAAGAAGTAAAAGAATAATTCCGT
The DNA here is from genome assembly GCA_030068075.1 of Paguma larvata. Lineage (NCBI taxonomy): Eukaryota > Metazoa > Chordata > Mammalia > Carnivora > Viverridae > Paguma > Paguma larvata. Next base: position 50,552,235 of record CM057840.1, on the reverse strand, counting down.
GCCCCATTATTAGAGCGTCATCTCACTCTGGGAAAGACTGTATTGCTTTCCTTAAAGCCCCAGACCCAGGAAATCTTACCGTCATTGTGAGAGTAGGACTATGATGGTTAAAAGCCCAAATTCTGATCTCAGTTCTCCTGTTTCACATATTGGTCTCATCATTTACCAACTCGTGACGTTAGGGAGGCTACGAAGGTGTTAAACCTTTGTAATTTACATTCCTCATCTATAAAAAAAGAAAAAAATAACAGACATTAATAACGTTGTCTGGGGGGAGCCTGGGTGGCTCGGTCAGTGAAGCATCTGACTTCGGCTCAAGTCATGATCTCATGGCTTGTGGGTTCAAGCCCTATATTACTGGGCTTTGCACAAACCGTGTGGAACCTCGTTGGGATTCTCCCTCTGTTCTTCTCTCTCTGCCCCTCCTCTGCTCATGCTTTCTCTCCCTCTCAAAAATAAACAAAAAAATAAAGTTGTCTGATTTATATTTATATTTATATACATATTCAATAAGTTAAAATTCACATATCTCACAACTCTACTCAAACTCTTCCAAAAAATTGAAGAGGGGAGACTGTGCCCCCAATTCAGTTTATAAGGCCATCATTATCCTGATACCAAAAGAGACAAAGACATTACAAGAAAGAAAAGCAACGGACCAATATCCCTTTTAGTTACCAAAAAATGGAGCAAATCAAACCTAACAACATAAAGATAACATACCATAACCAAGTGGGGTTTATTGTAGGCATGCAAAGAAATAATAAACAATCAAACAATGTAAGTCATCACATTAACACATGTGAAAAAACAAATTATTTTCTCAGTCAACATGGAAATGGCAAAAACCCAAAATCTACTCTTAATAAAATCAGCAAACTAGGAGAAGTGAACTCCTTCTATCTGATAAAAGGCATTCCCAAGAACAACAACAACAAAGAACAACCTACAGCTAACATCATACCTAATGGTGAAAGACTGAATGCCTTTCCCCTAAGGCCAAGTCAAGAATAAGGATATCTTGAGGCACCTGGGTGGCTCAGTCGGTTAAGCGTCTGACTTTGGCTCAGGTCATGGTCTGACAGTTGATGAGTTTGAGACCCAAGTCGGGCTCTGTGCTCAGAGCCTGGAACCTGCTTCTGATTCTGTCTCCCTCTCTCTCTGTCCCTCCCCTGCTCATGCTCTCTCTCTCTCTCTCTCTCTCTCTCTCTCTCCCTCTCTCAAAAATAAATAAAAACACTAAAAATTTAAGAAAAAAGAATAAGAATATCTACTCCCACCATGTCTGTGCAACATGGTACTACAAGTTCTATTCAGTGCAGTAAAAGGAAGTAAATTACTGATACACGCAACAGTGTGGTGAGTCTCAAAATATTCGTGATGAGTGAAAAAATCCAGACAAAATAAAGAACATCCTATATGATTCCATCATAAACTTCTAAAATGTGCAAATGAATTCACAGCAAAAGAGAGCAGATCCATGGTACCTGAAGAAGGGAAGGGGTTGAACACGCATGGAAAGAAGGGACCTATCAGGGGCAAGAGGAAAGTTTTTAGAGTGACGGATATGTTCATTCATATAATTGTGGCCATGAGTTCTTGACTATCTACACATATCTAAACTTATCAAATGGTATTCTTTAAATATATAGTTTATTGTAAGTTAATCATGCCTGAGTAAAGTTGCTAGGAAACAGATTGCCTTTTTTTGTGGGTACACATTTAGTTTTATGGTGACAAAGCAACTTGTACACTTTTTAACATTTAACACTGGGCATCATCTTTCCTTACAAACTGCATCTCTAACTCTATCTGCCCCTCCCCTGTTCACAGTCTGTCTCTCTCTGTCTCAAAAATAAATAAATGTTAAAAAAAATTAAAAAAAAAAACAACTCTACCTATTCTCACGAAGTGTTAATACTACAGTGCTTTGTTTTATCATGTCACAGCCTATATGTATGTTTGAGAATGCTAAGAAATTACTGGCAAAAATAGCATCACCACACACAATTTCCTAGCTGGAGAGCTCTCTCTCTGATTTCTCGATATGTTTCAAAGTGTTGCAAACAAAGCGATGGACAAGAGACCCTGAGGCTCTGTCGTGGAGAGCAGGTTCTAAGTGCATACCACATTCTCAACAGAGAGCCTGAGTCCACATTTCTGAATTTTCAGAATGGCAATATTACAGTTTTCCTATTAGCCACAGTTTTATCCATAACAGTAAAGCAAAAATGAATTCCTCCAACCCACGTGCTCTGGATTAACAAAAAAATTTTAAACATTCATCTGCGTTTTCTCATTTCCCAGAATGCTGATTAAAAGCTCGCCTTCAGAGGGAGATTTTACATGTGAACGTTTCCTGTAAGAGACAGCCTTCTTCGCGCCTTGTCTTGTATTTTTGTGCATCCGCTCACCAGTGAAAATGATTAAACCTCCAGGTATCATTCCATCTGAGGGAAATGAAATCACTGGAACAGAACATGTTCCAAGGATCATCTGTCTATTTATCCAGCCAAGAGCTTGTGTGTTACCTGTCATTGGTTGCCACTTCAACAGAGCTCCGGGCTGGACCGAATAAGGGAAACGTAGATGCACGGAGCTGGAGAGGAACACACGAGTTCCTCTAGTGAGTTCATTGACATGCATGAGAGCAAGATTCCAATTTTAGCAGGTCCCTGAAGCCCTCCAGAGAGACCCTCAGATCCCTCGAGTCAGAAGCCACTCACGATGCCCTTAAGAGCCAAAGACAAACAGGGAGTTTGGGGAGTATCTACGGCAAGCATGACAATTGCACCAAAGTCTCTTGTCTGACAGAATCTTGTGCAAAACACGGGACACGTTCGTGCTCCACTTGCTCACACTTCAATCTGCCTTTGCCTCTCAACTAGTCTGCGGTCTCCTCACACCATTCAGTCCCTATTGTTTCTCTTTCTGTAGAACCAGGTCTGACGACTCCACCGTAGTGTCTAAGTTATTGACCCAGCGGCCCACTAGTTCCCCAGCATTGACCTTTGTACACAGTCCTCCACACCACACTCAGTTCTTCAGCTGCTGTGGTGAGTTCACCTGGTCCGTATGTGGCACCCTTTGAGTGATACAACATGTGCGGTGGCCTCACCACGTAACAGACCTCTGCCCAGGCGTAATCCATTGCCTCTCTTCTCTCCCCTGTCCCTACTGAGATACCAGTTAATGCTCTTTACTTTTGAGGAAATGACTTTTTTATACAAAAGGCTTACTTTGGGGATAGTATGAACTAGTATGGCTTATCGAGTCAATTATTTTTTTCAGAGAAACGTAGCTACAACTCACGATGCAGTAACTAAATTATTCCGGCCACATGAAGAGAGAAATGGCAACCAGGCTGTAAAAAGAAACACTTGAAGAAGCAGTAGATTATTCAGTGTTATGATAAAGGCACATAGTGTTAATTACAGTATATATCCACACGTACGCACAGATGTTACATGCGTGCAAAGTCCGTGGTAATTTTGAGATGTTTCAACTAATAAAGAGTATGGGCAGATTGCCTGGAATAAAGTCCTAATCCTCTTCTTTAGGGATGTTTGGTTTTATACAATGTAACCTTTCCTTCCAGCTTCAGTTTCCTTATTTGTAAAATAGAAATAATACTATTTTTTTAGGGTTCTTGTGAAAAATACTTAAGCTTATTCAAAAAAACACCCTTAGTAGAGTGCCTAGGACATAGTCACTGCCATCTGAAGGTTTATGATTAAACACCTCTAAGATAAATGTTAGTGATATTTATTTACTAAAATTACTTCAATACTATCCACTATTGCCTATTTCTATATTTATTATTATATTATAGGTCATTTCCAAGTAATACTTCAGAAGTCTTTTTTAGACTATAATACTTAAATTTCTGTAAAGATTACCAAATATTTTCCTTGAATCAATGGTAATTACGTAATGTGATGGAAGTGTTAGCTAATGGTATGGTGCTAATCATATTGCTATATATAAGTGTATCAAATCAACATGTTATATACCTTAAAGCTATACAATGTTAGATGTCAATTATATCTCAATAACACGGGAAGAAAATAAAGAGGAAACAACGGAGACACGATTGACTTTTAGGTAGCTAATAGTGAGAAAGAACGCATGGGTATTGTGCCCTAAGTTTTTTTAAAAATAATTTTTTAATGTTTCATTTATTTTTGAGAGAGAGAGAGAGACAGAGCATGAGCCAGGGAGGGGCAGAGAGAGAGGGAGACCCAGGATCTGAAGCAGGCTCCAGGCTCTGAGCTGTCAACACAAAGCTGGACATGGGGCTCGAACTCAGAAACCCTGAGATCATGACCTGAGCCAAAGTTGGACACTTACCCGACTGAGCCGCACAGGCGCCCCTGTACCCGAGTTTTTATAAGGATCATTGTCATCACAAAGCATTAAGTTTGCATATAGTTGAGCATTTGCTGGAAAGATGTGAATTAACCAACTTCGCCCCTGGTTTTTGAGCTTCCACTCTACAAGAGACAGCAGATATTTCCCTTAGGTGTGCATCTGAGTGGCTCAGTCGATTAAGCATCCAACTTTGGCTCAGGTCACAGTCTCACCGTTTGTGGGTTCAAGCCCCAAGGCGGGCTCTGTGCTGACAGCTCAGAGCCTGGAGCCTGCTTCAGATTCTGTGTCTCTCTCTCTCTGCTCCTCCCCCTCTCACGCTCTGTCTCTCTCAAAAATAAACATTAAAAAAACTAAACATATATATATATATATATATGTATATATATGTCTAAGGGAAATATAATATTTAACCGTATATTGAAAAGATATTAAATTCTATATGACTTATTTTCTAAGCCGAGTGGTGAATACAGAGGTATTAGTTATGTAATCACTTGTACTTTCATGAAATGAAATGTTTCATATTACAAAATGTCTTTTTTTTTATTTTTTTTAACGTTTATTTATTTTTTTGAGACATAGAGACAGAGCGTGAGCAGGAGAAGGGCAGAGAGAGAGGGAGACACAGAATCTGAAGCAGGCTCCAGGCTCTGAGCCGTAAGCACAGAGCCCGATGCGGGGCTCGAACTCATGGACTGTGAGATCATGACCTGAGCTGAAGTCAGCCGCTTAACCGACTGAGCCACCCAGGTGCCCCACAAAATGTAAGTCTTTAGAAATGTAGAAGTGGACTTGAGAACAGGCAAATTAATTTGTAATGTTTTCTTTTCTAGACCCGGAGACTGCCTAACTTATTTCACATTAAAATTTAACTGTGTATAATAATTTGAGGGTGCCTTATGCTTTCTATCATATAGAACGAGGCTTATTTCATATTTACTCATTTTATGGCCCACTCTGAGCGCTGACTCTCAGATATGTCTAATCTGAGACAGAGAGAGCTAGCTCTACTTCTATATTTTTTCTTTCCATAGGCATATTTCCTCTTGCTAAATATTCTGTACATCTTACCACTTTGTAGCTGGTCTTAGTTGTACTGAATTTTAACACTTATTCTGGTAACTAGTATGGTATCATTTGCAGGCCTAATGAATTGATTGAATTATTAAATACTATAAAATTCAAGAATAATCATGATGGAAAATCAATTGTTATGTCATCCCAGGTTGACATAAGCCTTTCATATCACTCCCTTGTATACTTACTCGTTAGAATTACCTACCTCGATATCTATATATGGTCTATTATGCCTATGCCGGTAGTGGATACATAGGTATCATCGAAAACAGAACCAAAGGCCTCACTGTGACATAATAGCTGAGATCCACAATTTCTCCTTTATCTATAAAATCAGCCATCGCTTGACAGTAGGATGTAAACAGTGTCGCAAAACTACTTTTCAAAAAGTCAAGCAGTCGTCTAATGAGAAACTCAGAATAATCTTACTATTAAGTAAGACTATTAAGTAAGATTTCTCATCCTCACTTTCAGATGAAGAAGCTGTGGCACAAAAGGCCTAATATGGTCTCCTTACCGATTTTACCTCTTTATAGCTTTCAAAGGCAAATAAACTTGGGAAATATTTTGGATTAGTTTTCCATTTTGCATTATCTCTTTTATTTTAGATGGTAATTAAATGGTGTGGGAATTCTATTTTCTTCCTTTTTATTTATTCATTTTGAGAGGGGATATGAGCAGGGGAAGGGCAGAGAGAGAGGAAGAGAAAGAATCCCAAGCAGGCTCCGCACAGTCATGGGGCTCGAACTCATGAACTGCAAGACCACGACCTGAACTGAAAGCAAGAGTCTGTCACTCAACCAACTGAGCCACCCAGGCACCCCGGGATTCTATTTTCTTACCATTTTCCCAGTGACAGAAATTAACAACTCAGAAATTTTCCATCAACCTTCTAATAATATTGAAACATGGGAATAACAGACATATAATAATTTAGATTAGTCGTTAAGGATTCCAAAAGTCAGTTCGCTCTTGTTGTCTTTAGAACGTTCTAAGCATTTACCGATTAGCTACGTCATTCTGTGTGATAAGATAGAGCCGGAGTATCAAGACCCCAGATAGAACGGTCATGAAAACATCAACGAGAGCCTCGTGCTATGATTAGCATGACCTATGAAAATAGTCAATGGAAAATTCCATCTTGTAGCCACTAATACGGACACTGCAAGGAGACTTAGTTCGGGTTTGGATTCTTTCCTTCCTCATCAATAACTACATCCCATGAGCTACTCACAAGTTTTGTTAAAAAGATACAAATGATCCGGAACAGGATGTTATCTCACACATGGTATTTAAAAAACTATGGTGCCCTTAAAGGCCCTGGAGGAAAGTCCCCAAACTAGAATATTCAGCATTATTTTACTCAAACAAAAATGTTTTTCATATTCCCAATTTCACACTTGAATGCTTTAAAATTCAGACTGAAATTATGTTAAAAAAAAAAAAAGGAAAGTGAAGAAATGAAGGGGTCCTGATAACTTTGAGCAACTGGGGAGATATTTTTAGGCCTACGAAGCCACTTTAGGATTCTACATAGCTCCAGAAAATTAAATAATCTAACAAATCTCCAAATAAACCAGGCGACTGTCCAACTGGCTCTAGCCGAATTAACTCTGAAGTAATCCAAATATTTGTAGGAAAGATAGTTTTCATATTTAAGGAGCCATATTTTGAAGAAACTATAAAATATGAGTCAGCATTATAAAAAATGATTTGCATGACTGTGGAACTCTATCGCATTTCCGGATGGAGAGACAATATGGGAAAAAGGTCACTCTAAACAAATTATTTTAAACATTTCTGGCAACCCGATTTCAAAACACCAATGGAGGTTTTGAAAGATACAGCGAGGAAAACACAAAATTGTATTAGAATTAATTCAGAATAATCCCCAGGAAAGAATAGACATTTTCACAAAGATCAGACTTGTCGTGAGGGAGAACATAGCCTGGGAGACAGTCAAGCATTTTATTAATATAGAGTTATTAAGGCCTGGTGCTATGGACACCAAAAAATACACAGAGATTTCAATTACTACAATAGGCCAAAAATAGCCCCTGATACATAGAATGACCCACAAATACTAAATTATTGTTGGAAACCAATGAGAAAGAGTGATAATGAAGAAACGGTGTTCCAAATTTCTTACAGATACGTGGCAAAAAGTAAAATTAGATCTTTACCTTACCCAATATGTGTATGTATGTATGTATATATGCATACATACAGGTCTATGTGAACCCAGATTTTTGAAGGGCTTAAGCTATCACAATCCTGAGCGCCCTCTTTAAGAAAAAAAATACAATATTACAAACGCCATATTAGCTCTGAAAGTGAATATTAACTAGGGATGAGAAAAATCACAACAAAATACAAACTTCATTTCATCTAGTATATCCCATAAATATAAAATTTGGAAAAAATATATTTCAATTCAATAATTATCTAATACTTTGATAATACTTTTCCCTACATACGTTTTAGTTGCATATTCTTTGATTACTTTTTATTAAAACAGCAATTTTATTTGTTATTATTAATAATTTATAGACATGTCTTCAGATTCCCGACTCACTGCTGATAATGTGACCTCAGTGTTTAGGATTGTCAGCTTTGGGAAGCATTCTATCAAGTCTCTTTCATGAAAGAGGTGTAAGGGTTGAAACACTTTCCACAGATTAATTTCTGTCTTCATACATTTCGAATCTTGGTACTCCCCCATTAACTACACACTTGCAGTGCTGAGCACCAAAGAACAAACATATTTGTATTGCATTAGAAAATCTGCCCATAGGGGCCCCTGGGAGGCTCAGTTAGTTAAGCGTCTGACTTCAGCTCAGGTCATGATCTCACCATTCCTGGGTTCGAGCCCTGTGTCGGGCTCTGTGTGGACAGCTCCGAGCCTGGAGCCTACTTCGGATTCTGTCTCCCTCTCTCTCTGCTCCTCCCCCACTCATGCTCTGTCTCTCAAAAATTAAATAAACATTAAAAAATTAAAAAAAAAAAAGAAAATCTACCCATATAGGGGTGCGTGGGTGGCTCAATCGGTTCAGTGTCCGACTTCGGCTCAGTCATGATCTCAAGGTACATGGGTTCGAGCCCCATGTAGGGCTCTGTGCTGACAGCTCAGAGCCTGGATCCTGCTTCGGATTCTGTGTCTCCCTCTTTCTCTGCCCCTCCCCCGCTGGCACTCTGTCTCTCTTTCTCTCAAAAATAAACATTAAAAAAAAAAAGAAAAAAAAGAAATTCTATCCATACATCTTTAGTAACAGAACACCAGGATGTTGGCACAAATGGGTGAAATCTCTGGAAATTGTTCCTCTACTAGAAGGGCTATCTATACATAAAAGTGGGGATTGAGCCACATAAAAATATCCCACTAAACCCAAACAGAATGAACCCTCTTAGTGGGATCCCACCACACCCGCAAGTACTACAGAGCAATCTGTCACCAGGGGAAACAGGGAATGTGTGAACAAGGAAGAGCAAGAAAGGAGAAATTGGAATGGGAAGAGACAGTGGTCCTAACTGAGTGTGGTTAAAATATTTTCCTTCTGCCATATTTTCCAAAATGTATAACCATTACGCAATTCTGAGATCCTTTATTGGCTTCCAGTAAACTACCTCTGATTACCCCTACTTTGTAATTTAAGAAACTAAAGCCAAGAAGGGAAAGTAACTTGTCCGTGATCACACAGCTTGTAAATTGCAAGGTGAGCCTCGAAGTCAAGGTTGAATGATCCCGAAGATAGTACTCATAAACACCAAGCTGTGCTTCTAATAAAAGAAAAAAAAAGGGTGAATGTCCTTAACATATGAAAAAGCTATTTTGAATCCGTACACCACCACCATATTGCAACAGAAAAGTGCAATTGGCCAAAGAGAAAACAAATGGTTAATTATCATTAAAAGCCTCTCAACTTTAAAATAGATATAGATGTTTATCGAATTTGAAAATAATTATTAAATGATCATACACAGCATTGATGGACTGGTATAGGCACATACGTGGCTTCTGAGAACTTCAATGTATACGAGTTTCAGAAAATTAATTTGTCAATTTGGCAACGTGTATTAATAGCTTTAAAAAGGCTCATCACATTTCATCCAGTCATTCCACTTCCAGGAAAATAGTCTGAAACAAATAGGGACCAAGTTTTATACACAAAGACACCGCACTATGTACAAGGAAGAAAGAGAAACAATATAAAAGGAATAGTTTAAGTGAATTATGGGATTATGATATAGAGAATGAAATACAGCATGTGCCATTACCTTTTATTTATGATATATCCATAATACGCAGAAACACTTATGGACTGCCAAGTGGAAAAAAAGAACCTTTTGTGTATAATATACAATATAATCTCAACCACGTAAACACACACACACGCACAGACACAGACATGCACAAACATAGACGTTAGGCTGAACTGTAGAGGTGCTTACACAGAGTAGGAGCTATGATTTCAGAAGTGACATTATACCGTTTCAACTTAACCTGAAAACACAATTTTAGGAATAACTGCTTTATTTTGTAATCTACAAAGCAGAACATTGGTACCTACGTCTCTACTTCTTGTTGGCCGGTTTGAGAATTGAGGGGAGTATGTCTATATCGTGGCTCCGAAATCGTATATTGTTATCAAAGCATTCAATTCGGTGCCATTTGAAACAGGTGTCTGAGGTCCCCAGATCCGTCTTTGCCTCCCCCATGCGTTACAGTCGCCTCGGCTACAGTCGCCTGCCCGGTGGTCTCCAGAGGTGGCTGTGTTTCATTGTTAGGCTGTATTAGTGAAGCCCCTGGGCTCTTATGTGAGAAAAGGCACTATATAAATGCAAAACAGTCTATTTTATTCATGCTGTCATATAAATAGAGATCTACTTTATGCTAGCAGTTTTTCAAGGAAACTGGCTATTCTGAGTATCGGGCTTCTCAGTCTCAGGGCCTCCATAACCTCCCGGATAAAATTATTTTCCACCCCAGGACAACAGGTGCCTTCCTGAGTACAGAACAGTCGTTAGAAATGTCACCTTGAGCCAATACTGGCCCACACAGGGAACTAGATGATTGTCTACATCAGACAATAGCTGCTTCGGGCTGACTCTGGCTCTGGCCCAAGTACAGATGCCCAGCTCCCAGGACACAGCGAGGTGACACTTTCCGACTGGTCTCAGCCAAGTCTGCCTTTCACCGCACCTCCAGTTCAGCGCGAGGTGGCGGGCAGGCTCTGAAGTCAGGCTGACCTGGGCTTAAATCTAGGTTCTGCTCCTGGAGAGCTCAGTTTCTTAGGAAAACGAATACATCCACCCATTGGAGCTGTTCCAAGATGATTAAACGAGGTGTGCGTGAGCGTGCGTGAATGTGCGTGAGCGTGCGTGAGCGTGCAGGAGAGCATTCACCGCCATGCCAGACACCCAGTAGCTCAAGACCAGGTGCTTCCGCTTTCGTCACTCAGCACCAACCTGAGAAACTTTTTTAGGACACAACGCTACAGGCAGGGAATGGGGGAGAGCCGGAGGGCAGAGGTGCTAGGGCCTTGCATCTGCCTCTTCAAGAATTGACCAGCTCTAACTGAGCACAGAAAGGTTAGAACTACAAATGATCTTTGAAACTATCTGTCCCGCCACCTCCATTTTGCAAACAAGGAAAGCTTATGAAAACGACCAGGGTGGCTTCCCGCTTCGATCTCACACGCAGTCGCCTCAAAATGAGTCCGGTGCACTTGACACGTTAATTTGGTCCACGGAGAATTTGAGTGACATGCCACTCTTTTCTGTTTTTCTTCCCCCTTTAAAATACTAAAATTTGGGGCACCTGGGTGGTTCAGTTGGTTAAGCGTGGGACTCTTGGTTTCAGCTCATGTCATGATCTCATATAGTTTGTGTGTTCGAGCCCCACGTCCCAAGAGCCTCCTTGGGATTCTCTCTGCCTCTCTCTGCCCCCCTTGCTCTTTCTCCCTCTTTCCAAATAAATAAATATTTAAAGTACTAAAGTTAACTTGCTCCCTGGTGGGACCCAAATTCTTTTCATAATGTCCCGCTTTTCAGCCGCCACCCACCCCCACTGCTTCTTCCTGGCTGTTGCCCTGAACGACTTTGTATTGCTCCTCTATCGTGAATGCTCGAGCGAGCAACTGGTTTCTTCAATTGTTTAGTAGAACAAGGGATGCCTGCCTGGCTCAGTCCGCTGGACATCGGACTCTTGATTTTGCCTCAGATCATGATCCCAGTAGCGGAATAGAGCCTCCCTTCAGGCTCTACGCCGAGGTAGAACCTGCTTAAATTCTCTCTCTCCCCACCCTCTGCGCCCCACTCCCCACTCTTGCACGCTCTCTTTCCCTCTCTCTCTCTCTCTCTCAAAAACAAAACAAAACAAATGCTCATTAGAACCACATCTTTTGATTTTATTTCACCTTACTTTTTTAACTTTCGAAACTTAAGAACAAATGTGGGTTTAGGAAACATAGCTTAGGGGAACCTGGATGGCTCAGTTGGTTAAGCGTCCAACTCTGGATTTCAACACTCGTCTTGATCTCGGGGTTGGGAATTCAAGGCCCGAGTTGGGCTTCTTGCTGGGCATGGGGGCCTACTTAAAAAAAAAAAAAGAAAAGAAAGGAAAAAGAAAACAGACCTTAAATACACTTGCCAAAATGGCAAAGAAAGTACTCCCCACGCTGTCTCCATTACACTTTGTCATGCTGCTGGTTCCAGCTCTCACTAAGTGGAGTTGAAATTGGCCATGGACAGCCTTGCCTGCTTTTCTGAGGAATCCTTTCGTCTTGGATCTATAATTGAGACACTCAGAGCAAGAAACTCTCACTCTGTTTCAATTCCGTGGAAGGGAAAGCTAATGCCTCTTCTCCATGCTACCACCTCTGCCCATCCCCATTCTAGCTCTTTCTTTCAAAAAATGGAGAGTGACTAATATGACTGGACAGATAGTGGGCCGTTCCTCAGTCCAGGTGTTTCTGGTAATATCATCTTCTCTCTAGCCAGTGTCTTAATTTTTCTGAGCCATGTACCTTTCTGGCAGCCTGAAAAAACCTATAAACCTCTCAGAATATTGCTTTCAAGCACAAAACTAAAAGGCATCAATGTCAAAGGAAACGCATATTGAAATAGATATCAACTCATGAAAAAAAATTGTGACACAAGACTATTGGTGTCTTTATTAACACATGAAATGGCAAGACCTGGTCGTGGGCCTAATAACCATTATAATCTCAAGGTAGTCATGAGCCCGAATGCTATTTCTTGACAGCCATGACCACTGTAACATGGTCTAAAACTATTCTGATTTCTATTGATGACAGTCATCCGTTCTGATAATCCTATTGTGATTTGTTTCCTCCATCCGTGGAGGAAAGAAATGCTTAATTCTAGTTAGAAGTTAGTGAAAATGAAGGTCTAACTCCCCACGTAAACGAACTCCCCATTTATATTTCAGAGGCTGTGATTTCTATTCAAGACCCCTTTGGGCTCTTCAGACTTGATTCGGAACACCATTGTGCTTCCTGATACAGACCTAGCCCTTCCGTCTCACACCTCCTCACCCTCTTCCTAAGACAGGTTTGCGGTTCCTTTATCTCTTTTCCTCGTACCTTGCTTCAAGAATATCTAGGCAGAAAAGTCTCAGATTTCAGCTTTAGGTGAGGGAGAAGCCAATGGAATTTTCCAGTTAGGAAATCCTTTATACAGGCATAGCTCATTTTACCGTGATTCCTCCCTCCGTTGTGCCTCACAGGTACTGTGTTTCTTACAGATTGAAGGGTTTGGGCAAGACTTCTTCTAGGGGGGGGGTGTATCGGCGCCATTTTGCCAGCAGCACTTTTTCACTTCCTGTCTCTGTGTCACATTTCGTTAACTCCCACAAAATTGCAAACTTTTCCATTATTATTCTGTTTGCTACGGTGATCTGTGGCCTGGGACTTCTGATGTTACTCTTGTATGGGATCTCTTTTAAACAGCATTTTCCTTTTTCACTAATCTTGACGGGAACTTATTTTTAAGTATGGATATCCTATCAACATTTATGTATATGACAGATGTTTGGTCTTATTGCTGTGATGCGTTCTAATGTTTTAAGCTCTGTTCCTATTTCCTCACAAAATGGTATGTGTTTGGTGTGATGTGTATGTCTGTGATTTCACTCCAGAAAATTTGGAGGGTTTTTGTCTCTTCATTTATTCTAGTGATGATTCTACAACTTGAGATAATGTCTTCCAGCTTCCATTTCTTGAGGTATAATTTTTAACCACAGAGGACAGAGATTTGTACATCGAAGCTCCCATGTCTTGTACTCCTCTCCCCCACTCAGTCCTGGGTCTTGCGATAGTTGCCTTTGAGTAATTAATTTTGTTAACTTTGAGTAATACAGTTGGAAGGGTATTATTGGATTCTCTACTTTTAACAGGATGTGTTAGAACCTCTGTTCTGAAAGATGAAGAATTTTACTTATTTCTACTATCTTCATCCCTCTCTTTCCCATGAGTTCAAAATTTGAAAGACTTACTGTACATTCTTCTGTCTACGTTACTATTCTATAGTAAAGTCTATAGCATATGTATAAATACCAGTCTGTATTTATTTAGAACAATTTTCACCACGTCCCCTATTTCTGAAGTTCTCTATTGATTGTTTAGGTGTCTGGAATTTTTTAAGTTCATTTTAAAGGGCTCATGGCTGTGAATATCTAGGCTTTTCTTTTCATGTGTTAAATGTCTATTTCTTGCCTTGATTGGAATGACCTCTAGCTTTTTAAAAAAATTCTTGATGAAGCTTTCTTTCCCTTCGAACCCTATAGCATTATTCCATTGACGTCTAGTGCTGGATTTTGCTGTAGTTTTGACGTCAGTACTGATTTTTAATAAATGAAAAGAGGGAAGTGCCTGTACCGATGGATTCTCTCTTCGTCACTGAAGTATAATAGCTTTACAGGCAGTGCCTCGGTGTTTATAATTGTATACCTCGAGACACACTGTAAATCATTTTTCATCTATTTCATGCTTTTTTTATATTACAACTTTTTATTTTTTAATGTTTCATTTGTGATGTTATCTGCCTAAATGACACCAAGGCTATGCCTGTTAGATCTTTACGTGAATTCAATCTCTATTTTTTTTCTTTTACTCGTTTCTTGTCGCTCGTGTTTCTTTTCTCAGTTGCATCGTCCATGACCTTGACTGTGGTTTAGGGGTATCTGTTGTGTGCTTCACTGCTCTCAATATGACTCTCAGTCATGAAATCTCCCCTTCTCTTTGATTACTGAATTCTGTCAGTTCGATTTGCACCCCCTTCCATTGTCTTACTTCTTCTTCAAGACTTTGTCTCTATGTTTTTGAACTATAGGTCAAGAGGTAACTTTTCTTTCATTTCTTTGATATCCTGTGGCTGTGTTAACTCATAATTGTCATCCATAATTGAATATACACTGCATATTCCACATGTTGGTTTCATTTTTCATTTTTTTCTTTTTTTCCTTGCAGTATCTAGCAGCGATCAGGTCTAAATTTTTCTTGCTCTTACTTTGAATGTTGACCATTTATTCAAATGGTCAGCTCTTTGTTGATGTATTATGGAAGAGAGAAGGGGATGGTGGAAGTGAATTCACAAACAGCTTTGGTTTCAGTCTGAAGTCTCTTCATTACAAGCATGCCTGTGTTCTAGACCAGCGAGGAGCTCTGGGTCTCAAATCAGAGTACCCAGATCTGGATTCTGGTGCTCACTCTTCTCACCTCTATACCTTTGGTAGGTTACTGAACCTCTTGCTCTACATTTTTGAAATAACAATAACACCTATATCACAGTTCTGTTGAGAATTAAAAGAGATAATTCATGCAAAGCACTTAGTACCGTACCTGCCACATGGGAAGTACTTAGTGGCAATTATTAGTATTGAAACAAAGCTTCAGTCTCTGGTGCAAAGACTTAATTTAACATTACATCCCTTACCAGACTAAACTTGTCACCTTCCATCTACTATTTCCGCTTTGCTCCGTCACCCCATGTATTGGATTCCTGTGGCTGATATACCAAATTACCGCAAGCTTAGTGGCTTCAAACAACACAGACATATTGTCTTGTAGTTCTGGAGATCAGATGTCCAAAATGGGTTTTGCCTTGGCTAAAACCAAAGTATCTGCAGGACTGTGTTTCTTTCTGGAGGTTCTAAGGGAGAATCCTTTTCTTTGCTTTTCCAACTTCTCGAGGCTGCCTGCACTTCACTCATGGCCTCCTTCCATCTTCAAAGTCAGCAATGGCTGTTGAGTTTGTTTTCTCAATGCTTTCTTGCTGGTTCTGGCTCTCTGCCTCCCTCTTTCCCACTTAAGGGCCACATGATTATATTCCTGCATATATAATGCAGGATAATCTCCCCACATAAAGGTCAGCGGATTAGCAACCTTAATTCCATTTGCTACCTTAATGTCCTCTTGAGTTGTAATCTAACATATTGACAGGATTCAAGGATTAGGACATGGACACCAAAAGTCATTTTCTACAAGAACAGCCTGTATGTTTTCTCAGTCAGGCCAATCTCTCCTCCCTGTCTTTAGGGTCAAACTAGATCTTTCCAGAAGGCCTCCACAAACCTAGATTTGCATACCAAGTGAAGGTCCTTTCTCTTTTGGGCTCAGGGTCTGTAAAGGATGGATCTATTCTAAATTTCCTCTTTTGGCTGGCTGTATTTTCATATGACCTGAGTGCGGCTGTTCATACCCTTGAGGTTGTGATTGCTTTCTAGCTTGGTTGAAGACAGAGTTTTCTGCCTTTGTTATTCTATTTCTTCCAACTTTATTTTAGGAGGGTAAGATAAAGGTCCCTGTAGTCTGTCAACCTTACCAGCTATATCCAACTATATTTGTTTAAATTAAGATAAGCAGTTTTAGATCCACAGCAAAATTGACAGGAAACCACAGATATTTCCCATATGCCCCCTGCCCCCCTACACACACATAGCCTGCTGCATTATCAATACCCCCCACCAGAGAGATGCATTTGTTAAAATTAATGAACCTACACTAACACACCATCATCACCCAAAGTCCATAGTTCACTTTACCGTTCACCCCTGGTGTTGTACATTCTATGAGTTGAAGCAAACTTATAATGATAGTCTTTACCATCCTAGATTCATCAGAGTGTTTTTCAAACTGCTCAGTGCCTCACCTCCCTCCTCTATCACCAATCCCTGGCAACCACGGATCTTTTTACTGCCTCCTTAGTTTTGCCTTTTTCCAAAATGTCATATAGTTGGGAGTCCCACAGTATGTTGCCTTTTCAGATTGGCTTCTTCCTGTTAGTGATGTACATTTAAGTTTCCCCCATCTCTTTTCATGGCTTGATAGCTCTTTCTGTTAGGGCTGACCAATATTCCATTGCCTGCATATACCACAGTTTATATATACATTCACCTACTACTGGACATCTCGGTTGCTTCCAGGTTTGAGCAACAGTGAATAGTAATGTGATTTCTGCATACAAAGTGCGCATAGGAGTATAAATTAGTAAGGTCTTTGGGGGACGTGTTAGGTCCATTTTTGTATGTATATTTGGTTTTCCCACCAAGAATTCCAGTGTCCTATAGTTTAATCTGATTTTTATGATTCCATAAATAATTATAACCAATCTTTTTGGACTGGTGCTCTAATTGCTAAGACATTTCTAATGTTGGAATTTGGAAAGATTTTGGAAATTATCCCATCTCCTCCTAGTAAACTCCTCTTTATTCCATTTACAGATCTGGTAACGGTAATTTCCTTAACGTCAAATATCTTGTGCTCAAAAACTTACAAGACTCCAAAGCAAAGGTGTGTTTGGGAAGTAAATTATCCCCTAAATAGGTGACCCTGAAGCCTTATGAACTAACTGTGCCTTCCTTGCTTATTAATAAGCATCATTTCCAAGCAACCAAGATGTATTGAGTTGGGAGTCCCTAAGTGCGAGAGGGTCCAGAAATAGCTTTGACTTTTCCTTTTTTTAATTTACCTTGTGGGGCTATGGGGAATGAGCAATCCTTTAGTCTGTCAATATCACCAGCAACAGCACCACAGGAAGAGAGAGCGGGGAGGGGAGGGGTGAGGTGATGGGGGAGGCTCGGCTGAGAAGATGGAATATCTATTTGACACAGAAGAGGGTCCTCAGAACTCTGCGGAGCTGAAATGTCAAAAGCAGCCACTGAAAAAAGACTGAGTCATCAGAATTTTGACATTGACAAGGCTATCCTACAGGCAATATGTGTGACTTCCAATCCCCGCCTACTGTTATACCATGGACTAAGACATTTTCCGTTTCTGTCGTCAGCCTTTGGTAAATTTAATTGTTTTGTTTTGTTTTATCACTATTTCTCATCTCTATTTTCCTTTAATGCTTTCATTCAACAAATATGCACAGGTATGCGCTATGTCTTTAAAACTGTGTGTCTTGATTTGACCATGAAGTAATTTTTTCTCATCTAATTTTGAGAGCTATTTGGGAGAACAAATGGGATAATGCATTAAAAGTACAGCAAAAAAAAGTAGAAAATAGTACAAATACATGTTATTTCTCTCAACTAAAGTTACGAAATTGATACAATCTAATATAAAGCACAAATGCTCACATCGCTTAATCGTGATTTTATAACAAAGCAGACACAGGCACAAAATGCAGAACCGTATTTTGTTTGCAGAGGGTTTTCTTCGAATTTCGCCAAACATTATACTTCTTAACTGAAAGAACTAGACGCCGCTGTTTTCATGCCCTCGTCTTATCTAGCAATGTTTTCAGGCTGGATTCAACCTCCGGCAAGGTCATGGCTAAACTGATCATGAGCTTCCGAATGGAGGGGAAGTTCTCATGACTTCGGTATGAAAACACTCTGTGAGAAAACCAACAGGGCACAGTGCCATGGAAATCCTGCTGGGTTTGAGCATGTATGTGCCACTAAGGACGTATGTGTTCTTTGTCAACCTATGTATCCTGGCTATGTCTGTTTACACATTTGTAAAAATATAGGGGAAAAAAAAGTAATTACCGCTACGGTGGCTATAAACCTCAAAAATAAATTATTTCTGGGAAAATGTTATGTATTTGTGTAATTACAACAGAACATGCTTATATATGTATTTCGTTGGTTTGAGGAAAGAGGAGGAAAACCAGGGACCTTGCAAACGGCATTGTCCAAAATGGCAGCCAGTAGCCATATGTGGCTATTGAGCCTTTGAAACATGGTGAGTTTAACTGGGAGACAAAATCTTCAATGCTCCTTAATTTTAATTTTAATTTCATATCTGAAGCAGTGTAAAATACGTTTCTGTTAAACACAACTTCACTGGTAAGTTAGGACTACATTTCACGTCAGTCATTGAAAATTTACCATCTGAATTAAGATGTGCTATGAGCTGGGGACGCCTGGGGGGCTCAGTCGGCTAAGCGTCCGACTTTGGCTCAGGTCATGATCTCGCGGTTCGTGAGTTCAAGCCCTGCATCGGGCTTGGTGCTGACAGCTGAAAGCCTGGAGCCTGCTTCGGATTCTGTGTCTCCCTCTCTCTCTCAACCCTCCCCCACTCACTCACACACTCTCGCTCTCTCTCTCTCAAAAATAAACATTAAAAAAATTAAAAGAAAAGTTGTGTTGTAAGTGGACGATATATACTAGAATTTAAAAAAAATAGGACATAAAATGTAAAACATCTCATTAATAATCCTTTTTTAAAGTTTATTTATTTATTTGGGGGGGGGAGCAGAGAGAGAGAAAGGAAGAAAGAGAATCCCAAGCAGGTTCCACACTGCCAGCACAGAGCTGGAGGCTCAAACTCATGAACGCTGAGATCACGACCTGAGCCAAAATCAAGAGTTAGTCGGTCGCTAACTGACTGTGCCACCCAGGCGTCCCTCATTAATAATTCTTATATCGACTGCATTTTGTGATAGTCTGAAATGATGGCCACTCAGACATATCAGGTCCTGAACCCCGGAACATGTACCTTATTTGGAAAAAGATTCTTTATATATACGTTTAAAAATTTTTAGATAAGGGGATTTTCTGGGATTGTCCTGGTGGCCATAAAGACAATCACACATTTCCTTGTCCCTAAGAGGTGGGACAGATTGAGTTATAGAGAAAAAAAGAGGCAACGTGACCACGGAGGCAGAGATTGGAGTGGCCGCGGAATGCCAGCAGCCGCCAGAAGCCGTATGAAGCAAGGGACAGTTGGTCCCTTAGAGCTCTGGAAGGAGTGTGGCCCTCCTGAAGCCTTGATTTGGACTCAGTGAAACTGATTTCAGACTCTGGCCTCTGGCTCTGTGAAAGAATACGTTTCTGTTGTCTTCATTCACTAATGTTGTGGTAATCTGTCATAACGGCGCCAGGAAACGAATATGCTTGTTGAAATCTTGATATTTGGGTCATGCTCAGTTAACTGTAATATAGCAAAATTAATTCCACCTTCTCTTTTAAACGTGACTTCTTGAAACTTTAAACTTCCTTATGTAGCTTTCATTACGTTTCTACTGGACGGTGCCGTCCCAGACCATGGCCTTCTGTAGGATACGGGAAATATTGGCCTGTTACTTCTTCACTGGCTGAACATCCCTGAGCGTATCAGAGAAAAAGAGAAAGTGTATCCACCCTGGAAATGACTCCCACCGGCTTCGGTTCTGTGTGCTCAGATTCATTCACTACCCCTCACGTTTTATCACCGACATTTGTGAAATAAAGATGGGAGCCAGCATGTCGTCAAAATTAAGTTTTCCCTGTAGTTTGTCTATTTCTCCATTATTTTGAAAAAAGCTTTCCGTGTCTACCTAAGCATCCTAAAGAAAGGGATTTCTTCCTGCCTTCCTCCTAGTCCCCAAGCCACAAAAATCTTCTTTTCGGGACAGGACACAGAGGATAGAGAGGAACTTGTTTCTTCTTTGATTTGTCAGACAAGCACTGTTCAGTGGGCATCCACATTGCCTTTGAAGGTAGCAAAACCAAAAACACACTCAAACACATAGGCAATAAATACAACCTATCCCAAAGGGCCTTATGAGTTTATACTCCTACGCACACTTCACATGCAGAGACCACTTCACCAAGCACTTAAAATGTATTAGCAAAATTTGCACCGTGCTTTTTTTCTTCGAAGTAGCTTAAAGATGTAAACTTGTGTTTTGGCTCCCCTTATCAACCGACGTGTGATGCCGAGATCGGGGACCTGAGTGGAGTGCAGGGAGGGATAATTCATGGTGTGTGGTCTCATGTTTCTTGGCCTTAACATTACCCGAGCCAGCCGGCAGAACGACAGTAATTACAGGCAGCACACGGTAATGAGGGAATGTGGGACGAATTATCTCCACCGTTACTTTGTGAACACGATCCTACCGAAGACCTGCAGACAGCAAAAGTCTGATTTGCTGGGGACTTAATGTTCGAAGCCCATCACGGACGGACGGAAGCTGTCTGTGTTTGCTCTGCTAGGTTCCGCCTGGAAGGCAGCACGCATGCATTCGTCCAGGGCTGTCATTCTCTGTTTGATGCCCTCATTCTCTGGAAGAGGAGATGGGGCTGGCGGCGGGGGGTGGGGGAGCGCCACAGAAAAGGGGTGTCTTTGCTGCTTCCGGAAGACCCACTGGTTTATGGGACACGATCCTTGCTGCCTTTTTTAAAGACTTTAAAAAAATTTTTTTAATGTTTATTTATTTTTGAGAGAGAGACAGCACGAGCAGGAAAGGGGCAGAGAGAGAGAGAGAGAGGGAATCCTTAGCAAAGAGCCTGACATGGGGCTCGAACTCATAAACCGGGAGATCATGACTTGAGCTAAACTCAGACTCCTAACCAACAGAACCAACCTCGTGCCCCTTCTTGCTGCCTTTAAAAGGGATTGCAGGTCTCTGCAGCCCTGCCTAGCGGGGCTCCTCCCACAGCGCCATCCTCAGGATATGTCCAGTCTCCTCCACACCGTGCCCTCTCTTGTCCCTCCCTTCAAATCCTAACTCCTCTGCTCCCTCAGCGTAGACAATGCCTCTTACAAAACATCGTCTCCTTGCCATGTCCTGAGGTGCTCCCCGACTGGTCCCAATTGCTTTTCAACTTGGTATTACAATGGGTTTTTTTTTTTACCGACCATTCAACTTTGTCTCTTTCTCTCCCCCCACACTCCTGTCCCTTCCTAACCTACTTTTCATGGTGTGAACTGAAGATTCATTTTCTTAAAGTAAACCACGAATCACGTTCCTCCAGTCAGTGGCTCTCTCTCCCATTAGGAATAAAGTTCACACACAGAGCCTCTGTCATCTGACCGCACTTCCCTTCCAGCCTCTGTGACCCCAGGTCCCTTCTGTGTACAAGGCGTTCCAGTCAAGCACGACTTCCTATCCTTTTCCAAGCTTTCGTGCCTCCATCAGTGTGTCCATGGCATTCCTGTGTGTGTGTGTGTGTGTGTGTGTGTGTGTGTGTGTGTGTGTGAAGTCTTGCCCTTCTGGTATCCCCACCCTGCCAGCAGTTTTGACCCATCTTCGATGTCCAGCATGAACTATCTTTCTCCATGAGGCCATCTACGGTCCCTTCTATCGAAATTAAACTCTCAGAGCGCTTGGATGGTTCAGTCAATGAAGCGTCCAACTCTTGATTTCGGCTCAGGTTATGATCTCAAGGTTTGTGGGATCAAGCCCCACGTCGGGCTCTGTGCTGACGGTACGGAGCCTGTTCGGGAGTCTCTGTCTCCTTCTGTCTCTGCCCCGCCCCCTGCTTGCTCTCTCTGTCTCTGTCTCTCTCTCAAAATAAATAAATAAACTTCAAAAAAAGGAGCTCACCGCACTCTGCCAGATGGTGTCACCTTGTTGGCACTCACCTCCCTCCCAGAGAGGGAAATCCGCACAACTCAGGCCCGTGCTTTCGTTCTTCATCCCTTCATTCTCCGTGGTGCCCAGCAGATGTCACATGCTCACCAGAGTGGACAGAGTGACATGAACGGAGCCTACACCACGCTGGGTTTGTGAGTAAGAGCGAGAACACAGTCATAGCTGGACGGAAGCTTCATGGGGGTGGAAGTCGCATGGAAGAGAGAAGACAGTTGGTTTCTGAGCTGGAGTCGAGCCAGAGCCACGGGGCCGACAGCGGTGCTCTTAGGCCAAGAGCTTGACCACGTAGACTCATTAAGGGCTCCTTTGCTCCCCTCCTGCTGGGAAACCCCTCCAAGAGGGATTTGCTGTGAGAGAAGGCGCTCTGTGCATGTGATTATTCTCTCTCTCTAAACCCCAGGGGTAGGATGCTGGTAATTACTTTTGGATCTATTCAGTGTAATTACACAATAATCCACAGCCACCTATAAATACTCTGTCATTACATGGCATTGTCCCGGTCAACTCCGCGAGCTCTCCTTGTCGGGTAATTACAGCTGTGGCCCAGGGCAGAGATTACCGGCCCCGAGGACCTCCGGCGTCATACTCCCAGCTCGGCAGCAGGGCGCTGGCCATGTGTAGAAACAGAAACCGAATGCTCTAGCACAGAAAGAGGCAGCAGTTTGTGAGGTCGGGGGTGACAAAGGAGCTTCTCTCCACCTCCAGGAGGTGGGGTGAGGAGATCAGAAACTCTGACCTTCGTTGTTCACAAATCTGATGGAAAGAATGAAAGTAGGAGATCTATCCTGATTTCTCTATGGAAGGCAGGGCAGAGGACCAGGGAAATACACCAGAGCCATAACTCATCTTGGCATGAAAACAAGAAATAAAGAACCAACTTAGCGGGTTGCATGCTTGCCTTTCTCACTGTATTATATAAACCTCTGAGGAGCTTTAAAAAACTTTTTTTCTCGCCTTTATATCTCCTCATCTCCAGGTGCCTAAAATGGGGACTTTTTCAAATGACACCTAGTAAATAATGAATAAGGAAAGAAATACAAGATGGCTAGAGGGAAGAAAAGTGAGAAATAAGGCAAAATGGGGGAGGGTAGAGGGAGGAAGGAGGGAAGGAAATATAGAAGGAAGGAAAGAATGGAGAGAAGGAGGGAGGGAGACTTTGGGGAAGAGAAGAAGGCAGAAAGGAAGGAAGGAAGAGAAGGGACAGATGGAGAAACAATTACTTGGGGGAAATCCTTTGATGCTTATTTTGTTTCCACAGCTTTCCTTTTTTATTTTATTTTATTTTATTTTATTTTATTTTATTTTATTTTATTTACTTTTAGAGAGAGTGTGAGTGGGGAAGGGGCATAGGGAAAGGGAGGGAGAGAATCTCAAGCAGGCTCCACACTCAGCTTGGAGCCCAATGCAGGGCTTGAACTCACGACCCTGAGATCATGACCTAAGCCGAAATCAAGAGTCAGATGCTCAACCCGCTGAGCCACCCAGGCGTCCTTCCCTTATTTTAAAAAGAAGAATCTGGCGACATATATCCTAGCAGAGAGAATAAAGTCAGAAATGCAAGGTAAGACCAAATTAAGATTCTATGAATGTAATATAAAGCTGGCCGGGGCCAGATGACTAGAATGGGGTTGAAATAGGGACTATGCCAGAGGACACACGCTAATTTAGAGAGAGCATAAATGGATTTCAGGCTTTTTAGACTCCAGGATTGGGGAAGTCAAAGGGAAGCTGATGTTATTGGAGGTAGAAATAAACAGAAATGACTTCAACTTTAGGTACGCCACTTCTGTGGTGACGATTTGAGATCCCAATGCTAATGTCCAGAGGGTTTTTGGAGATCAGAGGACTCTTCAGGGAGGGGACATCTGCACTAGAGATCCAGAGTTAGGGGTCATCTACAGGAGATGATGTAAGCCTGTTGAAGTCACTGTGTTTTCCAAGGATAAACCTTATAAGAGAGAAGAAAAGACTTCAGCACAAACTAGGCATCAGGAATCCCCTACAGTAGGGCAGAGATGAACTTTTATTCATAATTTTATCTCCAGCTCCTAGAAAAATGTATATAACATACAATTACTATATATTTTTTAATTCTATTTTTGGAAGAGAGAGAGAGAGAGAGAGAGGGAGACAGGATCCAAAGCAGGCTCTGCACTGACAGCAGGGAGCAAGATATGGGGCTCGAACTCACAAACCGTGAGATCATGGCCTGAGCTGATCAAGAGTTGGACGCTTAACCAGCTGAGCCACCCAGGTGTCCCAAGACAATTAATATATTTAATGAATAAGTTAATGATGCAGTGGAGAATAGCCAATTATGAAACGTAAGAGAAGATCTAGAAAGACAAAGACTCTGTCCTTATTTAAGACTTTCTCAAGAAGTTATTAAAGTATCAGATTCCTGGGTGCCTTGGTGGCTCAGTCCATTAAGCGTCTAACTCTCGATTTGATTTTGGCTCAGGTCATGATGTCACAATTCGTGAGATCGAGCCCTATGTCAGACTCTCTGCTTGGGGTTCTCTCTCTCTCTCTCCTTCATCGCCTCTACCCCACTCATACTTTCTCTCTCTCAAAATAAATAAATAAACTTTACTGATACGAGATTTCGGATTCCTGGCTCACATCCCAAAATTCTCGCTTCAGTGAGGCTAAAGCAAGCTCCGGGGGTCCAACCCCTAAAATCACACACCCCAAGTGATTCTGGCACAGAAGATCCTCAGAGCTCCCTTGGAGAAGTGCTGACCTAGAGCCAGGAAGCCAAGTGAGTTTCATTTCACCACCTCCACCAACTGACTCTTAGGGGTGTCACGAGAACTATACTGAGAAAGATGTCACAGGAATGAATCTAATGAGTTCACAGTAGTTACTGGAAGGGATACAGAATGAATATCAGGCGTAGACGTCTTGCTCCCCTGATAGTACCTGAGCCCTTTATTCGCTCTTCCTGGACGTGGGAGGGGGGCTGTGAAGCCCAGAAGACCCCCGGGCCATGGGGTTCGTACTGAATATCCAGGACCGTGAGTTCTCTGTCCAAGGCTGACCGTGGTACAGTTGGTGCTGTAGGGGCATGGGCAAGTATTGTGGCCTCACCGAGTGACCTGTTCCATATTTGTTAGTTAATCAGCCAGCCGACCTAAGCAGCCAGGGAAACAGCAAGTTAAGGAAATGCAGTGGAGGTGCCAGATACAGAGTTATGGAAAAAGTTATTGTCTAGAATTTATAAATAATCATTCCCCTCTATCCGTTCCTTTTTTTTTTTACCTCAAACCATGGTTTTCACTTTATTTAATTCAAATTTAATTTGTTGAAACATCAGGCTAGAGCTTCATGGATCATCTGGTCCAACTCCTTCAGCATTAAGACAAGGAGATCGAGGTCTCTGAAGGTCAAGGGGCAGAGAGTCGGTGGCTGGCTCGAGATTAGAACTCACATCTCCCACTTTCTACGCCATTATTTGGGTGTGTATTTTTAACTGAAGGATACTGGCCACGAGGCATTAGGTTTCAAATGTTGAAATAGTCACTGCTTTGTCGACATGTCCGGAAGGACAGACTGCAATGGTTGTCTCTAGAAAGAGAGAACAGGATGAATTTCATTTTGTTCCTTCATGGATTGCCTGCATTTTCAAAATGAGTACATAATCTTTAATAGCAATACATTGGTTTTCTTTTTATATATAGGTATTCCGGAATGTTGTTAAGTGGCAAAACTGGTGATGGATACATGGGGGATTTACTCCATAATTCTCTGCGCTTAATCGAGGACAGTGATTCTAGAGCAGCACAGTCTTAGAATTGGAGGATATTTCAGAATAACCCTAAGTACCTCGTTCTATAGGTGAAACAATTACGGTCCAGAGAGATGAAGCGATTTACCTCATCGAAACCTATAATAATATAAAACAAAAATATACATATTCTGCCTCATAAATTAAGTGAGACGATGCTGGAAAATTTATGTGACTCTAGCCCTTCCAGTTTTGAAGAACTTTCCAAGGCGTGTTTACACTCTTGGTCCCTGACATCGCTATAGAATGGAGAGCATGTCCAGGAACTTCCCTGGTGCGCCCCTGCTCTCCCCAGGCGGCCACTACTTGGTTTTGTTTTCAGTAAAAGAAACTTGAGAAGGCCTCCACCCTTGGTTGCTGGTTGGACAATAATAACCTGCCACCCGAGGATGCTATGGCAGTTAGACCTGACAAGGCCTTGACCATGAGGCAGGCCCTGAGCCTCTCAGTGCTCCTGCCTTCCCTCCATGTGGCCCTGACTTGGGACAACCTCACCAGTGAGCCAGAGCGGGATCGTCCAGCACATGGTCCCTGATGGAGGCTCTTTGCAACCCTCGGGTTGAGTGCATCTGTTGGCTCCTCTTGTGAAGAAGACTTCACAGTAGGAGAAAAGTCTCCCTTTCTCTGTCCCTGGTCCCTGACTGCTGGGGACTTCATAGAAATGTCCCCTGAAGGGACCGTGTGAACCAAATACAGTCACAGAACTGGCTCCGCAGTTCCTGGCAAATGCAGGCAACAGAACCCTTGGGATCATTTCCCTCTTCATCGGGTTATATATTTTATGACCTTGGCAAGGGAACAGAAATCGGGACTAATCTTGGAAATTCATCAGGTTCCTCTTTTTCCTCCAAGACATGCAAGTATGTCCTGAGTTTAGGTCTGTGGGTTTTCTCCCATCCGAGTACTCACCAGGCCCGACCCTGCTTAGCTTCTGAGATGAGATCACATCAGATCGGGCGCGTTCGGGGTGGTCTGGCCGAAGGTGGCCCATGGCATTCCTGTGCCGACAGTAGTAAGAATATAAAAGACCGGCTTCTGTGCCTTCTTTGGCTGCAGGCACGTCTCATGCAAAGTCTGTAATAGAGACGTTACCACAGGGACTCAGCATTTCACAGTTCATTATAAAATAATTGAAAATAAAACTAACATCCTATGCCCACAGGTGGACCAGGTACGAATTCAGGTGCATTTGACCAAAAAACATAATACAAAACAAAATACAACGACAACGACAACAACGACACTTTGGGCCTTTTAGTTTGTGTATTTCTCAACTATAGAAAACTTTTGGAACCGAGAATACAAAATTGCTGAAAATAGTGAAAATAGATCAACTCAGCGTTTGGCTTCTCATGCTCAAAAAGAGAATGAAAAAGAAAAAAAAATTTTCCCATTTTTTTTTTGTTTGTTTTTTGTTTTTGTATAAATGAAGCAAGGAGCAAACCCTTTTAGGAAAAAGAATTGACATTTATTGAGCAACTGCTACATGGCCCGCACTTACACAATC
This sequence comes from Paguma larvata, assembly GCA_030068075.1. Lineage (NCBI taxonomy): Eukaryota > Metazoa > Chordata > Mammalia > Carnivora > Viverridae > Paguma > Paguma larvata. Next base: position 50,524,666 of record CM057840.1, on the reverse strand, counting down.
TTAGTCTCCTTTCATCTCCCCAGTAATTGATGCTTCACAGTTTACAGTTCAGCAAACAGCTACTCAAAACCGCTTCAAATAGAAGAGCGTCAGACTGCAAACCAGCGTATTTGGATTCTACAAACCTTTCTGTCTTTAACCAGACTCCTCCTGAGGCGAGCATTCCTTGCAAGGGAGACAAGTAAAGATCCTTTGTATTCAAGGGCAGGTAGTCTGGTCACCTCCATGGTCTTTTTCCATTACCTATGTCCACGAGGCCAACTACAGACTTTCCCAGTTAGGAGGAAGGTCCCTTCTTGATACGCATGGGGACTACTTGTAGATTTTAAAGAGACAGGACCAAGCTGTGCTCTAGCGGGATCACCACCTTATAACAATTACATTACTTCACATTTCTAACTCACTTTATGCTATTCAGTGGCTTTCACAGAGGAGATATTGTCATATGACAAGAAAGACACCAGCCATTCTGGGGGATTTCCTAGGGCATGAGACTGTCTGTGCTGAAACCAAGACCGTCCTGGGCAGGTGAGGTGAGCTGGTCAGTGTGGGGAACAGAGACACGGGAAGGTCACATTCCTCATCCCAGGGCACGCAGCGAGTTAGGCAGTGACCGACCGGACTAGGACCCAGAGCTGCCAGAGACTAGTTCCGGGTCTTTCCACCTAAACCACAGCGACTGTTAGATTTCGAAGCACAGAATTTGACCCATCCTGTGATCTTGTGTGTTTACGCTAGGTGGATGGCCCGCTGGCAATAAAAAAGCAGCGATATGACATTCTGTTCTAATCCGTTCTCTGCATCCTGACCCTACTCAACCCGCTCTGACCCTCAGCCATGACAGGTGGCCACCCTGTGCCAACCGGAAGCTCACTGGGCCGTCTTTATCTTCCCCTCTCTAGCTGTCGCCCAGGTGAACAACACAGGCCCACGCAAGTTCACACACAAAAGATTCTGCAATGGCAACATTTATCTTGTACGTGTTCCATTTATCTTTGGCAAAAAGCTTCAGCCCCAAACTATCTTAAGTGATCTCAAAAAGACAGTGATAAGTACCTTCCCCCATCATTATTGTTCCATTTCATCACAGTGGTGATAGCAATAATGGTGGTTGTAACCCCATCAAGTCCATTTAACATGGCTCATTTTCAAAAGCCACTCGATGCCTTGTGACAGTCTGGCCAGGCGGTATGAAAGGCTCACTTAACCCCAGTGATCTGAGGAAGACTCTGAGTGGGGAAAGAAGGACCTACAGTCAGAGGCGAGACGGTGAAAGAAGGGAAGGGATAAAAAAGACCATTGATTTTATGACAAGGGGCAGAGCCACTGTCAAAACTGAACGGCGCAAACCGAAGGAATGTTTCAATTAGCCGTTTGCAAGCGAAATTCCTCACAAGTTGGGATGCGCTAGCTCCTGGTTATTGTTGGTTATGTTTATTCTTTTGTTTTTAAATGCGTGTGTTGGTTCTTAATTCTAAAAGAGGAACCTACAAATAGAATCTCTGTGAGCAATCGAAATCGTTAAAGAAGGCCCGTGATGGTTTCAGTGAGGCGGTATTTCTGATCTGCAGTGACCAGCCCGAAAGGGGGTACGTGGAGCCTCTACAAGCCACCTGTCATTCACACAGCCCGACACGAGGCTGGCTAACACGCGGCCGCTTCTGCAATCCCACAACCTGTCTGCGATTTACTTAGCAGGTGTTGAAATTGTTACCAAAGTAACACTGGTTTCTAAAGGCGATGGGTGCGGATGAGGGCCAGGGATGAATAAATAACAACTGGAAGACAAAAATCAATAACACTCTCTTTTCCGCAACCCCTCCTCGCTCAAAGCATGACGACGAGCTAGTGTTGCCAGAGTGCTTGCAGACTAAAACCACAGACATATTCGCGGTGATAACATGGTTATTAAGACAGCAGACTCAAAAGCCAGAGTACCTGGTTCAAACTCACTCCTGCCATTTCCTGACTGTATGACCTTAGGTTGATATTTCATTTCTCTATGCTTCAATTTCTTTGTCTGCAAAAGGGGAGTAATAAACCCGATTTTGTAATGCTACATGAAATTAACAAAAATCAATTTATGTCGGGTGTTTAGCACAGAGCCTAGTATATAGTAAATTCTATATAAGGATACTTGAGATTATGATTAACCCATATAACATACATTACTAGCTTGATTCCATGAACATAGTTAATGAATTAATTTTCCTCTTATCCATTTCGAAATGTATATCTTGCCGGGGACACCTGGGTGACTCAGTCGGTTAAGCGTTCGACTTCAGCTCAGGTCATGATCTCACAGTTTGTGAGTTCTGGCCCGGCATCGGGATCTGAGCTGACAGCCCCGAGCCTGAAGCCTGTTTCAAATTCTGTGTCTCCCTCTCTCTCTACCCTTCCCCTGCTCGTGCTCTGTCTCTCTGTCTCTGTCTCTGTCTCTCTCAAAAATAAATAAACTTTAAAAGAATTTTTTTAATACAAACTAAAAAAATAAAAAATATATATATCTTGCCGTAAAATGACAGATGGGCACCAAGGTTTAAAAAAACAAAGAGCCCTTGATCTTGAATTTGTGTTCAGGCTCCATTACCTATGGGACTTACGATCTTGATAAATCATGATCACCATATTTACCATCAAGGACAGTATTACATGGTACTTAGAAGTTCAAGGTTTAGAGATATATTAACCCAGTTTTGAATATCCATTCCACCACCCTCTAATGATGTGACATTTTATATACTCATGGCACCAGCATGGGGCTACCTATCCTTCAGATTTCAAGTTAGATAACGTTTCTTCCAGAAGTCTTCCTTGAGCATCTAATATGCATCCTCACTGTTCATGTACTTACCCCTTGTCACAGTTATTAGAATTATTATGAAACAACTATGTAATTAATGTCTGTCTTTCCTAATAAACCACAAGTTCCAAAAAGGCGAGAGACTTGCTCGTTTTATTTATGCCAGAATCCCCCCAGACGGCACATGATAGGTGACAATTATTCACTGAATACAGGACTTCGAGTAGAAGAGTGACGAGACCTGAGTCACATTTCCCAAAGATCACATTGGCTGCTGTTTTAGAAGGAACTGTGTGAAGACAAGGGTGGAAGCAGAAAAGCTAGTTAGGACATGATTAAGTTAGATTAAATTAAGTTAGAGTTCTGGTGGCTCGGGCAGAAATGGTAGTGATACACAAGGTGAAAAGTGGCTGGCTCTGGATACATTTGTTAGTGATTTGATGGTAGGTGTAAAAGAAAGAAAAGAGCCAAGGATGATCCCAGGGTTTAGGGCCGAGGCAACTGGAAGGCTGGACCGCCGCTCTTGTAGACAGGGAAAACTACGGAGGTGCAGATTTGTTGCAGGAACTCAGGAGTTCATTTTTTGAGCGTGTGAAGTGGTAGTGCCTAATAGACACCCTAATGGGCATGTCCCGCAAACCATTGCCTGCCCAAGTCAGTGGTTTGGAGGAGAGAGGTCTGGAGATAAAGAGTTCAAAGGCAAAGTCACGAAACTGGATTAGATCACCAACAAAAGAGAAGAGGGATGAGGAATAAGGACAAGGGACAATTCAGCGTTAGAAGTCAGGAGACAATGAGAAACCAGCAAGGGATAATGAGAAGGAGTGGTCAATGAGGGAAGGTGAGTACAGGCTGGAAACCATCAAAGAAGCCAGGATGATCAGCCATGTCAAATAATAAGGGGACTAAGGATTTCCATTCAGGAAGATCATTGGCAACCTTGACAAGGACTGCTTTATGTGAACGGGCAAAGGCCTGACACAAGTGGATTTAAAAGAGAAAAGAGGAAATTTAATCTAAAACTGTGAGGCGAGACCATGTCCCATCCACTGGAACACCTAAAACTTAAAGCGACTTCTCACAATAAGCATTGTGTAGAATGTGGAGCAAATGGAACTCTCAGGCATTCCTGGATGGGATGTGAAATGTTAGAAGTTTGCTGAAGAAGTGTTTGGCTGTTTATTTAAAGTAAAATAGGCACTCACCATAAAGCCAACATATCCACTCCAAGATACGTGTCCATAATCAATGGAAACATAGATCCACTCAAAGACCTGGACACAAATCCTCAAAGCAGCCTCTTCATAATAGCCAAAACCTGGGGAAAAAACTAAAATATCCATCAACAGGAGAACGAATTTTTAAATTATGGTGCTGTCCTATAGTGTTAACTACTCAGCAATACAAAAGAATGACACTCAGCACAGTGGATCCAACTTAAAGACACAGTGTTGAACAAAAGAAATCAGGCTGAAAACAAATAATTCCTGCCTTTCATGAGGACATGAAATGCAACAACAGACTGGGTAGAGATAGAAAGTCACATGGCAAGGAAGCTCATTGAGGAGTCAAGTGGATGAGGAAATTTTCTGGGGCGACGATCATGCTCTATATCTTGTCGTGAGTGCTGGTTACATGTGTGTAAGCACTTGTCGCAACTCACTGAACTGTACCCTTGAGAGCTGTGCCTTCCATCGAATGTTAATTAAATCTCAATTTTAAAAAAGAGAATCAGAGGAGAAGAATTATAGCCAAGTCTTCAAATGGGAAGACCACTGGGAAAGAGGGTCAAGTGAACTAGCTAATAGCTGGAGGGGCAATTGGAGGCAAGGTGGTTTTCTTCCTGATTTTTAAAACGAGAGGAATAAACTCATCCTTGTATAAATGATCCAACGAGAGAAAAAATAATCAATGAGGTGCAAGATCGTAACACCTACCTTTCCGAGTTGTCGTTAGATAAAATTAAATAGTGGGAGTGAAGCGCCTAACACAGCACTTGGAAAGCAGTAAGGGCTCAATACACAGAAGGAGATACTACTATCATCGCCAAACAGAGAGTGGTCGTAGACTTCCCCTCTCATTGCAGCACACATGATGGTCTTTTGTACTTAGTCCTTTTACTTCATGCTTTCCCTGAAGCACCTCTCCATTAGGCTGACACCTCCACTACCCTGCCACTCTGTTAGTAAGTCTGGAATTTCCATTGCACTCTCCCCCTTCTTATATTCTATCTATAATCTGCAATGTGCTTTGGTCACAAAGCCGTTATAATTGCATCTATCATAGGAGGGTATTGAATAGGCTAAGAGAGAACTCATTCATGACATTTCGACTGATTCTTCCTCCAGACTCACTTAGCCACATCAATTTCTACTTGTTCTTCAAGTATCCATTCAGATCTTACTTCCCTTGAGAAGCCTTCTCTGACCACCAGACGAGATTACCTCACTCTACTGGTCAGTAATTGTTCCGCTACAAGGAATAGAAACCCAACTAGAACTAGCCCTCAAAAAGGGGTGCTGGGGTAGACATTGATCCATTAATCATGACATTCCAGAGAAGAATCTGGACACCTGTGGCTACATTCAAAAGTTAAGCGGATGTCTCAGGAATCTATACTTCCCCACCATTCCCTCAGCCCCCCAACCTCTGGATTTTGATTTCCTCTATGTCGCTTCATCCTCAGGCAGTCTCTTTTAAAGTGTTGACAAAGACGACCAGGTTGTTATTAAGAGCTAAAAGTCTATTGACAAGAATGTTCCCTTTTCTCGTTCATTCTAGTACAGATCCCCAAGGGAAATGATTTGCCTGGCATGGACCAAGTGTTCATCAAGCATCCCTTAGTGGGTAGAGTGCCTGAGTGGCTGTGTGCCTGAACACAAGAACGGGCAGGGGTATGATGCAAACAGCAGCTATGAATCAATGACCGGGAACAGGGAATTCATCCTGGGCAGGCTCAAACATACGTTCTCCATGGCGTCTCTTCAATATACTCCCAAAGTACCTTAGATGAGCTTTGTCTTAACACTTCAAAGTAACTGATATTACTACTATGAGCTAAGTACTCCATTGAGAATGTTACAAACAGCATTCCAAGTTATCTTCACAGAAGCTCTATGAAGTAGGTATTAGGTCAGTTTTATAGATGAGGAGACTAAAGCTCAGGAAAGTTGTTAAACCCCCAAGGCCAGGCAACTGGAAAGAGGTGGACCTATAGACAAAAGCCCAATGCTGGACCTTTTAGTGATTCTGGATCTCTTCTCACTATGTACTCCTGATGACCTTGATAGGTGGTCTGTCCCCTAGGGCTCCCAATGGAAACATAATCGTTTGGTATTTCCTCTAGCTGTTTACAGTATATGCATCCCAGCATACTAACTTTCCTCAACTCCTCACTCCCTTCTCCACAGACTACTGTGGATTGTGCTGATTGTGGCGTTTCAACTTGGTTCACTGTGGGTCATGCCCTTTTCAGTGTTCTTAGAAGCCATACCAATAGCAAGTTTACACTATTTCCTTAGGTCCTTGGCAGCATACTCTCAAGATAAAGCCCCCCAATCAATAAGTTCTTCTATTTTTTTAATGTTTAATTTTTTTAATTAATGAATTTCTTTTCTAATTTGCCAATATCTTCTCCCATTCTACTGGTTACCTTTTAGCTTTGCTGATTGTTTCCTTTGCTGTGCAGTTGGTTTTTATTTTGATGAGGTCCCAATAGTTCATTTTGGCTTTTGTTTCTCTTGCCTCCAGAGATATGTTGAGTAAGAAGTTCCTGCAGCCGAGGTCAAAGAGGTTTTGGCCTGCTTTATCCTCTAGGATTTTGATGGCTTCCTGTCTTACGTTCAAGTCTTTCATCCATTTTGAGTTTATTTTTGAGTATGGTGTAAGGAAGTGGTTCAGATTCATTTTTCTGCATGTCGTTGTCCAGTTTTCCCAGCACCACTTGCGGGAGACACTGCTTTTATTCAATTGGATATTCTTTCCTGCTTTGTCAAAGATTAGTTGGTGATGTTTATCTTTGAGACAGAGAGAGAGAGAGAGAGAGAATGCACACAAACGAGTGGGGGAGGGGCAGAGAGAAAGGGAGACAGGGTTGGAGGAGGCTCTGTCTTGACAGCATAGAGCCCTACATGGTGCTTGAACCTTTGAACCATGAGATCATGACCTAGACAGAAATCAGACTTAGCCACCCAGACGTCCCAACAAGTTCTTCTTTATAGCATTATCTGTCCTAGCACTCTGGATCTGGCACCCGAAGAATCTATTTCCCAGCATACCAGAGTGTACTTTGGCTCAGTGACATAGTTGATTTGAAGAGAGTCTGACTGGGTGGCAAGTCCTTCCTGTGAAGGGTGGGCTCTGGGCAGGTCGACTTGACCCCCATCATATTGCACAGATCACTCAGTCTGCTAGAGCAGCTCATTATAAACTTGAGTACATTGCATGTGCCCATGAATTTGGTTAATATATCCTTTCCTTTCCCAGACAGGAAAGGGGATTTAAAGGCATGCATTCACAGAGAATATACAACACTATACATTTAGAATTTTCCTCCAGCTGTATTAACGCTCCCTCCTTCTGTGATAAAATAGTTTAAGGACATCTGAGATGCATGGATATCTCACAGAAAAACACACTGATCCACATCGACAATTCTGCCGATAGTGCTGGGCAAGCAAGCACTGGCGAGAACATCAGAGACCTCTGGAGGCACACACACTCTTCCATAGGGACACTGAAGCGCCAAATATATCTATGAATCCAATGGTGGTCCAGTGGGCAGACCTCTGCTGGGACACCCTCTTCAAAGCAAAGACAGATTATTGCATTTTGCACTCCTTGCCTCGAAGAATTAAGTACAATTCTTTCAGGGACTAGGACGGCATATTCCACACCTATGAACATGACTTTGACCCACATATGGAGAGATGAAAAAGGCTGTAAGTTTTGAGTGAGGCCTGGAGGAGGAGGAAGCTCTCCAGAAGGTCCAGGCTGTGGTATGAAGCGTCTTGCCGCCTGGACCATGCTCCGATGGTCTCAGAAGCGCCAGTGAAGGGAAGCAATGTCAAGTGGGGATTGTGGGATAATTGCATTGCAGCATTCTGGAATGCTGGACTTTGCCATCTGTTGAAAATAATCATATGTATTCAAAAGAATTAAAAGAAAAAAAACACATATGTATACATATTGGAAAACTATTCTGGTCGTGCTTCTCAGCCCTGGTAGAGCAGAGACCTAACCATGAGACACCAGGTGACTCTGTGGCTGGAACTTCCCATCATGAACTGGATCCTGTCAGACTCAGCGACTTAAGAGGTCAGTGAGTACAGCAGCAGTGAGATGGATGGGGTCCATCTGAGACTGGGAGCAAGTAGGACCACAGGGCATGAACAGGCTGCCTAAGCAGACAGCTTGTACCCCTGGTGGTGTCCACCCCCGCTATCCCAGCACACTGTCCTCAGCCTATATCTCCAGTTCAATGGGGATTCCTGAAGGAGGAAGCAAAAGTCCAAGTTTGGCTCATAAAAGGATAAGTTTTGTAACTGGGTCATAGCGAATGCGGACAAGAAGCTTCCTGCAGCATCTCCTAGCCATGGCTCACTCGGGCTGGCAAGAGAAAATCCTCTCGGCAGGTGACTATTGGACGAGTGCACCTGTTCGTGCACTTTGTGCCGAAAGAGAAGTGGCCCCATGTTCAAATATGTAAGGATTCATGGCCCGTGGTGAATGACCAACCAAATGGAAAGGGACCGGGGAGGAAACAGACTGGCATCTTGAGGACAAAGAAACTTTGGGTAGATGTACATAAGAAAATATGGAGTAGGTATAAAGTGTATATTTCAAACACTTGTTAACATCTACCAGAGAGCATCTGTCACAGAAGCGCTACAGAACCGAACACACCAGATGACTAAACGTGACGGGCGCCGGAGCCACGGGAACGAAGTAACGGAGATGGAAGTTACACATGAGCTCGACAGCACAAATTCCGACCTGCACAGGCCAGTTTAGCTCCTGCTGCCACCGGAAGTCCAACCTGACAGCAACAGAGACCCACATGCAGCCCACAGGACAGCGCTACGTCCCTACGGTACCATCTGGCCACCTGACGACAAGTAGGCTTCCCGACATCCCATATATACTGAAAGGGCCAACAGTTCATTCTCATAGGGACTCGTCTGTCCCGTCTCCATTTGCTTTTTTTTTGTTTGTTTCCATAGATCCTCAGCATGCACTGCTCTCTTACAGAGTGGCCAAGCATGGGACCCACTTTACAGTGTACTTGGTGTGGGCACAACGTGGGATCCAATGGTCCTATTACATATGGTACTGCCAGAAGCAGCTGGTCTCGGAGAATGCTGGAATGGCCTACTGAGGCTCAGTTGTAGCTCCAGCTCCAGCAGAGAGGCTATAATTTTGAGCAAGGGTTGGCAAATCCAGCCTGCCACCTGTTTTTGTCAATAAAAGTTTTACTGGAACACAGCCATCCTTATTCGTTCACATATTGTCTATGGCTGCTTTCGCACGACAAGGGCAGACTTGAGTTGTTGTCACTGAAACCATATGGCCCACAAATTCTAAAATAGCTGCTCTCTGGCTCTTTACAGAAAAAGTTTGCCAACCCCTGTTCTCAAGGATATAGTGCCATCAGCCAGGACATAGTATATTATTCTATGTCCCCAGTGGGAAGAATAATAGTTCCGGGAACTGAGGAGTTGAGGCACAAATGGTCTCACCATCACGTCTAATAATTTACTAGACTTTGTGTTTCATATTCCTGAAACTCTGGGTTACAGGTCTTGGTCTTCAAAAGGGGCACATTGTTTTTCAGGGGACACAACGTGAGTCACACTGAATAACAAGCCAACGTGCCACTGAGTAGGAAGGTGGCGTAGGAAATGGAATGTCACAGATGACACAGATGAATAATCCAAATTACTCAGCAAAGAAGGACCAATACTCTACCACCCCAGAAACAATGTGGTCAAAAGCTCCTTTCGGTTCTGCCTCAGTTGTAGACGGTAGGCTTCCCCCAGGTCATGACCTTCATAGAGCGACCTACATCCAGTAATGGAGTTAATGGAGTGAAGCAATGGTGCAGGTTCTGGCCATTTTGATTTGATGTGACTATTGGTGTGCTGGAGTTGGGTACATTTCTTTCCCCCTCCCCACAGTGTGACATCAAGTTGGTAGTTTGAATTCAACCATGGTAGGGGAATTTACATAACGTAAGTTGGCAAACATTACAAATTAGGACTTTTTTTTTCCTCCAGAGAGCTAGTTATTAAATATTTATCAATACAACCCTGTTGAGGAATAATCACCCCACAAATCACTTTTAGAGTGGTTGAGGCTTGATTGGGCCAGAGTCATAGATTTTCTTCCTCCTTTGTCCAAACCTGCCTCATTTCCCTTCCTTTCAATGTATTGATCCCCAATAAGCATGCTAAATTCCATCTTGTGTTTGCTTCCAGAGAACCCAGGCTGCGACATAAGATATTATGGTACAAATATTACTATTATTAATCTTGACATACACACAGCACTTGCCATTGTTAAAAGACTTAGTATTTATTTTAAATGATATTATATTTAACAAAGCTCTGAGCCAGCCTTCTGAACCCCTCAGTGATAGTATTTTAATTCTTGACACCTGAGGAAACCAAATGGTAAACAAAGAACAGCTAAGTTAAAGGCAAAAAATCTTGTGTTATTCCTGAAAAGCACATTTGTATGAGAACCAAATATCACAAAGAGACTGTTGCAGAACAATTAAAGACTCATGATTGACATTTTCATTGGAAATAGTCTGATGGAAATTCTCCCAGTATTGCTACTTAGTCACCTCCACATAAAAAATAGCCACAACAAGGCCTATGTAACCACATTTTAAGATATTTAAATATTAATACAATTATTTGCTCGCATGACCCACAAAATATTCAATAAAATATTGGATGAAAATTTCTCAACTAACTTTAAGCCTGAAAGTATTGTCTTTCATGGGTACAGTCAGTAATTCTTGGTGATTTGGTAGGAGACCAGGAAGGTAGTTGTATCAATGCCAAAAGGAGTCAGTTCCAATCCAGAAATGATGTAGTAAATTAAGGAAAAAATGCAGGTCCAAGCCCTTAGGTCCAAAACATGACAAAGGTGTATCTTAAGTCCTAGATTAATGCTGCAGCACTGTGGCACACAACTAAAACACACACACACACACACACACACACACACACACACACACACACACTACCTCAAGGATTCTTCTAGATGTTTCCTCCAGAACGTGTGCTCTTACCTTATGTGTTTTCTGTGGCTTGCCCACTTTAGGGAATGATTCATGGCTCCTCGCTCATACTCTTGAACATGATATTTTGACTCCTCTCTGGCTTTCTAAGCTGCCCTTGTCCTCTTGAAGCCGATACCACTTTCCTCTTGACACCCATCCTGAAAATATGGGTCTGCCCCTACCTCTGCCCAGGATTTAGACATTAGCTCTGGGCAGCAGATAGACGCCAGCTCCATCCACTTCCATAACCAGATCCCAAGACCATGGTCTGACAGGCTCTTCTGGCCCTCCCATACCCCCTGTTTACTATTTGAGCTCTCCAGAAAGAAGTAACCAGAAAGTCACTAACTTTTGATGTCTTTGGGAACAGGAATGATGGCAGCATCCTGGAACAAGAGAGAAAGTGTTCTTTTTAACAAGTCGTGGAATTTTACCCACCAGAATTACAGTATGGCTGCTTCTTAAGATAAAAGCTGTCATAGTGAAGATGAGACCACGTTTCCCAAAGGGCAGTTCCCGGTAGGGAAGCCATGTGTCAAAGCAGAGTGTTTGAAGGTGCAGCTTGGGGTTAGGAAAGTGGACAGAAAAGTACGGTGTTGATGACACAGTGGGGAGGGACGAAGGGGAGAGGGAACTCGGGAGAAAAATAATGCTTTTGGAGGAAGAAGATATGTTTAAAGAGAAACGTAGAGAAGTATTTCTGTTTTCTGGGCTGTGGGATGGCCTGCATGACACTTTTACAGAGATCTAGAGTAAAGATTTATATTATTCTTCAAGGTTTCTGGAGGCATATTATTGTTTCCTTAAATGCTGCTATGAGGCAGTTAGGCTTATATAGGATATGTGGACAAAAATATATAGCCTACATCTAGTTCTTCCCCCTTGATGGTCTATATTTAAACCACATCAGCTGGAGTTAAAAGCCAAGTAGGTGAAGACTCAACCCACACACATGGAGGGCACTCGGTGATTTCAAAATTCTCTACACTTTAATGAGATGGTACATTGTATACACAATTCCAGGACTTGTGCCTGACCTACTGTCAGGGTCCAGTTAAGATTTATTCCCTTTTCCCTACACATATCTTCTCTTCAAATAGAAAATATTCGAATGTGACTTTTTTTCAACAAGCCGTTCATTGAAATATCTTAGTTGGGGAAACTAGAAATCCTGCTGGAAGAAGAAACAAAAGGCTAAGATATCAGCCCTGAAGCATTAACCACTCGCTGACTTCCAGCCCTTCAGGCACAGTGAGGGATTAGCGTATCCTGAAACCCCAGAACCCTTTGCTTATGCTAATCCTAGGAGACATTTTGAAGATAGTGCCTTCAATTTCTCTTTAGCGATCTCAGTGTCTTCTCTCTGTATTTATTACTTTTTTTTATGTTCTCATTTCTCTCTTCCACCTTCCTTAAACCCCTGGTACCATCACCCTCATTTCTTGGGGAATTATAGGACCTACTCTTATTTATTTGCACCTTAGTGTAGCGATGACCATTGGTTATCATCCTATTTGTCAACATGATCAGTTTATGGAAGGCCCGCCTGAAGCCTGCCCCAGAATCCTTCTCAACACAGTACCGGGAGAATGTGAGCGTTGAGGGGAGCGTATACTGTGATTAGTCGGCACATTAGCGATGTCTTTGAGGAGTTGGAGCCTGAGCGGTATCACTGTGCAGCTTATGTATCAAATCTGCCTTCGTGTAGTTCCAAATCAATCTTCAGCCATGATCCCAACTTCACCAGAATACTTGCATTTAAAAAATTATTATCACGTATTTAAAATATCTACAAAGACAACAGAATAAGGAACCTTATTAATCCACAACCCAGATCCATCAAGTATCAACGCGTGGCCAGTCTTCTTTCAGTTACACTTCTGACCACGGCCTCTCCCTCCCTCGGGATTATTTTGAAATAAATGCCAGAATTTAGAGTAGTTCATCTGAAGCTATTTCAGCATATGTTTCTAAAGAGACAAGGATACTTCTAATACTTGCATTGTCCATTTTTCTCTTAATAAAGAAACAAAAGACCTCTCAGGAGTAGAAATTTTTAAGAAACAGGTGTCCTTTTCTGGATTGCCAGACTTACGTAATATAACTTTCCTGCCTTTTTCAAGACTGGCTGCCTGAGAGGTGCCCTTGACCGTGCTCAGTTGGAAGGGTTTTGCCTGATGTTTCCAAATGGGCAGAGTCAGTCATCACGTGCAAAGGCAGAAGTGCAGGTAAATGACCGTCAAGCGGGAGGAAATGAGAGACGTGAGGAGAACAAAGCCCTTCCAAGCACAGCTGAGAAACAGCAACCAACATGGCTCCAATTTCATTAAGATAAAAACCAAACTGGCTACTGGCCAACAAAAATGATGAGGCTGGATGGAGGGGAGGTGCGTTCTGATGAAGCAATGATTCAATATTAGACAAACTACCCAACAGAGAGTCTTATTAGATTCTGCTTTCTAATTCTATACAGTATCAATAAAGTTTGAGGAGACTCAGGAAAACTAGACTTAGACTCTATTTCCTAAGAGGAGTTGAACCCAGAGGGTAAGTTTCAGTCACAAGAAACTGGAGCCAGGTTTACGTGTAACTAACTACTCTGTCCATTCTTGGTGAAGCTATGATAAGTAAGCAAATCCCACTCAATAGACCATGTGACCGCCATGATTTGAAAGGGCCCTTTAAACAAGCCAAAACCACAGGATCGATGGTTTCTCTCAACCCACTGCTCGTTTCTCTCCCACAGCCACAGTCTACATTGTAATCTCAGCCCCTGGTGAAATAAAATGCTTTTTATGTACAATGCCTGTGCCTGCACTTCCTGTTTCTACCTGAGTGCAAGAACCAGAACTGTGGGAGCCAGCCGGCGCCGTTCACCTTTGCTTGTCTGAGACCCCATTGCCCTGTCCAAAGCCTCCCTGTTTCTAGTTTATTTCAATTTACTCAGGCTGCTCATTTGAGCTGTTTTGTTCTGTCTCCCCAGATGTATGCCCATCCATGAAATGTCTGTGAATAATCCTCTGGTTTCATTGAGCCCATTAAATAAGCCCCTGCATGAGTTTATATCACTTATTTCCCACCCCCCCCTTAGAAAATGGATTATGCAAAGCAAGCCGGCTGACCGTTAGTAAGTAGGCAGCAGAGCAACATCGTGTCCATTGTTCAACTTGAGCCCCTCCACTTTACACCGGGCAAAGCTCCCTGTCTCGGTGAAGGAACAAGCTGTTTGGTGATCTCTCTTATATGCACATTCACAATCTGTTTGGGCTGTTATAACAAAATACCATGCACTGAGTGACTTATAAGCGACAAAAAAAGTTATTTCTCACAGTCTGCAGGCTAGGAAGTCCAAAATCCAGGTGTGGGCAGATTCAGTGTCGGGGGAGAGCCCACTTCCTGGTTCAGAGACGGCCATTTTCTAGCAAGGGCTTCACAAGGCGGAATCGGCAAGGGAGCTCTCTGGGCTCTCTTTTATAAAGTCCCTGATCCCATTCATGAGGGATCCATTCTCATGACTTAATCCCTTCCCAAAAGCCCCTACCTCCTACTACCATCACACCAGGGGTTGGGATTTCAACATGTGAATTTGGGAGAGCACATATAACACATATCTTGACTTTGCATTACCTAATGCTTTAGACTTAATACATAGTTTTCTCCAAGTGTGTGGTGGTGAAAGTCACAACATAAACGTAAATTCTCATTACTGCTTGCATTATAGCTTTGCTACAATCTGCTTCACTAGAACAATCATAAAATCACATATTTTCTCAATCATTGGGTAAAATATAGAATATTTTTTCCTGTACACAAAACAAACACGTCTCAGATTTCATAATAACTTTGAAAAATATTATTTTTATTGTTATTTTTATATTATGCTTCCGTACTTTCCTTTACACATCACCTCTTCACATAATGCAAAAAAATAGTCCCTCAGTGATTGTTTGGAGCTTGACTGTGGTGAATAAAAGAGAAACTTCTTCAATCACCTCTTCCCTGTTGCAGAGGAAGCAATTACCTACAAAGGCTCACAGATAGGATCAAAGGAGACCATCATGGCGAAAATGTCAAAGCCCCCTCACTTGGAGCATGCTGGGAAGAGGACAAGGTTAGACGTGGTCTAATCCATGGCCCTGGGACTTTGTGTGGTTCTTTAAAGCATTGTGTGTAGACTTTGAGGCACCTAAGGAGAAACTAAAATTAAGTAGCAATAACAGTTTATAGAAATAAATAAGCATTAAAAAACTGTTGAGTTTAAGTGAATTATGTATTTAAATTCAAAATTTCATACAGAGGACAATATGACCACCAGGGCTGCCTTACAATGGGCCGGATAGATGGCCTCACAAGTTGCCGTCTGAGCCTGGTGAGAAGCCAGGCACTGAACACATTTAATCAAAGCCAGATGGCAAAGCCAGAAGAGAAGTTTCTGGGAGCTTCTGGTTGCTCTCTTTCCCTCACATCACCCCCAGCTCCACTTGTGCAAATCTCATCGGTTCTACAACCGCAACGTGTCCATCTTTTTTTCACACTTGAGGGAGCCACAACTACCTGTTGCCAACACCAGGGTCTACCTCCTGTTCAGTCTACCTTTTTTACCTAGACTTCATTCACGCCCAACAAATAGTACACCAAATTACGTGACTCTCCTGCTTGAAGTGCACAGCACTTAGAATACAGTCCAAAACCTCTACTCTGGTCCAAGATTTAGTTCCCTTTTATCTTTCCAGATCATTTTCTCTCTCCTCCTCCTCTCCCTACATTCTGGCTACAGCAGTCTCCTTTCTGTTCCTTAAGCAAACCAAAGTCCATTTCATCTTGGTGGGGGGAGGGGGAAGTGAGGAGGGACTTTTCATTGCTGCTGCTTCCTCCTTAACACTTTTCCCTTTGTCTCTTCCTATTGTACATCTCATCTCTGAATTATCAGCCCTGACCATGCAATGCCCGTCCATTTATTTTCTTCAATGTCCCTGCTGTTTTCATTCATAAACTCATCGCTATCTGAAATATTCTTATATATTCATTAATATAGTTGTTTATTTACTTCGACCTACTTTTTCCACAACAACTTTAAAAGGACAGAGACAGAGTCCCTTGTGTCCTCCTCGTCACTGAAGCCCCAGACCTCAGCGCGGTCTGTGGGCTAGAGTGGGCATTCAGAATAAAGTCAACGAGTAAATGCACACATAGGAACTGGAAGGGAAGCAGTGGATGGCTTTGCCGATCCTCTGATACTCCAAGCTGATCTGATCCCCAAAGACACAAGGCCTTTGGCCTCGCTGAGAGTTCAGCATCTTAAAATCTACGTGGGTTCCTTTGTTCTTGTGAGCCAACAAATCCATGAGGATTCTCAGCCCAGTTGGATAGGAGCGTGGCAGATGTTATATGTCGATCCTTTCTTCTTTTAGGATCGACTCCTGAACTGAAAAGGTCTGGGCCCCCCAGCTGGGGCCTCAATGGTCCTAGCTGCAGAGAGCTGGGATGACTCAGGGGAGGGGCTAAAGAACAGGACCGATGACACCAATACCCACCCCACAACCTGTTCTCTGGTGACACCTTTTTTATGCCTTGTTAAAGTCCTTACTGGGGCTCTGCGTGGGGTGGAGGTTTGGATGTGGCCTCCCCTGACAACATGCAACCTCTGCAGACGAGAACATGCATCACATTCGTTCCTTCGTTCTCACAGTGCCTACAAATGTGCTTTAAGAGATTCGATGAGGGAATGCCTCCTTTCTACAGCCCTCTCAGAATTCTGCCTTTGAACAAAGTAGCTCAATAACAGTTATTGCATAGCAATAAGAGATATATGTGAACCGAAATAAACATTTCAGAATTCCTCTTTGTGCTGTGCCATTTTTTTGCCTTCTTCTGCCATGCTGGTTCCCCCAGCTGACGCCCATAGAGAGCTCTCTTGCTGGCCGGCGAGGGTTGGCATGCACAGGAGATGGGAGAGCGGGAGAAGAAAGATCAGAGTGTTTCTTCCTCCTTCACTCAGCTCCTTCGGGCAGCTCCGTGTCTAGGTTCTGGTTCCTTTCTTCCTTGACCCCTTCATTAAAACTAGTCTCTTCTTGAAAGGCTCTTCATTTGCACTGTCTGGGTTGAGTTCTGTTTTGTTGTGGCCCAGACTTCCACACTCTCACACAGCTAGAATGACCAGGGGTAGCAAAGACACCCAAATTCTCCAAGATAGAGAGTTTTAAGGTAAACTCAAGCAACTCAAGCAACAAGGAAATGTTTAAGAAGAAGAGTCGATCGGCAGAATCAAGGCAAAGACGGAAAAGGTAAAACTAAAGTGAAGATCTGAAAATAAAGCAAAGGTAAGAGAACAGTAGTGGAAAGCAAGTGAAAAAAGCTCCTGGGGAGCTCAGAGGAATGTTAGAAGATTGAGGAGACAGAGCCTGTGGGTAGTAGCTGAACCACTAATGAAAAAATCTCAGAGACGAAGATGTTAATATACTTTTTTTTTTTTTTTTTGAGAGACATAGAGACAGAGTATGAGCAAGGGAAGGGCAGAGAGAGAGGGAGACACAGAATCTGAAGCAGGCTCCAGGCTCTGAGCTGTCAGCATAGAGCCTGATGCGGGGCTCGAACTCACAGACCGTGAGCTCATGACCTGAGCCAAAGTCGGCCATTTAACCAACTGAGCCACCCAGGCGCCCCTAATATACTTTATTTGGAATGGACTCTTTTTGATTTTATGTTCAAAGAGCATGTCTTGCAATTTTAACTGAAGCCTTATAAAATTCAAGGTTTGGAAAAAAGAGTGTATTATTAATTCGACCTTTTAATATATGTGAGTTTGAAATGACTCCCAGCTTTGATTGTACAGAAGACTTGGTTCCACATATTTTTGGAAATTTCTCTAGAAATTCTGTATTACTACAAAGCCATTTAAATAGCATATAAACATATTTACATGTAGCAGGGACAATGCCTATTAATGTGTAAGAATTCCCATCTTTGGCTTTTTCTAAAGAAAACTAAATTTTGCGTGTGGTCTCTCTCTGCCTCTGCTGATGTGTCTATCTCTCTCTCTGTCCCTATCTCACTATCTCTGTCTCTGTCTTTCTCTCTCTCTCCTACTCCATCATTATCTCTCTCTCATTGCTGTTATTTGTATATATATGTACATTATATGTATAATATACATGTATATTATACACAATACATATTTATTTATGTATAAATAAACTATTTAGATATGTATATATATGTCAAAACTTGATGAATTATATATGTTTAATGGGTGTAGTGATATATATATCAAGTTTACCAAATTATATATATATACATATATATGCACACATATAAAGCTGTTTAAACACAGCAATATATATATATATAGAGACATGTATGTCAAAACAAACCAAATTATATATATGCAAATATGTATGTCAAAACTTACTAAATTAGATGTATATATGTTATATTATATATATGTATGTCAAAACTTTACCAAATTTTCATGGGTATATATATATATATATATATGAAATCAACATCAAATCAAGAAAAGAAATACGTCCATCGGCCCAGACTTTCCTCGTGCCCTTTGGAATTCCTCCAGTTGACTCCTCTCCACCACTACCTCCACCCCCGCCTATAGGAGATCTTTCGTCTGATTTCCAGCACATTGAATATCTCGGATTCTCTAGATTGCATATAAATGTAATCATACCGTGCCTTCGTTGTCTCATTTCTTTAACTCAATATAATTCGAGGCCTTTCCATGTTGTATCATGTGTCCGCAGTCCACTCCTTTTATTGTTGAGTAATATTCCGTTGCATAAATGTGTCACAATTTGTGCCTTTACCTGGCCATCTGGAGGTTTCCAGTTTGAAACAAATAAAAATAAAACTGCTCTGCAAACCTATGTACAAGTCCTCGTATGAACACACTCTTTCATTTTATTAAATACCTAATGATGAAATGACTGGATCATATGGTAGATTTTTGCTTAACTTTGTCGAATTTTTTCCAAAGTGTTTACACCATTCTACATTTCCTCCAGTAGGGCGTGAGAGTTCCACTTCCTCATGGCCTTGCCAATGCATGACACGGTCACCCTTTTTCATTTTTGCCTTTCTAATATGGAAATTGTGATATTTTATTGTGGTCGTCATTTGTATTCCCTTATTTGTCATCCATGTACTTCCTTCAGTGAAGTATCCACCTGATCTTTTGCCCATTTCTTTTTTGGGTTGTTTCTTTCCTTTTCTTTTATTTTTTTTGCTTTGCTTTCCTTTGTTTTGCTTTGCTTTCTTTTGAGTTTAGAGAGTTACTTACATGTTCTGAATATAAGTCATTTATTATACATATAATTTTCAAATATTTTCTCTCAGTCTATGTTTTCTATTCTATTAACAATGCCTTTTTAAAAGTATAATTTATTATCATTATTATTTTGATGAAATCTAACTTACGATTTGTCTCTTCTAACATTGCGTTTTGGAGACCATATCTGAGAAATCTTTACCTAACCCAGTTTTATTTTCTATGTTCTTCTAGAAAATTTAAAGTTTTGGGTTTTACATTTTGAGATCGTTCTTGTATATGGTGCATGGTATATGTAAATGTTCTATTTTCGCATATGGATATTCTATTGGTCCAACATCATTTGTTTAGAAAAAAATCCTCTATTTATTGAATTACCTTCATATCTTTTTGATAATCAGTTGTCTATATATGTTTGAATTGACTTTAGGACTTTCTATTCTGTTCTTATTCTATGTGTCTATTATGTGTCAATACAATATTGTCGTGATTATTGAGAGTTGGCAATAAATCTCATTTAATGAAGATCAGGTAGTGATCTTCTTCCACTTTTATTCTTTTTCTAAATTGCTTTGTTTATTACTGATCTCTTATATTTCTAAATGAAATTTAGCATTTGCTAGTTAAGTTCTGCTAAATGACTACTGAAATTTTAATTAGAAAAGCACTGAATTTTCAACCAAAAATATGTCATATCTCTCCATTTATTTAGATTTTCTTTAATTTCTTTCAGTGATGTTTTGTAGTTTTCAGTGTAAAGATCTATTATCTTTTGTCATCTTTACCCCTAATTATTACACACTTTTTATGATTTGAATATTTTCAGGTAATTGAGGCTTTAAGTATCAGTTATGGTCACCCTTTGTATTTCCTATGCATTTTAAAATAATGCATATTCTACTGTTGTTGAGTGAAGTATTCTATAAAGATCACTTTTGCGAAGGTACAAGACCATGTTTTTTCACTATTTTATATCTTTATTGATTTTCCATTTATTGTTCTATTAATTATTTGACAAAGAAGTATTATCATCTTTGTTTATAATTGTGGATTTTTCTATTACTCCTTAGACTTTTGTTAGTTTTTGCTTCATATATTTTGAAGTTTTGCAACTGGGTGCAACTGTGATCTCAAAATGTAAATTGAGTTATTTATCATTGTGAATTAACATTTTTTATACCTAGTAACTTTTTGTTCTGAAATCCATTGACTGATATTAATATATCCATTCCAGCTATCTTTTGATTCGTGTTGGCATGGTATATATTTTCCAATTCACTCACCTTAAATCTATTGTGTTTTTATATTGAATGTGATTTTCTTATTGGTTCTTGTTTTTGATACAATCTGACAATCTATGGCTTTATTTTGAGGGTATCTGGTCCATTTATATTTAATGTGATTATTGATCAGGTTAGTATTAAACCTACTTAGAAAATTATTTCTTTTTCCTTTTTTTCTGCCTTCTTTCAGATTAATTGACTGTTTTTGTTAATGCTATTATTTCATCTCATTGGATTTTAAATTATAAATCTCTGCCTTATTATTCTAGCAGATACTTTGGAGTTGTAGTATATATCATCAACTCATTATAGCCTACTTACAAGTGACTATATACTGTTTCACATATAGTATATGAACCTCACAGTAGTATACTTCAATTTCTCCCCTTCCGTCCTTTGTGCTATTATTGCCATACCTTTCACTTTTACATAGGTTATAAACCCCCACATAAGACTATTATGTTTGTTTGAAAGCTTATTATTTACAGATTTAAACAGTGAGAAAAATCCATATGAATTTACCTATGTTGTAGGTCTTCTTATGTTCATTTCTTTGTCAAGATTCAAATTTTTACCTGGTATGCTTTTCATTTTCCTCAAGGATTTTCTTTAATATTCTGTAGGGTTGAGTGTGCTGATAATGAACACTTTCAACTGATGCCTGAAAGAGTTTTTATTTTGCCTTCAAATAGAAAAGGTATATTTACCGAATATGGGATTCTGGAGTGACTTTTTTTTTTTTTTTTTTTTTTTTTTTTTTGCTACTTTAATGGTATTACCCACTGTCTTCTTGACTGTGTTGTTTCTGACACACTCAAAAAAAAAAAATCTGCCGCCACATTTATCATTAATGGGACTTTTGTCTCTGGATGCTTTTATGATTTTTTTTTAATCATTGGTTTGAGCAAACTGTTGTTTGGGTAAAATTTTCTTCGCATTTTGTGCTTAGAGTTCATTAAACTTCTTTGATCAATGAGATTATGTTTATCATGAAATTTGAAAAATTGGGGGCCATTATTTCTTCAAATATTTTTCTTCTCCATCCCTTCTCCCAAGAACTCTATGTAGGTATATTCGGTCTCTATGGCCTTTCCAAATCTCACTAATGTATTTTTACATTGTATATTAATTGTATATTTGGGTCTTTTTCTGTGCTTAATTTTGAAAAGCTTTCACTGCAATATTATTACATTCATTAATATTTTCTTCAACAGTGTCTGATTTATTGTCAATCTTTTCTAGTATGTATAAATAACCTCAGACATTACAGTGTCAGTTATAAGAGATTGATCTGGGCTTTTAAAAGTGCCTTCTATGTTTCTACTTAATATTGTGAATATAAAGACTTCAGTTATAATAATTGTTTTGGTATACTTTTCTACTAATTTTAACATTTGTGTCAGTTCTGTGTTGGTTTTGATTAATTCTTTTCCCTACTATGGGTTGTGTCTTCCTTTCTTACATGCCTATTAATTTTTGGTCAGATGCCATACATCATGTACTTTAGGTTCTTTGGTGCTGGATATTTTTGTTTTCCTATAAATATTCTTAACCTTTGCTCTGAAATTTAGTAATGTTACTTGGAAGCAATTAAATCTTTTGAGGTCTTATTTCTAAGACTTGCTAAGCAGCTCTAGATTGTGATTAATCTAGGAATAATTATATTGTACTATCAAGGCAATATTTCTCTGTGTATTCTACCTATGCTTCATGAATCAAATGGATTTCTAGTCTTGTTAATGAGATCAAGAACAATTCCTTAACCCATGTCACTCCAGGCACTTCTTTTAGGTGATGATTTTCCCAGCCTGCCATAGTTTCCTCACACACATATGTTGATCAGTGTTCAGGTAAATACTTAAGGGTGACCGTCTGCAGATCTCTGGAGTTCTTTATTTGTACAGCTCTCTCTTCTCTGATATTCTGTCCTATGAACTCTAACTACCTTCATCTTCCTCGTCTTTCAACAATGTCTCCTCCTCTCAGAGAGTTCATCTGTCTTCAACCTTGTATTTCCTTTCTTCTGCCATGATGCAGGAACTCTTTCCATACAGTACCATGAGGCAATCACAGGTGATTCCATTTATTTACCTGATGTTGAGTGTTTGAAAATAATTGGTTCATATGTTTCATCCAATCCGGTTGTTTTATCTGGGAAGGTAAATATAATACCTATTATTCTATCCTGTTTTGAAGCATAAGTATGATTGCTGTTTTAATGTTTATCATTTTTTAATGCAGAGTTTAGAGAATAAACAGTTGAAGTCTAGAAAGCTTAAAGAACGATGGTGCATCAAATGTCAACAACAGGAGGCAGGGAGGAGTTTGGGTAAAGGCAGACAGTAGGGGATTGGAGCAGGCAGGAAGATCTTAGTTGCCAGTAGTGACTCACTAAGGAAAGGAATAGCAAGTTAATATAAGAACTATAAACATGGATTTCCCTAGGTTTGATTCACATGAAGATTTTCAGGATATGCAATGAAATTTGAATTATTTAAAAATTATTTTTGGTTGTCAGACTATGTCTTCTGCTTTGGTTTGTTTTCAAATACCAAGCCATGAATAAATTGGCTTTTATGCAGATTATAAAGTTATCATATATATATGCGATATATATATATAATTACATATATAATACAGATTATATATAATGTAGATTAAAAATACTGTCATGGGCTTCAAATTCTGTATCTTCCCATGTGCTTTTCCTTCTCTCTGGAATGTGATTCCAACTTGATCTCACTAAACTCCTTACATCCTTGTGGATTCAGCAGAAGCATCACGTCCCTTGTGGCGTCTTCCCCCTCTGCCACCCAGGCTAAGTCTGCTTCTCTCTCTCTTCTCTGCTCCTTCAGTTCCTTGCCCATGTGTACACACATGCAAACATGTTCAGTATCGGACGGCACTTACTTTTCATCTGCTGTTTTCCACAGCAGCCTGAGAGCACAGGAAAGGCAGGAACCGCCTCTCAATCACTTTTGATCGAATTTCTCAGTACTTGTATAAAATTATATATACTCCTTTCCTGTTTCTCCTTCTACTGCATATTGAAATCGTTCCTCACATATAGATGTGGCTTATACCTCACTTTTTGTCCAAAACTTACTCCCGCAGAAAGAGGCAATTATCACCTCATAAGCCTATTGAAATAATGACTCGTTCGTACAGTTCGACGCCACCTGAGCCATGGCGTTTATCGCATGGTTCCAAACCCAGCTCTATATCCTCTCCCATCCCAGATACAGAAAATCAGAATTTTAGAAGAGTGATGCCCAGGAATATATATTTTTAAATGCTCCCCAGAGTAAGTCTGGTCACTGACAGATCTCTGACTTTATTCCTAATTGAACTGCTAAGATCTGGGATTGTCTTTCTGGACTGCAGCATTGTGGGAGAGTTGGTTGCCCAGGGACCTAGTTAAATTTGAAGATTTGCAATTGAACAAAGATGATACAGGACAGAAGATTTGGATGGAGATGTAAAAATTAATATAGACACACACACCTCTATTTCCCACCTAGGCTGCTGAGTGCAGTTACTAAATGTGTATGTATTTATCGAAAGAGATAAACAACTAGATTATTGCCATTTGAATAAATGAGACTATTAAGAATAAATTATGCATGGTCACTGTCTTTTTTTTTTTTCCTGTCCCTCTTTTGCCATTTTCTAGGAATCGCATCCCATAATTTGGTTGTAATAAAATGTGACTGCTTAGGAAACGTTCACAGAGTTGGCATTCATTTGCATGCTACTGCCATTTCAGCCCAGGGCATTCTCTCCTTCTTCCTGGTTCTCCCTCGACTCCCCGCCAACCCCCCTTGCAGAGCACTGATGAGATGTGACAACAGAAAACACAAGTGCATTTCCTCCAGATTTACCAACATCCAGAAGGAAAGCTCAAAGGAAAAGGAACAATAGAAAAGGGGACTCGTGGAGGGAAGACAGTTCCTAAGCCTATCATTTGCAAATGTCAGCTCCGTTCTCCGGGAGCTCTGGAGACTGTTAAGCAAACCTGTTTCTAATGAATACAACAAGAGCCATTTGAATCCTCGAGACTTGAACCAGTCACATTTAACAGATCGCCCAGTCTATCTTCCATTATCCTCAGAGGCAGCCTGGGCCGCACAGCGCCTTTTCCATTTCAGCTTCAAATGGTCCGAGCTGTGGGCTTCAATAGGATTCAGTAGGTACACGATGTGAGAGGATTAATGTACTTTCCACGTAATATTATATAATTGCTATAGAGTTTATAGTATTACATATAGTATTCCGTTTAATATTATATAATTACTTTACTCATCCCATTCTCTTAACGCGTTAGATTTCAGTGATCAATTAGTCTTCATTATTTATTAATACAGTCAGGGGAGCAGCCTAGAAACGCACAGAGCCAGGGCAGTTTCTTCTCCGCTCCAGCCTTCATTAGCTGGGAAAACACTTAGCCTCTCCAAGCCTGCTTCTACACCTGTAAAAATGAGATAGGATGTCCTCTTACCGAAAACGTTTGCTGAAAGAAAACAAGGCAAGGATGTATTTGAAAGGCGTTAGGTAATATAAAATTACGAGCTCACCCAATCATTGGTGTGATTATTTCCAAATATCTAGACCTGAGTTTTTACGTCATTGAGTTCTTCGTTGAGTTACATTCCATAAAATGGAGAATATTCTATTCTTCAACAGTCACTTGGTGGAGCATGCCCATCATTCCTTTAGTTGGCTGCGTCAATTCACAAATCATTCTTGTCATCCTGAATTCTCTTCCCTTTACCACCATATATCTGATCCTGAGGGGTCCGTTGAGCAAGAATATTAAATAGGGCACAGTGCTGATAAGATTCTCCGTCACCTTCTTCCAAGGACGTTAGTCCCACCTGATCCAGTTCTTATACACTTCCTCCTGTGCAACGACTAGTCCCACTATGATCTTCCCCAAATAGAGAACTCACGACAAAAATTTATAGACCAAAAAGTTAATGACAAAAGGCTGATTTTCTTTTCTTTAAATGAACAAGGTACTAGCCCTGTACAAGGATCTGTACTGTTTCGCATCTATGAAATTATTTACATGTATTGATGATAATGCATTGTCTTATGCTAAATAATAATTTAGCATAAATAAATAGGACATTGGGGCACCTGGGTGGCACAGTCGGTTAAGCATCCGACTTTGGCTCAGGTCATGATCTCACGGTTTGTGGGTTCGAGCCCCAGGTCGTGCTCTGTGCCCCGGGCTCAGAGCCAGAAGCCTGCTTTGGAATGCGTGTTTTCCTCCCTCTCTGCCCCTCTCCCACTCACTCTCTGTCTCTCTGTCTCTCAAAAACGAATAAACGTTTAAACAATAAGTAAATAAATAAGACATTATGCTACTCTGCGTACTTCCTCGAACAAACAAATGTGCCGAAGGCACCCCCTCACCAGTTGTGATTGCTCAAAGAACCACGTGACTGATGCCCAAGTGCCGCTTCACAGAATCTGACGTGATGATGTTCTTGTCTTAGCTATTTTCGCACAAAATGAAAGCAGAAGCCAAGGAAAAGGAGGGAGATGGAGATAAGCAAGAAGAGAATGTGAAGTACAAACAGGAAGAGAAGGAAAAGAACAAAAGGAAAGGGGGAAGGAGAGGAGAAGTCGGAAGGGGGCTGCAGGTAGCATATTGGTATATTTTGAAGTGAATAATCATTTTAATGTATGCTGAAGGCAGTAAGATTTTCTCTCTCTCTCTCCTTTCTCAATTCCCATTGGCAATACCAGGAATGGAGACCAATGAACATGTAGCAGAGACTGTGAACTCAACAGCAAATGGTAAGGGATGTAGAAAGGGAAGCATTTTCTAAGACGGATACAAATGCCTTGTTAAAAATGAACTATAACAGGGCGCCTGGTGGCTGAGCCGGTTGAAAATCCGACTTCGGCTCAGGTCATGATCACACAGTTCATGGGTTCGAGCCCCGTGACGGGCTCTGTGCCGACAGCTCAGAGCCTGGAGCCTGCTTCAGGTTCTGTGTTGTGTCTCCCTCTCTCTCTGCCCCTCCCCCACTCATGCTCTGTCTCTCTCTTCTCTCTGCTCTCTCTCTCTCTCTCTTTCTCAAAAATAAACGTTAAAAATTTTTCAAATAAAAAAATCAACTATAATAATGCTTTGTGTTGAAAAATCACTTTTCCGCATGGAAAGTCATGTCATTTCGTATAATGAAGATCGATAGAATCATATTTAATATTTTTCTTGAAAAGTGGCTGGTACCCCTTCATAATCGTGTCCCAACAAAACTGGTCAGAACTTATTTCCACCCAAGCCAGATTCAACCCCATTCAGGTTAATTTTGCTCTTTCATGAGATGGTCAGAATTAGCAGGTTATCTGAGGTGGGAGGGTATAGACAGAAAAAGGGCCTGCAATCAAAGATACTCACTGAGGCACAGCAGATAGGGGAGTGGGTGGGAGCCACTCACGATGGGGAAACCGTGTCCTCTCACACACAGCAGAAAGCAGAATTCAGAAGAGGATGCCTTTGGGGATGGTTCTGATGAGCAGTGGTCCATCAGGCAGTTGAACCGGAAACAGGAGGGTGTCCAACCCAGCCAGTGGTCAGATAACAGCAACAGACGATACCACAGACCGCATTAGTAGGTTGTCCCTCCCTGCACCCTGCCAGAGTCTGGTTTCCAGATATCACCAAAACAAGGAGGGCATGGCGGACAAAGAGGGCGTGGATCTGGGGAGACACATGAAGTGGCAAAGTGAAGGCTCATTCCCCATAAAAAGACCGAGACCAGGCTCCCAGGATTATGGTACAAATCCTAAACCATCAGAGCAGAAGATTGGGGTTAGTGCTAAGTCTCCTGAATGTTGAACAAGAACTTCATGAGCCCCTACCATGGAAAAGGAGGGTTAGCCCACATACCAGGACAAGACGAGTTTACAGGAAAGGATCAATGGCGCCAGGGAGGGTTATGGGCTCAAAGTATGGCTACCTTGCCTCAGTGTGTGCCTAGGTTCCCCAAATCACCTGGTTCTTTCCGTTGAATTAAAATACTTAATTTTTATGTAAAGTTCCCATGGAACTGGCTAAAACTTTGTAAAACATAGTACGGGCCAAGCAAAAATTTCTGAGGACTGTTGGTTTTAAATCTCTGTGATCTACTATGGAATTGAGCCCTTATTTATATTCAGTCCTATAAAGTTCTCTACTTTTTTAGCGTATATTATTCCTTTTTTTGTAATTAAATTTTAGGCCAGAGCTGTCATCTCATTACTGGTCATAGTTTTCGTGGTACACAATACTGTGTCTAGTAAATACTGATGGATTACATGATTGTATATGAGAGTATATGGAATGAAGATCCAAATACAGAAAGACATTCACACAGTATGGAAGGGAGTAGAAAAATAATGACTTTGTCCTAACATCCCTTAGGAACTGAGAAAACATAGTGGCAGGAAAGTCTCTATCAACAAACAGAAACTAAACTAAATGAAAACACAAAAACAAACAAAAAACACAAATGATGACAACAACAACAACAAAAAAAAAAAAACAACAGAAAATAGAAGTATACCAATTCATCGTTTTAGGAAAAGAAAGTGTGTTGAAACAAAATTGCATGAAATAAACAGCTTGACAGAAAACCTTGCCGATACTGGAGAAACATCTGGAGATGCTTCTCCAGCTACCTGGAAATAGGAGAAAAAAGGAAAGAGAGAAAGGGGAAGAAAGAGAAAGAAGAAAAGAAGAGGAAAGGAAAGGGAAGGGAAGGGAAGGGAAGGGAAGGGAAGGGAAGGGAAGGAAAGGAAAGGAAAGGAAAGGAAAGGAAAGGAAAGGAAAGGAAAGGAAAGGAAAGGAAAGGAAAGGAAAAGGAAAAGAAAAAAAGGAAAAGGAAAAGAAAAGGAAAAAAAAAAAGAAACGAAAAAGAAAAAGAACGGGTAGAAGTTTGAGAGAAGATCCCAATACATTCGGCATGATCCCAAGCCAGAAACGTGGTGTGCTATTAAG
Organism: Paguma larvata; assembly: GCA_030068075.1. Classification (NCBI taxonomy): domain Eukaryota; kingdom Metazoa; phylum Chordata; class Mammalia; order Carnivora; family Viverridae; genus Paguma; species Paguma larvata. The sequence continues at coordinate 50,496,019 of CM057840.1, read as the reverse complement.
CAGCTGGTTCGAGCTGACTTCTGGCTCCTCCAGCTCTCCACTGAATGGCTCTCACTGGTAGCTTGAAATCAGGGATGGTGGAAAGGCCGATACCAGGAAATCAGCAAATGCTACGAATAAGAGCTTCTTTCACTCCCAAGCCCAGTGTTCTCACTGTATCATATAGAAATTCATGACTTCCTATTGCTCAGAAACAACAGCTGGAAATTCAGGCTTGTGGGGAGTCAGCAGGCAGTGAAGAAAGAGTGTGAGGGGCCCGCAGCCCTGCTCCTTCACCTTTCCCTTCCCTTCACTGTCTAGCTGACTTCCTGAGCTCACAGATGGACAACTTTGTTCCCTTTTATTTTTATTTTCTTTAACATTTATTTATTTTTGAGAGACCGAGCGTGAGTGGGGGAAGGGCAGACAGAAAAGAAGACACAGAATCCGAAGCAGGCTCCAGGCTCTGAGCTGTCAGCACAGAGCCTGACGTGTGGCTCAAACTCATGAACTGACCTGAGCCAAAGCCAGAGGCTTAACCGACTGAGCCGCCCAGGGGCCCCATACTCCTTTTTCAAATAGTGTCTCTTCCCAGCATCTGGCAGCCGTATCAGGGACAGCACTGGGCTGCTTAGACCCACGGTAAACTGTCGGTCAATGACTAAACCTCTCCCAACCTCCCCGCCCAAACCATCACTACTCAGGTGCCAGGAGTGGACGGCGGAGAGAGAGAAAAGGAGAGACTGACAAGCCTACATGGAAGAAAGTACCTCTCTGGAAACTTCTGCTGGCCTATGAAACAATGTCTTTTCACTCAGCTGGGATCAATGTGGATATGGCTCATTAAACAAAACCCCATATAAGAAAAGGTAAATTTGGTAACAAGTATTTATTTTAATAAAGAATTCACCGTAGGATAACATTAAATAACTGGCTTCCCAAGTGCACTTACATAAAATCTTTTTAAGAGCACTGCCATTATAGGAAGTGAGCTAATATTTAAGCTGAATGTACAATGACTCTTTAGGGGAAAGAGTGGTTTAACCACTGAGCATAATTGTGGGTCTGCTCTAAAATTTAGGAAGTCACTGTTTCTACGGCTACACTACAATAATTTCTCTATTCTGCACTATGGCCGGCTCATCACAAAGAGTGCAAGAGTGGGTACCTCACTGGGATAGAAGGCGCTGGAAACAGACATGTTTCCAGAGTCTATTTCTTTGTCAACAGGAATGAAATATTCTTTGTATGTCAATTGAGAGAGTCACCAGACACATTTAGAACTCAGAAACTTTTCACTTCCACAAAATATTAAAATTAGAACTCTATCACTGAATGGTCGTTAAAAATGTTAACATTAGATGATCATGGGGATATAAATCCTGCCAAGTGTTTAAATGATCGGTTTTGTTCTGGTACCCACGAAAGTCAGATAAGCACGTTAGCTTTCGTGTTATTGTTTGAAACGTAACCAGGTCCTACTAAACAAGCACAATTTTGCCTCCAATGAGGAAAAGCTGACAGAGCAGGAGGAGACAGGGGATGAGAGGAAAGAAAGAAGGAAGGCTTTACGGAGGGTGTACCCCATGGTGGGTTGTAGTAGTCAACTTTACGCAGGTTTTCTTTCTTTTCTTTTCTTTTCTCTTCTTTTTAAGTTTATTTATTTTGAGAGAAAGAGAGACAAGTGCAGAGAGAGAGAGGGAGACAGAGAGTCCCAAGCAGGCTCCACACCATCAGCGCAAAGCCCGATGCAGAGCAAGAACGCACAAACCATTCATGACCTGAGCCGAAATCAAAAGTCAGCCGTTTAACCGACTGAGCCCCTCAGGTGCCTCTTATTGCAAGCTTTCTCATTGGGTCTCACCACCCAAGAAAATAATACAGTCTTCAAGACCCTGTGTTCTGTCTGTTTCACAAACGTGCAAATTCAGAGAGGTTAAGTGGCTTGTCCAAATTCACAGAGGTGGCTATTCAGAGTCAGAGTCAGGATTTTGAGTCTGTTTAAGTTAAAATCTATTATTTGGGGAGACACTGTGGATTAGGTGTCCCAAAATAGTGCACATTCATTTTACAAAGTTAGGAAACAACGGGAATATTTTAAAATGAAATAAAAACGTGGATTAATTATCTCATCTAGAGGTGTTCCTGATTTACTTACAGTTATTGTCTTTCAGTTACTTTTCAGTGTATGTTTTTTTCTGTTTTATGATGTTCTTTTTTTCTTCTTATAGAAAGAACACATCTTTCTCATAGAAAATGCAGAAAGTGTAGAGAAGGTAAAAGTCACCTATCATTTGCTATAGTTCCTGGGCCAGACACACAATAAGCTGATTAATAAATGGTATATTTTCCTATTTATTGTTTCTAGATTTGAAATTATACTCTATGTGTATAGAATGCCGTATCAGTTTAATAGAGCATGAGTATGCTTTGTAAAAGATGGCATAATTTTCCATCGTATGAATTTGCCCTCATTTCGGTAACCATTTCCTTTTTATTATAAGGTTGGGTCATTTTCAGTTATCCAATGGTACGGTGAACGTGCCGGCTCATAGCTCTGTAGTCTCAACTTGAATCATATTCTTAGGATAATTTTCTACAGGTGAATCATTAGGTTAAAGCACCTGAGAACTTTTTTTTTTTAAGTTCTTGATCCAAATGATCCAAATTGCTTTCCAGAGGGATTGGACCAACTTGCAAACCCACCTGCAGAGCCCAAGACTGATTTAACCTGTAACGAGGATTTTGTGTTGACCAAAATGCATTCCGTCTTGCTATCATTTCTACAGAGTCTGTGTTTCCCTTCTTATCACTTACCAAATTTGTAGGTCCTGTAGCTTATTGGTTTAATGGAAGCCTGTTTTATTAACTATAACCCTGGTGAAAACAGGAACTCTCTTTTTTTTTTCCCTACCACTAAACAGTCAGTACTCAACCAGTTAGGGCCTAACGCAGAGGAAACAGTTGTTTGTTGAACGAATGGAAAACTTTCTTCAATAGAGGGTGATTTTTCAGAGTATTTAAACACCGGAACCACCCAGACAAGACAATAACTCTGAAAGGATCAGTTTTAATGATCATCCTTTTTTTTTTTTTTTTTTTAATCGTAATAACTGAAGGATTTGCTCTGGCATTCAGGATGTGGGCAGGTTCCAGGCTCTGGAAAAGTAGACCGTGATGTCATAGCATTCCAACCTGTGCCAGGCCCCACGAACGAGGAACCCTGCAGATTGCAGCGGCTTCTCACTGTCCCCTCATGGCGGGGGGGGGAGTGCAGGGCTGGTAGGCGCCTGGGGTGTGGTCTCCCCCAGTTACACATGAGTTACGATGTTTCCATTAAGTAACCATTTAACGTGAGCCCCGCTCACTCTCTTTGAAGCCAGACTCCTCTGCTCTGTGACGCTTGAGAAGAGACAACACTGCAAAATCACCAAAGAGTAACAATGACTTTTGCAACCAGAGCAAAAAATCAGACCCAACAGGATGGTCCTGTGTGTTTCTCTCTCCCAGAGACCTTGTTGGCCGATTCCCTAGGGCAAGCTGCTCTCTCTCTGGCCCCGGGGGGGAAAAACCTTGGCTGATCCGGTTAATTTCCTCCTGCTTCGTAAGAGGGTCACATCAAGGGAACAATAGCAACACAGACCCTTTCAGTTCTATGGGGACCTTAAGGGGCCGAACACAGCCTCGATTTAAAACTTGGACCGTCCAGCCGCCGCAGGGCTCGCGCGCACTTCGTCTTCCTGGCCTCGGCTGGATTTGAAGAAGGCCGGTCTTTGAGAAGACGAGTGTGGCTCAGTTTCTCCCTCTCTCTCTCCCCAGAACCTCGTCCCCACAGCTTTGGGTCTCGTGATCCACTTCGAGGGTGTGGGGCGTGAACACAGAGGAGGAGGAAGCAGGGCGGACGTCTTCACTCGTCTGTTTCTCCTGCGGCAGCTGCGAGGTGGTGGGAGAAGCCGCCTCGGGCGCCCTGGACGGCACTCTGGGAAGGAGGCAAAGCCCCCCCCCAGCCCCCGCTGCCTGCCCCACCCCACGGGGGCTCTCCCCAGGGCCCGCTAACCTTCCGGGCCGTTCCTGGGGCCGGAATTAAGTGGCTCCAGCCAGTGGCCCCTGCTTTACCCCACCCACGACGGACACCTCGTGGATGAAAGTCACTCCCGGATCCTTTGCTCCTACAAGCGGGGCCACCGTGCAGAGCACCCCTCCTTCGCTTCCCCGGATGGAGCCCAGGCAGCTGCTTGCCACCTGGGACCCTGCGGGACTTGGTGCCAGTGCCCGTCCTGGGGTCCTGGGTCACCCCGAGGAAGCCGCTCCCCCCCCCACCTCCCCGTGCAGGGAGGAGGCGGGCAGACCTCGCTGCTCCGCCTGCTTCATTCCGGCAGGGAATCCCTCGTTCCTTCAGTCCGCTTGAGAGATGACGATAGCGAGACAGACCGCTTCCTCAGGGGCAGTGAAGCCGCCCCCCCCACCACCCCCCCATTGCTGAGCACCTGTAAGGCCACCAAAGTTGTGCTGGCAGGGGTGGGTGGGGGAGAGGAGGCTGGCCGAGCGCTGGTATTGTCTGTAGACTGACAGGTGGCCCTTTGGAGGAAAAATGAGGAACCCTGTTGCCCTTTGAGAGAACCGTCTGGGTGAAGGGGAGGCGCCAAAGCGAGAACGCAGGCATGTACTTCTCTAGCATTCTCTCCAAGTTCACACCGGATACAGAGTGCAGACACAAAATAAGCAAGCAGGGTGTCTGAAATGACTCAATTCAGGATGTTCAAGCCCGCTTTTTTCTCCCTTTTCCTCTTCTTCTTTTTTAAGCTTTATTTATTTTGAGAGAGAGAGAGAGAGAAAGTATGAGCAGGGGAAGGGCAGAGAGAGAAAGAGAGAGAGAGAGAGAGAGAGATCCCAAGCAGGCTTTGTGCTATCAGCACAGAGCCCGACGTGGGGCTCAAACTCATGAACCCTGAGATCATGACCTGAGCCGAAACCGAGAGCTGGAAGCTGAACCGGCCACGCAGGCGCCCCGCTTTTTCCTCTTCTAGAGACACATCCGTGCGATGTACCTCTGGCTTTCCTAGTCCCTGAGCATCCACCCACCGCACCGTTCTCGAGCCCAGCCACACACCCAGGTCTATGTGTGTCCGGCACCATCCTCTCCCTTCCCTTTCCACGCGTGGCCAAAACGAGGCTGTGAACACACGCAGCGGGACAGCCCCTTCGTGTCCCTTGTGCCTCTCTAATATCCACTGTGGCCGCCTTGGGATAAAACCATCCTGCCCCACCCCCCACCCCCGCCGAGCTCTCTGCGCTCTCCTGTGCTCATTTGCTTTTCACATGCACAGTGTCTCTCGCCTGAAACCGAGTTAAGACCTGGACACCTGAGGGACGATTGCATCTTATGCTCTGTCTCCACACCAAGCTGTTCTGCCTTAATTGTTAACACTCCATTTTCCCCCATTTCCTACAGGGCGAAGGCAGACCCTCCGAGCACACCGTACATCTCCATTATGTTATAACTAGTTGTAACATAATTGGAGTTTTATGCATCAAAGCTTCGCAGAGGCACAGATGGAAAGCAAACTCCTGGAATTCCCTCAGTAACCATGGTTTAGGCTTAGCTGCTCGGTGCAGAAATATTAAATATTAATCGTGTGCCAGACACCAGACGCAAAGGAACCACCTTTAAAGAGCTTGCAACGTGCCTCCTGTGATCCTTTTCCGTTGCTGCTCTAACAAATGACCACAAACACAGTGGCTTCAAACAACACAAAGCTATCAGAGAACTCCGGAGATCAGAAGAAAGAAATGGTTCGCACCAGCCTAACACCAAGGTGTTGCGTTCCTTCTGGAGGTTCTCGGGAAGAGTCTGTTCCCTTGCCTTTTCCAGATTCTGGAGGCCGACTTGACTGCATTTCTGGGGGCACAGCCCCTTCCATCACAAGCCAGCAAGGTGCCCTCAGGGCTCGCCCTGCCCCACTCCAACCTTCCCTCTCTCATCACATCCTCTCCTCTAAGTTTTCTTCTCCAACCTCTACTTTCAGGGACCCTATGTGACTGCACTGGGCCCACTTGGATAATCCAAGATAACCTCCTTATTTTAGACCGGCAGATTGACAATCTTAATTCAATCCGCATCCTTAATTCCCCGGTGGCATGTCAAGCAACACAGGCATAGGCTCCAGGGACAGCTTCTAGGAGCTATTACTGTACCCGCCATATTGATAGAGATAGTTCGCCATGAATGAGTAAAGTCGAATGTTTCATGACGCGACAGAAGTCTGCATAAAGGAATGTAGAGGAGAACAGGGAGACACAAAGATTCCGTGGTCATTTCCACCTGGTCGAGGGACAGATATGACTCTAAAATGAGGTATCTTTGGAAGTAGGGCCCAAGAAATGGTATAGTTTTTCACCAGGCTGAGGAAAAGAAAGTAAGTCGGGGCACAGAGGACACTTGGAGAGAAAAAAAAAAAAAGCTTATTTATGAAACAGCATGAAAAGTTAATATAAATTGAGAGACTTTTAAAAACATTGCAAGAGTACAGTGTACCAAGATATACAATTAAAGAAGGAAGCAGGAAAAAAAAACAAAACAAAACAAAAATAAATAAAGAAGGAAGCAAGGCCATTTCATGGAAGGTTTGCATGATATATTGAGGATTTGGGACTTTATCTGTTTTTTTAAGTTTATTTATTTATCTTGAGAAAGAGAGCTTGTGCACATGAATGGGGGAAGGGCAGAGAGAGAGGGAGAAGGAGAATCCCAAGCAGGCTCCTCCTTGTCAATGCAGAGCCCCACGCAGGGTTCGAACTCACACACTGCGAGATCATGACCTGAGTCCAAGTGTCGGAAGCTTAACTGACTGAGCCATCCAGGTGCCTCCGGAATTTATCTTGAAAACACTAACACTTGAGGGTTTTTAAGGAACAAATCAGTATGATAAGGTTTGTGTTTTTATCATTTCATTTTACTTTATTTAAAAATCTTCTGAATCCTTATTTATTTTTGAGAGAGAGAGACAGAGTGCAAATGGGGGAGGAACAGAGAGAGAGGAAGACATAGAATCCGAAGCAGGCTCCAGGCTCGGAGCTATCAGCACAGAGCCCAACGTGGGGTTCAAACCCACGAACCGTGAGATCATGACCTGAGCTGATGTCGGACGCTTAACCGACTGAGCCACCCACGTGCCCCATGACTTTTGTGTTTTTAGAACAATTACTCTAACCAAGAGTAGTGCAAGATGAGAGGTAAGGAATGCATCTGTGTTTCAGTCAGGAAATGATGAGAGCCTGAATTGAGAGAGTTGCAGTGAAGATGGAGAAAGTAATTGCATGAAAAAAATGTTGAGTAGAATTTGCTAGACTTGATGACGCATTGGGTTTATAGACAGAAAGAGAAGAGAGTTTCCAAGATGACTCACAGGATTTGTTTTGAGTGACTGATATGACCCAGTGGGAAAGGGATCGTAAGAAGAAGAGCATGTCTAGGGAGAAAGATAGAGCTGTGCTCCTGTTTGTGGTGTATTTATTATAAGATACAGCTGACCCTTGAACAACACGGATTTGAACTGCACGAGTCCACTTATATGCAGAGTTTTCTCAAATACAGTGCAGTACTATAAATGCATTTTCTCTTCTTTATGATTTCCTGAATAACATTTTCTTTTCTCTAGCCTACTTTATCATAAGAATACAGCACACGACATACGTAACGTATAAAACATGCATTAATCAACTGTTTATGTCATCAGTTAAGGCTTCTGGTCAACCAGAGGCTATTAGTAGGTAAGTTTTGGTGGAGTCAAAGGTTATATGCAAATTTTTGACTGTGTGGGGCGTCAGCACTCCCAATGCCAGCATCGTCGACTGTACTTGCAAGAGTACAGTTCAAGAGTCAACTGTTAAAGAGTCAACTGTGCTTGCAAGAGATGTCATGATTTCCAAGAGACAGTTGGTTGTATTGGCCTGGAAATAAGACAATATGGGCTAGACATTTAGGTAGAAGAGACGTCATTACATAGATGTTAGCTGAAGCTATGACAATGATTGAATATAAAGTGAGGAAAAAGCTGACCGACCCAGCACAGAACCACAGAGACCACCAATATTCATAGATGGGAAGGATAAGAGGACTCATCCCAGGAAACTAAGAGGGACTGAGGAACCTGAGGAGAAAACCCACAGAGAGAAAATTCTGTCATGGCAGCCAAAGGAGGAGAGACTTTCAAGAAGGAAATGATCAATAGTGTCGAGTCTCACAGGAAGGTCAAGTAAGGAGATGATGATTAAAAGCCCATTGGACTTGGTGATTAGGAGGGCCGTGCTGACCTTTGCTAGTATCACTGAAGATATGAAACAGAAACCTAATTGCAGTGACTTAAGGAATAAACTAGTGGTAAGCAAGTTAAGACTATGATTTCAACCTTATTAGCTTTGAAGGAAGAGTCGGCAATAATTAGAATCAAAAGAGGTTTATTTGGTTTTGTTTTTCAGATAAAGACATAAGGATTTCAAATCTTCCTTCATGAAATTCCTTGCCACTGTCTCATAAAGGAGTGCTTCTTTCTCTGGATTCCCATAAAATGGCACCTACCACTGAAAACGTCTCCATGACACAGACAATATCCTGCTCCACTTGGAGGCCACCTCATGCCTGCCACATGGAAAGAGGTCGACAAACATTTTTAAATGAACGAGTGGACGAATGAATGAATGAATGAATCAGCAAATGAATAAAAATGATTCTGTTGGCTGACCAATTTTTGGAACACAGAAATGCTCACATATGCTGGTTGAAAAATAGATTCCAACGATGTTTTGTCACGGGACGCCAAGAAATACGATGCTTAGGCAGTATTCAATATATTTCGTTATCACCAACAAACAATAACTGACAGAACATTTCCCACCTTAGGGATTTAATTTTCATTACAACACTCTCTTTATTGCTCACACTACCCTTTCTAATAAGTAACCTGAAGTTAAAGCATCCAGGAGAGACGATCCTTTAGAGAGAGTTTCACTTTGCTATACAATTCCTGCTGCCTGACCCCCACCAGCCTCAGGGGATGAATGGAGCTGCTTTCTTTCCTTGTAAAGCTCTAGTGAGAGAAGGGACTTCATGGGCACCCCTTGGAGAGCTCGGCGTGTTTTCCCTGAAGACTGAAGTGTCTGATTTTTACCTAAGGAAGACTAGAGATGAGAGGGACGCCTGCTTAGAGACGGAGGGCAGCGCAGTGGCTTCGCTGGAAGTCAGGTGCACTTACACCAACAACGAGGCGAGAAGGTGTGTTTTCTGGGCACAAGATGTTGACCCTTCAGAAGAGAGTTGGCCTAAACCAACTTTAAAAGGGGTCTTGCTGAAAAGGACTACTCTGCGGGTTAGTCCCCCAGAGAGAGGCTCAGAGACAAGGAACAATGGCATTGTGGGGGGGGGGATGGCAACTGACAAGGCAGAGGGGAGACATCTCCCACATCAATGGAACAGCGGGAACAATCTGGTTCCAGAGCCCAGGGGGAAGAGTATATGAGTATGTGAAATAAGACAGCAGCAGTGCATGGTGGAGGACACAAGCGACCCAAGATGCGTTTGAGAGTGGAAGAAGCAGAACTTGATGACCTGTCAACTGGGGGACATAAGTGAGGCGAGCCAAGAATGACTGTCAGATGGGGCGCCTGGGTGGCTCAGTTGGTTAAGCGGCCGACTTCGGCTCAGGTCATGATCTCACGGTCTGTGAGTTCGAGCCCTGCGTCGGGCTCTGTGCTGACGGCTCAGAGCCTGAAGCCTGCTTCGGATTCTGTGTCTCCTTCTCTCTCTGCCCTTCCCTTGCTCATACTCTGTCTCTATGTCTCTCAAAAATAAATAAATGTTAAAAAATTAAAAAATTAAAAAATAAAAAATAAATAAAAAAAAAAGAATGACTGTCAGATAATGTGTGATGGCATCAGGGCAGACAGAAATATTGGGAGGAGAGGAAATTTAAAAAAAAAAAAAGCTCATTCGTAGGCATGTTTTCATCTTTGATGTAGAATTAGTCATGAGTCAGGAGCAGTCAGGATTCCAACATGCAGCCAGACTTACTTTTTTTTTTTTAATTATTGCGGTAAAAATACTTAACATGAGATCTATGCTCTTCACAAATGTTTAAGTGTACACTACAGTATTGCCAACTGCAGGTGCAGTGTTGTAGAGTAACTCTTTAGAGATAGTAGATCTCTAGTTACCTCGTGTAACTGAAACCGTATTAGAACAACTCTTCATTAAAGCCCTAAAATTTCCATCCAGGAAAACCCTCTTCCTGGCTTGTAGACAGCTGTCTTCTTGCAATGTCCTCACCTGGTAGAGAAAGGACGCTCTGGTGTCTCTTCTTATGAAGGCACTAATCCCGTTCTTGAGCGACCCACCCTTGCAAGTCTAATCAACTCCTAAAGGCTTTACCACCTCATACCTTCACACTGGGGTTCAGAGCTGACACATGTGCCCTTAGGGGGCGACATAAACATTCAGTCCATAATACTCTCCTCCTTCTATTAGGTTTGACCTATGTCCTAGAAGTTGGGGAGGAATTTAGATATTTTCCTGGAAATGGCCGTGGAGGTTGGGGTAGGACAACTGGCCCTTGGTCATCATTATCACTCCTCCATGACTTCCAATATGATGTAATTCATGTCACCACTCCCTCACATGTGTGTTTAGGTCTCCAGGACCAACCAACATAAACTCTGTTTTCCTGAATGTCAAGGTCCCTTTGAAGTCTACAGGCCCACGCTCAGATTTCCTAAGCTCTTCCCTGTGGGCTCAAGAACTCTGTGAACATGTTCTTGGCAGGGGCGAGGGGGTAAGGTAAAGCCTGGTGACTGTAGTAAACAATACCATATTGCATATATTGTATATGTGTATATAATACCGTATTGTATATTGTATATGTATATTCCAAATATTTATTGTATATATTCGAAAGTTGCTAAGAGAGCAGATTTTTAAACTTCTCACCACACACACACACAGAATGTAACTATGGGAAGTGATGGATGTGTCGATTAAACTTATCGTGGTAATCATTTCACAAGATACACATGTATCAAGTCACCCTAAATTTACACCATGTTATATGCCAGTTATATCTCAATAAACCCGGGGAAAAATAGAACCCTATGTTCTCTTTACTGCTTCCCTCACATGATACTGTAGCAGATGAAGTTTGTAGGGAAAGAAAAAGTCTTTCTCAACCTTGGAAAAAGTCTTCCTCAACGTTGGACCCTGACTGGGTCTGAAAACTAGAGTAACGAAGGCAGGGTAACAAAAAAGTCTCATACGCATTATTTAGAATTAGTTTTCCATGACATGAGAAGCTTCATAAGGAAACGAAGACCCAGAGAAATGGCTAAACCAGAGGGTTTTGATGACGAGTGGAAAGCGATGGAGAGAGGTGACAGGGCGAAGGTGACATAATTGTCGTAACTGGGGGGACTTCGCGAGATCTGTTATTTCAGATCCCTCTCTGTGTCCCCTGGTCTCCAGGGGTAAGAACGCTCCCTTCAGCCTCTGGCTCTTGGTTTTGGCTCAGGTCATGATCCCAGGGATCTGCACTGACAGCACAGAGCCTGTTGGGACTCTCCTTTCTTTCTGTCTGTCTGCCTCTCCCCCACTATAAATAAATAGATAGATGATAGATAGATAGATAGATAGATAGATGATAGATAGATAGATAGATAGGTAGCTCTTCCTTTCCGCTGAATACAGGGTAGGCGCCTCTCACGTGAGGGTTTTAGGAGCTGCCTCAGGGGAGGGTCAGACAGGTCTTTTTGCCATTTCTCAAACTCTCCAGCTCGAACTATTCAATATGCCACGGAACCATCTTTTGGGGTAGCATGTCCCGAATCATGTCGCCTTGTCAGGCTATCTTCACACCTCCTAGATGCCTCTCATCCTTTGTGGCTCGTCTGTTCTGGCAAAATGCTGGCCTCACCCTGCTAGATGAGATATGCAGCCTCTCAAGGCTACGCCCTGGGAAATACAGCACAGGGACCATCCGCTCTGAGATTCCCTTGCCACTGACCTGGGTTTGTACTTTCTGCCTATCCAAGTCCGGGGTTGACAAGGGACACTGTGCAGGACCCGTGAGACCATCAACCGCTCTTGTCCTGCCATCCTTTCTCCGGGCAATACAAAGCCTCTCTGGCCCATTCTTGGAAGAGTTTACTTTCCCTTTCCTACGAGTGGGGGGCAAGGGGACTAACCAGGTCTACGCCCACTATTACGCCAAAACCTTGGCTCTTAATATTGAAATATCTCTTGTCACTGAGGAATTGTCCCTACCACTAAATCCACACTAGAAGCCTACTTGGAGAAATTCAGAGGCCAACATTTGACTCTTGGTTTCCTCCATATCATCCCTGCCCCGAGAAAAGTTAACAGGATGGCAAGACCGTGGCCCAAATGGCAGGGAAAGGAAATGCTAACCGAGGGCCTTTAGTTAAAAATCTGTCAACTGTGTCTCTCGACCTCGCAGGAGCTCGGAGCATTGCTTTCAGGGCCACGACAGCAGCAAATATAGTTTGGGCTTTGATCTTGCTCTGGCAGGTTTTCGAAGAAAGATCACACTTCCTAATTCCCACGTGAGGATCCTCTGCTTTATCCGAGTTTTCGGAATATCAACAAGAACAAGGGGTCAGTGCGTGTGGGCCAGGACCGAAGACCGAGTCAGCCAGGTCTTTGGGTTCCAGCGCTGTCTGGGTGAGCAACTTTCCCTCTTTCCTCCTTCCCTGCCATCCCACCCCTGAGCATCCCTTAAAAATATTTCAAAACTTATTTTTTCAATGGCATTAAGAAGATGGTTATGCCATTTTCTGTTTTAAAGCAACCACCGCCCCATGGTGTGGTACTGATGTTGTCGGGTCCCTCCTGGAAGGATACCACAGAATGACGGAGCCCCTCTCCTGCCGCCCCTCCCTCCCACCCTCTCTCCCACTGAATTGTCAGGAACATTCTCGGTGCCTCTCTCCAAAGGCACCTTAACGGCTGTGAACTCCTGACCTAATTGTTCTAATGGCATTCCCAAGCTCCCCTGCTCAAGGCTGGAGAAATCACAGCCCTCTGGACGTCTAGCCAGTAATTCATGGTACTTAGTCAAACTCCTGCCCCCTCCCCTCCTCCCTCCCCCCCACCCCACACTCGCCCTCCTGCCCTCACTCTCTGCTCTCTCCTCACACCAGTCTGAAGCAGCTTGATCACCTGCCAACCGGTATTGATTTTTGCTTCCCAATCTCCAGGCTGGATAGAAGGAAAAGATTAAAAACAGTTTGTCAGTTTGAAGTTGAATAAGAATTCGGCACAGGGGACGTCTTAGAAATGTGAGCGAGTTGGGGGGAGGTTGGGAGTGTGGGCAGTCAAGGCCAAAGCCAGTCTTAATGGGAGTTTAACCCTTTCTCCCACCCAGCCCCAGGGTTTTGGGGAGGGGGGCCTGGCTGTAACCCTGCACACTCCCCTTCTCCTGGGGCTCCTGTGCTCAGACTCTCTCCGGATTTTCTCTTAGCCCACTGTAGCAGCAAAGACTTTACTGGGATTGTCCCAGGCCCTGGGATCCCGCCTACCTCCTGGGGGGTCACTTGGCGCTTACTAGGAGATAGCATCTGGTTTCTGTGGCTCCTGGGTTAGGGGGCCCCTGGCGCTGTGTCTGCTCTCCCGGGCGACTCTGTTAGTATTCAGGGAGCGGGGCCTGCCGCTGTCCTTGTCAAGACAGAATGGGGAGACCAGAGAAATTTGCCCTTCAAAAAAAAATGAGTGTCGTTGACTCATGAAGGATCCTTTTGGTTTCTTTGTCAGGTGGAGAGATGACAAATGATTTACAAGCATCTGTGGAAAACCTGAGCGGCCGGAGCACAGAGAATCAGCCGGTGCAGGAGTCACATCCGGGGCACTAAAATGACACTCGCTCAAGAGCCGGGTTCCCAGTCTGCGGGGGGCTCCCGGGCTGGGCCGAAGTGGGAGGGCCGCCTGCCCCTTCCTGTGAAGGACACTTAGAACCCGGTCATACCACGCTGCTGGAGGCCCGAGGGGCAGGAAAGGAGAGATCCCTGCACAATAACGGGGACTAGGCCCATCACCAAAAACACAGTTAACTGGCGGGACTCAATTCCCTCTTTTTCCTCCTTTTCCTTTCTTCAGGATTTGGTATAATGATTTGCACAGTGCATAGCCTAGCCAGGCAGAAACCAGTGTTAATATCAAAGTCTGGCTGGTGGGCTGTTCCATGGTTTTGCCCACGTCGTGCACTCCTATTTTGTCACTAATTTTCCAGTATATTCTACATGGTTCAAGCAGTCTATGGATGGAGATCATAGCTTACGAAGTTCTGAAAGGCAGAATCTCATGAAGGTAACAGAAAGATGAATGAAGAATGGTTCGAACCATGCTGAATATTAGGAATCCTTCTCCATGTGCTAGAAATATTTAAGCAAAATGAGTGATTCGTAGGAACCCCTGGTTCGTCCTCACTGATTTTGCTGTAGGAGGAGGCCTGGGCTGATCTAGATACCCTCTGTTTATTTAACACATTCCTCATTCTTTCCTATGGGTTTGGCTATCTTGGTTTCTTTTCGAAGCTCTTTAATTGTTTTTAACGTTTCTCTATTTTTGAGACAGAGACAGAGTGTGAGTGAGGAAGGAGCAGAGAAAGAGAGGGAGACACAGAATCTGAAGCAGGCTCCAGGCTCTGAGCTGTCAGCACAGAGCCCGACGTAGGGCTTGAATTCATGAACCCCGAGATCATGACCTGAGCTGAAGTGAGACACTCAACCAACTGAGCCACCCAGTTGCCTCTCTTTTCTAAGCTCTTTAATATTTGACTCAAGTTTATCTTTTGCACTTGTTCTTGTTTTAATTGGCTTTCAATTTTTTTTTAATTTATTTTTGGGTGAGAGAGAGCTTGAGCCAGGAAGGGGCAGAGAAAGAGGGAGACACAGAAACCCAAGCAGGTTCACACTTGCAGCACAGAGCCCGATATGCGACTTGAACTCAAGAAACATGAGATGGTGACCTGACCTGAAACTGAGTCGGGCTCTTAACTGACTGAGCCACCCAGGAGCCCCTTTGGCACATGTTCCAGTATAACTTATGAGTCCTGACTTTTTCACAGAGAAACTATTTGTCCCCACTACGTTCTGAAAACTGCTTCGTGTGGCTCTGTGATACTCTAACTCTGTAGCTCTTAACAGAAACTCTATCTGTTTCTGTCTTGATAGTGAGTTATTATTTGTATAATGGGCAACATATTCTATGACAAAGGAAATACGGTTAAAAATCTCATTTGGAACAAATTCCATGTAGCCCTAGAATAACCGCCCACATAAAAGTGATCTGAGCACATTCATCCCACCAGACAGGCTAAGCAGACGCCATGACACCACTCACCGTGCACCCTCAGACACTCACCTACCCTTCTCTCAGAAACGAATGATCGCGAATTGTACAGCTTAAAAGCAACACAAATCTATTCTTTTACAGTTTCGGAGGGAAGAGTCCAAAATTAGTTTCACTGAGCCGACATCAGCGTGTGAGTAGGGCGGTTCCTTCTGTGGGCTCGATGGTGTGATCTGCCGCCTTGCCCTTCTAGCTTCTGGGGGCTCCCGGGTCCTTTGGCTTCCGACCTCCTGCTCCCATCATCCCATCTCCTGAGAGTTAGTGGATCCCCTTGCCTCCCTCTGCACTTTCCCGCCCAGATAGCTGGACAATTTCCCCATTTCAGATCCTCAATGTAATCACATCTACAAAAGCCCTTCTGTTATGCCAGGTAACATTCACAGGCTTCAGGGAATAGGAGGTGACATTTGGGGGGAGTTGTCATTCAGCCCACACATAAAGTAACTTCACTCATTAATAGATAAACGCTATAAAATAATTTAATTAATTAACAACTCAGTGCTGTAAACACATAAAATGAGGATAGCGGAGATTAAAAATAAAGATGGCCTCCCTGTCACTGCTTTTCTCCAAGGCGCACTTGGTTCTAGCTTGAATTGGGAAAAGCAAGCAAAGTGATCTCTCTGACTCCATTCCGCCCTCGTCCAATCCATGCTCCAAACGTGACTTCTGAGGTGCAAGCACAGTCACGTCCCCCACCTCATGCCCTGCTCTCCCAAAGCTACTTGAAGAGTTCAGCTGCCTCCAAACTCATTAGTAGTCCTTACAAGATAATTTATTACCCACATCGAACCTCTTTTTCCAGAAGGTAGGTACGTAGTCGCTTTGCACATTCAGTTCTCTCTTTGAAGTAACTTTTCTTTCACCCCATTATTTCCGATACCCCTTCTTCACCATCAGATTGCCCTTTCATAACACATGCTCCCTCTTTCTTGATAGCATCCTCCATCCTAGTCATGCTACCGAAAGCCAGGTCAAGTTCTCTACCAAATCAGCCTCCAGGACCCTCTGCTCCTCCTCAAATTCCTCCTATTTATCTCGCGTTGATTTTTGTGCCGACTTGAGTATTTTTCCTAGTAGACCAGAAGTTATAAAACAGGCCCTGTCTCTATTGTGTTTTTTGTCATATCAACAGTGCATGGCACCTAGCAGACTTAAAAAAAAATTTTTTTTGAGTAGAAAAAACACAATAATGATTTGATCCCCAAACAGCAATCTGATAATTACATAAGCTTGTTCTTTTAAGAAATGTCTCTTTCTTGGAATCTGAACAATGAAAAAGAACACTCCCTAATAAAAACAAGCCCCTATAATTATTAGTCACAAGTTGCAGACTGATTCGGCGTGTAATTTTCCCATTATGTTTTCTTGATTAGCCATGACGACTTACTCATTTCATATATATGGAGATATATATAATGCATATATGTAATTGTGTATATATATGCATGCGTGTGGGGTGTTTTTGTGTTTGTAAGTGTGTGTGATATGTGTGGTCGGCATATCCTTCCTGGATCCCAGAGCCTGCCTTTCCACTTCTCCAAATCTGGAGGGACTTGAACTCTAAATGCATGTTCAATCCCAGTCTCATCTTTAAGTCCAGTTACACACTTAGACAGGAAAGACTGAATAAATACGTCTCAGTGTTGAAAAATTCAGCATCAAATTTTACGTGGAGACAATCTGTGTCTTGTGCCCCTGACAATGCAGCTCAACTGTGTCAAACATCTTCTAGAACTAGGTTCCCGTCTTTATCATTGTTTTGACCAGTTTCTTTTCTAGGTATTTGGACCGTATTGTTAACCCCCAGTCTGTGGGCCTGCCCTCTTTCCCACTGGTGTACTCTACTCTGGGCTCTTGGAACAATCAACTGTTGCTCTGAAATTCTCCAGCCCATTTCCATCTTGATAAAATGCCAACTCTACTTCACGCTGGACCTCCAATACAGCTGTTTCCAAGGAGATATCATATCTGCCTTTGTGACTGCTTCCTCCAACACCTACCCCACTCCAGTGGCCACTTACAACTCTAGATCCCAGGATCTCCTAGACTGCCCAAGTTAACTTATCTACAATGAATTGGACATTCCTAACTTGTGACACCGATATTCAAAAATAAACAAATGGTGTGACTTTCAGCAAGGAAAAAAATTATTATCTTCATAAGATAGAAGTGATTTATATTTTTTAAAATCTGAGAAAAATCAAATAAAAATTAATAAATGTAGATGAGTTCAATAAATGACCAGTTGCAGAATAAATATGTAAAAATACAACAATAAAATCAATTAGAAAATTTCATTTTAAAATTAACTCAACTCATAATAAAATAAAATAAACTACCTAAGAATACATTTAAAAATTGTATATAAATGAAAAAAACTAATACTCCTCTGCAGGATTTATACTTAAAAAATTGAATAAATGGAGCAACATTGGAGTTCTTGGATGGCAAATCCCAATAAAGCTAAAACATTAATTATCCCCAAATTTATTTATAGACATAATATGATTACATTCAAAATCAAAAAGACATATATATTTAGAACTTGTAAAATTATTTTAATTCCACTTTGAATTATACAGAGGCTGGAACAACTAGGAAATTTCAGAAGAAAATAAAAGTAAATTCTCATTGCCTGAAATTACAACGTATTATAAAGCTACATATATATAACCATTATAATCTGGTGTAACAGAATTTTTTTAAAAAAATAGCTGACATTCCAAAATAACAGAGAAATATCGATTAATTAATTAATTAATTCTGGGAATTTTTTTTAATTATTTAGGAGACATAAATTGTACATACCTCAACAAAACCAAAACAAAATTTAGCCGAACCTGTGTAACACATGAAAAAATAGATTTATGTCATATAATTTCATACTGAGTGTTTCAAAGCATAAACAAAAAGAGAAGAAACCAAAATCTAAATATATTTAGACTTCCATGTACTAAATTCTAGCACATTCAGTGTCTGAATTTGGATTAAGATGATGTCCAGTTGCTAATACTTCCAAAGCCTCGATGAAGTCCATTTAAATCCTCTCTGGAAGACTGTAAAAATATCTGATCTCAAATTATAGTTACCAACACTTTTATAAATACAATACACAGCATAAAATCAAAAGAAACCCAAACACAAGAGGAAGTCAGACATTCTAAATAAAAGCTAGCAGAAACGACAGATAAGAGAAACCAGCCAACAGGATGTGTCAATACTGCAGTTATCAGACACTGGCTTTACAATAAATGTGCTTATCATTGTCATAGAAATAAGAAAATAAGATTGAGAATTTCAGGAGACATCTGAAAATATTTTTGAAATGGAACTTCTAGAATCAAAAAAAAAAAAAAAAAAAAAAAAAGACATATAACAGCCAGTATTAAGAATGATTGGGTTGAGAACAGTTTGGACAAGCTAAAGAAAAAAGTATCTGAGAGCGCCTGGGTGGCTGAGTCAGTTAAGCATCTGACTCCAGCTCAGGTCATGATCTCGCGGTTTGCGGGTTTGAGCCCCATGTCGGGCTCTGCGCTGACAGTTCAGAAACGAGTCTGCTTTGGATTCTGTGTCTCCCTCTTTCTCTGCGCATCCTCTGCTCACTCTCTCTCTCTCTCTTTCTCTCTCTCTCAAAAATAAATGAATGTAAAAACAAAATTTTTAAATAAAAAGTATATGAAAAATGTAAGTCAAAAGAAAAATAATTCTAAATATGCATATACCCAACAAAATAAAATAAAGCTATAGAGAACAAAAAGGAAAGAACCATACAAAGCAGCAAAATTACTTGCTCTGATGGGAGTTTTAATACATCTAACTCAGTAATTTGCTGAAAAAAGAAACACAAATATCAGTAGAATATCAAATGATCAATTTACATTAACAACGGGATTTTAAAATGTCAGTAAGTGGTACAACACATAAAATACAACAACTTGTCATATTATATGCATAGAATACTATACTAAATAAGTACAAAAGAAATATTTTCTGTAGCAAAAACAAAATAGTTACAAAACTGACCGTAATTGATCATTGAGAAAGTCTCCATGAGTTGTAAAGATTCAAAGCACATAGAGTATGCCCTTTGCCAGTTTAAAAACTGGAAAAAGATCTCCAAGTATTGGAAATTAACAAATATATTTCTGAATAAACTATGGGTCAGAGAAAAAAATCACAATGAAATTATAAAATAATGTTTACTGAATAATATGAATCATACATGTCAAATCGTTTGGAATGCAGTTAAAACCATCTTATGGGAAAATTTTCTTTCTATAAATTTATATACAAGCAAAAGAGTCTGAAAATCAAGGAATTAATATTCACCTCAAGAAATTAGAAACTTAACAGCAAAATTGAACTCAAAAAAAGGAGAAGGAAGGAGATACTGGAAATAGAAACAAAGATTTAGTACAGAGTATAAACAAAGTCAAACTTACCCTTTGAAAAAACTGATACAACTAATAAATTCCTAGCAAAGTTGATCAAGGAAAAAAGTAGAGAAGGCACAAATAATCAATAATCAAATATATTTTTTAAAACGGTAGTGTGAACAATTGTATGCAGATATATTTAAATTTTAGATTACTGGAAATATTTATTTACTTATTTATTTATTTTGGAAATATTTATTCTTAAAAAGTGCAACTTATCAAAACTGACATAAAGAAAAATAAAGAAAACCTAAATAATTCTGAAAGTACTAATGAAATTAAATCTATTCTGTAAAAACTTTGCCAAAGATATGTGTAGACCCAGATGATTTATTTTACTGGTGAATTCTTACAAACGTTTCAGCAAGAAATAACACCAATCTTAACAAACTCTTTCAGAAACTGAAAGACAGAATATTCCTAAATCCATTTTACGAAATTATAATAACTTTAATATCTAAATCTGAAAAATAACTTCATAAGAAGTGGAAATTATAGGGGCGTCTAGGAGGCTCAGTCAGTTAAGCGTCTGACTCTGGATTGCAGCTCAGGTCACGATCTTACGGTTTGTGGGTTTGAACCCCACATCATGCCTGCTTGAGATTCTCTCTCTCTCTCTTTCTCTCTCTCTCTCTTTGTCCCTCCCCCCAAAAAATAAATAAATAAACTTTTTTAAAAAAGGAAAACTACAGACTAATATTACTCAAGTAGATTAAAAATCATAACAATGTCAGCCAAACTAATTCAGTGGCGTACAAAAAGGAAAGTATATTACACAGATTTGGTTTATTTAAAAAACGTAAGGTAGGTGAAACATTCAAAACTCATCCAGTGCAATTCACATTAGCTGAATAAGAAAATTAATAAGATTATTTCAATAAAGGAAAAGTTATTTGAAAAACTTCAACATCTATTCATGGTTTTTTAAAATCAAGAAATAGAAGAGAAACTCCATAGTCTAACAAAGTGTGTCTTCAGAATAACATAAAGCAAGCATCATATTTAATTATGAAATACGAGGTTTTCCCTTTCGATAAAGATTTAGTCAGTGATGCCTTCTAGGTCCACTTCTATTCGTTGTTGTGTTGGAGATCTTCACCAGTTTAGTACGTCAAGAAAGTAGATAAAAGATATAGGATTAAAAGGAAAGAAACAGAGCTCATTTGCAGACTGTATAACTTCTGACAGAAAAAATCCAAATAAGAAAGGACAGTGTATTTAGCAAGGTTACTGGATACAGGGTCAATACACAAAAATTAAGTGCAGTTCTATATATAAAACATATCAGCAAAAAAAAAAAATTGAAAACTAACCCCATTT
This sequence comes from Paguma larvata, assembly GCA_030068075.1. Taxonomy (NCBI): domain Eukaryota; kingdom Metazoa; phylum Chordata; class Mammalia; order Carnivora; family Viverridae; genus Paguma; species Paguma larvata. The sequence continues at coordinate 50,474,875 of CM057840.1, read as the reverse complement.
GTAGCTGTATCAAAAAGTATCAAGTCCCTATGAATATGTACAATATTTGTAAGATCTCTGTACAGAAAACTATAAAATGTTATTGAGAGAAACCAGAAGTCTAAGTGAACAGACAATAAAGCATGTTCATAAATCGAAAGACTCATACAGTGTTGTAAAGATACTAAGACTCTGGAAATTGATCTTTAATTTTGAAACAATTACAATCAAAATTGCCAAAAAGGATGTGGGGGTGGGGGCATGTATTTGTATCGAGTTGAAACTTGCCAAATAATTCTCAACCTGATATGAAAGTCCAAATGGCAAAGAATCACTAAACCCTATGACTGAAGAGTTACAATTCGAGCGAATTTGCTGTACCAGATATCAAGGTGTAACAGGTTTGCAACAATTAAGATCATCTGAGAGTGGGCATTTAATTTATGACAAAGGTAACACTGCAGATCATGGAAAACTGGAAATGCTCTTGGGTCTACTGAAATAGCCACATTTAAAAAACAAATGTTGGGGCGCCTGGGTGGCTCAGTCGGTTAAGTGTCCGACTTCGGCTCAGGGCATGATCTCACGGTCTGTGAGTTCGAGCCCCGCGTCGGGCTCTGTGCTGACAGCTCAGAGCCTGGAGCCTGCTTCGGATTCTGTGTCTCCCTCTCTCTCTTGCCCCTCCACCGCTCATGCTTTGTCTCTCCTGCTCTCAAAAATAAATAAAATATAAAAAAAAACAAACGAATGTTGACTTCCACTTCAAAAACCAAATAAAAGTCAATTTCAGTTAGACCGTAGATCCAAATGTATAAGGTAAAACAATAAAGCTTGTAGAAGATACTCATGACCTTGCAGTGGAGAAAGGGGCCTTGAACAGAACATCAGAAACAGTCAAATGCTAAAGGGAAAGACTGACAATTGGGGTATAGTAAAATTACAAACTTCTTTTCATCTAAAAGCATCATTTTTAAGTAACCTCTACACCCAACGTGGGGCTTGAACTCACAGCCCTAAAATCCAGAGTCACATGCTTCTTTGAGCCAGCCAGGCACCCCTCATCTAAAAAGGCATCATAAGAGAATATAAAGGCAAGACATGGAGAAGAGGCAAAAATTCAATGTATATAATGAGAAAGGGATAACATGTAGAATATATAAAGAGCTCCCATAAATTAAGAAATAACAATTTAAAACCAAATACAAACATGGACAATGTTTTGAACAGGTCCTTCGAAAGAGAGGATATTCAAATGGCTAATAAATAGTTTTTTAAAAAACGGGTTCAGTGTAATTAGTAACCAGAGAAATTAAAATTAAAATTAAAATTAAATGCTACTATACACCAACAAAATTTGCTAAAATATCTTTTTTAAATTTTTTATTTTTTATGTTTATTTATTTTTGAGAGAAAGCGAGCAAGCAAGACAGGAGCAGGGAGACAGCTGTCTCTGGGCTGACAGCAAAGAGCCCGATGTGGGGCTCGAACTCATGAACCGTGAGAACATGACCTGAGCCGAAGTTCAACACTTAACCCGCTGAGGCACCCCGGTGCCCCCAAAAAAAATCTCTTTAATGACAGTACCGATTATCGGCCCAGCTGTGGGTTGATAAACGCTTTCATGCCCTGCTGATAAAGGCATAAGCTGGCACAGCCATTTAAGAAATAGTTTGGAATGATTAACGAAGATGTAACGTCTCCATACCCTCTGACTCGGAAATTCCACTCCCAGGTATATAGCTGACAGAAATCCACGCACATATGCATGAAGAGTCACATACAAAAATGTTCGTAGCAACACAGCAACTGAAATATGCATCAACAGTAAGAGGGGAAGGTAAGTAAGCTATAAATAATCATACAATAGAATAAAATGTTGCAATGAAAAGGAGGGAATTAGAGCTACACACAACAAAATGAATAAATACTGAGCAGAAGGAGTCAGGCGAGGGAAAAAATGTAGAGTGTGATTCCATTTTACATGAAATTCAAATAGGCAAGTTGAACTATGTTGTTATATTGCACACTCAGGTGGCAGAGCTTTAAGAAAAACGAGGAAACGATTACCATAAAATTCAAAAGATTGGTTACCTTTATGCAGAAGGGAGGAGGTGGTGATTGAGAGCAGATTATAGGGGATGTTCAACACTGAGATGCTAACTGTGATCTATTTCTTACGCTGGGTGATAGATACACAGATATTTGCTTTATGATAAGCCAGCGAGTTGTGTATCTTTCAGCATGCTTTTCTATATTATGTTTTAAATTATAATTTTAAAAAATAAGATGAGGAACTGAAGAAGTATTGGAAGTTATTTTAAAATTTCACATATATTTATAAAATATTTACATGTTATTATCAGGAATGATCTCTCTGAAAAGGTAGAATTTGAGCAAATACTAAAAGAATGTCAGCGAGTGAAATTACGTGGAAAACTGGGGGAAAGGCTTTGAAGACATAGGAAATGGGGTATGCAAAGGCCCTGAGGTGGGAACATGTTTGGCTTGTCGGCAGAACAGTGGAGCTGAAATATGATGAGTGAGGAGGAAGGTAAAGGTAGAAGACAAGGGCATAGAGTTTTCCAGACGCTGGAAATGGATCCTGTAGAGGCTTGTAGGACGCTGTCAAGAGTTTTAATTTTATTCTGAGTCAGATGGAAAACCACTGGAGGGCTTTGAGCAGAGAAGTGAGAGGAACAAAAGTGCATTTTAAGAAGATCGCCATGGTCTCTGTGCGACAAATAGACTGCACAGTTGCAGGAGTAGCTGGGAGGCTATTGCAACAGTCCGGGTGAGCAGTGATGGCGGCGTGGGCCAGGAGCGAGTGGCGGGCATGGCGAGAAGCGGTTAAACTCTGGATGTAATTCAGAGGTAGAGATGATGGATCGTCAGAACAAGGACGTCAATAGGACAAGATGCCAAGATTTTTGGTCTGAGAAACTGGATGGAGTGTTGCCACTTACTGAGAAGGGGAAATTCATGGAATACGACCATTCTCTGCTAGAGTGGAATGTACTCTAAGGTCATTAAATAGAAGTATTTCCGATGAATAAATTAGAGCCTCTCGCGAGTTAGTGTATTAAAAATAGGAGAGCCAGTGACGAGTTGAAGGGGCCCCATCACTGGAGTTTCTGAACATACAAAGAGCCTGCAGTGTTTTGAAGGTTTGATTAGGATGCTGTTTAGTTTCTTATAATCTCTAACATACAATCCCTTATTTCAGACACTTGCATGACAAAACCTATTTTTTGAAATGAAAAATGAATTAAAAGCTAGTCAAGGTTCAGGCTACATCTCAAAATATAGATTTCTCCCCCCTCGGAGACCACGTGTTCCTGAGTTTGCCTTATATCTTTTCAAAACTCAGATGACTACCCGGGAAACTTGGATTTGGAAATGAATCGTTCACTTTGAGGTAATGTCTGCCTACCCGGTTACCACGCCTGAGGACAAATATTAATTGCCTGGGGTATTTAAGAACATGGTAAGGAAAAGGTATGCAGTTCCAGATATACGTGAACGGGGAAACTTAATGCACAGAAAAGACCAAACTCTTTAACCAAACTTAAAGAGTGTGACTTTGGAGGAAGGTAGTCCTGGATTTGGAGCCGCTTAAACATGGGCTGACCTTGAACCTTCACGGCGCGCCGCAGTCTCCCGTTCTGAGAACTTGGGTCAGTGATAGGGCCTTCCTAGCAGAAGTGCTGCGAGCCTTAGGTAACATGATCTACATAAAGGACTTGGCAGAGGACTTGGCACAAAATCTGAAATGCTCTATGAACGTGACACCGCTGTGGTTGCCAGAAAACAGAGTAAGGATCCAGCCTACTCCAGTAGAGACAACCACCCCCGGTGGGTGGGCAAGCCCGGACCCGGCTTCCTTTCCATCGAATTTAACTGCTGGAAATAACGACCTCCAGAAAATGTCCTGCTCTCACTTTTTTTGTCCCAGATAGATCAGCACCTTTGTTTGAAGTCACATTATTGTGGATGATGAGAAGGAAGAAATGGGTGCGTCTGGAATAAGGATTATACTCTGCGGCTTTGAAAAATTACAATGGTCGCTCTTGCTTCAGCTAACACTAGGACCTTCTTCCCTGAATTAAATGGTTTTCATTTACCCCACATTTGGTTCTCCACCCTTCCGACAGGGCGTTCCAGCGGTTGATTGAAGCCCCGTATAAAGAGATGTATCTCACACCTTTGCCTGAAAATTATTATGTCAGCACCGCGCCTGGATGCTAGTTGAATGGAAATGGATGATTTCCTTAAGAACATGTGTTGACAGTTACTTTCCTCTTTGGTCTTCCCTCTTGGTTCCAGGAGCCCATAAAATCTTACAACCACACAAACCAAAATTATACAGGAGACGCTTCGTTATGCTTGGCACGAACCAGGTCGTGTGTGAGTGGAACCTTACTTCTTTCTTCCAGGGACTCCCCATGCTCTGCCCGTGGACAGAAAGGTTCGACCCTTCCTCTGGTTCAGCTATTGCTTCCCGATTCGCTCCTCCTCTTACACACACACGTTTCCTGGTCCAGGAGAGACTGTCGGCCCGGCCTCTCTGTCTTGTTAAGGTGAACAGACAGGTGGCGTCTATTCACTTAACAATTCCTGCGACATATCACTGAAGTAAACTTAAGCTCTGGATTAGAAAAGCTTTCTGGCACTTCAGTGATTTTCAAGGCCACTCAAGGAGCTTTGCTAATACAAGGAGGTGGTTAACAGACAGCTCTCACTCAGCTCAGCATCTCCAGTGGCACAGACTGGCCGTCCTTAGAAAGAAAGACTCAGCTGTCTAGGCTACGGGGCCGCTTCCTCTTTCTTTTAACACAGTGACATCAGTCGATTCTGACCCCCTCCGAAGCATTGTTCCCAAACATTATTTAATGTATGTTAGGTTAGGTGGAAACGCCTAATATTTAGGTAAGCCACGTAAATGGCGGAAAGTCATTCCCAGGAACTGCTAGGCTATCTCTACGGAATCAAGGGCACATCTTGTAACTCTTTGTATGACAACCTTTTAATGGCTGCAGGATAAAATGAAAGTGCCACGGTGTGGAAGACAAAACCCTTTCTACCTCCACAGCCCGAGTGCCTCCTCTCGTTCCCCCCCTTCTCCCCCTCCCCCACCCCAGCTGCACACACATATCACCCACTCCCACAGAACTTCTTATGCCTTCTCCTTCTCCTTCTCCTGGATCTCCTTCTGGAAAGGTCTTTCCCTCTCTGCCTCTTGAACTTGTCTACTTGTCCTTTATGACCATCCCTTCCTCAGAGACACCTTCTTTGACACAATACTGTCCTCAGAGGCTGGTACAGTCACCCACCCCGTGCTCCTCAGCCTCTTGCGAGTGTTGGAATTCCAAGCAGCTGGGCTCTAAAGAATCTCTACTTTACAAGTACTCTTCCCGGTCCCAAGGTGCTCCTGAGAAGTTATATGTCAGCAGAGTTCTAGAAACCGACTATTGTGTCAGATATGTATGAGCAGTATCGATGTGAAGGAACCAGGTATGAATCTGATTTTTTTTTAAATTTTTTTAATGTTTATTTATTTTTGAGACAGAGAGAGACAGAGCATGAGCGGGGGAGGGGCGGAGAGAGAGGCAGACACAGAATGTGAAGCAGGCTCCAGGCTCTGAGCCGTCAGCACAGAGCCCGACGCGGGGCTCGAACTCACAGACCGCGAGATCATGACCTGAGCCGAAGTCGGCCGCTCAACCGACTGAGCCATCCAGGCACCCCTGAATCTGATTTTTAAGAGAAACTTTAAAATAGATTTTTATCAGGGCGCCTGGGCGGCTCAGTCAGTTGGCCGCCCGACTTCAGCTCGGGTCATGATCTCACGTTTTGTGAGTTCAAGCCCCACGTCGGGCTCTGAGCTGACGGCTCAGAGCCTGGAGCCTGCTTCGGATTCTGTGTCTCCCTCTCTCTCTGCCCCTCCCCTGCTCATACTCTGTCTCTCAAAAATGAATAAAGTTAAAAAAATGTTTAATAATAAAAAATAGATTTATGTCAATCATTACACGGGTATCTATTATTTTGTCTGTATATATATAATGCGGTATAAATATAAAATATACATAATATATTATTTATTAATATAATGTAATAATTTTACACATCTTATACTCTACGATTTTAGGTGAAAGCACAGCAGAAATGTCTGATATGCTCTAATAGGAACTCCCTGGCCGGTTGACTTGTTTGGCCCCCAATGAGCAGATCCACGTCTGAAGCCAGTGGATGGAAGGCCATCTCACCCTTGAGGATTTTTAACCCCAGCTACCACAGCTCTCAAAACCTTGCAATTCCCAACATAGGCCCGAGCAAAGATGTGACATTTAGCACCTTGATCTTTATATAGTATTCTTCTAACAGTCACTAAGGCCTGAGAAGAGAGTGTCTTGGGGATGGAGTGGAGGGGTGCTTCATTTACATAATAGAGGGGATAGTGGACCAAGACCAAAGAACTCTGAAATTGAGGAGGGTGGGCAAACACCTGTATTTAAAATCTCCCAAGATCCCTTGGGAGATCTGAGGAGAGCCGTTTTTCCTCAAAGTACCCCAAGTTCTTCTCTATGAAACAGACTCTGTCTCCCATGTGGAAAGAATTTCGTCGTAAGTACCCAGAGAGGGGAGATTTAGATCTAAAGTTGAACAGCTAATCTAAGAAGGAAGAAAAAAAAAGTTGAATCTACAGGAGCAGTGACTTTAAGGAGAGATGACCCCTAATTAGAAATTCCAGAACTCCGAAGCCTCCCCACCTTCACAGCCACGGAAGCGTGTGGTCGCCAAGGCCACCGACCACCACACGCCACTCCCCTGAGCCTGAGTGTATAAGAGGCCTTTTCACATTTTAGTCTGTTGTGGGTTTGTGTGGTTAAGATCTCTCACTGACTCCACCAGAGATAAATACTTCTCTAAATACACACACGTGTCCGTTCAAATCCGGACCATCAGCGAAGACAGCAGCAGGGAAAAACGGAGCCTCGGCGGCCTTGCTTATGACGCAGTTCGATTGTAATTCTGGTGTTCTGTACACGCGTGGAGCTCTCAGACAGGTCCTCCGAATGCCAACACGCTTATGGAGGTATTAATTTTGGGTAGAGAAACAACCTCAATGCCCTCTTCCATGTTTTAAGATAATCAATAGCTATAAATTTCAAAATCTTCCAACTTGCCAAAGACAAGCTCTTTCACCTTTTGAGACTTAGTGCAAATAATGACGTGTTCACACAAACACTTGTGTGATCTTGTGCTTTCATCGTTTTGTGTCTCCTTATGGACAGTCACTAATCAGTCCTCGCATCTTCGGAAGGAGACTAGGATCTGGATATCTATTTTCTCTGCAATCGAAAAAGGACAATTTTAAAATTTTTCTCAAGATAAAAGACGTATCGATCTCCAACCACACGTGGGCAGAGACGCAGGATGTGCAATGGTCAAGGGCTCTGGTAAGACTGTGCGAACACCTCTCTCTGTTGGGTCGCGGTAGAACGGCTGGAACCGTTGAGGCGCTGAGCCCTAAGATGAAGCCATCATACGTGATAATAACGCCTCCCATGTAATAAATGCATCTGACATGTGTACAGTTCAAATAATATTTCCCATAATTTATCTCATTTGAGGGAAACAATAACCTTGCAAATGAAACGAGAAATATATGATTTCCATTTTATCACGGAGGCTATGGAGCCTCAGACATGTTAATCACTCACGCTCAAACATTAGCAAGGGGCAAAGCCAGCACTAAAATCCGTGTCTGCCTTTTAGATTATTCCAGATTCTAATTTGGTCCAGTCTTGAGGCACCCAGAAAACAAAATCAAGAACCAGTTGAACAGAATACGTGTTCTCCAATAATTCTCCTTACCCTCCTGCACTGATTCCTCCATGTCAATGGAGTTCAAAGATTCTCCACTGTTTGTCTGATTTGTTTGTTTGGTGGGGACCATCTCCTCAACCCTCAGTTGCATCTGACAGAGGGAACACAGGGCAGGTACATGTTTGCTCAGAGGCACTCTCGCCCTCTGCCTCCACCCATAAATCACAGAGCCTTTGAGAAGCCAGACACCTCTGGGCTGAACACAGCAAGTGTTGAACTGTGAGTAATAATTTATACCACAGAGTAATTTCAGACTGAAAGTGAAAAAGATTTCTCGACCCTCCCAATGCTGAAAGGGGACGTAAGTCATATAATTTTATGCCAGCAACACATGTATCGTATGAAGGGGGAAATATTCTTTCGATGACCCAAACGTTATGTGTTGTCATTAAAATATGTTTAGCCAAGGCTGTGGCTCAATTTGAAACCCATTTGAGGGTATGTGTCATACTTGGTCTCAGGCAGGACCTGAAGCCAATTTAGAGAGTGTGTGTTATGAGAAGTCTTCATGGTAGAGGTGTGAAATTTACAGTCAATAGAAAGTAATTTTCTGATTGGAACTTGGCCCAAACATTGCAATGGATAGAGTGAGAATGCCAGGGGACCTGTAATATCCATCAATGACAGATTCTGGGGTTTAAATTCTCTCTCCAAGCAGAGCCAGGGCAGACAAGGTGCAGAAATGGACTAAAAAAAACATAAAGAAGTTGCATAAATTAATGAAGTTCTTCCCGACACCATCTCCTCTAAAAGACTTCTCCAAAAATTGCCAACAAGCCTTTGTTAATTACCATCTTGACAAGTAGATCTCCACTTATGATCTGTCTCCTTTTTCATGCTCTCCTGCTTCCAATTCTTGCAATCTGGGACCTTTGCAACCTCATTTTTGCCTGTGGGTCCCAGTATTCCGATTTTTGCCACAGAAGCTTGCTTAGGACCCAGGCACCAACAAAAGTCATCATAACCATTTCCAGAACCTCCATATTTGTACCTTGGAGAGTTGGAAGAATTCCTCAGAATCTCAGAACTCCATCTCAGCGTGCCTCCCTTTTTTATACTTGAGATCCAGCTCATGAGATCCAAAACTCATGAACAACTTAACAATCTAACATGAGTATGTAGCCATAGCGACCACGGACTGGGGCCTGAATATTGCACACATCTTCACGCCTGGGCTCCATCCAAACACATATAGTGAGAAACTGTAGATATAGTGACACTGGACATGAATTCTGTCTCAGAACTCCGCAGATGTTTCTAATGAGCAGACAAAATGAGAACCATCACCCTAATCGTAACTATAACCCTAATTTTAATGTGCCTAGAAATCACCTGAAGATCTTGTTTAAATGAAGATTTCGCTCACTTGTCTGGTCAAGATCAGAGATTCTGCATTTCTAACAAGCTTCGAGGTAAGGCCGATGCAAATGGTAGATCGTACCTTATGTATCAAAATTCTAAACTATTCCTTCAAAATTCAAGTGAGGTATCTTCTATAAAGATTTTCATTGTGTTCTCAGGAAGAATTAAGCACTGTGCTCCTTCTTCTGTGTTCTCATACATCAGTGACAGTCTTAGAAACATCCTTTAATTGTTCATTTTCTCGCCTGCCTTCCTGCACTTACACACACACCCCAATATACCGTGAGCATCTTAAGGGCAAGGGCAATGACTTACTCATTCCTATTGTCACTTCCTTCCTATCAGAGGTGTTTGAGAAATGTTATAAAGGAAGAAAGAGTAAGGGGGGAGAATTTGAGAACTTTCCTATCTCTCTCAAGCACTTCTAGGTGCCTACCACAAAGTGAACCTGTGTCCATAATAGCTTAATTTCACGTGGTAATTCTGCTGAATCTATTGCTGATTCTGTGTTTCCCAATTCAAGGAACCTGTGACATAATTTGTCAGGTATGGATATGTGTTTCAGTTACCTACTGCTGCATAATGAACTATCACAAAATTCAGCAGGTTAAACAAATAGATAAGCATTTATTGTTGCTCACAAGTTATGGGTCAGCTGGATGGCAACAGGATTTAATAAAAAGGTTAACAATTACTCTTTTCTCTAGTAAGAGGATAGTACTTCCATTGCAGTATCTTCCATTGCAATCTATTCCTGGGTTGATAACAAACTTCATTTTCTGTGGTGATGAGCCTACTGCCTTCCCCTGAATCCCATACTGAGAAATCAGTGTTCTTTAGACAATTATAGGACCTTTCTTCAATATCAGTTTGGTTTTTGAAGTACTTTTGTATTTTTTAGTGTTATTTAATGAGACTCGTTATCTTATCTGTGTAACAGAAAGAGAAATAGATGCTTTATAATCAAACTGATTGCAAATAATGACATCAAAATTATATATATATATATATATATACATATATATATATGTATGTATAGACATATATCCATATATATAGAGAGAGAGATATATTCTTCTTTAGATACTTTATAATCAAACTACAAATATGACATCAAATCTATCCATCTATCTATCTGTTTATATATCTATGTAGAAATAGATATAGATGGTTATTCCTCTTTTCAGGGTCTTTAAAATTCAGTTACTGAATGTTTTTATATGACAAGTCTCTGGAAAAGACCTCTATATTTAAACATATTTCATCCTAATCCTGTCAAAATGTCTAAAATTCTAACCAGAATATCTAAAATTCCTTTGGGTATTAAAATGCAAATACTGGGGTGCCTAGATAGCTTAGTTGGTTGAGTGTCTGACTCTTGATTTCAGTTCAAGTCATGATTCGAGGATCGTGGGATCGAGCCTCGCATCAGGCTCTGTGCTGAGCATGGAACCTGCTTAAGATTTTCCCTCTCTCTCTCTCTCTCTCTCTTCTTTTCTCTCTCTTCCCCTCTACCCCCTCCCTTGATCACACACTGTCTTTCCTTCTAAAAAAATTTGTTAATAAAATAAAAATAAAAAAATAAAATGTAAATATGACTTGGGAAGATTAATGAGTGATTTAATTACTGTCCACTAATGGCTTACTTGGAGTCTGTTAATATGGCAGGTGTGGATGGAACCCTGAAAGAAAGAACCTGTACCAGGTACCCCTGGGTTAGGATGGGAGGTGCCCCACACCTTCCCCCTGGGAAAAAGGCAAGACATGGAAAAGCTGTAATTCGAAATCTCCGGGAAGCTGAGGGCGACGGCGAGGCTCCCGGGCTCCATTTTCTGGAATGGGGACAGATGGCAGAGCCGAAGGGGCCCAAGAAGACCAGGAGGTGGGACTGCAGAGAGAGCCCGTCTCCTGCGATCCAGTCCCAGCAGTCAACTACCAACTGCCTAGACTTTCTGCCTAACAGGAATACTCAATCCCTTCCCTCTGGAAATCTGTTCGTTTTGCAATTATCCAAAAGCAGGGAAGTACTTGCTGACATTTTTAGCCCAGAGACCAAGAATTCACATTAATTGTACAGGCAAATTTCTCTCCTTTACCTCCTTCACCTTCTCTTTTTATCCGATTATGCTTTCCTACCACCTCTTTCTCTCTTACCTCTTCCCCTGTTCCTTCTTCCTACTTCTTTCTTCCTCCCGCTATTAGTCTCTCATTGTTATAAAAGCAAGCTGATCTCCCGGGAAAAAGAGAAAACCAGCAGAACAAGTGAAGCACAAACAGCTCTCTTAGAAAGGTCATAAGGAGTTTTAAGTGGAAATGTCATTGTTATTCTGTCACAAAAATAACGCGCCTAAATTGCTTGCACTAGACATGGATTTGACTTTTCTGGAATGGGAAATAGTGAACTGCTTCTTCCGAGGTTTGACTTCTAGTCCACAGTTGGGTTGGAAAGATATCTTCATCCATCTTATTCTCCCCACACACTGCTTCACAAACATGGTGTGTCATTCGGCTTTGCTTCCATACAGTGAGACAGGAGGAGACAGACGCAGGACGTATCTGGAGTGCTTTGCCTGTGTCCTTCTCGCGGCTATTAGAATCTCTGATTGACTCAGGCTAACAGTCCCGACTGGCGTTGGAGCCCGAAGGCCGAAGGAACATTAAACATGTGCTGGCTTCCCCTCGCTGCCAGAGTTGACATTTAGCAGGCTTGTAATCCATTACCATCCCTCTTTCTTCCCTTCTTCCTCACGGCTCACCAGGGACCAAAAAGAGCTGATCAGTGGAAGGCAGGGACCTAATAAGATGAAGCGGTAAAAGAGAACAGGTCTTTTTAATCTTCAGCGAGAGTATGCACGTAAGTGCCTTCCGCAGCCTCGGTCTGCCTCTTCCTGTAATCTTGGTGGGGAATGAATGGTGGGGAGAAAGAATGAATGACAGTTCTTGTGTCTACTCTCCCTGTGGGCAGCAAAGAAAGATCCTCCCTGAATTGTTGGCTGGAAGAGAATGAACACTAACCCAAACATCTAGACGCAAAACTCCTGGGGAAGGCCAATCGGGTCCCAAGGTTAAATGCACTGGTCAAACTGTGGCCCATTTGATGACGAATGTCTCATGTGAGGACACAGCCCTCCAAGTTTTGTATCGTTTTTTTTTTTTTTTAACATTTATTATTGAGAGACAGAGAGAGAGACAGAGCATGAGTGGGGGAGGGGCAGAGAGAGAGGGAGACACAGAATCTGAAGCAGGCTCCAGGCTCCGAGCAGTCAGCATAGAGTCCATCATGGGGCTCGAACTCATGGACCATGAGGTCGTGACCTGAACTGAACTCTGACACTTAACTGACTGAGCCCCCCAGGCGTCCCGAGACCTCCAAGTTTTAATATCAGATCTGCCATTTACAAATTGTGTGACTTTGGACCACTTACTGATTCGTTCTTACCTTGGTTTCCACATCGACGAAGTGGGTATAACACTTCGCTGGGATATTATGAATATTAAATAGATAAGGGCCACATGGTAAGTACTCAGTAAATTATCCTTATTATTACTATTTTTGTATCTGTTGTGATATAGGCTAGATAACCAGTTCATCCAAACACGTGGTGGGCACCTGGGTGACTCAGTTGGTTAAGACGCCAACTTCAGCTCAAGTCATGATCTCATGGTTCACAAGTTTGAGTCCCGCGTCGAGTGCTGTGCTGACAGCTTGGAGCCTGGATCCTGTTTTGGATTCTGTGTCTCCCTCTCGCTCTTCCCCTCCCCTGCTCATACTCTGTTTCTCTCTCACTCTCTCAAAAATAAATATTTAAAAAGAAATTTTTAAAAAACATGGTGGATATGATAGAAATTGGTAAATTTCTCTGTAAGCGATGCAAAGCTGGGTGGTCTGGGTTAGTGACTAAGCTCTGCTCCTAGCAGTCACCCAGCGGCCCGGGGCTCTTCTACCTATGTGTTTGTCATCCTTCAAAATCTGGTTATTCCAAGCGTGGTCCTGGACCAGCCACGTGAGTATCAAGTGGGGCTTTATTAAAAATGTTAAAGCTCAGCCCCCACCCCAGGACTTCTGAATCAGAATCTGCATTTTAACACCATCATTGGGTAAGCAAATTAATGTTTCAGAAGCATTACTTTAGAATATGGCCATCTCCTTGGTTAAAAGTGGCCCATTAACACCACATCCAAGAAAAGAGAAAGAGAGAGCAAGTGGAGAGTAAGCAACTTCCTTTTAAGGAGATGAAGGGGGTGGGTGGGTGTGGGGCGCCTGGGTGGCTCAGTCTGTTAAGTATCTGACTTCAGCTCAGGTCATGATCTCATGATTTGTGGGTCTGAGCCCCACATCGGCTCTGTGCTGACAGCTCAGAACCTGGCGTCTGCTTCAGATTCTGTGTCTCCCTCTCTCTCTGCCCCTCCCCTGCTCACACTCTGTCTCTCTCTCTCAAAAACAAAGAAAACATTTCAAAAAAAAAAAAAAAGGAGATGGCAGAGAAGTCACATATTTTACTTCCACTCATGTTGACCACACCCAGCTCAACGGAGGTTGGACAACGCAGTCTCCTGCTGAATGGTTAGATGTCAGAGGAAGAAGGAGGAAGGGAGAAGAGAAGAATAAAGGAGAAGTCACAGTCTTTACCCAAATTGTTTTCTTTGTTTTGTTGTCCTTGTTGGTGTAATAAGGGATGGGCTAATATGGTTGTGGGATAGATCTAACTGGTCTAAAATGGGAAAAATAATATAACCAAGGCCTTTACGGTAGTAAGTGATTCAGACGCAAACTTATAAGAAGAGAGGGAGAGAGAGATTTCCAGGCTCAACCAGCACACTCCCTTTTTAAAGTAGTAAATAGATAATATTTTAGTACCAAAAAAATGAATTCAGTAGGAACCAAGAAATTCTGTCTTTTAAGCCATACATAATTCACAAGGAACATTTTTTTTAAATGTTTATTTTTGAGAGAGAGACAGACAGTGTGTGAGCAGGGGAGGGGCAGAGAGAGGGAGACACAGAATCCAAAGCAGGCTTCAGGCTCTGAGCTGTCAGCACCAGCTCTGAGCCCAACACGGGGCTTGAACCCACGAACCATAAGGTCATGACCTGAGCTGAAGTCGGACGCTTAACCTACTGAGCCAGCCAGGCGCCCCAGAGCATCTTCATGTAATCCAAAATGGTGGTGTTTCTTGGACGGTGCAAAGTTCTTACTGGAAATCCCACGTCTGATCACTAGGGAATTGTATCCATCCATGAGCCCCTAACTGAGCCCCAGAAAATGAAAGGGAAAGAGGCACAGAGCAGTCACAACGATCTTGGTAAAAGTGAAAAATTAATACCAACTTCCTATATGATAAGTCCCAGAATAGGAATGGTGTCACATAACAAAGGTTTATTTCTTGCTCATGCAAAGCGCCACGTGAGTCAAGCGGTCTTATGCCATCTTGTAGCAATGCCTTCCAGAACAGACAGCGTCTCCGAACGTTACAGCAAGACAGACCAGAATGCAGGATAATGCTTAACTGCCGTGGCCTGATTGGTTGGCCATGAAAGTCTGCCACCAGGATACATCGATCTGGCAGCACGCTGAAGAAAAAAGTAGGGCTAAATAAAAGATTCATCTCTTATATTACACTTCAAACAAGTTCCCTCAAACTATACTTTTCCTTTTACACCTAGATAACCCTAAACTTAAATCCTCATCCAAGTTGGGGACATCTAGATGTAACTTAAATCAATGAGTATCCCTTTTGCTGGTTGGGACTGTACCCTCCCGTCCAAATCAAAGAATACCTAGCTTAAAATCCCAAAAAAGTATTCAGAAATTTAATCTGAAAATGCATGGGTTTATCTCTGGTTAAATTTTGCAAAATTGACTTCATTTCCCCCACATCTCCCTGAGGGTGCTTTGTATATAAGGCCACCCGTGTTAGAGGGGAGAGCCCAAGAACCCAGGCTGAGAGTCCGGACCTCGACGTGTCTCAGCTGTAGGGTGGTGGCTGTCATTCTGTGAGCCTGTCCCCTCGCCTATTAAATGAGAGAAGAAGAGATAACTCATAAGATCTCTTTCAATGCTTAAATCTCAGGAATTTAGCGCTGATAGAAGGCAGATGGAAAATCACCTTCTGAGTAAGCTCGAGTTCAATTTATGTATCTGTCTTCTAGGGAAGTCTTATGATAGACTTCCAATATTCAAATCGACAAACTTACTTCTTCTACCTTATTATAAAACATGTAGACAGGCCCAGGAAAGAAGAATCAACTATATAAGACCAGCAAGCAACCCACTATTCTGAGAGGTACGCATCATCGACTTAAGAACTGTCACCTAATATTTTTAAAAGGGATTAATTTTAGATTAAACTCAATCCACAGGCTGAAATTGGACAATGATTACAAACCCAACTCATTGCCGGTATCATCGAACAGACAGCAGCTAGCTTATCACGAATAAGCTGTGCGTCATACTATAAAGGAGACACATTCCTGAAAAACAGGTTTAAAGGAAATATAAGTAAATCAAATTTGATTTTTCACATTGATTTTCATTTAAGGGGCAAAGGCTGAAGTGCATAAGTGTTTTCCATTCAAGTATTGGAGAGAACTGACTTCCTTCTTAATACTTTTCCAGATATTTCATTCAACAAATATTCAACACATGTGTGTTCCCAACACTACATTGTAGCCACTACCATATTTTCGTTTCATTTTTCCATTTGCTGGAAGACAAAGAAAATGAGTGTGATCTCGGGCACTTTCTATTTCTTATTTCTTATCACTACCTGTTTTCTTCTTGCTGTTCTTATTTTATTTTTCCTTTTTTACTACCTTTCTAGCTTTATATCACCCCCTTTGAGAGTTCCTCATAGCCTATAATGTTCATACATATATTTCCTCCTTCATAAATTCTCTTATCCTTAATCTAGATATCTTCAAGATAACGTGCTCATCTCGGCCGTCACTGACACCCTCCCCAGTTTTTGTACCTGAGACCTGGACCTATTCAAACCTCAGGACTGAGCCCTATACGAATAGCCCCGATGCTGAAATAGTATGTTCCTAACTGTATGCTTGGAAAAGCCATCTCTAATCACACTCGATTTTTATGCCATGTTTTATTTTGTTTTGTTTTGTTTTTTCCTCTAGAGATATTTCTCATATTTCACTTTATTTCACTGCCACAGTGACTCCGAGAGATTGGGCAGGTGTGTTTGTTTGGCTTTGTTTTGTTTGGTTTTTTTTAATGTTTATTTATTTTTGAGAGAGTGCAAGCAGGGGAAGGACGGGGAGGGGGAACAGTGGATCCCCAGTGGGCTCTGCTAACAGCTGAGAGCCTGATGCTGGGCTCGAACTCACAAACAGTGAGTTCATACTGAGCTGACCTCAGTATGACCATGACCTGAGCTGAAGTCCAATGCTCAACCACTTGAGCCACCCAGATGCCCCCCCACAGGTGTGTTTAATCCCCTTTGGAAGACAAGGAAGGACCCTGAGGTTAAAGGCAGGGAGGCAAATGTCCAGCTAGCACTCAGTTGACCTGGAAAGATCATGGGAGCATCAGGCCCAGTGGTTGTTGTTGACTCTTCAGGGCTGCCGTAGCACCCCACTGGATGGCCCCATTAAGCCGTTAGCCTGTGCATGTGTGGGCACAAGTGCATGCATGGAGGGAGAGGTATGTTTTTACCTATCCCAAAACCAGAGTGATGTTTATGATCTTACAATCATCTAGAAAAGATACATTTCCTTCAGATCCAGCTCCAGAATGAAAGTATTTCCTTTGGTCTTCTACCTTTAATTACTAAATTTTCATATGCTTTCAGCCCTCACCGTGGATTGGCAGCAAATGCTAGGGCCGCACTCCAGGTTCCCATCGGAGACAAGCCACTCTGTCTGGAGGATGCCTCTCATAACGTTATTTCTTACTCCATCTCATAAAGCCTGTTCTGTATAAATATATTTTAATTAATTAATAAACAGGATGTAATGAATTCTGGCAGGGTGACATTTGAGCACAGAGCAAGGGGTTTAAACAGATCTTGACATGTGTTCGCCAGGAAAACTCCCCCCCATACACACACACACACACACGCTCACGAAAGGTCTTTTTCTTCATCGCAGATAGAATGTAATATGGAGTTTCAGAAGGTTAATTTGACATTCGAGGGGGAACTGAGGAAGAGACGCAGAGGTACAGGAGAGGCAAATGTTCCAAAAACAGTTGCTTAGTGACCAATAGTGATGCCCCTAAATTTTCCAACCAAAACCCTACACACCACACGAGAACCGGTTCTTTCTAATAAACTTGATATGTCTCATCAGTAAATCAGTCCATCTTGCGAGCAGCTTTATTGTTTCTTACCACCGTATTTTCCAGTAAATCCCATCTTGGTATTCAGTGGCGCGAATGTGGGGACGTACATGGCGCACAAGTATATTCGACGAATATGGAATCATTTTCCTCAGCATTTCCTAAAGCACAGGTGCCTTGATTATGCCCATCTGGGATGTCCTGTCCTCGGGATATAAATGCATGGAATGGTGTGGATACATATTTGGACATTCAGCTCAGTGTTGGTAATCCATAATGAATAAAACCTAGAGAAGAAAGATTACTCTTATCATTGGAGAACTTCCCTTATTACCTCTCTGTGTCCTTTGCAGCTTTGTTCTTTCAATAAGAGAAATTCAAATTATTTATAATTTTTAATGTTTATTCATTTTTGAAAGAGAGACAGAGACAGAGAGAGAGGAGAGAGTGAGTGGGGGAAGGGCAGAGAGAGGAGGACAGAAGATCCTCCAAAGCGGGCTCTGTGCTGACAGCAGTGAGCCCAATGCAGGGCTTGAACTCATGAACCGTGAGATCATGACCTGAGACTAAGTTGGATGCTCAACCGACTGAGCCCCCCAGGCTCACAAAAACTCAACTTTTAAATACAATCCAAGTAAGTCTTTACCTCAGCTTGTAACAATGTACATGGTAATTGTGCTTCCGTCTTTCCCTCAACTCCTCGGTGGAAGGGGCTGTATCCTCTTCACCGCGTAGCCTTCCTCTCTGAGTATGGAATGTTCCTGCTATGTCCATGAAACGAATGAAAATTTACCCTCAATTACATTTTTCAGGTTGGCATAATTACATGCATTTCTGCCTTCTATAGCCTATTGCTATTTAAGAAAACTTTAAAAATATCGTCAGCCTTAAGCAAATTTCATACATGAGGGATGTGAGTCCGGCGTCCCCTTGGTTGGCCCTTCCCATTTCTCACCCACAGCCTGTTGCCTACCCTTGCTGCCGCATCACCTAACGGCGATGCATTGCTAACGCCGCCCCGTGGCCACAAAAATGCTTCTCAGGGCTCCATGCTCTGTCACTCCCAGACCATGAACGTCACCGGCACCCAAAACCACCCAGGCGTGTGAGCAAATGCAGGTTACTTCCCCTCTGAGCCCCAATTCCTCATCTATAAAATCAGCAAATAAAAACACATACTCCTGTCGCCAAAAGGCTCTTCCCTTCTGAGTCGAACCGACAAATCCCCAAGGTGTCCCAGCAGAAACTGTGCGAGCCCCCAATCTGACCAGGACCTGGTGCCAGCGTTTTTTTCCTATTGAACATCGTACGGACCGAGGAAAGCTGGTCCATATATAATTAATGATCTGTGCAGCCCAATTTACCTATGTGGAATTTACAGACTATCACCTGCCATCTTTTCTAAAACCTCTATCTTTAGATATAAATCTTTCTATCTCAGAAAGATTTATGAAGTACCTAAAAAATGTCTATTGTCTAGTAAGTCTTACGTAAGTGTTGACTACACGCATAAAATTTTGAAATTCTCTGAGTGCCCTCTATTCATATATTCACGTGAATTACCGTTCATGAGAAAAGTTGCTGGATCACAGTGCAGAAAATTAGGAGGAAAAAAAAAGGAAGGAAAATCACCTACTCCCATCACCTCTAGTATTTTGTGATATTACCTTCCACTAGTTTTTATCAATGTTATAGAGAGTAAGACTATTGTCATCATCCCAGTTAACATTCTTTCAGCTCCTAGTACGTAGAGACTATTGCATATAATTCTCACAACATTCCCCATTTAACCCTTACAGTCTGAATCCAGACCCGGGGTAATGCCACCATGATTATTGTGGCACGGACAGACAATTTTTTTCCACAAAAATATGCGTTTGCCTTCCTTCGTGTTGCATGATTGCCACAAACAGCCTTCCATCCAGGAAGGCTCCGGTTCCCCCCTGCTGTGTCTCTGGGAGTGGGGCAGGGATGTGAGCTAGTTCTTGCCAATAGAATTTGGGAGCGATTTGTGCCACTTTGGGCCCGAAGGGGTTAAGCTACAGGTTAGGTTTGCATCATGCTTCCCATTTGTGGAACCTGGAAGTAAAAGACCCTGGGGTCCTGCGGAATATGGCGGCGTCACAGGGCGGAAGGAAACTTAGTTCCAGAATCACCCAGGAAAGCTCTCCTCCAAATACCAGCATGGAAGTATTATAAAACCACTGAAATTTCACAGTTTATCGGTTACCTTAGGTAGTATCTTAAATAATTCATGAATACTACATACTGCCTTGCAAGAGAATATAGTTGTAATTATACTAATATCCAAATTTTCAAATTATTTTCTTAATGATTATTTATTATTTTGAGAGAGAGACAGAGAGATAGATGGGGGAGAGGTAGAAAGAGAGACACAGAATCCGAAGGAGGCTCCAAGCTCTGAGTTGTCAGCACAGAGCCCGCCGCAGTACTCGAACCACGGAACTGCAAGATCGTGACCTAAGCCGAAGTCAGACACTTAACTGACCAAGCCACCAGGCGCCCCTCAAATTACTTTTTAAATGTTACATCATTTTGTGAATATTTCCCCATGATGTTGCATAATTATCAGTGTAAACACTTGGGAAAATAGCAAGCTATTCACAGTTGTATAACAATTTCTTATTTGTAGACTTCTGTGTTATTTACTTTTTCTCAATAACTATGAAATAATAGTGTATTTAACTCCTCTCTTATATAATTTTTCCATGTCTGCATTAGCTAATTGCAAAATACTCCTACCAATAAAATTACTTTTCCAAAATGTATAAACATTAGCGTATGCAAATTTATCTCCAAAATATTTTTACTAATTTTCTTGCAAATTCATTTCTGTGCTAGAGTGTGTGTTTTATCATAACTTCCCCAGGACTGAATCATCTTTTGAAAAAAATATTTTCAAGCTTAATAGATAAAAACGATAAATTAGCCTTTTGATTTGATATACTATCCCTACTAGTGGCTGCATTTTCTTACCCTTTATGTGTTCTCCTAGTAACATCATGAACATATTTGGTATTTGTAAATATGTAAATATATTTTGCAAATATGCAAAAGTCAGCCTGCTTGGGATTCTCTCTCTCCTCACTCTCTGCCCTTCCCCTACTCGTGTGTGTGTGTGTGTGTGTGTGTGTGTGTGTGTGTAGGGATGGTGGGGGAGTGTGTCTGTGTGTGCTCTCTCTCTCTCAAAATCAATGAATAAAACTTTTTTAAAAGGAAAATATAAAAATCTAAGTAGAAAATATAAAGTCTCCATTTGGCATTATTGAAAAAGCGGAAATAGTGACACTGAAGAGCCCCTCTGTGTGGAGGTAGTGACACTAACACAAGGCTCAACAAGGTTTTTCCAGGATTTACACGAGAGCTTAGCTAGGAGTCAATATTTTGGCAGTTTTACATCGCCATTATCTAGAATGCCAGCTGACATAGCCAATAAACCCACTATCTTTTTACCTGATTTAAGGGGACAGGAGCAGGAAGCCCAGAGGCCCAGAGAGCCACGGGCCCCACCTTGCGACCCTACAAATATGCAAGCTGAGTTTGGTGATCCTTGCTTCTGGCCCAGCTGCAGAGACAGAAAAGGCCAAAAAGAGCTGGTATTTTCAACTAGTGAAAAGGACGGGAATAATAGGGAGACAGAGCAAAAAAAAAAAAAAAAACCGTAGCATTACCACTAAATTTGATGTCACGTGACCTCGCTGGCCACAAAAGACAATAGAGAACAAAGGAATGAGGAAATTAGATGGTTCAAACCCAAAATATCGCACATACCACCTATTCCTGGAATAATTTTAGTGACAGGGTAATTTTGGCCTGATTTATTCTGATAATTGTCACGTATTCCCACCCCATTCGGTTCCACAGACACAATCACGAATCTGAAGTCACTTTTTAAGAGCGAGGGTAGAGAAGAAGGAAGCATTACTACATTCTGTGTGTCACGGAAACCCTCCTTACTGACAGTTCGCATTAGGAGACACTACAATACCGATTTAAATTAAACTTAGGACAACTGGTTGCCTAGCAGACAGAACTAACCTCAACATCAATCTGAATATAAATCTTAGTTGGTATTTATTTCAAGCTTGAACGACTGTGGTTTATTAGTTTATTTCAAGGGTCTTCAGTGGCCTTCATGTCTCTTTAGGTGAGGCATTGAGACATTGTTCCTTAGGTCATCAACTGCATTTATTCTTCCCCAAATATTAATGCTAAATGTTCTAGAAACCCTAACATATATTTTTTTTTTCCAGCACGATTGTCAAATCAAAGAAACTCTGATGGTTTAATTTTAGTTAAACCAAATCACTCAACGGAGGCAATGCAAGTCTCTGAATCACTGAAACGGAAGATATTTAGAAATATGGGGAAAGGTATTCATTTCAATTCATCACAAATGATTCAAGAATTTTAACCCAAATTGAATTACTCTAAACTTGATATTTATACTAATTCTACTACATATCATTTTGAATCATTTGCAAAATGAGGAAGGAAGAAAATAATGGGATGATTTGCACTTATTATGGATTTTCCACATAAATATAAATGACCAGTCAACTAATCATTGATTTTCCTGCCTTGTCCATGTTGCTCCAAAACAATTAACTCAATATAAAAACAGAAGAACCCACAATGCAGTCATTCTAACTTACTAAATGTCATTAGAACCTCATTTATCAGAAAGAAGAAAATATTCCTAAATCATGCCCCTTGGTAGATTTTTGTCTTTGAGATTTAAAGATATATGCTTGCTATAATTTTCCAGATGCGTGAAATTCACAAGAGCAGGTGCACTATCTTACTGTCTACTAAAATATAGGGCCTCGTGTCGCGTGGCTTGTGGTATGTATGCAATAATCTGTTGAATTTTTTAAATTTTACAGATATGTGGATACTCATTCTAGTTACAGATAGAACTAGAACTCTTCAGAGTTCAGAAGCCTAGATTTTACTTTATACTCTAAATTTTACAAATTTCAAAACCACGTAAGACCTCACCAACTCATATGTGATGAACAGATTTTTTTGCACATTAGATCAGAAAATCATGGTATGTGGCAGAGCTTCAACGAACTTTTTGTAATCAATTTATTCCCTGAGTGTGTTTTCATAATGTTTCACAATTCAAACTCAAGTTGAGATGTGACGGATTGGAATTAAAGGAAAAAAGTCATGTGTGCAAGTTCAATCCGAAGATTTAGAGAAAAAAATCTGTGCATCGAAATCAATAAATATTTACTTATTGTAAAAGATAATAAAGTTTTGGACTGCCTGGGTGGCTCATTCAGTTAAGCATCCAACTTCGGCTCAGGTTTGTGGGTTTGAGCCCCACCTGGCTCCATGCTGACACCGCAGAGCCTACTGGTCACACTCTGTCTCTCTCTGTCAAAAATAAATAAATGTTAAATTTTTTTTCTAAAAGATAATAAAGTTTTCTTCTACAACGGGCTTTAGAAATAAGATTGAACTTAGATTTTCAGATAGATCTATAATGGAAACTCAGCTCTTCTGCTGATTCCAAGTTATTTATCCTCTTGGACACTCAATTATTCATCTAAAAAATTAGTATACTAATCTCTATTTCACATGGTTACATGAGAATGGATTTAAATAATGCACATAAAACACTAGCATCGTGTTTGTCAAATAGAAGCATTGCTACCATTGAACACCGTATCTTGAAATACTCAGGACAGTTTTGTAGGGATGCAGGTAACTACGTGAATTCTGAAGTTGTTTCCAAGCCCTAGACTTCTGATTGCTTATTAAGAATTAAAGTCCAGGGGGCGTCTGGGTGGCTTAATTGGTTAAGTGTCCAACTCTTGATTTTGGCTCTGGTCACGATCTCATGGCTCTTGGGTTCAAGCCCCATGTTCAGCTCCATGCTACCAGTGCAGAACCTGCTTGGGATTCTTTCTTTTCTCCCTCTCTCTCTCTCTCTCTCTCAAAATAAATAAGTAAACTTAAAAAAAAAATTAAAATCCAGCTGAACCACTACAGGTATACCTGATCAACTCTCAATGACATTGGTCCTTTTGGCTTTGAACTGGCCCATGAGGTTTCAGATTGGAAGTTAAAAGTCCAGATCATAAACTATATCCTTTATGTTCATTGTTTCTTTGAATAAATGTAAATACTATTATAAATACAAAATAAAATGTTCCATTACAGCATTCAATAATCATGGAAAATAGAACATAAAACATACATTTTTTTAAATCTTTAATTTCACGTTGATTCCTTACTGGGAAAACTCAAGTTATAAGGATGCCTCTGGCACTCTGCCAAGACAATAAGAAAGCAATGATTTGGTTGGAACAAAAAAAAAATAAGAAAGTATTATTAGCTATAAGGGATCAACACAAAAGATACTCTGCTTCGAATTCCACAGATGTGGAATTTGTGGGGTAGTTACTTGCATCCTGTGGGGGGTTGTTAATTGCTTTGATAGTTTACGGAAGGAAAGCTGATGTGCACAGGTGTGTGGATGCCAGTTACAGAAATGTTGGCAGCAAGACCACTTCACCATGGAATAAATCTGTGATCACTTCCTGGTCTATAGACAGACCAAGATAAGGCCTTCCTACCCATTTCTTCATGCTTGCAGAACCATCTAGAAAGATCATCATAGTGTGGTGTATCATTAAGCCCAGTTTTCATCCCTGTTAAACTGCAGGTTCTGACTGTCTGCAGCTTCACGGGGATCAGGCTGCTGTAGTTTTTAAGGGATCTTAAGTCAAGACATTTGGGAACGCCAGCTTTGCCAGTCAAGCTGTAGTGAGGGTCAGAGTGTAGCCACCTGCCTATGCCCTCACCCCCTCATCCCCGTCATGGATTGTGACACTTATCTCTAAGCTGATCTCAACTCACTACAAAGGAGTGCTTCTTATGTTTTCTTAACCAGTGTGATTGTTGTCGAGTAAAACAATCTCCAAGCTCCGACTGCCATTACACCCCGCACAGCTGTTACTAGGTGGGCTTTTCTGGCTCTTGATTTTTTTCCTGTTGACCTTTGGAGTGGTGCGGAGCCATGAGGTAATAGCGTAGGCCCTCGCACAAGACGAAGGGGAAGGCGCTGAAATGAAGAGGAAGGCGCTGAAATGAAGAGGGTGCAGGATCCAGCTAATTTCAGTGGTTTTCTGCTTGGAGAGGGTTGATATTTCCTGTCTACCTCTTGAGTGATTAATAATACAGTGGCTGATTCTTCTTCACCCAGAGGGTTATTGTCATCCTTGGTAGAGTTTGACATTTTACACTTTAAGTAAGCACACCCTTAGGCGAGGAGACACCAAGAGACAGATTTCCTTATTAAAAGAGGATGTCACCAAAAGAGCAAGTCAACAAATATGCCACTGCCAAGAAACAACCAACACACTAAAGGGAAAGAGAAAATAAAGTCGAAGGAAGAAATAGGAGATTAAAGAGAGAGGGGGTAGGTGTCACTTGGAGCACAATGTGTATTGAAGACAGTGATGAGCTAGTCTCAGCTATTAGGATACAAGGCAGCATACTCAACCAGCTTGCCACTGTGCAGCATGAGAACAGGGCTTGATATTTGTATCATTTATATCATTTATGTGTCAGTGGCCCTCCATTAACTATGCTGTCATGGCCAGTTTAGAAAAAAAAAATAGATAAAACAGTTTCCGGGGCCAGGTTGTGCAGATTTAATTTGCGATGCTTTAGGTTGGTTAGTAGACACCCGACGGCAATGAGAAGAAGCTCACGTCCATGGCACCGACAGCGATCCACAAGTTTGTGCAGCTGAGAGATTTGAGGTGAGGTGTCTCAGGAGGGGAGAGGGGCAAGGGCAGCACTGCAAACTTCACAGGGATGACTCACCTTGACCTGCTGGGACAATCCCATCACCGGAAGGACTCCTCGGGAGATGCTATTAGATCAGGACCCCAGATCCCAGTCATGTGTGAACTCAAATGTGCAATGACACAAATCTTGCCACTGTGTCTTCTACATCCATATACGTGATATTCACTGAAGTCTTTCACCCTCACTGAGCTTACAGTCTTGGAAGAAAGAGATAAATTACAGAAGATAAATAAAGAAAACCTATTATATAGTATGAGACAGTGATTAGCACCAAAGAGGGAAATAAAGCAAAGAATGAAGGTATGAAATGCTGGGGGTGGCAGAAAAGAAACCTGAAGGAAAAACAAGAAAATCTTGAGGATTTCTGGCTCAAGAGAAAAGGAGAGAAGTTAAATTGGAGACCATAAGCTGTGCAGCCCCTCACAGAGTTTTATCCCCAGGAAGGGAAAGGACGGAGTGGTATTTGGAAAGTGGGACAAAGAGGGTTTTTGTTTTGCTCTGATTCTTTTAATATGGGAGAAATAGCAGCATCTTCTTGAATCGGCAAGGGTGGGGGAGGGCTGACAGATGGAGGGGATGGTGTTATGTGGGAACACAGGCAGCTCAGGGAAGCGAGATTTCATAGGCACAGGTGCTAGCAAGACTGTAGACATGACAGCAATTGAGGAGGGAAGGTCTGTCATGGTGAGGCAGAAAACAAAGTCATCGGTGGAGAGCAAGGACAGTGAGAAGGTATTAGAGATTTCAGAGCAGAGGAGAAGGCATGGAAAAATGGCCTGGTATCTAAAAAGGAATGGATGCGAAAGATACAATACGATTTCTGGATAGCAGTGGGGGCCCATCTGAGGTTAATAAAGACAGTGATTTCAAGTTGAAACCAATCAACACAGCCATGTGTTCTCCTGCCGTTTCAGCTGCAAGTGAGCAGACACAGTGTCTACCGAGGGTTGAATTGCTCACAATTGTGATTTAGCCAAAGAAATATAATAAGAAAAGTGCAGGACAATGGAAGGTTATTCAAAGGAGGGTTTGCAATGAATAGCCAGAGAGTTTGAGCTGGGAAGGAAGGTAAGTTTACAGGGATGAGGAGGGAACTTGAAAATCTACTGGCATCAATGGATTCTCTATCTTAAATGGTTTTAGTACTTATAAGACTTGAGGAATCCAGGGACACCTGGTTGGCTCAGTCAGTTAAGCGCCCAACTTCGGCTCACATAATGATCTCACGGTTCATGAGTTTGAGCCCCACGTTGGGCTCCGTGCTAAAAGCTCAGAGCCTAGAGCCTGGTTTGAGTTCTGTGTCTCTGCTTCTCTCTATCCTTCCCCTACTCATGCACTATCTCTTTCTCTCTCTCCCTTCTCCCTCTCAAAAATAAACAAACAAACAAAAAAAAAAGATTTGAGAAATCCAAAGGGTCAGGGAGGTTAGGAAGATAAAAAATGGTGATCAAAAATAGTCTTCATCAAATTGAGATTGTGTAAGTTAAAATTTAGCCAAAAATGACAAGATCTAGAGTGTGGCCTTGGAAATGAATGGCTGGAACACCAAGGAGAAGATCATCGCAAGAGAGGAGGACACAACTGAAAAGCCGGGGAGTTAGCAGTGACAAGAGCACAGATATTGAATACATAATCACCAGGAGTGAGTACATATTAAAAAGAATTGGAGGAGTGCCCGGTAGCTCAGTTGGTTGAACATCCAGCTTCAGCTCAGGTCATGATATCACAGTTGGCAGGTTCGAGCCCTGCGTCAGGCTCTGTGCTGACAACACATAGCCTGGAGCCTGCTTCAGATTCTGTGCCTTGTCCCCTCTCTCTGCCCCTCCCCAACTCACACTCTGTCTCTCAAAAATGAATAAATGTTAAAAAATTTTTAAAAAGAATTGGAGCATAGATTATTGGTAACTGGGCTAAGAACTTCAAAGTGCAGGATAATTGGTGTCAAAATCTAAATTCATTTGTGTTCTTTTTTGGGAAATCCATTTTCACATATGTTATGATCATTTTGTCTGTATTGGGGAATGCAAAATACACAGGTCTTTTGTATCTCTAGTAAAAGACGGAAATGGGCTTCACTCTCCCATAGGTGTTCTCTGAACCCATCCGTGTTGGTAGACCAGAGCTTCTCAAACTGCTCCGTTGGAAGTGTTCCAAGGGCAGAAGGTCACAAACATGTTCCCAGAAGTAAATTTATCGTTCATTTATTTCTGTTTATATATTCCTTTATTTCTATATTTATTTAAAATTCAAGTTGCCTAACATATAGCATAGTATTCATTTCAGGAGTAGAATCTTTTACATAAAACACCCAGTGCTCATCCCAACGAGTGTCCTCCTTAATGCCCATCACCCATTTAGCCCTTGCCCCCCACCCATCTCCTGTCCAGCAACCCTCAGTTTGTTCTCTGTATTTAAGAGTCTGTTATGGTTTGCCTCCCTCTCATTTTTACCTTATTTTTCCTTCCCTTCTTCTTAAGGCAGAGTTTAAAGCAGCCCTAGGTACAAGCCCCACATACACATATATGTTAACTCTTTCACTCTAAAAATTACCATGCAGTGTTTATCCTTAAATATACCAGCCAGAGCAAGTAACAAGCACACCTGTTACTAAACAAATAATCCGCTGAGTCTAAATGCTTAGTTTGTTTCTTGCTCACATCACAGTTCAAAGCAGGGTGGCTTCTTCTTAGCAGTTCCACCATCTTGGAGGACTTTAGAATACCCCGTGGGACCATCTGCCTCCAGCCAGTGCTTGAGGGAGAAAATAAAAGTAAACATTGAGAAACTTGTAGAAGTTACAGTTCATGCATGGGAGTGGTAGGACTAATTCCACCCACATTCCTCTGTCCCGTACTGAGACTCATGATACACGCAGAACCTCAGTGCAAGGGGAGGCAGAAAATGTGGTAGTGCTGTGTAACAAAATTGACCAAAGTATATTTCGTAGTCGGTTTTGTAGATGAGATACTAGTATACAATATTCAAGATACAGTATAAGAAATGCTTTAAATGGTTCACCCTTGAGCAAAATGGAAGTTCTAGAAAAATAAGACGGGCCACGTTTATGCAGTGACCTCTCATACCTCCTTTGCAAAGTCTACAGGAAGGTCAGAGTGTGAGAAGAAGGCAGTAATCTTCCAGAGGAAATTTCTCCCCCCGTAAATTTTCTAGGTGGTTAAGGTAAGTCCTATTGTGCTTCAGCCTGTGTCTCTGCAAGACAGAAATAATAACTGAAAATTTCGTCCTCTCTGTCTATGAGGTAATAATCCATTTATAATACATAGGAAGTCTCTAGAAAGTGGTACTAACAACAAAACAAATTATTTACTCATTTTATAGATGTCCCAGAGAACCTTTGAGGCTTTTTTGTTGTTGTTCTTTCTCCCTTTTGTTTAGTAGCCTGCCTTTTCCCAGAGTATTGACTATTACTGGTAATTCTTCATTTTCTTGGATCTGTAAGATGTGCTTCCATTCACAGAGTCTGTTCCTTAGGAATTCAACATAAATCTCAGGGATTTTTCAACACTCATAAGATATTTCCCTTTATTACCGATCTACTGTGCTTTGGATAGTTGAGTCAGTAACATTTAATAGTAAATTGACTTCAAAATATTCAGAAAAGGTTATTTAATGAAACAACTGAATCTTCATAATAACTGAATTGTTGGAGTGAGGCTTTTATATGAAAATATAGGAAATGTGCTTATCATAGATATAATTTAAACAAAAATTTCTTTAAACTGGGAATTTAAACAAGAATTGGAGATCATTTCTGCATCATCCTGATTTTTAAACTGGTCAACTGTCACAATGGTAGGTGTAAAATGTAAAATACAAAATGATAGAGTTTTGGAGTCCTGGTAATCTCCCTCTACTATTTATTCTCTCTTAAACACTTAATGCATGAAAATATTCATTTCTCACTTTCACTTCCTTTCCCCTACCCTTTCGTTGACGGCAAAAGTGTGACTGAGGGTCCAGGTGGCAGTGCGTCCAGGAGGCAATAGCAGAATCAGGGCCTGAGGAGGCAATGAGACAAAGGAGGTGGCAGTGGGACTAAGGGCCATAGAGGCAGCCAAAGTGATTGGGAGATTAGTCACCTACAGGGAATTGATAAAATATGTAAACATATTGAGGATATGGGTGTCCATTTCCACTGTCCAAAAGAAACTTACACATATAGGGAGGGGAAGAGCTAGAAATTCCTAGGAGGTGTTGAACTGGACTATGGAGTTACTGGTATAAACTTGATTTTTAAAATATATATGGAACGGTATGGAAGTACGGATATGTGTATATGTGCATATGTATATGTTTGTGTTTACATATCCATACATATAGCTCCTGGTGCTGTTTTCTGAGAGCAGAAGAAGCCATAACATGCCAATAGCAATAAGCACACTTAGTACTAATGTTTTGGTTTCTAAGTACCAGAACCAAGATTTCTTGGGGGAAATGTCTGACTCAAGGGCAGAGGCAAGGAAAGTATAAAATGATCCTTGAATACCATGTGGCTCTAGAAATGAAGGAAGTACTCAAAGAATGATGGAGATGTATTAAAAGGACACCGAAGTCGCTCGAATGGGCCCTTGTCAATTCTGGGTCAATTTAAGCCCCACACAAATAATGTTAATCATAAACAAAACACAATGAATAAAATGGGAAGCGTGAGTACATACAGATATAAACAAATAAATAAGAAAGACAGAATAATAAGATCTCTTTACATTAGAATGCCAACTAATGAAGAAAGAAGGAGGAAATGATTTCCTAGAAGTAGAAAATGTATCAGGCAGAAGAGAGCAATGTTTGGTGAAACTAGTGGGTGGATATTTAATGAGAAAATGATGTTCACATATTGTCAGTATCTTCTCACAGTGTAAAACCAATTACAGAGGCAAACACGGTGACTTTATGGTGCACAAATACGGCAGCAACCCCTCGATGAGGTGATCAAGTTTAACGTCACCAGGGGAGGAACGGATCCACGTCACGTGCATCTGGATGCCATACGCCGAGAGTAAACCATCATTTCGATGGCGGCCATGCCCACTACGCACGATCTGAGTCTGGTCATGAAGACTCAGCGGAGGGACATTCTACAGAATGAAATGCCTGTGATGTTTAAGACTTTCGAGGTCACGAAATCTATAGAAAAATTGAGGAACTAATTCAGATCGTAGGACGCTGAAGAAACATGACACCTGAATGCAAAATGTTCTCCTGGATTAAATCCCGGGCCAGATGGGAAAGAGAGACTTTACTGGGACAGTATTGGATCGGTGCTGATTTTACCTGGAAGACTGTTTTGTGGTCGCGTGAGAAGGTGCCCTTGTTTGGGAGAAATACAGTAGAGCATTAGGCAATAGGTGCATGATGGGACACGGTTAAGAAAAAGGACAAAAATATTCAGTAATTGATTCATTGTCTCTCACCTTCAAATTCAACTTCTGTTGCCTACTTCGCGAAAGCAAATCCGGGCCTTTTAATGTTTTTCTTTGCCAGCTGGCAACAAGCTTTGTCAGTAAAGGGAGCTGAAGAGATGCAGCAGAAGGAAAAGGTTTTGTTTCCTGGTTCCATTGTGCTTCCTTGGCAAGGCCTTGCAAAGCAGGTGGCTTCTCCAGCGCCTGGTTCCTAACCACACGCCATTTCCTGAGCGCCCTGCTCTCCGGCGCTCAGATCCCCCAGCAGGCACAGCTTCTCTGGCACCTGGTGTCTACAGTGCAGGGAGCCAAAGCCTTCCACCTGCAATTACCTCCGGGGATACGCCTCCCCGTGAGCAGCTTTCCCTGGCATTCCAGAGGGTGGATTTCCAGCCAATTCTACCAGCACACCACTACAACAACTTCCTACCATTCAGTGAACCCCAGACACGCCCTCTTCAGTGACGTCTGGATCTCGGCCCTCGATTCTTCCTCGGGCACTTCATCTCGGCCATGGCTGTTCCCGATGCCTGCTATTTGTACGTTGTTCACCGCTCTCTTTACTTTTCACTAGACAATTTCTCATTCCTACAACCCCCAGTTATAGTTAGTAATTCTTTATATTCAACTTTTCCTCTTCAAATGACTGTACAGTTCTCTATTCCGAATGGATCTTGACAAACATTTGGACCGAGCAGATGTTCCTGAAGCCGATGTGCTAAAAGGTTAACAATTGAGAGAACTCCATAAGGTAATGTGGACATGCCTTGTCCTGTCGTTGCAACTTTTTAAAATAATTTCTGAGGGGCGCCTGGGTGGCTCAGTCGGTTAAGCATCCAATTTCACCTCAGGTCGTGATCTCACGGTTTGGTTCATGAGTTCTAGCCCTGCATCTGGCTCTGTGCTAATAGCGCAGAGCCTGGAGCCTACTTCGGATTCTGTGTCTCCCTCTCTCTCTGCCCCTCCCCTACTCGCATTCTGTCTCTCTCTCTCTCTCAAAAATAAATAAAAATTTATAAATAAGTAAATACATACATACATAAAAATAAAAATAAATTCTTAATTTAATTCCTGGTGTTCTGAAATTTCACCAGTGCTGTGCCTTGTTGCCATTTGAATGACCTTTGGTGTAAAATGAAAACCACGTTTCTGCCATGTTTACTCAATGGAAAATCATTTCTAAAAATGAGCATTTTCCATAATATCTATTTTAATATCGGGGTTAATCAGATAAGTAACTAATAAATTTTTATTTGCATATCGCTTCAGTACCACCAGCTCCCATACTGATAAAAACAAATGTTTCCTTTTTTTTTTTTAAGAAATGGCCGGAATCCCAACTATGCTCCCTAAGCCTCCAGAATCTTTCATAGAATTAGAGGCTAGGCTCTTAGAGAAGGGCAGACATTTTACTACTAATGGTTCACAGGATAAGAAGAAGCCTATGACCATGACATTTGGCTGGAACCCCACATATGAGCTTCAGCAAGACTCTTCTAGAAAATCCCCTATGATACACTATCTCTACCCTACCACAGTAGGCTTATTAGGGATCACTCGGATCCCCAAATTTCCTCAGCCCTCAGTCCTCTCCTTCCTAGTCTCTTCCTATCTTTGTTACTCAGGTGGGGGTTTCTTGAGGACGGCTGTACCTTTCATCTCTATGTCCCCAGAGCCTCTACTGATATCTCAGATATAATAGGCGCGAGTTAAAGGCGTGTTGAATTAACAGTTACTTTGTACTGTTGGGTAAATTCCTCCTGCAGGAATCCTAAGAACTTAACGAGGATTCGCCTATGAAAAGTAACCCTACCTATCTCATTCTGTATTATTACTTCCTTCTCGCAAACAAAACTTGGTTCCTTAGGGACCTAATTAATATTAATCATTTGAGAAATTAAAATTCGAAGCCGTATCAGATATACTAATTGAACTGTTTCCGCTCCTATATTTTTCTTGCAACTGGAAGGCTTTGATCACTCCCTGCAGCCTATTAAAATGCCTAGAAAGTTGATCTCATTCTATTATTTAAAAGAGTAGAAACACAGAGCAGACGATCTGTTCCATATGGACATTGTCATCAGGTGGCTCTAGCCAAGTTATTAAACTGATAGGCTCCTGTGAATAGCAGCTCTGTTTTGCAGGGGATGAGCACCTCTGGCCCTGTCTATTTTCCCTACATTGCTGACAAAGGTGTTTTCTCCACTTTATGGAGTATAAGTATCATATACTTAATAGCAGTTAGTGATGTCAGTGCTCTTTGGTATAGTAAATCTCTAGTGTGAGATAATCTTAGTTAATAATCAGCATAAAGCAGGGAGAGGTCATTTTTTTTAACGTTGCCATAAAGCCTGCGTTTACTATGATAGAGTTGGAAGGAGGCAATCCCATTAACCTTTGTATTGTATTGATAAAATTATATACCCTCCTGAATATCAAGGGTAGTGACGCTCCTTCTAGTCCTTACCTTTTAATGTTCTCTCTCCCATCACATCCCAGCTGGTCCAGAGACACAGGATTTGGCCTCAGGTGACCTAGACTTGAGACCAGCTATGGAATTTACCTCAGAACGTGACCTCGGGCAAGTCTTAACCTCTTGAAGGCTCTGATTTTTCATCCGTATGTTTTTCCTTCTTTCTAAATGAAGCATATGAGTTGACGTGTGGCTTACACATTTTTTTTACAATTATCCAGTCTGGCTTCTATATGAAGGAAAATGAAGCATTTTTAAAGAATTTTTTTTTTAAAGCACTCCCAGAGCACCTAGGTGGCTCAGGAGGTTAAGTGTCCGACTTCGGCTTAGGTTCGTCGTGGTTCGTCGGTTCAAGCCCTGCGTCAGGCTCTGCGCTGACAGCTCAGAGCCTAGAACCTGCGTCAGATTCTGTGTCTTCCTCTCGCTCTCTGCCCCTCCCCCACTCACACTCTCTCCCTCTTTCTCTCAAAATTAAATGAACATTAAAAAAGAAATTAAATTAAACTAATAAAGCCCTCCTGGCTAAATGGGTAAGGGGCAGTAAGAAATCTCATGAAATCATTGTTGCCACTGTGTGCTACTTGGATGTAAATTTAAAAATAAATTAAAATAAATAAAGAAATAGTAATTCATTTAAATATACCTAAATAAATAAATAGATAGACAAATAAATAAATAAAAGCAGGTCTATAAGTGGGGAAGTGGCTTTTCATAATCCTTCATTTCTCACTTGCCTCAGAGAGCTGGACTACGAACAGAATGAGAAAAAGCACGCGAAAGCACTACGAAAATGTGAGTTAATACTGTTATCACTCTGCACACCAAAAACCAAAGGGCTTTCCTTGAACTTTTCAAGGCACCGTGCATGGATGTCATCGGGCAAAATGAGCGGTAATCCGGGAGGGAGGGTTAGAAGCGCTCTCTTTTGCAATCCGTAGCCTAATTCGAGACGACGTGGAGTAATGGCAAAGAAGTTTTCCCAGGGCACAGAAAGAGATGTAAAGGAAGTGGCAGCTCGGATCCCCCTGCAAGGTACCCTGCAGACCGGGCAGTGCCATTTGGCTGTCACCTAGGAAACGAGAAGTGGCTGTCCCGTTGACTTCCGCCAGGGCGCGGTGGGTCAGGCGGTCTCGTCGCCGCGCTGCGGGATTCGGGAGAGCTGCTCGGGCTGTCTGCAGGCCCGCCTGCAGCCCAAACCCAAGAGGACGTTCCCTCGGCGGAAAGCATGTTAATGCAAGGCTATCTCGTTCAAAAACTTTAAAGGTTACGATGCCTACAGAGGGAAAAAAAAAAAAAAAAGTGGAAAAGAGAAATGAGGTCAATTAGCAGAAACCCTGCTACTTAGGCAGCGCGCCTATAAATTGTCTCGAAGGTGGCCATGCATTTGAAATGCTTTCATGGTATAGGTTAATTCTTCCTTTTGTAATTAAAGAGAACGGTGACAATAAGCGTTGGATCCTAGGTCACGTTCCCCACCCTCGGAATTAATTAATTCTCTGAATTAATTAATGCGGCGGTCATTTTTAACTATACGTGACCCATCTTTCAAGACTCCTTTCAAGCAGTTCCGTTTTAGCAAAGGCTTCTCCGACTGTTCAGGTTTCAGGGATAACCTGCTTCTTCCTTATAATTCTTATGATCTGAAACACACAATTTAGGATTTATTCTAAACTGCCTCTTATTATTTCCCTCTCCCCAATTAGAGCATAAATTCTTGGAGGGCATGAATTCTGTTTTACACTTCTTTTATTATCCTACCATAGCCCTGAGCACAATTCTGAAAATAGCGCTTAATAAATACTTGTTGATTAATGAATGCTTCCTGAATTGCCTCTAAGGCACCATTCACACTTTCTTTCACCTTAGGGTAAGGGCAATTTTCTGCTTAAGGAAATATGCCAACATCCTCTCTCCTTACCTTCTTCTTTTTTTTTTCTTTTTTCCTTTTTAGTATGTAAAAACAGACCTCGCGGGAGATCTGATAATGCGGCAGCATTCAAGGCTGCCAATTTCTTTTCTCCAAGAAAATTTTCTCTCCGGATTATTAGGCGTGCAGGTAAATTTATAGAATTGTTATCAAGACACAGCCGTTTCCTCAATGAGCTACTCGATCGCAGCTCCCACGCCCAGAAGGGAGACACGCGGGAGAGTTAGGCTGAGCCCCCACTCACTCTCGCAGGAGGTAGCTCTCTGTGCTCTGCACCACGGTCTGGTCACAACGTGACATGGCTCTTCAGGCCTCCTGCTCCTCCCTTCTCTAACTTGGTGACATACACTGGAGGAAAATGTAAAAACAAAACAAAACAAAACAGAGACACCTGGGTGGCTCTGTCGGTAAAGTGTCAGACTCTTGGTTTCAGCTCAGGTCATGATCTCATGGTTCGTGAGTTCCAGCCCTGCATCTGGCTCTGCACAGACCGCTCAGAGCCTGCTTGGGATTCTCTCTGTCTCTCCCTCTCTCTCTGCCCCTCCCCTGCTCACTCTCTCTGTCTCTCTCTCAAAGTAAAGAAATAAACTTTAAAAGAAGTTTAAAAACAAAACAAAACTGCCCGCCCATGGGGGCTGTCTCTGCATGCTTTCAGCAGTACAGGCATTAAATTCCAGCTGCTTGACCCTCTCGGTTCTGCTAATTGATGATTGGCTGCTCGGGTCCCATCCAGGTCAAGAACTGAGATGTTTCATACCTAAGGTCAGGAAGTAGGGAGCACAGACAATTGGCCACTAGGGAAGCTCAGGAATAAGTTCATCAGGTAAGAACAGGAGGAGGAGCCCGTGCGGTTTCTTGTTACTCGAGCAAGAAAACCCTGACACAGGAACAGGGCCAACCCAAATAGAGATGGCACCGAGGACAAGGGACCTTTCTCGGGCACATGAGTTTTTTTGTTTTTTTTTTAATTTATTTTTTTTTCGTTTATAGATCTAATATTTTTTTGTTTTTTTAATTTTATAATAGTTTATTTTCAAATTGGTTTCCATATAACACCCAGTGTTCATCCCAACATGTGCCCTCTTTAATGCCCATCACCCCCTCTCCCCCCTCCCTCATCTCTCTCACCCTCAGTTTGTTCTTAGTCTTTGAGAGTCTCTTATGTTTTATCTCCCTCCCTCTCTGTGGCACATGAGTTTTTTTAATGCACTTGACTTAGAAACTGACAAGCTGGGTATCAGACAAAGATAAGTTCATGAGGCTAACAGGTTAAGAGAGCTGAAGAGAAAAATAAAAAGGTGATTTCTGGTTTTACTTAGAAGATGGTGTTTAAAGGAACAAGGGCACTCAGATGGAGAGGGTGGTTCTGCGGCTAATGTCTCTGTGACGGAGAGAAGGGTCATGGACCACAATGACATCTTGATAGACCTTGAGAGTCTACACTGTACTTCAGATCAGCTTCCTCCATCAAATAGCTCATGGATGATGGGAAATTAAATAAAAAGGCCTTCCTCTCTCTTTAATGACTTTAGAAAGGAGGAAGGGAAAGACGGTGGATCAGAAGCAGCTCCCATGTCCACCCAAAGCTCCCTTTCTCCATCAAAACTTCCCACAGAGGTCACAATGGTAACTGAATTAGCATTTTGCCATCCTCACAAATGCTTCCTTGAAAAACTTTAGTTGCCGATCGCTGGACAGGTCGAAGACTGGAAATCAGACATTGGCAGGAATACAAAAATCCAATGGGTCCTTTGTGCCACCTTTTGGATACAGAAGCCAAGAAGAAGCTCAGAGATTCCCGGCATGGATGAAGGCAAGATGTCCACATCCAAGCATGCATTTTCTCCTCCTAGCTAACGTTGCACGCTTCCCTCTCTTCTGAAGGAGAGAGACCACAGTCTTACTATGGTTTTGTCTGGTGCCAGAGTCTATTGTGACTCCAGAGATGAGATCACTACAGACATTCTAATTCTTTCTAATGGCTGGCGCTTTAGCCAAAATAACAAAGATGGCTTCCGCGCTAGAAGCATGGGAGTTTCGGTGTTGCTCGCCTGAGTTATGC
Organism: Paguma larvata; assembly: GCA_030068075.1. NCBI lineage: Eukaryota > Metazoa > Chordata > Mammalia > Carnivora > Viverridae > Paguma > Paguma larvata. The sequence continues at coordinate 50,437,618 of CM057840.1, read as the reverse complement.
CTAGAACTAAAAGCAAGATATAGCCACAAAGGTAGGAATGTCGTTAAACAATCAGACCTTGTAATTACAGAGATATCACTATATAGGTAGCCCCGGCCACTACTCAGGTTTGGATATGTCCTAGGGGCTCCCTTTTGAGCAAGAGGACCACACTAGTAACATTTAAGACAATGGTAAACACGGCGCTGACGAAGTTGGGTGAATTCAGTGTGGCATTGATTGATGACATCGCAGGATACAGCCAGACCTGGGAAGACGACGTGGAGCATGTAAAACAAGGATTTGGGTAGCTTTTACAAACAAGCCTGACAGTGGGGCCAAGGGATGTCAGCCTGGCATGCGGAGGTGACATATTTAGGACGAAAAGAGAAGAAGTAAACAGCCACCCCTCCGTCTGATGGTGGCCTGCTCTATTTCTCAATGGGCCATTTCATGAGGAGAGGCTGGACAAAGATCACTAGACATTACCGACTAATCGCTAGAAGTGTAGGATTTCAGCCACTTGACTAGCAAATAGAGACTGCCCAAAAAAGGTGACAGGGCAGAAAATTCAGGGAGTTGGGGTGCCCGGGTGGCTCAGTTGGTTAAGCGGCGGACTTCAGCTCAGGTCATGATCTCACTGTCTGTGAGTTCGAGCCCCACGTCGGGCTCTGTGCTGATGGCTCATCAGAGCCTGGAGCCTGCTTCGGGTTCTGTGTCTCCCTCTCTCTCTGCCCTTCCCCTGCTCACGCTCTGTCTCTACGTCTCTTGAAAATAAATAAACAGTAAAAAAAATTTAAAAAAGAAAGAAAATTTCAGGGAGCTTTTCCTTCATCTTAACGGGCATTTTTCTGGCATCGATAGAATGGAAAAAGTACTTTCGGATAGTACTATCTTGCTTCCAAGAGTGTGGCATCCCAAACTCTTCCAGCGACTAATGACCTGCTAGTCATTAGTACGCATTCAGTCTCCAGCAAGGGTAGGTCTAGAGGGAGGAGGTTACACTCTGGACAAGTGTCCTGTTTCCATCAACCGAGCCCTTTGACAGAGCTGATGTGCTTTCCACTGTCTTACTGCTGGGCTGTTTTTCATAAAAAGTCTAACTTTAGAGCCAGAATGGGGTCAGCATCCCAGCAGCCCAGAAATCATCTCCAGTTCAAATGAAATTAGCCAGTTCCATAAAGATTTTTCTGGCATAATTTGTACTGCAAGTCTCTGTTCTCCTGGGGGGAAAGGATGACCTCACATCTTATTATTCTTTCCTACCCTGAAGGTATTTCTTGTCATCTATTATCATATAAGTCCTGGGTTGTTAGTTACCCTTGATGCACGCATGCTATTGCCCCAACTGCTCTCTACAGTCCTTGAGGGCAAAGCCTGTTTCTTCTACTTCTTGGAACCTGCGATAGCATGCAGCCCAGTGTCTGGCATATACTTCGTATCAATAAGGGTTTGTTCATTTATTGAGTCATGGACAGCTGTGTTTAGTTCTTCTGTGAAGCATTCGTCTTTATATATAATCTACCTTAGCGGGTCAGGTAGCATTATAAGTTGCCGTGACTGCCAAGTCTTCTCAGTCACACGAAAGGCAAGAGAGTGTACTAGTTAAGAGAATTCACGGGCTTTAGAGAAAATGCACCCAAATATTAAATTCTAGTTCCGCCACTTCCTAGTTATGTGATCTCAGCCTCTGTGAACCTCAGTCTACCTATCTGTAAAATGAATATGGCAAAAGTGCTCTCATAGGATGCTAAAGATGATTTGGGTGCATGGTGCACAGGACTCAACAAACGGCGGTTAGGACTGCCTGGTTTTGTCTTACTCCCCTCTACTCTTACACGCTTTGTTCAAAAACCATTCAGGGTAGTAAACCCATTGTTTCATCATTTCCCAAAGCACAGAATGGTGATGTCCACAGTCCCGCAGTAGTGATGTTACAGGGCTGGGTTCTCCCTTCGTGCAAAAGGCAAATGAGATCAGTTACGCAGACTCGTGTGGGGCAAAGGTGGTGTAAACAGGATACAAGTGGTGATTTGTGAATGGTTATGACACCTTGCCTCAGGCAAATCCTCCAAGCTGAATTTACAGGCTTTTTGCTCAATGGAAAAAATACACTACAGGTGACAAGTCAATTAAAACTCAGCCATCTCCAAGAAAATAGCTTCGTGGCACATACAATGCAAAGAAATAGAACGGTGAAGCATGATGCTTAATTTTGACTTTATTCAAAGTGCTCAGGTTACATTCCAGAAGTTCAACTTATGGCCTCAGTTCGCAGGCTGTTTTTTCTACCTGAAGTTACTCTTTATAAACTTCATAATCATGAAAAATTTCTGAGGACAAGACAACATATTTCTTTTTTTTTAATAGTTCATTTTCAAATTGGTTTACATACAACACCCAGTGTTCATCCCAACATGTGCCCTCTTTAATGCCCGTCACCCTCTCTCTCCCCTCCCTTACCCCCCTCACTCTCGGTTTGTTCTTAGTCTTTGAGAGTCTCTTATGTTTTATCTCTCTCCCTCTCTGAAGACAACATATTTCTATTTAGTGAGAAGGCTAGAGTCTCTCTAGGCCTGAAGGTTGATGTGCACCGATTTCTAAGATTTAATTTTTTTTAATTTTTTTCAAATTTATTTTTGAGAGAGACAGAGAGAGTGAGCAGAGGAGGGTCTGAGAGAGGGGAGAGAATCCCAAGCAGGATCTACACTCTCAGCGAGGACCCCGATGTGGGGCTTGGACTCACGAGCCCACGAACCATGAGATCATGACCTGAGCTGAAACCAAGAATTGGAACCTTAACTGACTGAGCCACCCAGGAGTCCCTAAGATTTTAAAAAGTTTTAAAGGCTCAAATCTGGGCAGAACGTGTTTCTATGTCCCTTTCTCTACCATTTAGATTACCAGGGCATCAAAGATGCATAACTCCGAGATCCATCCAGTACAGACTCTGGTCCACTGGGAAGCCTGCAGGCTAACCACTTGATAAAGATTCCCAAGGAACGAAGTTGGTTCCTGGATAAGGAGGGAAGAACACTGCACCAGGAGGCAGACAGCTGGTTTCAGGTTCCTGCACCAGTCCTGATCATCAACGGTCCTTTCGAACTCCATTGGCTTTCTCTGTAAGTGACAAGATAGGACGAGGTGCTCACTGAGATCCCATGAGCTCTAAAATTGGTCCAACAGCAGCCTTCATGCCAAATCTCAACAACCTTAAGAAACATCCTTCCATCTAACTTCATTTACACCCTTCATAGGTACCTTCTCCCCCAGGCACTCCTGAACATCACAGTGGGAAGGAAGTAGGCAGCTGTGTCATAGCAAAAAGCCAGTCCTCTTTGTATGGAAACGCTAATTTGAAAAGATATGTGTACCCCCTTGCTCATGCAGCATTATTTACAATAGCCGAGATAAGGAAGCAACTTCGGTTACTACATAAATGAATGGATAAACAAGATATGGTATCTATGTGTAATGGAATATCATTCAGCCATAAAAAAGGATGAAAGCTTGCCATTCGTGACAACATGGATGGACCTACAAAGTATTATATTAAAGGAAATAAGTCAGACAAGGAAACACAAACACCTTGATTTCACTTATATGTGGAATCTGAGAAGCAAAACAAATGAACAAAACAAAATAGAAGGAGACTCACAGATATGGAGAACAAGCAGGTGGTTTCCAGAGGGGAGAGGAGTGGGGGAACGGACAAAAGAGGTGAACAGTACTAAGAGGTACAATCTTCTAGTTATACAGTAAATAAGTCACAGAGATGTAAAGTACATCATAGGGAGTATCGTCAATGATATCGCAATAACTGTGGCGACAGATGTTAACTAGACTAATCGTGGTGATCATTTTGTAACATATATAAATGTCGAACATCTATGTTATACACCTGAAACTAACATAATACTTGTGTCAATTATACTTCAATAAAAGAAAAAAAAAGATTCTTTTTCATATTTCTCGTGACCCTTTCCTATAAGCTGACCCCAAGAAGTAATCTGAACTATAAAGCTGTGGCTCACGGTACCCATGATCGATAGGCTAGAGAGAACGCGTGTTTCAGCATCGGTATAGCTCCCGATGAGACGGAAACGATGCATTGGGCTCCCTTGTTTCAAATGGTATTTTTTTGGGAATTACAGTAAGGTTTATTGGAGTTTCAAGCCAGAGAGACGTTTTAAACTGCCTCCCAGAATGGCTGAGATACAGAGACCTCATAGAAATCCAAGACTTTGCCATCCCACCTGCGGGAATCGCAATGGGGAACTGGGGCGTGCCCTCTGGTCACCACGGCGTCTCCATCTCTCGGTGCCTCTTCTCTCCGTCCGTCTACCCGGGTCTCCTTTCTGCTTACTCACCATATTCGCTGCCTCGCACGTTTGTTTTAAACCTGTTTTCCATTTCTTTAGACCTAATTCTCTTGCACATCTCTGAATATCTCCATCTTCTGGCCCCAGCACTACCTACCTTCTTCTCCCAGTGTTCTAATCGCAAATGCTCGCAAAGAGAAATTTTATGAGACCGCCACATCTTTCTTAAAGCCAAACCAGGCAGGAAATACACGGATGGCCAAGCTATAACCAGACAGCCCAGAATCTAGTGCCCTCTTCTGGACCAATTTAATTGGACCAAATTTTTAAAATCGTTCCTGGGGGCGCCTGGGTGGCTCAGTTGGTTAAGCGTCCGACTTCAGCTCAGGTCATGATCTCGCAGTCTGTGAGCTTGAGCCCCGCGTAGGGCTCTGTGCTGGAGGCTCAGAGCCTGGAGCCTGCTTCAGATTCTGTATCTCCCTCTCTCTCTACCCTTCCCCTGCTCATACTGTCTCTATGTCTCTCAAAAATAAATAAACGTTAAAAAAATTAAAAAATAAAAATAAAAATCGTTCCTGCCCAGCAGAATGACTATGTGGAGTAGTCTTCCTGGGTTGGGACATAGAGAGTCACTACTGGCCAGGACTTTACAGAATAGGCTTCTCTAAGAGCCAACTCCCAGAGTCTAGAACCAAGGATGTGTCCTTACTTTTTATATCTTTTCCTATTAAAAAAGAAAAAAGCTGGAGTGACAAATAACCTAAGTCATTTCATGAGCGCCCTATGTGTGAAGTCCAGCAGATACAAAACCTGGTTACTGTTTGCCTCTAAACTCACTTAGTTTGTTGTCTCTCTTTTATTATCTGAAAACCTTAATGATCTACCTCCAAAGACTATTTGGAGGGACAGCTAACAAAATGTTATCAAGCTACTAGCAAACTCAGCTACGTGTGAGTAGAGCAGTATTTTTCTTATTAATACTACAAGTAATGATAACAATCTTAAACCTCTTACGCCTCTTTTTTTTATGTCCAAGGAGGCTTAGTTGAGAAACTGACACCTACTTTGTGAGAAATGTGATCTTTTTACACGACACCAGGGCTTTCATAAATCCTCAGCTACAACTCTATAATTTGTTTTACACCATCAACTCCCCCATCATTCCTCTATTATTATAAAATCCAAGCAGCTACACTATAAATTTTAAGATAGGGACTTCGAAATGCTCAACTTTCCAGTCATCGGGGCCTCAAGCGTTTGAAGAAACCAATCAGAACTGGCGGGAAAGACAGAGGAAAGCAGAAGCAAATTCAGGCCTTTTTTATGTCTTTTTCTTTGAAAAGGAGAAGGACATGTGTGCAGAAAGTCTGTATGAGAGGAAGAGAGACACATCAAGACAGTGCGGAGATCTGTACTTTAGTCCAGTCAACCCTCCCAAATTATCGAAGTCCTATTCTCAATGTTAAAATTTAAAGTCCATATTGTTTTATAAGATGTTTCCAGGAAATTTAAAAATTTCCCAGGAAGACTCAGGAAAATCTCAAGAGATTTTCTACCCAAGTATTCCCAAGCAATAAAACCCTTCAGACTCACTCGGATTGAAGAAACCATTGGGGTAGAAGAGTCCTCTCCACCTCGGAGGGTTCAGGAACATGTCTTCACGGAGGGGCAGCCCAGGCTTGGCCCAACCGTCTTGAGGCTGCTCCAGGAAATCCTGATTTAAACACTAGAGTCGTCTCAAGCTTTGCCCCAGAATTCATTTTATTTTTGTCTTGTCGTCATCAGGAGCATTTATAAAAAATCCTGATAAATTCAAATGAAATGTAAAATACCTTACTACTTCACTTGAGAAGAAAAAAAATTATCACGATAACATCAGCTGTTGCGCCTGTTAAAAATGCCAAAACTCCAAGGCGATGTTTGAAGCCTCTACATGATCTGCTAATCTTCTGAACCTTCTCGACTTACCATTTACCCAATTATCCCATTACTTAATTTATGTTCAGAATTATCTCCGAGAAATCTCCATGTCCTCCGAAAACCAAGAAAGATGTAATTAAGCTTGCTGGACTCTCTATATTAAAGCAGGGACACCTTTGATTAGCATATTATGAGTGTGAGTTTATAAGTTCGCCAGAGACTTGAGTTTTTCATGTCTGAATGCCAGCTGCCTGTAACACAGGCTGCTTATCCAGTGGACAAAGTAGTCACCTTTTCAACTCAATTTCCCTCATGTTTTTTTTTTCTCATTAAAAAAAAATCCAGTTTTATTGAGAAATAATTGACCTACATCTCTGCATAAATTTAAGGTGTACAAGATGATTTGATTTACGTATGTTGTAGAATGATTTCCACAATAGGTTCTGCTAACATCCATCTTCTCATATATAAAGAAAAGAGATGAAAAGGAAAAGAAATGTCCTCTTTGTGATGAGAACTCTCAGGGTGTACTGTCTTAATAACTTCCGGGACCATAGAGCAGTGTCAGGTGTGGCCACCATGCTGTTCATGCCATCCCTAGTGCTTATTCATGTTATAACGGGAAATTGATGCCTTTTGATCATCTTCCTCCAATTCTTCCTCCCTCACTCTCTCCCTCTGGTGGGCAGGCAGACGGTGGGGAGTGGGAGGGGGAGTCTGATCTCTCTTTCTATGAGTTTGTTTTGTATGTGTGTTTGCTTGTTTGTTTTTAGAGTCTACATATAAAGTGAGGCCATACAGTATTTGTCTTTCTCTGATTTATTTCACTTATCATGATGGAAATTTATTACTTGAAAAAGTTCCATCCATGTTGAAGAAGTTCCATTCATGGTGTCACCAATGGCAGGATTTTCTCAGTTTTTAATGGCTAAATGTGTGTGTGTGTGTGTGTGTGTGTGTGTGTGTACAACTTCTTTCATCCATTCATCCATCAGTGGACACATAGGTTATTTCCATTTCTTGGTTATTGCAAATGCTGCTGCCATGACCATGGGGGTTCACATACCTTTCAGAGTGAGGGGTTTTATTTCCTTTGGATATATTCCCAGAAATAGAATTCCCGGGTCATGTGGTAGTTCTATTTTTAATTTTTTGAAGACCTCATCTACTGTTTTCCATAGAGGCTGTACCAACTTACCTACCACCTAACAGTGCACAAGGGCTCCCTTGTCACCATGTCCATGCCAGCGTCTGTTGTCTCTTGTCTTTTTGATTGTGGCCAGTAGAACAGTGAGGTGATTCCTTGCATTTCCTTGAGGACTAGTGATGTTGAGCATCTTTTCATGAACCTGTTGACTTTGTGTATATTTCCTTTGGAGAAATGTCTGTCTAGGTCCTTTGGCTATTTTTGAATTAGGTTATTTTTTTCTACAATTGAGTTGTACGAGTTCTTTGCATATTTTAGATATTAACCCGTTATGGGATATAGAGTTTGCAAATAGGTTTTCCCATTCTGTAGGTTGTCTTTTCGCTTTGTAGATGATTTCTTTTGCTACACAGAAAGCTTTTTATTTGATTTAGTCCCACTTGGTTATTTCTTACCTCGTTCTTTGTGCTTTAGGTGTCATATCCAAAATCACATTGCCAAAAGAAACTGAAGAAAACCTAAACAAATGGGCAGATCTTCTGCACTCATGGATAGGAAGACTCCTTATTGCTAAGTTGTTAATACCATCCAAAGTGATTTATAGAGTCAATGCAATCCCTATCAAAATTCCAACAGCTTTTTGCCGAAATAGAAAAACCAATCTTCAAGTTCGTATGGAATCGCAAGAGGCTTCGAATAACGCAAACGATATGGAAAAAGAAAAACAAAGCTGGAGGACTCACATTTCCTGATTTCAAAGGTAGGGGGTGGGAGCAGGGATAGGGGATTGTGAGTTATTTTTTCACGGTTACAGAATTTCTGTTTGGCCTGATAAAAAAAACTTTGGGGTAGATACTCATGATAGTTGTACCACATTGTGAAGGTAATTAATACCACTGAAACGTCTGCTTACAAAGGGTTCTAATTTTATGTTTTATATATTTTACCACGATGAAAAAAGTTTAAACAAAATTTCATGCTGCCACAAAAGAAAGTTAACCAAGAAATCCAATGCCATACTATAATTAGGTGGGTTTTTTTTTTAATTAGTCTTCAAAAGTTATCAATCTCTGTTTACTCTAACCTTGCTTTATACAAAATGTTGAAAAGGTCACTTTCTACAAATTTTTATATTATGTCAAAATTCCTCCTAACACCGTTCTAGGATTTCAGCCCAGATTGAGGTTAAATGACTTCCTGGCAGCGTCTACTCAACTGTCAGCTGGCTCTTGTTTCCTCAATTATTTCTATGCTCTTTTGATGTATGTCAGCCACCAACTCGTCCCCACTCATTTAATAAAGCTAAATAAAAGCATGACCACCTATCCATTCTTTTTGACGTTTCTACTCCTGCCCGTCCTATTTTTCCAGCCACCAGAAAGGAAGCAGAAAGAGCGAAATGAGCTCGTCACTGGACCCCTTGGTGATTAACTGTTCGGCAATCAAAATGTTTCCTGTTTTATATCAGGCCTCCACGTCTCCATTTCAGCAAGAATTGCAGGCTTTTAGATTGTGCTTTAATTTGCTAGTAATTTAAATACATAAATACTCACTACTTTCACGCAGCGTTACTCTGCTTCTCGTGATAGCATGTGTAAGCACAAAAAAACCCAACTCTGCTATATAAATGTTATGCAATACTTAAATACAACATAGGAAGGTCAGTTACATACTTTTACTTTTCTTATTGTACAATAGACTTGTAAAATATATAAAATAGAAAATATCAGAAAGTGTAAGGAAGAAAACTAAAACCATCAAAACCTCATTACCCAGAAGGCATAAAGCTAGTATTTTTGGTCTATTTATTTAGTTGTTTCCTGTACACACAGATATACAAATAATTTGGATCACAAAGGGTTTTATCCTACTATTAAAATCATACATTAATCACAGAAAAAATGGAAATATAAAATTAAAGGATAACAAAATTATTTTTAACATCTTTTAGATGTAATAATTGTTTACATTTTTGCTACGTAAGCCTCCAGATTTTTTCTGTTAATAACGTTTTCTGTTTATAGAAGACATAAATACTATTTGTGTAAACTTGGAAAACATAACTTATTTGGAAAATCTACCACTGCTATATGGTATATATGCTTCGTAAAGTATAGAAAGAGCTATAGCATCAGATAAAATTATTTTAAAGTGATTCTACGCATGTTGCTTAGCAAGAGAACATGACTATTTTCTCAAGTCATCAAATATTCTGCTAAAGCATGAATTTTAATGCTTAACGTAAAATGTCATAGGCTGTACCTATCATGATTTAATTATCCTGGTTTATGTTGTTTAATTGTCCTATCTTCTGTTCAGATTGTGAGGATACTAACCTTTTTGCACCTTCACCAAAAACAGAATTATTATTATATTTTTAAATCTTCACTAATTTTATAGATAAAAACTATGTCATGTTTTGCTCTTTAATTTACTCTGGTTTGATTATAAGTTATCGCAACATTTTTAAAATACCTATCTTGGTTTAATTCTTTTGTGGATTGCTGTCATGAGTCTCATTTATTTTTGCTATTTTTTCCTACTGATTTATAGCTTTTTCTCTATGAACACTTTCTATTTCATAAAAATTATACAAATTTTACAAACTAGTTGTTTTCATTTTCAATTTACAGGTGTTCTTATAGAGACAAATTTTTTAGTAAAATTAAATCTGCCATTTTTTCCATTTAGTTCCCTTTTGTAGTTATTCTTAGGTAAGCCATCCCCACTTTTCAGTTATTTAAATTTTCATTTTTAGATGATTTTTGTTTTATTATTCAACTCTTAACATATCTGTATTCAATTTGGTATACTATTTGAAGTACACGGTTGAGTTTCCTAGTCTTTCCAATTACTTAACATGAAAAATCAAGTTATTGAAATGTCTACACTTATCCAAATGCTTGCTTTGCCCTATACTAAATGTTATATGTGTAACATGATCTGTTGCTGGACTTTGTTTTCTATTCCACTGATAGGTTTATCAGCATTACATTGTTGAAATTATTGCAACTTTATAAACTTCCTAATGCTTCTCAGTTAGAGTGGCCTCCTTGTTTCTTCTTGAAAAATATTTTTGCCCATGTTATGATTATTATGTTTCAAAAAACTTTAAACTCATTTTACAATAGTAGGAAAGTGACTATCATAATTTAATTGAAAAAATTACCCCAAAGAATAATACAAAACTTTTAACTAGTTTTATGATCATAAGCAAGACACTCAAAGCTCAACTTTTCACAGGATGGCCTTTAAGGACCTCCCTTCTTGATATTCATTAGGTCTAAACAAAAAGGGATTTTTACCATTTTGTAGAACAACTCTAACCTCAGCCAGAAGAGCAGCCTAGATAATTATGTGCATACGATTACACACATGAACAAACAAGGATGCTTCTGACTTTGACTTCTACCTATGTGTGGAGAAGATTCAACAGATAAGGAAGTGGCAGTTCTCTTAAGATCCCCAGCCACAATTTCTAGATTGTAATAAAACAATTAAATTATGTGTACTTAAAGAATCATAATATATACCGTGGTGGCAGATAAGTTCATGGTTATAAGTTGTCTGAAATTTGAAATTTTGCTTCAGGGTCAACTTGGCATTTTCATGTAAGGTTACTCATTCTTTAGGTTCTTAAGGAATCACACACTGTGTGTTCTGTGCAAGGAAGAACGAGGCTTTAAAAAGCATTGCTTTAAGTAAGTTAATTTGATAAGAAATCCTCGGATAGAGAAATAAACAAGAAAACACTGCCATTATCATTTCCAGGAAGTTTTCTTGTCAACTATTTGTGAGTTCTTTACATTAACTCTTATTCTTTTACGTTTCCTTTTCAAAAAAGGGCAACTTTTTTGCAGTTAGATTCGGTAACTAGAAAATCTGTTTAAGTTGCTAAATTTGAATCTATCCTCTTCTCTTCCAATCTTTTTATAGGCAACTAAAGTTTTGTTAGATGACTTGTTAAAGATGAGTTTACTGCTGTACAAAAAGTCGATTTCTGTAAAATCAATTGCTTTGCCAAATTTTCCTAAATGAATGATAGGGTTGATAATGCTTACAGGGCATTAAAGAGAAGTAAGTCTTCATTTTCTTTGAGAATCTATTACCTGCTGTGTGTCTACTACCCCAGTCTCCCCCTTCTCTCCCCCTTAGCTACAGATAAAAAGGCATTTCATATCCTGAGAGCCTTATATTTTGCCTGTATGTAAAAGAAAGGAGTCTCTCCATCAAGGTCTACTAGAATCTACAACTTCGACCCATTCGTTCATGTATCCACTCTTCAAATATTTATTGAACGTCTACATTACACTAGACATTATGCTAAACATTGAATTGTAACTTTTGGAGAAATCCTTGATTTGGGATACTGAAGAATGCCAATATGAGGTCTACACTCAGGGTCTAAGGAGAAACCAGAGAAACAAAAATACATTTTAATATACCCCCATGATCATTTCTCATTTTCAGCCTTTATCACTTGACTTTTTCTTATTTGCCTAACTTTATAAAAGTGAAAATATATTAACTGTTGGATTCAGCAAGTGTATTTTCTACTGATGGTCTCTGATATTCACCTGCTGAACCCCACATTTTCAATCCATTGCTCTATCTTCTGCCTTGTTCACTAACCCCAACCTACCTAAACATATGTGATTCAGTATATGGCATATCAAAAAAATCAGTTGATAATTATGTTTCTATGACCTATGCTAATTGATATATTAAAAGGTATTCTTCATAAAGAAAGAAAAAGATACCAGATGGGACTTCCAATCTCCAAAAGGAAAGAAATGCTGTGAAAATGGCAAATATGTGTTGCACATAAAAGATTCAAATATTTTTCTGGTAACGTTAAAATTTCCATTAACGTCAGTGTTTACATAAGGCAGCACATTCATGGGTCCGGACCATATGTAGACTGAAAGTGAATGATTACAATAACACCAAGGATGAAAGAGCGAGAGGGAGAAATGGAAGTACACTGTAGGAAGGGTTGTATATTATAACTAAGAGGAGATGAAACAAATAGAAAAATGGCATAGTTAAGCACATCAGTATTAAAAATTACAACTGATGATCTTCACTCTAAGTTATCTGGGACTGCATCCACATTCCCAACCCATCTCCATGTCTCTCCTGCCACCGCAGGGTCTCCTAGAAGGACCAGGACATGGAGAACAGATGCTCATATCCCAGCTCATTCTGCTCCCATCTTCTAGTCACAGCCCTGCAGATCAGTGTCTGACTCAACCCTCTCCTTCCACTCTTGGAGACTATCCCCAGGAGCTCTGTGTCCAACCAGTTTGATGGGAGACCTAAGAAGACCATCAGATGTGCAAAGAAGTGGCTGCAGCCTGAAGGATGCTTATAATAAAGGAGTCACTAGACATGACACGGACAGCATATGGGGCATATTTGGGGATATTTTCCAAAGGATTTTTTCCAGGTAGTTCACGACTACACAAAAGAAGACTTGGGCTTCTCATTAAATAACTGGCAAGTGACTTCAATAGACATTCCTCCAAAGAATACATACAAATGAACAAAAAAAATATGAAAACATGCCTAGCATCATTAGTAACCCAGGATATGCCAATCGAAATCACAGGGAGATCTTCCTCTATCTCCATTGGTATGGCAATAAAACTAAAAATAGAAAAAATAATAATACTGATCTGTACGAATATTGGTAAAGATGTGGGGAAGTCGTAACCTCATATTTTGATGTTGGGAATGTAAATGGTGCAATGATATTGGGGGGGGGGATTTTGGCAGTTTCTCAAAAGTTAAATATAAAGTTACCATACAATAGGCAGTTCCACTCCTAGGTTACGCCTAAGAAAAAGGAAAACACATATCTACACAGAAACTTGTACGTAAATGTTCATAGCACTTCTATTCGCAGCAGCCAAAGAATAGAAATGACCTAACAGTCCATTAACTGATGAAGGTGCAAAAAATGTACTAGATCTATACAATGGAATATTATTCAGTCATAAGAAGAAATAAAATACTGACAAATGCTAATATATGGGTGAACCTTGAAAACATTAGGCTAAGTGAAAGAAGACAGAAGTCCACATATTGTATGATCCGTTTTATAGGAAATGTCTAGAAAAGACAAATTCATAGAGACAGAAGTTGGATTAGTAGTTGCCAGGGGCTTGGTAGGAAAAAGAATGGGAGATGCCTTCTCATGGACATGAGGCTCCTTTTTGGGTGATAAAAATGCACTAGATTTAGATAGCAGTAATATTTGCACAAACTTCCTAATACTTTAAAAGACCTTTGAATTGCATACTCTAAAAAGGTGAATTCTATCTCAATAAAGCTATTATAAAAAAATAAAGAAACATGCATATGATTCAGATATTATAGGCATACACCATAAGACTTTACCTGTACTTCACCAAATAGATGACAAGATGATGCCTATAAAAGAAAGAATAGCATAAAATTCTGGGGCTAAAAAGTAAAATTTAATTAAAACTAGTACCTCATAACTAGGTGAAACAACAGTTAAGCACAGCAAAAGAAAGGATTAGTGAATTGAAACATATGGTTACTGAAAATATCCTCATGAATACAAAGAAAAAAAAAGGGATAGGAAATTCAGCCATGGGGAAAAGAGAAATCTGGAGTATGGTATGATATTCAAATAAATAGTATTTAATTGGATTCCCAGGAAAAAAAGAAAAGGAATATAGGAAAGAAGAAATAAAGGAAGAGATAGTGACTAAACAATTTTGTACTAACAAATGGCAGTGGACATTATACTGAGGAATTTCTACAAAACCCAAGCAAGACAAAGACAAAGACAACCACATTTTGGCAATTGGAATGAAATTTAGAAAAGAAAAGGAGAAGAAAAAAATTTAAGGGGTGCCTGGGTGCCTCAGTCAGGTAAGCATCCAACTCTTGACTTTGGCTCAGGTTATGATTTCATGATCATGAGACTGAGCCCTGCATCATGCTCCATGCTCAGCAAAGGATTCTCTCTCTGTCTCTGTCTCTCTCGGTCAAAATAAATAAATGAACTTAAAAAAAATTAAAAGCATCCAGACAAAAAAAAAAAGACACTGTCTTCAAAGAAGCAACAAGATTAAAAGTTGACTTTTTATAAATGGATTATAGAAGCCAGAAGAAAATAGATTTGTATCTTTAAACTGCCATAAAAATAGCAGCCAGATGTCTAGGTAGCCAAGATAATGGATGTGGTATATCTGAATCTCTTATTATATCCTCCAAAAGAAAATTAGTAACAATAATAATTAAAAAACTGCATAATCCCATGAAATTACTATAATTAGAGCTCACCGAAAATTCTGACTTCAAGGCTCCTGTAACTAGGAAAGTGCACACCAAATCCAATGAGCTCTCTGTCAGAGTGCTGCTTCAAGTCTTCCCTACGAGCAAGTGCAGCTCAAAACAAAGAACAAAGACCCAAAAACTCTACAGAAGAGAGAAGAATGGAAATTTCATCAGACATGACATTAACATAAATCAACCTTTATAAAGAAAAAAAATCCTTGCTAAGTGTGAAAATAATAGAAAATTATACTGATAGATAAACTTATTACCTGCAGGAAAAAGACTCAAAAAGTTCACGTGAGACAATGTTGAAATAACACTTCGGACGACAAGAGGTTAAAAAGAAAGGGGGGACGCCCATCAAAGTCCTCTTGGTAAGGGAAAAAGCAGGAGGAAATAAAAGCTATCACAGGACAAAAGAAATCAAGCAAATTAACATTAAAGGACACACCATCCTTCTTACAGAAACAAACCTCCATAGAACAATAAGTATCCATGAAGAGGTATATTTCACTACATGAATGAAACAGGATGTCTTAAACTACAAATGCTGTAAAGCACCCCAAAATACCAGCCCAAACTACCAGCCCTCCCCATGGGAACACTGATAAACAGTCTTCATCTACTGAAAATTACTATAAAAATAAAACATAGAAAGAGAATAATTCAGTCAATGAAAACCATCATGCCTCTGAAGACAAAAAAACAACAACAAAAAAAAGGGGTTAACTCAAATGTGGAACTTGAGAAACTTAACAGAAGACCATGGGGGAAGAAAAGGAGAAAAAAGTTTCAAACAGAGACAGAGGGAGGCAAACTATAAGAAAAGAGACTCTTAAATACAGAGAACAAACTGATGGTTGATGGGGAGGCAGGGGGGAGGAGAAATGGGTGGGCATTGAAGAGGGCACTTGTTAGGATGAGCACTGAGTATTGTATGTAAGTAATGAATCATGGGAATCTACCCCCAAAACCAAGAGCACACTGTTTACGCTGTCTGTTAGTAGCCAACTTGACAACAAATTATATTGAAAAAAAAAAGTGCTGAAAAAGGAAACAATCCTCCAAACTGAATTAAAATAGCCATCAGGAAGCATTTAGGGACATGGAGGGAAAAACACTTTGCCTGCGAAATTTTACAGCTTACAACAGACACTGAAATGTAAAGAGGGCAGGATTGAAATGAGAGTCAATTGAGCTGAAAAGACAGTAGAGAGGGGAAAAGACAAAATCATTTCAGAAAAAAACACTAAGTGAAAACTTAATCAAGGAATAAGAGACTAACTTGGAAGTCTATTAAAAGCATTAAAGGAAAGAATGGAAATGAAGAAAATGAAAAGATTTTGAAAGATTTAGAGAGAATGTAACAAAAAGAAGAGAAGCAAAGAAGACAAAGTCGACATAAAATTGGAAACCTAGAAAAAAATTGGTTTAGAAAGTAGATTAAAGTTAATATATAAAAGTCTAATCTGGGACACCTCAGTGGCTCAGTTGGCTAAGCAACTGACTCTTGATTTCAGCTCAAGTCATGATCTCAGAGTCGTGAGATCAAGCCCCAAGTCAGGCTCTTTGTTGGTCAATGGAGCCTGCTCTCTCTCTCTCTCCATCTCCCTCTGCCCCTCCCCCACTCACCTTTGCTTTCTCTCTCCCTCTCTCTAGAATTAAAAAAAACAAAGGTGTAATCCAATAAAGTTCTCCATAAATAAAAGGGGATTTAAATCCTTGTAAAGAAAAGGCCCACGCAGAAGGAGGCAGGAGGAGGGAGTAACCACAGCAATCAGCTCACGGACTGATCCCAGGGAAAACTGTGAGACTTCAAAGATGAAGGAAATGTCCTCAGGATTTCCAGGGGGGAAAAATTAAGACAATTATAAGGATACAAGAATTAGACTGTAATTAAACTTTTGTAAAATAATACACAGAGTGGGTAACTATGCAACAGTATTTTCAGAACACTCAACTAATGAAAGTCTAAATCAAAGGCTGTATACCCAGTCATACTGTCCTCTAAATATCAAAGCTATAGAAAACAGTTTAGGCCCACCTGGGTGGCTCAGTTGGTTAAGGGACCGACTTCAGCTTAGGTAATGGTCTCAAGATTCTTGAGTTCGTGCCCCACGTAGGGCTTTATGCTGACAGCTCAGAGCCTGGAGCCTGCTTCGAATTCTGTGTCTCCCTCTCTCTCTGCCCTTCCCCTGCCCATGCTCTGTCTCTCTCTCTCTCTCTCTCTCTCTCTCTCTCTCTAAAATGAATAAACATTAAAAAAAAATTTAAGTGAACATACACAGCACTGCTCATATATGAGGTCACAAAGAAAACATTTGTAAGCTTCATAATTTAGAAATATCTCAATCAACACTATCTGATCACAGAAGTGTTAATAAACTCTCTAAACGGGCTTCCTAACTGTTAATTTAAAAAATTCTATTCAACAACTCTTGAATGAAAGTGAGATATAGAAAGTGCAGTTGGAATCCGAAGGATCTATTTTCAGCAGCGCAGAGAAAAGTCCATACCTGCTACGTATATTTATCAATATAAATGAAAGGAGAAAAATAAATAAATTCTCAGCTCAAGAAGTTAGAAAAAGAACAACAAAATGAACCACACACACACGTACACACACGCACACACACGCACACACGCGCGCACACACGCACACACACGCACACACGCGCGCACACACGCACACGCACGCACACGCGCACGCACACACACACACGCACACACGCACACACACACACACAAGGAAATAACAAAAATAAAAGTGGAATTAATAAGTTAGATAATAGAAAAACTAGCAGATTTAACTAAAAATCTAAATCTTGAATTTTTAAAACTTAAAAAATAAACCAATTACCTTATTTAATCAAAAAAAGAATAAAAGGATAAAACATAATATGAGAAATGTGAGGAATTACTGTAGAAAGAAATAAAGGGATATAAGAAAAAAAATTAAGAAGCCTACAGGCATCCTTGGAGATTGTAATACTCTTCTTTTAGTGACTGGTTTAAAAAGCTGACCAAAAATTACTAGAGGAACAAAGCATTTGAAAACACAATTAACAAACTTAACCAAATTGACATTAATAGAATCTTGTATCCAACAGCTGCATGAAACACACTGTTTTCCAGTGTCAACTAAGCATGTACCAAAATTGACCATATGCTGAGCTATAAAGCAAGCCTCAAAAATTCCAAAGGATTGAAATCATACACAGAATATTCTCTGACCACAGTGTCATTAAGCTGGAAATAAACACAAAACATAACTGAAAAACCCCCAAAAGTTTATACATTAGACAATTTATTCCTACTTAACCCATGGGCTGAAAGAGAAATCCTAAAGGAAATTAAAAAAAAAATTTTTTTCCGAACTGAATGAAAATAAAAACATAAATCAAATTTTATGGGAAGAAGTTAGAGGGAAGCTTAGGAGGAAATTAGTAAGTTTTTAAATACATACTGAAGGGGAAAATGCCTGATCTAAGTATCAATCTCAGGGAGCTAGGAGAAAACAGAAAATTAAACAAAAATCTGTTTAAAGAAGAAGAGAGAACAAGTCACTGAAATAGAAAAAAAAAGGTACATTTGAGGAAAATCGAGATCAAAGTTAATGTAAAAAATCTAATAAAATTCATAAACCTTTAGCAAGATTGATCAAGAAGACAAAAGGCATAAGTTACTGGTATCGGGAATGAAAAAGTGGACATGCTATGGGTTCTATAGGTCTCACGGACATTTTAAAAATAATAAAGTTTTATTAGGAGTAATTCTATGCCAATAAATTTGAAAATTCAGCTGAAACAGATAAAGTGCTTGAAAAATGAAACTGTATTCACGAAGAGAGCTTCTGGCCCAGATGGCTTGCTGGTGAAATCTCCCAAGCATTAAAGGAAAACATCATAGTACTTTGATTATGTATTTAAAAAAAATAGGTTTCTGAGAAAGAAACAGAAAACCTACTTACCAACTTATTCTATGGTTTCTTGACACCTAAACTAATAAGAACCTTTAGAAGAAGAAAGAGAAAATCAATTATAAGATAGGCCAGTAGCTTTTATAAAAGTAGACATAAAATACCCTATAAAAATTCAAAATCAAATCCAAAAATACAGAAAAGAAAAATGCATCTTGACCAAGTTTAATTTTTTTTTAGGGCTGTAATATTGACCAAATTTCTGAAAAAGAATCGATACCATTTACCACATCATCAGAATAAAGGAGAAAACTCATATGATTTTCTCAGGGGTTGGAGAAATGCATTTAATAAAATGCAAAACCTGTACATAATTAAAAACAAAACTTTTGGCACACTGGAAATGGTGTAAACCCCATAATCTGATAGCACATATGCTAATATTCTATTAGATATTAGAAATATTGAAAGTACTTCAAGACAAGGGCGCCCACCACTTCTATTTATCATCATACTGGAGGTTTTTGCCAATAATTTAAGAAAAAATAAAAATTAGAAAGGGAAAAATAAAATTATCACTATCTGAAGACAATATTTTATCGATGTAAAACTCCTTAAAAATCCCCATAAAAATTACCAGAATTAATAAATCAATTTAGCGTGTTCTCGAGCTATAAGGTGAATATATGAATGTTCATTTTATTTCTATATTCTAGAAATAGAGATACGCAAGGTCTCCACATCATAAAGAGTGACCCGTTATTGAAGGAAATGGAAAGAGACCTGAATTAACGGTATAATCGGCTAGATTCATGGATAGAAAAATCCAATATAATAAAAAAAGTCAACTCTCCCCAATTTATCTGGAGATTCAGTACAATCCAAGTAAAATTCCTAGGAGACTGTGGGTCAGTACATTTGTGAAAATGGTAATATGTAAATTGACAAGCTGATTCTAAACTGTTTATTTAAAAGGAAAGAGTTGATAGAAACTACAATAATCTAAAAAAAAAAGAAACTACAATAATCTTGAAGAAGAAAAAGTTGGAAAACTTACACTATTAGATCTTGAGACATAACAAGTCTGCCACAAATAAAACAGAGTGGTATTGGTACAAAGAAAGAAAAACAGACCAACAGAATATAGGAGAGGAACCAAAAATATACACAGTCACTTAAGACAAAGGGGTCACTGCTATTCAGTGAAAAAGGACAGTATTTTCAATAGTGTTCGCTGAATTATATTCATTGTACAGACCTTTTCCCATACCTCACTTTATGCATAGCAATAAATCAATCGTAGGCGGCATGAAGGTCTATATATAAACATCTTCATAACTTTGGAATAAGCTCTATCCCCAGCATGGGGCTCAAACTAACTTCCTTCCTCCCTCCCTCCCTCCCTTCCTTCCTCCCTCCTTTTTTTCCTTCCTTCCTTCCTTCCCTCCCTCCCCCCTCCCTCCCTCCCTCTCTCCCTCCCTCTTTCTTTCTTTCCTTCTTTTTTTCCTTCTTTCTTTCTCTCTTTCCTTCCTTCCTTCCTTCCTTCCTTCCTTCCTTCCTTCCTTCCTTCCTTCCTTCTTTCTTTCTTTCTTTCTTTCTTTCTTTCTTTCTTTCTTTCTTTCTTTCTTTCTTTCTTTCTTTCTTTCTTTCTTGCAAGACCAAGACAGAGAGAAAGCACAAGCAGGGGAAAGAAGCAGAGGAAGAGAGAGATAATATTAAGCAGGCTCCAGCACGCCACAGCATGAGAGAGCCTCACAAAAACAGAAGAGTGGGTTAAAGAATAAAGAAACCAGAAAAAAAGAAGACATATTTATGGTTTCATTAGCCATTGAATCTAATCTACAGTGGTAGAAATCAAAATATTGCCATCATTGAGGAAGGGGCACAGAATGACTGAAGGGACACGGGGGTGGGCTTTTTGAGGTTCTAGAAATATCCTATTTCTTGATCTGAGTGATAGTATTACTAGTACGTTCACTTTGTAAAAATCTGTACAGCTCTATACTTACAATTTGTGTAAAACTATAAATACATAAATTTATATATTCCCAATATCTATAACTATATAAGTACATAAATTTATATATTCCCAATATCTATAACTATATAAGTATATACGTACATGTAGTAACATATATAAAAGTATGTATGCATGTGTGCGTATATTTGCTTATACAAACTTACCCAAATAAAAAGGATCCCCTAAATGAAAAGACACATAGCGTACCCTTCTAGGAGGTATTTGTGCTTTATATGGTAAAACTAAAAACCCACAAGACTGTCGTTTACAATCTAACCTTGACCCATGACAGACATTGTTAAACAATCCCGCTACTCCTTTCCGACGATGTTTTTAGCAGTTAAAGGATCTTAAAGATGCGGTCCCGGCAGCCACTGCCAACACAGGAAAGTGACGTGAAATCCATGACCGTCCCTGGCTACAGCATAAAAAGAAATCACTAACACCAGGCTTTCAAACTCTGTAGTAATATTAGGTTGACGGGAGAGGGCTCTGGGTTGCAAGACTTCTGTATGCCTCTGATTACTCTGGTCGGCAGGCATCTATTTTCACCCCAGAATAACGCCGGCTCTGCCCCGAAGCTGTAGGAACCTGCCAAGCCTGACAAACCTGAACTTCAAGCAGAGCTCAGGGCCCTCATCTTTGCAAAAGGTCCTAGCAGAATGACCTTACGAAAATAGTAACCACTAGAGTTAGGTTGTGATTAAGTGTATTAGGAAACAGAATTTTCTCTGAAAGAGATGGTGAACAACAGAAACTCTCTTTAGAGGAAAAAACAGAACTTTTAACATTTCAGAGAGACCCTCAAAGAAAAAAAGATTATCATCTCTATTTGAGTGGCTGTACCCAGAACGCTCTTTTTGAATTTCTGTAGCACGTATCTCAGTAGCAAATAGTTCTAGAAAATCCTTATTTGGCTTACCAAACAGTCTTTATGTCACAACTTAATATTGTGACTATACATTTAAAATTCACATTACTTTTGGTAAATTGTTTCCTTTGGGCGGGGAGGAGGAATCACACGCAAGCCGAGCGTTTATTTTTGTGTTCAGTAATTATTTGCCTTATATTTATATACAATACCTTTCTCAGGGTTTCAGAACATGGCTTCTTGAAACAACGTCTACTTTCTCTCACACTTTTAATCCTGACGAGCCACTCACACAATTGATTACAACATTAATCATTCTCCCCTCTTTATGAGCACATGAGGTTGGAAAAAAGTAATTTACTCAACGTTTGGAGAAATGAGCCACGACCCTTTGCGCGAAATTGTACGTTTTTGTTGTTTGTGAAATGGAAGGAAAAAACATATTTTGTCTTCTGAGATTTTCATGTGTGCCACGAGAAGGCGGAAACCTAATTTTTGATAAAACATTCGTGACTATGCTGTCTTCTCTATACGTTGATGGACTTACCGAGTATGTTGATTCCGGCTTATGATGAGCTGGAATATTATGAATATCCAGAACACTAACACACGCTCACGAATGTTTGTTTAGGGGCGTCTGGGTGGCTCAGTTGGTTGAGCATCTGACTTCGGCTCAGGTCATGATCTCAGAATTTGTGAGTTCGAGCCTGGTGTCAGACTCTGTGCCGACAGCTCGGAGTCTGGAGCCTGCTTCGGATTCTGTGTCTCCCTTTCTCTCTGCTCCTCCCCCACTTGCACCCCATCTCTGTCTCAAAACATACATATTTTAAAAAATGAAAAATAAAAAGAAATTCTTTCCTGTATTCTACGGAAAAGAGCAGATCACCTCTCCTGGTTCCCTGAAGACAATGCGTTTCCCTCCAGAAATCCTAATAAGCTAATTTCTTACAGAAGAGCTTGAGTGTTGCTCCCAACGAAATTCATCCTCAAGGTTACACATATCATTTGTAAGTGATTTTCTTCTACCACCTGAAATCTCCTGAACAGGTCTCGAAACCTTTTTACAAACAATTGTATTTAATTGCTCTAATAGCCAGTTAAGTACTTGCTTAAGAAGGTCAGAGGGACCTTGAGCTGTTGTACCCAGTAAGATAACAAAAGACCTGGAGATGGTTACTGAAAAATCGAACGAAATAGAAAAATCTCAGTCTAATAGGCAGAGATTCCGGCTCGGTGTTCTCTGTGAATTAATTCTTTTATCGGGAATGGTTTTACGAGCATTTTCCTTCTATGCATACCAATTCCAGGGAAGTGGTAATACCAGACCGGAAGGCATTACTCCAGCCAACTCAGAGCCGTGTATTTATTGAAAAGTTTATCTCTGTATTAAATTCTCGCTGAAGAGGGTTTCATTAGACCCGCAAGACCAGTAGAAACAGGGAGCGGCAGAGTTATTTGGAAAACGAAGCGGGATCTAACTTCTCGGTCTGTTTTCTGTTCCCATCGCTCAGGCACCCGCGCTGCCAACCACACCGAGAGAGAGAAGCATGCGTTCAAGTTGGAATTCTTTTTTTTTTTTTTATTTCCTGCATTTGAGCAGGCCACAATTTATATCACTCAGGTCTCCTTAAATTAGTCCAAGAGGATTTCATTTTACTGGCCTGCTTGACTGGGATTCTTTTGGCACGATGGGTTCAGCTTTGTATACAACTGAGATTCATATTTTATGTGTGTGTAAAAACCCCGGCCATGAATCTAACAGCGCCGAGTTTCACCTTCCTTTCTTTACAGCTCGGTTCAGAGCCCGGCACATTTCCATAGACTGAGTCTCAAGGCAGCTCCTGGCTGAGCCGAAAGGACAAAAGCTAAAAATAGATTAAGAAACTCAGGGGCGTAAGAAAGAAAGAAAAAAAAAGGGACTCTTTCTATTCTCCTTTACGTAGCACAACCCAAATTAATATGATGTGGACATAATGCCTCCCCTTCACACATTTAAATTGAAATAGCACTTTGGGCCCGGCGCTGTTTTCCACTTTTAAGTTAAAGAAAGCCGTAGAATTGTCAGAGGCTTCCGAAATCGTATGGTCGCCAGGGCCCTCTTTGGCTAGGCTGCCAGGCTTCAGCCTCCTCTCTCTACTCCTTTTCCCCAGACACCCCCCCCCCCAGCTCCCAGTTGGGTCTCTTTTTCTGGTCCTGCTTTTCTCCTCCTTGACTGAGCTACAAACCTAAACAGCTAGGAACCAGAGCGAGAGAATTTTGCTTTGTGACGATTCTTAGGATAATTCTGTGGGCAGTTTGCAGAAACCCGTACAGTGTAGATCCACCAGGACGTCATCTGTTAGAATACCAGGTTGTTCGGTGCCGAGAGAAACCATGGCGGTGAGGGGCTCTGAGCGAACGCGTGTACGTTTCAGGCTCTAGAACAGGGAACGATGTCCAGGGGAGTGAAAAAATCCAAAAGAGTTTTATTTAAATTTCTGTTGTCATCTCTAATCATTTGTGTGTTTGAACTCAAGCTGACT
Organism: Paguma larvata; assembly: GCA_030068075.1. Classification (NCBI taxonomy): domain Eukaryota; kingdom Metazoa; phylum Chordata; class Mammalia; order Carnivora; family Viverridae; genus Paguma; species Paguma larvata. The sequence goes on along the minus strand of CM057840.1, from coordinate 50,413,604 downwards.
GCCTTCTCAGCACTTCCTGGCACTATTAATGTCTCTAATGAGGTGTGAAGCCCACAGGTCCATAGAATTGTCAGTATTATAACAAAATGAAACGTTGTGATCCCAATACCACATCTCTCTTAAAATAATAGAAGTCTTGTCTCTAAGGCCACGCTTCATGAATTTTCTAGTGAATTCTTTCAGTAGGGTGGAACTCTTTAGTTCCATCAACATGTAAATATGTTAAAGCATTATATGATCATGATCGGTAGGAGCCTTGTCCCCCAGTAATAATTATGGAAACCCGGTAGGTCTCTAGCACCCGTAATGTACCTGAGAACCCAATGAATAAAGAACCAGATACCTTTACAGCCATCAAGGAGCTTTCAGTCTCCACACACAGAAATCTAGATACACAAAAGTAAGAATATCAGGCGATGTAATATATTGCTAACTGAGAAAATTACTAGAATAGACAAAATGTGAGATTACAGAGAAAGATCAATATGTATTGAAATTATTTATGAAGATACTATAAAGTGAATAGTTGACATTAAGGGAAAAAATCGTATTTAAGAAAAGATAGAGGGGCACTCGGGTGGCTCAGTCAGTTAAGCATCCGACTTCGACTCAGGTCGTGATCTCACGGTTCGTGAGTTTGAGCCCCGCGTCTGGGCTCTGTGCTGACAGCTCAGAGCCTGGAGCCTGCTTTGGGTTCTGTGTCTCCCTCTGTCTGCCCCTCCCTGTTCACACTCTGTCTCTCTCTGTCTCTCTTTCTCTCTCTCTCTATGTCTCTCTCTCTCAAAAATAAAATAAACACATTTAAAACAAAGATAGAGAAAATATTTTCTTAGAGGAGTAAGAGTGATCTCTCCCAGGATGAATAAGGGCTCAAAGGGCAGAAAAGCCTACTCTAGGAGTGGTGACCTGGAGGAAACTGAGCAATGTATTTGGTCTTTTCCCGCAGTTCCTGACAGAGAGCTCCAAAAACCCTTAGAATATGCCCAAGTGATAGGGGTGTCTTTTGTTGCTCATAAGAAGCCCCTTTTTAAATGTTTATTTATTTATTTGAGAGAGAGGAAGAGAGAGACAGAGGCAGAGAATCCCCAGCAGGCTTTGCACAGTTAGCGGAGAGCCCATTGAGGGGCTCAGACTCACAAACTATGAGATCATGACCTGAGCCAAAATCAAGAGTCAGATGCGTAACCAACTGAGCCACTCATGCACCCCAGAAAGAGCCCCTTTTGACCACACCCCAGGTTATGCTCATGAAGTGACTTAATGTGGGATCACTAGACAGCCTTAGGGTGGGACTGGTCACCAGAGAGACCCAATCATTAGAAGACTGGTGCTTTCAACCAACCCAGCCCCTGGAAAGGGAGAGGGGAGAGTAGAGGCTGCAGATGGGATCTGCAAAATCTCCCCAACGACGAGGCTTGATGCACTTGTGCATTGGTGAACACATCCACGTGACCAGAGGGTCGTGCACTCCAGTTCCTCGGGGACCGAAGCTCCTGCCCTTGGGACCTTTCCGAACCTTGCTCTATGCACCTCTTCATCCGGCTGTTCATCTATACCCTTTATCACATCTTTATAAGAAAATCGTACACCTAAGTAACCATTTCCTTGAGCTTGGTGAGCCACTCTAGCAAAGGATCAAACCCCAGGGAAGGATCATGGGAACTTCTGGTTTATAGCCCATCGGTCAGCAGCACAAGTAGACTTGCAGTTGGTGTCTGAAGTGAGTCAGTCTTTCGGGACCAAGACTTTAGCCCGTGGGATTCAATGTTATCTCCAAGGAGTGTCAGCATTGAGTCAAATTTGTGGGATGGTGTTCACTAAGAATCGGATAACTGCTTGGTGGTTGGAAAGCATTTCAGTGACCACAATGCACGGGTGTTTCTATGTCATTTGATGAGTATCCCTCCCTGGGTCAACTGTTTAAACTTGGTGTTTCTATGTCATCTGATGAGTAGCCCTCTCTGTGCGCCACCAGCCACAACGTGTACGAGATCTGGGACATGTATCCAGAGGTGAGACTGGTGTAACCACAGTAAGTCTTTGTCCTTACCAGAATGACATATTTAAACACCAATCTTCCCCACCCCTCTCCTTCCTTTATTCTTTTTCCGCTCCCTCCTTCCCTTCCCCTTTCCAAATCCCCTCTTTCCTTCTTTTGTTTTGTTATTATTTCCATCATGGTAACATCCAGCGCTTTTATTAAAATGTGTGGAGATGAAATGAAAGCCCAGTACAATGATATACTCATTTAACTAAATAATACCAGCTACTGTAACAAAGATCTCACTCTTAATCTTTGAACACAATAAGGATTCCCTTCATTTTATTGTTAGCAGAGCAATGCAGACGGAGAGAGGTAAGACTTAGGGCCCCAAACTCCTTATCCAATGGCTCTGCCATCCCATGAGGCCTCAGAGTCCTCCCTCTGGAAGTGGCACACATCCCTTCCATCTCTTGTGTTGACCGAACCTCGTTCTTATGGCAAAGGAGGCTCTAAGAGGTAGTATGGTCAGGGCCCCCATAGAAAAAGAGCTTCAGTTTGATACACAGCTAGGTAGTCTCTCCCACAGCTGCTAAGAGCTGGGATTTCACATGTGTGCCAGAAAAATTTAGTGCAATTTTTCATCCTGAGAGAAAGAACTTGCCCTGAGGGAGCACCGTTACTTTTTACTTGAACAAGTACCTGGAGCACACGACGCCATGAAGAAGGTCCAAATAGGTAATTGTTCCTCTGCCCAACAAGCGATGACTGGGTGTGTTGGATCTGAAATTAACGAATGCCCATGACCAGTAGCTGTTGAATTAGTTACTCTGCAGAGTGCCTACAGAGAGCAGAGATCACCGACACGGAGAACCACCTGTGTGAGGTTAGGACATCAGAATGGCGGTGGCACCATCGGATCCACCAGGTGTGTCTTCCATGTTGCGGCCCGTTCCTCACTCCCCTACCTTCCAAGTACCACGCTGCTGGAAACAGGAGCAAAGGTCAGAGCACTTTTGTGGGACTGAGTTGAGGCAAAGTAGGTAGGAGGAGACTGCTTGCTTCATTCCCGTGAGGAAGCGGCTACAGCAGGAACGGAACAGGACGTGGCCAAAGCAGTGGCAGGCAGGTCTTCTCAGAACTGCCGACAGCTAGCGTGAAGGAGAGTAAGAAACACCTTCAGCTGTGGTGCCCACCAGAGTCACAGAGCACCGGTAGGTCAACAGCGACTGTGAGCAGTACACCATGATGAGAAGGGGAAAGCGAGACCTCCAGGGCAGTAACGGCATTGCACAAAGGCACCAAACACCCCTCTTTCAGCCACAAACCCCCTTCGGCCACATAGAAGCCCCCCGCCCAGGGCTCCAAGACTTGGGGGAAGGCACCTCTCATAGAGGGTAACCTGTGGCAGATGAAAACAGTAAGAGAGTGATGGTTTTGAGAACGAAGTCAGGCGGGGCCAACAGAGAAACAGAGCATCTAAGGCGTCAAGTAACGAGGCAGCATGACGTCATGAAAGATCAGCTCAAAGTTGAGTCCTTGCTCTGGGGGTCTTGCTGTGTGAATTAGGGCACCTACCTTATTAGATGAAAAGCTTAGATAAGGCACAGAAGGGGTTCAGTGCAGTGCTTGACACGTGGCAAGTATCCAATTTAAGGCCAGCTAATTATAATGGTTGTCATTACAGTAGAAGTGGTAATAGTGGTGGGGGCAAGGAGAGCAATTAATGTATAAGATCGACTCTCTGTGAGGACTATTGAGGTGCAGCGCCAACTGGACATTTGGGGAAGAATAGACCGTTGGTTAAGAAAAGTGACAGGCTGGGGCGCCTGGGTGGCTCAGTCGGCTGAGCTCTGACTTCAGCTCTGGTCATGATCTCCCACTTCGTGAGTTCGAGCCCCACCTCAGACTCTGTACTGACAGCTCAGAGCCTGGATCCTGCTATGAAGTGTGTGTGTGTGTGTGTGTGTGTGTGTGTGTGTGTGTCTGCCCCTCCCCCACTTGCACTGTCTTTCAGTCTCAAAAATAAATAAATGTTGAAAAAAGAATTTTTTTAAGTGACTGGCTGGAGCTCTCGGGTTGTAGTAAAGAAAGTTTATACATACATGCAACTTTTCAGTTTTCTGAGCACTTCAGGTTTGAGGATGGGAATCAAGGAAGGTCGTGTTTTGGGGCCAGATACTTATGCCTTCCTACAATTTCGAGTCAGGAGAACAATTCCACTCAGGGAATATATTAGAAACAGTGAGCTGTTTGGAAGCTGCAAGAAGTCATAAAACGTTCGGTTGGGAGAGGGGAGGAGAGACTCGGATCTTATTCCAGTGCTTGCCTCTTCCCAGTCACCATCTTCTACATCAGGTTCCAGTTACATGGATCATTCCTTTACTTTTTACTTTACGTGTACCTCTTTCCCCCTCTGCAGAATTCAAGGCAATGGATTGATTGCCATTCTTTTCCAAGCACTCCGAATACCATCTTTCCTGTCTTATGCCTTCAGAATTTCTTTCAACTGAATCAGGGTCATCCCATCTGATCCACTCAAGTCAAGCCAAGGGACCGTCTTTACAAAAGAGTGCTGTGTCTAACAAGAAAAAGAAACAAGCAGAGTGATATAACGTTTCATTTCTGTTTATATAGACATAAATAAAACATATCCTTCCTCAAGGCACGGTAATCTCTGCTTAACTAGCCTTTTTCACTGTGCGTCTGAGGTTGTCTTCAAAGGCGCCTTCAACGTGGCGCTCTCTTCGAGTCCCTCACTGTACCTCCCAGCCCCACTCCCATCCCCCCACCTCCCCAGCCAGTCCCACCCACCCTCCACCCCCAAACACCACCACTCCTGCCCCCACCATGGCTCAGCCCTTCGCTTCCCTAGCCTTGCTGCCATATCCTTCCATCCATCCCTTTCTTCTGAACAGATGCTCCCTAATCACGGTTTTACCTTTCGGTGAGATTTGTATGTATTCCTTCCCCTTTCATCCTATGCAGTAGATAGACTTTAGTTTCAAGAGCCATATATTCAATCGTTTCCACACCTCCCACTTTTTCTTTCTTACTGGATGGTCCCAAGGAAGCTAGAAAGGAATGGAGAAATACTGATGCCGTCAGAGATAATGGACTCTATAGTGGAGAGAGTACACCTGTCACAACCTAAATATTTGTTCGAATTCCACAGAGGAGACTTCACTGACCACAGAAACATGGCTCTTTATCTTGTCAATTAAGTAAAAATATGGGTGAATATATAAGCCTTTTTTCTAACTATGAAAGAAACAACCATTTGGATTTCTGTTATCCTGACAAACCGAAGATCTCAAAGCACTTTCAGAAAATTGTATTAAAGCCTGGTTATTGACAACTGTTTCAGGTTGTAGGCAACAATTTCAAGCAGATGTAGCCACATTTAAAAGTGTTAAGCTACAGTCAAGTGAAATGACAATTATGTACACTCCTTAGAAAATATATTATTAAATGAGAAGCTTGAGTACTCACTGGCTTACAGTTTAGCTGAACGATAAACCAACTTAACAAGGAACTGAGCTAGGTGAAGCAACAATGAGGAAAGTTGTTATTTAAAGGCTGCCTGGGAGCACCTGGGTGGCTCTATCAGTTAAGCGCCCGACTTCAGCTCAGGTCACAATCTCACGGTTCGTGAGTTCGAACCCCACAACGGGCTCTGTGCTGACAGTGTAGAGCCTCCTTGGTATTCTCTCTGTCTTCCTCTCTCTCTGCCCCTTCCCCCACTATCCCTTGCTCTCAAATAAATACACTTAAAGGGGAAAAAAAAAGGCTACCTGGTCCTCCTCTGTCTAGGAAAGGCAGAAAGTCACCTCGAAGTAAATCTTATTGTTCGGTGTCATGTATGAATTTCTCCTCTTCATTATGCAAATGTAAGTTAATTTGGCTATCACTGATGTGCTGAAGGGTGAATGGAAACCATTTATGCCTTGAAAAGCACTGCCCTTGGATGTACAGAGTCCCTCCCTGGAAGAAAAGATGATTGTGTTTCACACAAAGATTAGCGAGCCAAGCAGAAGGAGAATGCTCAGGACCCTGGACGCTTGTGTTTTGAAGTCCGATATTCTTAGACCCTTCCTGAGGATTTGAGATAGCTTTGACCAAGATGCGTTGGAATTAGAGCATTAGTGGTGCCCACATTGAATCCATCATGAGGAGAGGAGGACCTGACAGGTGATCTGGTCTCAGCCCCTGTGGTGTGGGCAGCTGTGCGGAGAGGGATGGTTCTAGCACATGTGTCTGCTGCTCAAAGACCCTTTCAATCCAGCCACCCCAATATGAGAGTTGTGCTTGGAGAACAATGGCTTAGAATAAAAGGATAAACTAAGGAATACCGTTAGCCAAGAGAATGGACTCCTGTCTCCCTCCCTTGAAGATACCACGTTGTCTGCATTAGCATGAGTGTCTGTCACAGCAGTCGCTTGGATAAGGCTCGCATTCAATTTTGAGTGGCTATTTTCAACACCTACTCTATGTTAGCAGTAAAGGCAATGGAAGTTAAAGCTGGGGGATCAGGTGACAAGATCAGATTACTAATATTTGTCCCTGGAGCGGGAGAAGCTTCACACTGATGACCGGGACATCCAAAAGGACTTGCCCCTGTCCATCATAAGCGCTATCTTCACTGACTGTATCTCAACTCTTTCCGGCCACATCCGTTATCAAAAAGGCGCTGAAGGTGGCCCTTCTGAACCAAGATCAGGGAAGGCTGCTGAAAATATCAGACACCACCGCGAGGTGGATCCTGTTCGTATTTGAAATCCAGCCCAGGAGCCCCCAAATTCTCATCTGCCGCGGGTCCATGCCTCATCTGCAATGAAATCTTCACCTGTTTACAATGAATGAGAGAAGAACTAGATATTAAATTGTCAGACAGATTAGGTTTTCCCGGAGAGTTCGTATCTTTCCCGATAATGTTGGTGCCCAAATAATGCTTGTTTCATGCAATAATGAAAGAGTCAGAGAAATTTGTTTGTAAGGGCATTATTTTGTAAATAAAGAAGGGTCAACTGCTGCATTGCTAATTCTCAACTTCTCTCGCTCCCTCTCAGCTGCCCCCCCCCATTTGTTAAATGCAAAAGAATGGAAACAATGATGTCCCACACATACCTAAAGGGTGTTTCCATGCTAAGAAGCGTGCAGTCCCCCCCCCCAATTTATGGTCTTTTTCCCAAGATATTTGAGAGGCCCCAAGAAACTGAGTCAGCAAAGCCAACACAATTTACAAAGCATTACTTACGTTGTTATTATGGATAATGTGCCCGTGGAATTGTCCAATTGCCTGCATGCATAGAAGCTCATGAACCTCCTTAGAGGATACTGATTTTTTTTTTCTTGCTCACACAAGAGAGTGAAAGAGAGAGAGTGCACATGCACAGCAGTGGGGGAGGGGCTGAGAGAGGCTTTGCCTGCGCTGGCAACATGGAGCCAGACCCGGGGTTCAAACTCATGAACTGTGAGATCATGACCTGAGCTGAAATCAAGAAGTGGTTAGATGCTTAACTGACTGAGTCACCCAGGCATCCCATGGAAAGAGTTTCGTGCTGGAAATAAGAACTGGCAGGGCCAGTTGTTCAGCCAGGGTACAGGAGATGACTCTACTACAGCACACTACACCAAATAACAGCTATCTGTTCACACCCCTACCCCCTCTATGAACATACGATTTCCCCAAATCCAGTCTTCTAGAGCTACCACCTAGCACAACGCCTTTCACACAACGGGTCAATGAATGCTTGCTGATTAGGTCAATAGGTATTGGGTTTCTGTTAGAGAACAAAATCTTTCAAATGATTGATACATTAAGAGAAAAAGAAAAGAAAAAGAACGGGAAACTGCTATCGTAATAAAGGTGATAATTTACTTGAATAATAAACTCGGGGTTTTTTTTTAAAGACCCAACTCAACCCAAGAACCTAATTTTTTTATTTTTATGTTTGTTTATTTTTGAGAGAGAGAGAGAAACAGTGGTCAAGCAGGAGAGGGGCAGAGAGAGAGGGAGACACAGAATCCAAAGTGGGCTCCAGGCTCTGAGCTGTCAGCATAGAGCCCAACACGGGGCTCGAACTCACGAGCCATAAGATCATGACCTGAACCTAAGTCAGACACTTAACTAACTGGGCCACCCAGGTGCCCCCAAGAACCTATTTTTTAAATAAAATTATATATTATTAAATATATTTAGATTTAATAGTATATCATGTATTGCTAGTATATTATTGCTTAGATGCAAATATGCAAATAGAGAGGTTTCATTTTGTTCGATCCGGGCTTCCCCAACTATAGTCCATGGACCAAACCCAACCTGTCACCCATTTTGTAAATAAAGTTTCACTGGAATACAGCCATGCCCGTGAGTTACGTATTGCCTGTGGCTACTTTCATACAACAATAACAGAAGTGAGTAGTTGTTACAGACATCTCTGGTCAGGCCCACACTCATATTTATTATCTTCTCCTCAGAAAGTATTTGTTGATCAAAAGTTGCTATAGATCATCACTTCCCTATAATATCCTAAGATTAATTAAATGCCAAGTTTGAATTTATTTCCTATAACTAAAATGAATTTAATTGTTCTTGTGGTTGTTGTTTCCTTAACAGATCTTCAAAAAGACCAGCCACTGGACTGGTCAGTAAAATGTTGACTCACGCCCCAGCCAGCACATTCTACCGGCAGGCGTTTGCCTGGGATCCGTCTCTTCCACACAAGGGTCTTCTTACTTCCCACAGAATTGTGGTTCAAGCTGAAGAGAACTAACTGCATCTGGGGGAAAGTAGGCCCTTCCATGAAGACGTTATAAGATCAGTTGATACCAACTGGGGCAATTAGGAAACGAAATCTTACAGTAGTACCAACAATAAGAGCTGCCGTTTATCTCAAGTTCACTCTATGCTAATCGCTATGCAACTTTTGTTTCCATGTCTCGTATCATTTTGTCCTCTTAACCATTGCACACGAGGCCCAACTTCCTCATTCCCCTTAGCCACTGAGTATACCTTATCCAGTGAGGAAACTGAGGCTTTAACACATTTTCCAAAGTTATACAGTTGATAAAAGGAAGGATTGAGATCTGAAACCAAGCAGATTGATTCCAAATACTAGGTTCTTCCCTGTTCCCGCGTAACACCTTCATTCCACTACGTCTGATGCGGTAGTTTACTTGACCTGACTCTTAATTTTCTTCCACAAAGTTTTTTAATATGTCTCAGGTATTGAGCCAATGGTTTTCACTTATTCACAGTAGAGTCCTGATGAAGCATGCCCCCTGCTGCAAATGAATTTGTAGGGCAATTTGAGAGTGAATAAACTCTTCCTCGATTCACAGGGAATGACCTCTCATACCCAGACTCCACGGTGCACCTGTGAACTGGAAACCAGTCAGCCTAAATCTGCTAGGTGGTGGTAGCCTTCATTTGGCACCAGCATCAACTAGCATAAGCTTCCATTGAGCTAGCCTGAAACCTCCCAGATTGGACCTTATCTCAGAAGATTACCCATGCAAATGGCTTGCAGTACCTTTCTCCCTAACTATTTATCCCACAAAGAGCACAAATTATCTTCCTATGTTTTGGTGATCTGAGCTGTTTTAAAAACTTTAAGCCCTTTCACAGGAATATTGGATGGCTCCAGATCTTCTATCTGTTGGATCTGTATGTTGTATCTCGTTAAAACCTACGTCTCCTGGGGCACCTGAGTGGCTCAGTCGGTTAAGCGGCCGACTTTGGCTCAGGTCACGATCTCACGGTCTGTGAGTTCGAGCCCCGCGTCGGGCTCTGTGCTGACGGCTCAGAGCCTGGAGCCTGCTTCTTCAGATTCTGTGTCTCCCTCTCTCTCTGCCCTTCCCCTGCTCACACTCTGTCTCTATGTCTCTTAAAAATAGATAAACGTTAAAAAAAAAAAAAAAACCTACGTCTCCTAAATAACTGGATGTTCTCTGTCTTAGAGAGACTTACACAGACTGGGTGGCTTAAAGAGCAAACATGTATTTCACACAGTTCTGGAAGTTAGGAAATCTGAGATCAAGATGCTAACACATTTGGTTCCTGGTGAGACTCTTTGAAGCTTGTAGACAGCCACCTTGTCTCTGTGTCCTAACATGATGGAAAGAGAGAGAGCTCTTATTTTTATTTTCTTGGAAGGACACTAATTTCATCATGGGGCTTCATTCTCATGACCTCACCTAAACGTAATAGTTATCTCTCAACAGCCCCACCTCCAAATTCCATCACATTCACAGGTTAGGGCTTCAACATAAGAATTTTGGGGGACCCAAACATTCAGTTCACAATAGAGTCTACTACTACTTCCCATGTTGCAGCACCACTGGGCGATGTCCTGTATGAATTACATAAGTGACATGATGCTTTCTCAAAACCGAAATGCCGATCTGGTCGTTATATACATTTAACGAAGATAATGCCCAGCGTTCTCTGTCAGAATGCTCCCACAACTAAAGAGACAGTTGCACCATATCTACAGGCCACCTTTCAATCAAATGGTAATGAGAGCGAATCATATCTGACTGGCAGCCATGATTGATTTCCCAGTTTTAGAAAGTGCAGTCCTCTCCTAACAGAAAGTCTGACTGACGGTACAATGCATTCATACCAATAAGCAGATGAAGATAATCATTAGACCCTAGAGCAACACCTGTCAGGTTATATGTACTCGCCTCTGTCCATTCCTCCATGGATTCTGCTGTAGCAATATAATATCATCTCTCCACCCACAGTGTGACGCTCCCAATAACTTCATTGATTCTACCTCTGGAACTCTATGTTCAGACAATGTTACATATCCCAGCCAAGGCTTTTGCCACAAGTTACCATTAGCAAACTGCCTTCTTTACTCCATTAACCTCTGTTTCCATCTGGCTGGCTCACGAGTTAGTGGATGGATAATCTTGTGTGGATTATTATTACACTAGTATTATAAGTAGAGTATTTGAGATTACCACACTATTTCACCCAACAAATGTGAGTTATATAATTAGTCTGGAAATGCAATTAACAACCTAAGGAAGTGTTACTAGATAGCTACTATTAGCAAAATCGGTCAAAGCAACAATAGTAAATCAATAAATTTTATTGTGATAATAAAATCACTGAGACCAGTAGGTGAAAATTACAGGGATTCAAACTTAAACTTTAAGGGAAGAAATACTTTTCTCACAATCAGAACGACTTTTAAAAATGTAATCATTGGTGCCATGAGGTAGACCTCTACTCTACTCAGAAGAACTAGACCTTGGGTGTGCATGACTGACTTTCTGCAGCTGGAACCTGGACGCTGTCAGTCCTAAAGATACTACGATCTACCACTCAGGCTATCCATGGAAGTGAGTTCGTGAGAAAGAGTCCTAGGGCACCTGGGTGGCTCAGTCAGTTAAGCATACAACTTCGCCTCAGGTCATGATCTTTCAGTTCATGAGTTGAAGTCCCGCATCTAACTCTGTGCTGACAGCTCAGAGCCTGGAGTTTGCTTTGGATTCTGTGTCTCCCTCTTTCTCTGCCCTTCCCCTACTCACATTCTGTCTCTCTCTTAAAAATGAATGAACATTAAAAAATATAAGAAAGAGTCCTGAGTATACACTGGAGAACTCAAATGCTTGGAAAACAGGGCCAAGCTGATGAAGATAGAGAAGAGATATCATAAGATGGAAGAAAAATAAATGAATCGAAGCCTACAGAAGTTATTTTATCAATGTTCCTAGACTTAAGACAAGACTGAAGGAAACCAAAATGCAGGTCAAAGTGGGACAGAAAGGAGGCAGGAGTGGAGTGGGTTGAGAACAGAGTGGAAGGCTGGTGGAGAATGGAATCTTGGAGGAAGTTGCATGTGAGTGCTACGGCCCTTTCCAGAGGAGTTAGTACAGTCAGTCCTCATTATTCATGGATCACAGGTGTGAATTCACCTGTTTATTAAGGTTTACTTGTAACCGCCAAATCAATACACATTGGTGCTTTCACAGTTACTCACAGACACGTTCGCAGTTGTGAAAAACTTGAGTCACCCAGCATGTGCATTCCCAGCCCAGAATGAGCAAGGCTCACCCTGAAACCAGGTGTCACCCAATCACGGAGAAGTAAACTTGCCAGGGTGAATTCTCAAGATGCTGGTGGGGGGCCAGAACCCAGGGGTCCAGAGATAGCCGTCTTAAATCGCTTGAGGAAGAGCAGGATCAGGCCCACCCCAGGAGACAGCACGGTCAGCATTCAGATGTCCAGCGGGGGTAGAGGGAAGGTCTTGACCACAGAATGAGAGACAGCAGGTAGAAAACCCAGTTAAGTCCTGTCAACTTAAACCAGAGATGGGCAAATCGTCAGATGGGGCTCTTTTTTTAAATATTTATTTATTTTTGAGAGAGAGAGAGCATGACGGGGGAGGAGAGAGAGAGGGGGGTAGGGGGCACAGAATCCGAAGCTGGCTCCAGGCTCCATGCTGACATCAGCGAGCCCGATATAGGGCTTGAACTCGTGAACTGCGATATCATGACCTGAACCAAAGCGAGAAGCTCAACTGACTGAGCCACCCAGGTGGCCCTACCAGATGGGAGTCTGAAAAAAGATGGAACTGAGCAGCCATTCTTCAGTACTATCCCTGGAAAGTGACAGAATAAGTTCATCCTCCTCCTAAGACCCACAAATGGGACATGAAGGAAACAATAATAATAGTTAATATTATTGTGTGAGGGGTTTTTCAAAACCATTTTAGATGATGAAAGATCAGGATTAAAGAGGTTATAATTTGTCTAGGTTGTCACATATATAGGGTGTCTCGTGTCCTTTTGAGAGTAAAGAAGTTTTTAATAATTGGACAAAGCTGAGATTGTCCAGGGCACAGACAAAAGCTGAGATTATCCAGGGCAAACCAAGAATACAATCACCCTGTATATAAAGTACTGGACCTGGCATTCAAATCCCGGCAGGCTCCCCTTCGCCCCTCTGCTTACTGAGGCAAGAGTGCTAATATTATGCCTAGGTAGAGCCCTTGGTACTGAGAGAGCAGGGCCCAGTAGCCTGTTGGAGGATGAGTGTGATTCTGTGATGAGACCCAAATCAGGCAGAGAACGACAGTCTGTAAATGGTGAATTTGAAGCTGTGATATCCCAGTAATCATATGCCAAGATGCCTAGTAAGATGATGTCACCTACAGTTATGGGAGCCGAAAACTAAAGAGAGATTGAAGAGTATCAGACAAAAGTCGGGCAGTTCAACTATTAAACTGGCTCCACACACACTAAAAAGGTCTAGAATTGTCACCTACTGGTATCGAATTAGACTTCTCCACACCTGACATATTTTTACCTCAAAACAGATCATTAAAAAATACCTAAGTAATGTCTTTATTTTTCTATTGTGTTAAGACCCAATTAATCCAAGCAATAAAAATAATGATAATGTCTTAGATTTATAGGACTTTTTTTTTTTCTTCAGAGCTCACATTGCTTACCTGGTAATGATTATCTCATGTATGTCTATAGTCACAGAATCATCTGTGGAAAGAAAGAGTGGGATATAACTCTTCGCAATTCTTTGCCTGCTCGCTCTATTTTGTAGGTGGGGGAACTTGATTAGAGCAAGCATAAATGGCTTCATCGAGATTCAGGAGAGAAGAGAAAAAAGAGAAATCTCGTTATGTGCCTCCGCTGATGATACAACCTCATGTCATTAGTCAGTAATAACGAAATCCACCTCGCTTGGAAATTCAGCGACGGGAGGACCATGGCTGCAGCCTAGGCTGAGAGCCTGGGCTGAGAATCAGGACACTTCGGTTTCCAGCCCCACCCCCACTCACTGCTCTAACACCCCCCAATGTCTATGTCTGCCTCTGTAAAGTGGGGGAAATGGTCTCTGCCTCACTTTACAAGAAGGTGGGATCATTACGTGAAGAACGAGAGAACGGACTTCGTAGAACTCTAAACGTTGCAAACAAGCGACCAGGCGTTAGGGAGAGTCTGTGTCACAGGAGGAGAAACAAAATCAGTTGAGGACGATGAACTCTGAGCCAGGAGTTGAAGTGTCATACACAGAGGGATGAATCGAACCTTCTAGAACGAAAGGCCCCCTCTCCTTCCACAGAAGTCTCACCGCCCTCTTAAAAGACAGACTTTGAGCCAGATTCTGGACTCACTGTCCTCTTCTCCATCTTTGACACAACTTCTTTTTACATTTTATCCCAATGCTGGGCCTTGAGGTCTGTCTGCTTGATCTCCAGTGTTTCCTCCCCTTTGGAAATGAGTGAAACATCTATGCAAAATAGCCCTAAGGGTCCAAAATGAGAAAAATATTATAGGGCACTGATGCACTTCAAGTCCTGAGCGGAATATCTTCAAATGCCCCCGAGGATTTTTCTTTCTTCTCATAAAGTAATGGGAATTGTTAAGTGCTTTTAGAATTGCAGTTCACACCGTGTGGTGCTTCCATTCACACAAAGGCCCTGAGGTCTCTTCCAGGAAACAGGAAATGCAGTGAATAGATACTTGGTTACCTGGTCTCATGGACTTTCTGACTGCAGAAGTGTTGTTCCTGGGGTCCCTGTCACTGTTGGGGTGCAAACGTCAACAGGAACAGAGTTTTGTCAGTCTGTGCGTAGAAACCTGGAACTCTATTTTTTATGTTTATTTATTTACTTTGAGAAAGAGATAGAGATAGATAGAGAGAGAGAGAGAGAGAGAGGGAGAGAGAGAGAGAACCAGTGGGAGTGGGGCAGAGAGAGGAGGGAACAGAGGATCTCAAGCAGGCTCTGTGCTGACAGCAGAAAGCCTGATGCGGGACTTGAACCCACCAACTGTGAACTCAGGACCTGAGCCGAGAGCGGAAGCCCAACCAAATGAGCCACCCAGGTGCCCCAGAAACGTGGAACTCTTGTACCAAGTCTTCTCAATGATGGAAATGACTGACACGCCAGCCTATTTGCTACCATATTAGTCACATGTATTCCAAAGCTGTGCACATTTCTGGAGGAAGGAAATACAACTTTCATCCCTCCGAGGACACTCCTGTTAGCATCTCTGCTAAATCTCCCCCTCTCACTTCATTTCATGGGACAGCCTCCGTGGAGGCGAAATTAAGAAAGGTTGTCTTCTACAGTTAAAACCCTCCACTTTCTTGTTTACTCTTCCCATACCCTGAATATATGCCCAAGACAAGGAAATTTTGCCAAAATCTGGGCAACCCATTCTGAAAACCTGAGAATCCGTAAGTTACCTGTGTATGCCAGACGTTATCTAAACACTCTAGGGGGGGCCCTGGATGGCTCAGTCATCTGGTTAAGCATCCGACTTCCGCTTAGTTCATGATCTCTTAGTTTATGAGTTTGAGCCCCACGTTGGGCTCTGGGCTGACAGCTCAGGGCCTGGAACCTGCTTTGGATTCTGTGTCTCCCTCTCTCTCTCTGCCCCTCCACCACTTGCACTCTGTCTCACTTTCAAAAATAAATAAATTTAAAACAATTGTTTTCATAAAATCAAACAAGCAATCTAAGATATTGTGCATTATCAAGAGACGAATACTTCTATCGATAAGGAAAATAGTCTCTGAATGCTCTCACTGCAGGAGACGACCTCATGGGTGTAGACTCTACATGGCGCTAAAACCACGAATATCCCAGAAAACATTTAAAAAAAAATGTTGACAAAAACGTGCCGTTCTGTAGTTTTATTGAGATTGAAATCAATTCAAGACATGTTTATTGAGTGTGTGCTGCGTGCCAGCATGGCCCCCACACATGCTTGTTTTACCACAGGAAAGGGAAAGAGGGTGAGAGAGGAATATCTTCTTGAGCATCTGTTCTGTGGGCAGCGTGGTGCTGGGTGCTCTGAGTACTTTAATTCATGTAGTCATTGAATACGTAAGAACGGTCAGTTTTCATTTTCCCTCTGTTAAAGGTAAGGAAACAGAAGCTCTGGTGAATTAAGCAAATTCCCAACTGCCTCACAGCTGCAGAAGGGCAGGATGGGACCTCAGACCCAGGTCTAACCCAAATGGAATCCCTCCTCCCACTTTTTCCGGAAACCTTTCCTGGAACCTCCATATTCTGGGGTAGATGTTTCTGCTATTTCCCCCCATTGCCCCTTGTACCCCTTCGGTCACTGCAATGATCACATTGCATTATAATTGCTTAGCTGTCTGTAGCCACCTGCTAAGTTTCTTATGGGCAATGACCTTGGGAGCGTGTTTGCCTCACTACTTAGCACAGTGACTGGCATACGCTACATCTCTAATAACTAATATTGACTAAAAATATCATATCGTGTTCTCTCAAAATAAAAGTTGCACGAGCCATAGTTGCCTTTATGTTTTGTGTAAGGGGAAATGCCTACAATGTCCCCTGCTTCCTTTGAGTCCAAATGACCTTGCTGATCAAGGCAGACCTGACCCTCTCTACGGCAGAGTCACTCTGGGATCATTTTCCCGGTGTCTGTCCATTCTGGTTGACCACCGCTGTTTTGCTACCTTGAGTCTTGTGCAACCACTCTCAATTTGACCATTTAAGAAGAATTTGTCTATCCCCTAAATGTAACAGATACTATCCTAGGTACTGGAAATACAAAAGTTAGTAAGACCTAATCCCTGCCCTCCGAATCCTCCCACACTAGAGGGAAGCCCATGGGCCACTATTGGTACTGGGTTCTGCTTCCATTACCAGGAGGTCACTCTACTGCTCTGCTTCTGCTTCTTATAACTCTGCTGTGTTCCTACGACAATGCTTCTGCCACACAGTCCCAACATCATTGCCAAGGCCCATGATCTTCCAATACTGACCGCTCCTGGCAAGATGGTACCACTGAGAATGTGCCAGCCACAATCAAGGAGTCATCGAAGGCCCATTCATTGTAGGAACAATTTCTGTTGTTGGTGACATTGAAGTGGTTCTGGTTCAAGACAGAACTGAGTCCAAATCTTAGCTCTGATTTTATAGCTAGGTGATCTTAGGTGACTCTTGCAATTTTTCTAAATGTGTATAAAAATGATAGTGATATTTCTTGCAGGTGATCATGTAATTAAGCAAATTAACATATAAAAAGGACCCAGCAAAAATGTATTAATGTTATTATTATTACTACTCTAGTCACATTTCCTGTTGAGACATCAAGATACTACCTTCACATTCCAAGTACCATAATTGCCCAGTGTTCTCCTCTGGGGCCGATGGCTATTGCTTTCCTATCGTTACCAATGGCACTTCCCCCAACTCTAGCTGAGCCTGCCGCCTTTGGCTGTGGGAACACATTTGGCATGGAGAGGATTTACTCTTACAGGCTCCGTCTAGAGCAGAACTAGATGAACCAGTTTGCGGCAGCGAGTCAAAGGCCTAGGACACTATTCCGTGTTGCACTGACTGAGTCAAAATGTGTAAAAATAAACACTTATCACTTACTATAAATCTTCCTTATCCAAACACTCTCCGTGCTATAGCTCCCTTCTGCCATTTTGCTTTTGTCAAGATCGTCTCTTCAAAGTGTACCATGTCTGATTAGCATGGGTGCTAATTGGGAAACATCATCTTCAGCCTTTCCAAAGTCCTCCTGTAGTCCAACCCAGGGAGCCAAAGAGCCTTCTTCCAAAGAGGGTCTTGGGACAAGTGACATCCCAGCTTAATCTAGGACCATGCAAATTAGTCCGTCAGCTATATTTGTGAAAAGAATGCTCAATCATTAAATATGTTGGGTTTATTGGTAAATTAGCAGGGGAGAAGAAAATTACAGCTTCTCTATGTACAGTCCCCAGTCTTCACGTGTGAAACTGGTCTAGACAATTCTTCGCCTTCATTAAATTAGTGTTCTAAGCTGGTCCAGAGCTGGCTTGTCACAAAGGAATAATTTCAGAATCATCTAGCACATTAGAACAATTATTCATTTGTAGAATGGAAAAGATACCCACACAGAAGCTTCGGTTTAAACAGAGCTATGATTTCCCATTTCTTGTGGGCACACTCCTTACGTCCAAATCCGTGAAGTGTATATCTTAACTGGAGATTGTAATTGAATTCACTGAGAGAGGTGTGACCATTCATATCCCAGTTAGAATAGTCTGAAAAAGCAAAGGAGAATTTGGGTTATCAACCTGACTGATATTCCTCTATAACCACCACCAGAGGAGGTCGCAAGAGAAATCTCCTATGGCAGAAGCATCACAAAATAGTATCACCATCATGAGGCATGATCAAAGGGACATGACCTCGGCTAGAGGAAAGACTCACAAATTGCCGGATACTTGGTTTCTATCTCTCAGGAACCGGGGCTGCTCTTGAAATGAATTGTAAAATGGAAAGCACCTGTAAATTTGGTGGATTTTATTATAACACCACAGGTGGCAGTGTTAACTACCTCTTTAAGGTGGAAAATAGAATTTCACCTCCTTCTAGCAGGAAATTACCTCAGATGTTTGCTTAAGAATACTCAGAATGAGTTAGCCACATATTGCTTACTTTCAGGAAAATGTAAGAGCAGTCAGAAAGTGGATGATTCTAGAACCCTGTTTATCTGACAGCAAATATCTGAATTATTATCATTAAAATGAATTGTACTGAATGAATAGTGAACAATTTGATGACAACATTAACTCAGTGAATCAGTTTCTGCCTAGATCAGGTATTTTTTTTTTTTACTCATTTGAAGATTTATGGCCATTTAAGTTAAATAGTCCAGGTCAACTAAATTTTCAGACATTCAGTCGTTCAGTCACCACAGTTAACTGTCTTGGAACTTCAGCAGATTGATAAGCAGCCTTATCTCTTCTTTTTGTATTTCTTGTTGGTTTTCCAGAGCCTGTATGCTGGGATTAAATTCTGAGATATTTAGGGGTACCTGGGTGGCTCAGTTGGTTAAGCGTCCAACTTCGGCTCAGGTCATGATCTTGCAGTTCATGAGTTCAAACTCGTGATGGACTCTGTGCTGACAGCTCAGAGCGTGGAGCCTGCTTTGGATTCCGTGTGTCCCTCTCTTTGTGCTTCCCTCCCGCCCTGCTCACATTCTGTGTCTCTCTGTCTCTCTCCCTCAAAAATAAATAAACATTAAAAACAATTTTTTTAATTCTCAGATACTTATGTACATAAAGTAGCAATGCCAATACCAAAAGCCATTAGAGTATGAAGCTGATGGAGACAAGCACTCATTCGAATCGGCTCTGCTCAGTTCCTTGTTCATGGGGTAAGACTCCCTTGGAGTTTCAAGCCAATCCAAGGGTCTTTCTTCAGTCATCATCAAAGGGAATTCAGACTTGAGAAAGAATGCAGGAACCTCAGGAAACATTTCGCCACTTCAAAAAGCCACATGAGGTGTTTGTGGCTGTCCTTTCCTCATGGACATTGTTCCATATGGCACAGAAAGTGGTGGGCAAAGAATGGCCAACCAACATGGCAGCCATCTGTGGTGGCATTTAGAGAATAAGCCAGATTTTAGAGTTAACACATCTCTTAGAGATCTTCTTTGTAATTGTAAAGATTCAAACATTAACGCCAAGGTTGATTAAAGAAGTGGCCAAGGTCAAGCTCAGTAGAGGAATCAGACCAGGACTCAGCTCTTCCTGGTGCTCATCTGCCAGTCCCATTCAATCCACCTCCCCCGCCCCAACACACACGTTTTTTAATGACACAGAGCAGATGTCCTATCTACCTCTCTTTTGAAAAGGCAACATTTTGACCCTCTTGTCAACTCCTTCCTCATCATTTGCCTTCTCTTTCTCTCACCCCAAAGCTATTTATGTAGTTAGAAAAAAAAAAAGTCTGAAATCCTCAAGGAAACCAATATTTCTTGCGACATTCAAGCCCTCTACTGTTCTGATGGCCAGGAATTTCACAGTCAGCATTTTTCTATTTCTATTGAAACCAGAAAGTAAGTGTAGGAGAAAGGTATCTGAGAATTTAAGAGCTGCAGGAAAAATAAAAAAAGTTCAGTTTAAATCCCATTCCGGAAACCATGGAATATTCTATAACAGGAGGGCTTTTATTACTATAGACATAGCCAGCAGCAAGCCGGACCGACCAGGCCAGTGGTTAACTGACAAATATTAATCAACATCACTAGGCAATAATGCTATCATCTTGCTGTGCCATGTGGGGGTCAGCCACTTAGCCACTCTATCGGTCAGGTTCCCTTTTGGAAGAGAGCATTACTGCTCTACTTCCTAGAGCTCTGTGAAGCAATAAAAGCCCTCTATGCCCTGGAGAAGAGAGCTATGTAAATATCAGGAACGTCTTGATGATAATTCTTTGGATTTATATGGCTCCCGTACTCCCGAGAGCGGCACAACCGTTGTTACAACTCACCTTCCCAACTACTCTGCAAACAGAGATGCCAGGTATGATTAACTCCATTCTACAGATGGGAAAGGTGAGTTCGAATCAGCCTTGTCTGTGGTCATCCAACCAACTGGGAGTCAGAATGATGCTGCTGTTTTCTAAACGTAGTGCTCTTGGCATCTTCAAAACTGGGAATTATTTGTATTTAACATGGATTTGTCCATAGAAGTGGGAGTCATCGATTTTAATTTGTCATCATTGGCTCCTTGGAGACTTTAATATTTTATTTTTCTGGCGCCTTTTGGCACTAACTCTAGGTGTAAATATTGTAGACTGTACTGTAGGCGTTGATAACTCTTCCCCATTTGCTCCCCGAGAGTGAAATAAGCCAAGAGCCTCTACTAAAAATATCCAGATTTCTTGCATTAGACGGTAAGTTATGTGCGATACACTGGACGGTTGATGGATTGGAAAGTACGTGGAATTTGGAGCCAGAGGTCTCAGCTCAAGTTCTGGCTATGGCTTCCATAGATTGTAGATTCCTGGTCTAGCAATCCGACCCTCTGTTTCTTTAAGATACAAATCTTTATCCTTACTTTTATTGCTATAAGGTTTTATAAAAATTTTTATAATAGATATATACAAAAGCACTTAACGGATGGTAAAGGAATGCAAATATTTGTCAGCGATGAGAACTTAGATCCCATTATTTGAAAAAATAGACTGTAAAGACAAACTGCGGACCCGTCTTTTAAAACACGTGGTTGAAAATCAGAGCCACACCCTGAAAGTTCCCGAAGGCCAGCCTGACAAGGGCCTGTGGCGATTTACTCAGGAAACATACCGGTTCGTGTGACAGCAGATCGCAAAGTTGCAAAATCTGAGAGCTCGAGTTGAGAATTCGTCTCAAGCATTTCACGACTTTTTCAGTGTTATATGGTGAACCAGGTGTGCGGTTCTCTTAGATCAGGTGTTGTCTCCTCCAGAAAATCACCGGGCCTGCTGTAAGTGACTTACTCCAAATCACACATTCTAGTAACAAGGCCTAAATTTAGCACACACCTCTCCTTACGGGCACTTGATAATTTTTCCGCTAGTTTTTTTTTTTTTAAGTTTATTTATTTGAGAGAGAGCGAGCGAACACGAGAGAGAGCAGGAGAGAGGTAGAAAGAAAGAGAGAGAGAGAATCCCAAGCAGGCTCTGCACTGTCAGTGCAGATCCCAACACAGGGCTCGAACTCGCGAATCGTGAGATCAAGACCTGAGCCGAAATCAAGAGTCAGGCGCTTAACCAACTGAGCCACCCAGGTGCCCCTTTTTCCAGTACTTCTTACTCTTCCTATTCATATGCAAGGGAGGCTCCTAGATATTCCAAAGATTCACCATAATTTCCAAAAGTAGTGGTTGCTGAGGACTCCCTTTATTTTCTCTCTGGCCCACTGCAAAAGTTCCTGCCAGTAATGCGCTCTTCATCAATTAGAAACTGACCTCCCTTTTGAAAATACTTTATGGTAGATCTAATGACGACACTGTTTTTTACCTTTAACCACAAGGCAGGCAACGCGGTCCTCACATGGACTATTTCATACAATCCAATGATTCCTAGCCTAGTAACTCTCTGTCCACACTAGCGTCTTCCCTCTCCATACCCACTTACAGGGACATTCCTAAGACCTTCTGATTGTTTACGTCTGTTCCCCAATCACAGGGAAGTGATACATCTTGGTCTTTTTCATATTGCCCATGGGTCATAGACTTTCCAATAGACACAACGTGTCTCTTGATTATTTTATATATGATATTTACAGTTGATACTTTGTGAGTTCAAATAGTCACAGGCCTACCAATGAGAATCATGCAATCGGAGTGTACCCTGTTTTAAAGATAGAAAGATGCAACTCACCTTGTGCTTGAAATCTAGAGTCAGATCAGTGAATTGGTTTCATCCCAGGCGTCCTTCCCCAGTGACTCGAAGCAGCAAAGTATAAAGATGTATTCTGCAGTCAGTTGCTGTGACGGATCGGAGAGCAATGTATGCCGTGCCATAGAAACGAGATAGAGGTACGCGGCTTTGAAAACTACTTGCCAAACTAAACTGGAACAAGTGGTAGATGTCACTGTTGGTTCATAAATTAGAGGCTATGTGAAAGTCATCAAAAAAAAAAAAAAAGTCAACCTCAGGAGGTTTTATGGATTGGTTCTTATGAGCTGCCTCTTTGGGTAAAACTGAAAGAATCCAATATTAAGGAATTTAAATAAATTCCATTTCCCTTGGCCTGATTTTCAGCGCTTTTCACCGTCTGACCCAAAGCTGCCTTTCTAGTATTATCTGTAACAACTCACTTTATCAAATATTCCAGGGCAATAAATTATTTATTCATTATCCAAACACAGTTTACGTTTCCTTGATTCAGAGCCTCCCCCCGCCCTTAACTCCCTAAACGTTGTCTCTTTGCTTTCTGTGTATTCAGAGCAAACACATTCTCGTCAGTGCGGCTAGAATTTCTCTCTTCCCTACAACTTTTCCATCTCTAAAGTCTTACTGCATGTATTGTATCATTCATTTGGCAATTAATCATGCACTCAGTTTTTAATGTATATGTAATCAACTTGTTTGTTTCTCTTTGGCATTATTATTATTATTAGACTCTTGGTATTTTTCTGACACTTAGCCTTAACCAACATGGACACTTTGTGACACAGGGCGAGTGTCATATTTTTCTTTGCACGTCCCTGGAGAGAGGGTTTTGTTACATGTTCTTTGAAGCCCCGCAGTTCTAGGAAGGAGAGGCAGAGAGAGACAAGGTAGGCAGAGCTCCGGGCCCCCATGCCTAATTCGAACAGACCAATTCAAATACTCCCGATCTATGTTTTGGTGTTCACAGTGTCCTTGGATGTCTTACCAAGGTTTCATACATTTTTTTTTTTTTGTCATAGCACTGACTTCACTTTTCAAGAAAAAACAGAGGTGGCAGGGTAATCCTGGACATAGATCTGAAGCGAGCCCAGGACATGCTCTGAGCCAGATTCTCTCACCAGCATAACTACATATACGTAACTTGCCTCTTAGAGCCTCAGACTTCCTATTTGGGAATTAAAGTACTTGGAGTAGCTTATTTTGAGGATTTCTACCCTCCCTTCTTTCCCTACCCCCATCTTCCAAAACCACCCAAACCCTAGAATATAGAACATGTTCATTAAATATCGAAAGAATAAATTCTGCTAACCAGGGAAGTGAGATCCAATTTTTTAAATATATATATATAAGGTATATATAAACATATAAAATAATACATAATATATAGTAATATATACAAATAAAAAATATATATAATATATAAATATAAAAATATATACTTAAATGTATATATTTAAAACATATATAGATTTATATGTTTTTTTGCTTTGTTTTGGAGTTCTAGTTTATGGTTATAATTATCTACTTTAATAAATTCAAGTTACACCAGCTGGACTAGGAAATAAAGAAAACAAAGCATTCAGAGTACTCATCTCCAATTTTTCATAAATAATAGCTTGTTATCAGGGGAAGGCTCAATGGCACCGTCTGAGGTCCTTTCCGTCTGGGCCGAGCCAGGAGGAATGCCAACCAGATCAGTAACAGCAGCCTCCTGAGTGCAGAGAAATGAAGGCTGTTCAACTTTGTATTCTGCTCATTTCTATTCTAGAAGAAAACAGTTGACACTGTCTCATTGAAAAGAAAATGCACTCAGATTTCATCATCAAATAGTATTTATTATTAATCCCCGGAGGGTGCATGAGGCTTGTGCTAAGCATGCCAATTTGTCTGCCACCTGCTAGTGGCACTTTCGTGTGTCACAATGGGGTCTCCTTGCCGTTGACGCTAGAGGTGAGAAAGAGCAGTGACAAAAAGATTAAAAGGATGAAAAATCGACTTTGGAGGAGAGGTCCCAAGGATTGCAAAGGTGAGTCACAGAGGGTTAGGCCCACGGGTTGCTTGGTTACTGGTTTAGAGCCAGGGAATGGGTTTCAGATGAGGTGTTCTCTCTGAGCAGGTAGCCCGAACACCGCGGAATAGCAAACGAGAGGGAATGCATTTAGATTAAGTGGGGGAACTGTTGGCGTGCCAGAAGGAAAGGACTACTAAAGACTATAGAAATGCTGCCCTTGGAGGTATTTAAGGAAGAACGGAGAGTCAGATCTCCTGAGGACAGGATGCAATAGATCGAGTCTGTTTGAAGGACCCTGGGCTCCTAGGCCATGCTGTCACAGTTATCCTAAAATGATTGCCTTGATTGCCAAGTTCAAGGATCTCCTTGGTGGGGAGACATCACCCAACGTGGTACAAAATCAGGAAAGATTTCACAGAGGGCTAGGTCAAGTTTGCAAGGAGCCCTGTGTGAGATTTTGACCAGCGGATATAGAGGGAAGGGCAATTCTGGGGAGCCGAAACAAAGGCATGGAGACACTGTGATGAGGTGAGGGAAAAGACAACTACACCTCACAAGTCCTGATTCAGACTGAGTTGCCAGTAAGTCTACCGTTTGAATCCCTGCTCGACCCCTCACTACTCACAGGCCCTAAGAGGACTTGCTCAGCATCTGTATGTATGACTGTAATGAAAAAATAGATAAAGATACTTTTGCGGAGCTATTGTCAGGATTAAAAGACATATACAGAATACAGAGCACAGCACCTAGCACACAATAGGTGTCTAATAAATGGTATAGTAATATTATTAATTATTAATAGTATTAAAATGCTATAGTAATACTATTAATTATTACTATAAAAAGGGAAATGATTCAACTTAAGTGGAAAATTGAATGTATGCAAACAAGTAATGGAAGGGTAAGACTACGGACCGTGACACCATTGCACACGTGAGAGCAGGTACCTTCCCGTGATCTTCTCCCGCGTCCCAGCATGAAATCCCGCACGAAGTGAGGCCCTCCATTTTCAGCCCCCCAAACAGCATGAACACACCTCTGTTAGAGAACTTAGCACAGAGATGGGGCGCGTTTGTGTGACTCGGCTCCGTGAGGACAGGCGTGTTCTGTAGAACTTTCCAGCTCCATTTGCGAGCGCGATGCCCGGCCCTGAGCACGAGCTCAGGGAATATTTCAGTGAATATCTTGCTCTTCCTTTCGAGGCACCTCTCCGCTCCCTCAGGCGAGGACTCAAGAGAAGCCCTCGTGGTTTGACTTCCTGCAACATAGCTCAGGATACCTGGGAGAAGGGACAGCATGCCTGAGCTGGGCTGGCCTCTTTTTCCCCGCAAACCCCCGTGCCTCCAGTGTCTCGGCACTCGTAGCGGCCTTGCGTCCGTACAGGTACAACTGATACTGAGCCTGTGGCCACAGCTCTTTAGTAAGCCATGGAGTTACATTTAAAGAATTCCAAATTTAAAAAGTGGCCACAGAATGAGGGACTCATTCTTTCTCTTTAATACCCGCCTGTTACCCAGCAAGGGTTAGTACCAAATACAATTTGCCAGTTTAATGAGTTATCTAGTGAGCCTCGCTGATCTGCGGCCTGTTAATACAACAGACCCGGTCCCAGAGAAAGAAGTCTTTCTCCTATTTGAGAAATTCCATCCAAGGAATACGGTAGAAAGCAGCTTTAGGCCAGGACATCCTGGCATTGAATTTGGCTCTGGTCATTTTAGTTCTTTGGCTCTTCTAAGCCATTCCATCTCTCTCTGCACCCTCATTCAAGAGTAAAATGGGGATAATTGTGCCTGCCTTACAGGGCTGTCCTGAAGATAAAGACATTTGTTTATCTGTTCATTCATTCATTCATTTTCTGTCTGAATCAAGAA
Source organism: Paguma larvata (assembly GCA_030068075.1). Classification (NCBI taxonomy): domain Eukaryota; kingdom Metazoa; phylum Chordata; class Mammalia; order Carnivora; family Viverridae; genus Paguma; species Paguma larvata. Next base: position 50,387,561 of record CM057840.1, on the reverse strand, counting down.
AGGAAAAAAAAGCAATGTTTGTGCGACAGTTTGAAAATTCTAAGGTGTCAACGCAAGGTTATCCTCAAGTGTCTTCGAGTGTTCCCATAAAAATAATTAATTTCCATTTTTATTAATGCAGCTTCAAGGAAGTGAGATTGTCAAAAAATCCAATACCCGATAAGTAACCGCTCACTGAACCATGTTAATAGGGCATAATTCTCCATCCTTACATAAATTATTTTTTTATTTATAAAGATTTTATTTCCTTATTTTTTTAAGAGAGAGAGAGAGAGAGAGCATGAGCAGGGGACAGAGGTGGAGGTGTGAGAGAGAGAGAGAGAGAGAGAGAGAGAGAGAATTGCAAGCAGGGTCCACACTCATCACAGTCCTGACATGGGGCTAGACCCCAAGACCCTGGGATCACGACCTGAGCCAAAACCAAGAGTCGGATGCTTAACCCACTGAGCCACCCAGGCGCCCCATAAAGATTTTATTTCTAAGTAATCTCTGTACCCAACGTGGGCCTTGAACTCACAACCCTGAGATCAAGAGTCACCCAAACCCACTGAGCCAGCCGGGTGCCGTCCCATCCTCACATAATGTACTATGAGCCACATCTTTAAAACATAAATACCTAAATCATAGTATCTATTATGATCTTCTTGCCTCCGTTCAGTAGCGTGAATTTTTTTTTTTAATACTGTGAAGGTGCTCACATTTTTGTGGGCTATACCCCATACAGTAATTAATAATACCACTGGCTCGAAGACAGTGATGGTCCTTGGCATGACTGTTCCTCAACCATCTGAATATCACCCAGAAAAAAAGAAATGGAAGAGAGAATCTGAAAATAAATATTTTGAGAGGCAGCTACAGATCAATCAGCAGAACAGCATGTGGACTGGTGAGACTGGAGAGTAGTAATTTCCCACCATTAGAGAATTAAGAGTAGTCAACTCTACTATAGTGCGATTTACCTGAAGATTTCTACAGACACACATTGGCACACAGCAGAGCGCAGGGGGGTTTAATGAAAAGGTAATGGCACGTGCAGTAAGGAGACAAAAATCAGTCCCCCCTTTTCAAGTCGTGAGTCCAGCGACCTTCCATAAGTCACTCAGTCCTGACACTCAGATTCCTATCAACTCTGCGACATGAAGATTGTAATGCCCGCCTTGCCGATCAGGGTTGTCGTGATTAATAGAAGTAAGAGATCTCGGAACTTTTACGTTTCTTTGCTTATCTTTCTATAGCATCACAATAGCTGATTAGATACTGAAGTCGAGATTGTATGATATCGGATTTGGGACTCACTGATAGACTGTGTTAGAATGGTATTTTTTTTGTCTGTGCGGAACAAGGACAATTTGGGGAAATGCGTAAGAAAGTAATCACAACAACCCAGGCGAGAACTCCCGGAATCTTGGCACTGACCATAAACGCACTCCCATATTCTTCAGGATAATTTGCTTTAGACCTTTTAGTGCATGGCTTGTCTATTTATCCTAGTTACTAAACTTCGATTTCAGCAAAATTAAAGCTGGAGTCGCCTTTCTGAGAAATTTCGAATATCGCGCTCTGCTCCTCGCTAACGCAGTTTGCCGAACTTAAACACGGGTATTTAGAAAGCCCTTCAATTTTTGCCTTTGTCTGATTTCTACTACTTAAATCATTTATTTCAGGAGTCAAATCCAGAATGTCACCCATACACACTCACACACACACACACACACACACACACAAACATACACACATTTTCCTAAGCCTGAAGAGCTTAGATTGTGATTTGAGATTTCCACTTGTATTTACCCAAAGGCATGACCATTGGAGGTAAAGGAAGCAGACTTTCCATGTACGTCGGATGTAAACCCTAGGACCTAAGTCTGTCCTATACAACTGCAGACTTATAACCTAGTGAAGGACGGGGAAGAGTAGGAACGACAGATGTGCAGAATATCCCAACTCAGGGTCAGAGGCCAGGCCCTTGGAGGAAAGACCTCAGAGTCGCCTGGCACCTCCCTCCTTTTACTGTGGCAGGTATAGCAGGTCTGTTTCCTCGGGTTGAGGCGGGAGGAGCGGGGGGGGGGGGCCGGGGGGGGGTCCTGCCTTCAAGGTTTGGGATTTGCGAGTCACTGCCCGCTGCGCTCGGATTAATCTCTCCCCAACTCCGTGGATCTTAGGCTGGAGAACAGGGACATTGAAAGTCGCCTTGCTGAGACAGGATTCTACGGCAAATGCAAAAACAAAACCCCCTCTGTTATCAAGAAGTCACTTTTCTCCATAGTATTTCTCTAATGATCACATATTGTTTCCCAGAAAGTGCTCCTAAATTATTTAAGAAGAACAGCCTGTCACCCTGCGCATTAAGATTTGCCTCTGCGTCTCTGATTCCTGAGGTGCCCTTGATCTCATTCTGGTGGCTTGGGGAGGGAAACTGACAACAAAGGTTTTTTGTTGTTTGTCTGTCTGTCTGTTTGTTTGCAAGGGTTGCCTGCATTTTTGCGTGAAGAGGCAATGAAGAGCCTGTGTTTCCTAAGGCGAAATTATAAACGAGAGAAAGGCGCTCTTTCCTCCAGCCTGGGCATGAGCTTTTATCCTAATTTGATCCACGATGAGCAGAAGCAGTCACAGGAAGAAAGAAAACATTTTATAATAATTAGTTGTGGACTTTCTCTCCCCCCCCCCCTCCTCTCTTAGTGAAACAATACTCTGGCCTTTAATTCCGGGTAGTAGCCTGCAGGTGAGGTGACATTTCAGAGCCAGAGAGTAGGGAAGGAATGAGGGAGGGAAGGATGGTGAGACAAGAGTATTGGGGGGGGGGGTGGACAAGGAAGGGAAGGGAGGGGAAGGGGAAACACGGGAGGTGAGGGAGGAGGGAAGGGGAGCTGCAAACAGGGGAGAGATTGCAGGTAAAAATAAAACAGAGAAAGCCCAGGTGGAATTCATGCAAACTGTTCTCATCAACACTGCGACTCCCTCCTGTCACGGGAACTGTCAAACAGGCTCCGCTCGTAATGAAAGGAAAAATATTTTATTCAGATTTATTAATTTGAAAATGAAGCCCGCCTGTCGAGAGGGGGACAGTTCTTCTCAATCTGTCATCGTTGAACCACACGCTCCTGACATCGGGATTCATTTGTCTTGTCGGCTCTGACAGTTGGATTCTCCCAGAGCTCTTCCTAGTGGATCGCCCTGGGATTTTAAACCGGATGAAACACATTCCGACAAGGAACAGCCTCTTTATTAATGCAAATTACATGAGGAGGAGAGGAAAAAAAGAGAGAAAGAGAGAGGCGCCGGCAGCCGCCGTGGTGTTCTTAGCCCTGTATCAGTCATTTGTTATTTACATTTATACACATTTTTCAGTTTTAATAAAAGGAGACCCGGATTTTCGGTGACATTTATGGACAGTTTGTTTCAAAAAAAATGATGCCATCACTATAATTGTATGCAAAAAAAAAAAAAAAAAAAAAAAGCCCGCGCGGCGCTCCGCTCGGTGGTGGCGCGCGCGCGGGGCCGGGCCTCCTGGGCGCACGCGGGTCCCCGGTGCAGCGCCACCCGCGGCGGGGACCTGGGGAGGGGGGAGGGGGAGCGGGGAGAGGGGCCCGGGGCCTGGGTGGCAGCGCGTGCGTCGGCCCAGGGCCGCACCCCGCGCCCGCGCGCCGCCCCTTTGTCTTCAGAGCCCAGCGGGAGCGCGGCCTTCCCGGGGACGCCCCCCAGCTCCTCGCCCGTTGGGCGCACTCGGCGCGGAGCCCGTCGTCGCAGGGGCCCAGCAGGATGCTCTGATTTCAATTTCTTTGCAAGCAGAAGAGCTCGTCATGGATACGCGATCACGGAGGCAGCCCGCGTGATCTGGGCCCTTAGGTCCACCTAAGGGTGAGAGCTCGGGTGTCCTAGTCTTCGGGGGAGGAAGGGATCCTGGAAAGTGTAAGCCTGTGAAAGTCCCAGGGCGGCCCTGGAGATGCATGGCGTTCCCTGATGTACTCCCTGGGAGCTTTGGAAATCGACGTCCGACTAGGTTTCTACCTAGACAAAGTCTTTCTTGAAAGTAGGCAGACCATGGGTACCATGGTTTTCAGCTGGTCCCCAACCTGCGGCAGAAGCAGGCGATGGTTGCCCCCCTTACAGGACACGAGAGGCAGAAAGAACGGGATTCTGGGTTTCTGATTCCATCCTGGTCCCTGGCTGTGCTGTAGCACCCCCCACCCCAGACAGGTCAGATGGAAGTGAAGCTCGCTTAGGTGGCTGCCACGCGGGAGGGAGGGCAGTAGGATGGAGAGATTGCTTAGGTGTTCTCCAGCTGGCCCTCGGAAGACTCTCCGGTTTCTCAGAAGAATGCTCACTCTAGAGTGTGATTTTCTGGTACAGGAACGGGCTATAGCCTCCCTGTGGTATCCCTAAGATTCTCCAAGCTGCGGTGGGAAAAGCATGATCTAGGGCCGGATGGAGAATCAGCCTTTAGCTAAACATGCCACGTTGGGCACATGGTGGTCACTTCTCAGAGTCTGTTTCCTCACTGTAAAATGAGAGGGTTAGACTAGACGGTGGTTCTCGAAGCCTAATCCCAGACCACCCGCATCGACCTCCACAGGCAGCTTGTCAGCAATGGTGCATCTTCGGGGCACCCGGGTGCCTCAGTCGTTAGGTGTCTGACTCTTGATTTTGGCTCAAGTCTCGATCTCACGGTCTTGGGATTGAGCCTTGCATCTGAGCCACACACACACACACACACACACACACCCCGCAAAGAGCATGGAGCCTGCTTGGGATGTTCTCTCTCCCTCTCTCTCCACTCCCTCCTCACTCTCTCAGAATTAGAAAAATAAAAAAAATAAAAGAAAGAAATGTAAATTCTCTGGGCTCAACCCAGACCTGAATTAGAAATTCCAGGGGGATAGGACATGGCAATCTGTGTTTTAACGAAGATGTTCTGATCATCAAAGTTTGAGAATCACTGGCCTAGATGCTCGCTAAGGCTCTTCGCAGGCCCATGATCGTAATTCCAAACCTGGCGAAGTTATCCCTTTATATTTACAGTGTTTAAAGTATATCCGTACTTTAAGAATAAGCCGCATAAGTAAGCTATGCTAATTCTGTGGGTCAGAATTTTTTCCTCCTTAACATTTAGGATCTTTATTTAAAGAGTGGGAAAGCAGTATTAAACCGGGTAAAGTTCACCCCCTGGTCTCGTTTCTCGAAGTGTCCTGCGTTTATGGCACTGCTTCTTTAAATCCAAGAGCTCACCATCTAAACACGACGCGTTTTTATGCACGCATGGCAGCCTGGAAACAGGCAACTCCCTTCGTTCTCCCTAAAATTGTCTTTCCAATTAAACGCATGGAGAGGACAAGACAAATAACCAAAAAAGGCAATGAGAATTTCGGTGAGGTGTAAGGATACAATTAATGGAAGCAGGGGAAAAATTGCCTTCTCCTGGCAAAGCAACACAAAAGAGCACAGCTAGCCAACAACCACAAGGCAAAACAAATGCCTGGGCCGGTGCGCATTCAGCATCAGGGTATATATGTTTGTTTAATGATGTCTCCACGGTCTATAGAATTAATATTTAATAGCACTTGTCAGCAAGATTCTATACGAGGGGTTGTTCTGCCTTTTTTTAATGCTTGTTAGTGGTTGTGTCTTCCTGGGTTGTTCTTCTTTAATATTGGAATTACTCTTTGCGTTTACGGCAATGTTTGTTCGCCTTTCTACTTGCCACTTTGTGTGCTTTGGCAGAGTAGGGGGATAGGGAGGCAGCTCACAGAATTAAAAAGACTTTCATTAGTGCCTCTTCTCTCCTCAGCCAGACACAGAGGGAGCAAACGAGGCCCTTTTGTTTGTCTGTGGTTGTTGTTACTGGCAGTACAGGACTTACCCTGTAGGACGCGCTCAAAATTCTTTGTTGTTTCATGACTGCTATTATGATAGCAAGCAATTGGAGTCAAAGAATCGGAACTTATAAGCCACATGGTCAAGTTACGAATACCACAAAAATGCAATTTTGTTTTGACTTTCTACTTTCAAAGTTATGACACTGGATTTGAAGTGGAATATTATACGGCGACATGAAAGAGAACACGATTAGCAAATTACAGAGTGTAGATCCCACGGCGATCATTGGGAATGTCCTATGGCGATCATTGGGAATGCTTGGAGGTTGGTCTTTTCTAGAAGACCTGTGATGTAGAAAGCCGGCAATTCTGGGTCTCTCACAGGTGAACTGGAACAGATCGTGTAAACTCTCTCCTCTTACTCTGCTTTATTTTCATCTCGGCGTATGTTACTACCGAAAATTATAGATATTTGCTGGCTTACTCATTTGTGTGCTATTGTTTGGTTACTTGGTTGTTTTTCTTTCCCACAGAATTGTAAGCTCCATGAGGGCAAGGAGCTCATTGATGTGGTTCAATAGACGCTCCATGTCTTTCTCTCCCTCCCCTTGCTGCTACGTACACTGTCGGGTATATTGCAAACCCTTAGAGATATTAGAGGAATGGTCACATGGATGGACGAATGGACATTTTCATGGGTGCTAGGGCCACAAGTACTGCCATGACTTTCAAAAATGAGAGGCAGACCTACCTGATATAGAGCCTGAGCTCTCCCCGTAACAAGCCATGTGACCTTGGACAAGGTCTACTGTGGATGACTCTTAGATGGACGGAGGCCAGAAGCCAGAAAGTGCGTAGCCCTGTGCCTAGCCCATACTAGATGCTCACTAAATGTAACTCTTGGTTAGTTATGGTCTCAGATAAATTGTGCCCTTAAAAGTACCAGTCAGGTCTTACCCTTCTTCATATCTGTCAGAGTCCCTGGCCCATTGAAGGACAAATGGTAGGAACTTCGTACGCATATGCTTGACGGCTTGACTGATAAACTGAAGCTCTTTTTTAAAATCTTTTTAATGTTTATTTATGTTTGGGAGAAAGAGACAGAGAACAAGCGGGGAGGGGCAGAAAGAGAGGGAGACAGAGAATTTGAAGCAGGGTCCAGGCTCTAAGCTGTCAGCACAGAGCCTGAGGCAGGGTTTAAACTCAGGAACCGTGGGATCATGACCTGAGCTGACGTCAGATGCTTCACCGAATGAGCCACCCAAATGCCCCGGTAAACCGAAGCTCTAATCACAAAGGAAAAACTTGTTATATAAACAATACAAATCCACAGGTATTTATCAAGTAGCGACAATGATCAAGAATTGTGCTAGTGGTTGCATTAGCCAGACATCAGTAAAGGCTTAGAAACGAAACCTCTCCCAGATGCTAAAAAATGAAAATCCTGTTCATTGAGCCCATCCTCGTACTGAAAGCTTGGCTCTAGGGGACACGGTTTCTGTAATTCAAGTTCAGGCTCATACGCAGGAATTTGCCAAAACACGAGTGATCTTAGCAACTGTCAGGAAACAAATGTATCTTCCGCTCCATTTCCATGTACAATTTGCACTTCCTGATGATTTACCTGCTCAAGACCGTCTCGGTTGTGTGTTCTCATCGGCTGAACACCACGCTCCTTTACCCCACCCTAGACCTTCTCCATCCTTCACAGACTTAACTGCGATCTGTTTTAAGGGGGAAAAATAAATGAGTTTCCCGGTAAATCTACGTGCATATTTTCTCCAGGGAGTGTATCCCACCGAGCGTAACTCTGTCTTTGACCATTGTTTTGTTACGTAGTTAAGAGTAACTTAAAATGTGATGACAGCAGCTGATGCTGGGGACCAGTCTTGTTAGCATTGCCGGACAACCTACCGGTGACATCTCAGAGAACTCGAAGGGACCCAGTGAGTCAGGAAAGGTCATGGCAACGCTATCAAGGGAACCAAAGGGTCACTGGGGATCCGCAGAAGTCTCTGATGATCTTACTTTAATGGTTCCAAAGGATCTGACCCTCATCTGGGAGATGAAATTGAAGAATCCGTGAATAAAAATGGTATAAACCAGATCAAATCCTTCTAGAGTTTAGTTTCCTGTTTAAGAAAAAAAAAGGCACCAGAAATCATAGGTGCACACATGTGTATGTGCTTTTCTGACCTTTCTTATATTTATTTTTAACTTTATGAGCTTTAAATACTTTGAAGAATAGTCAGAATTTCAAGGACTAGTCAAGAGAGAATCAGACCCCAAAGTCAGAGACACGACAAAACAAAAACAAACAAAACTTATTCCCCCAAATAAAGGAACCCCCATGAGTATTGAGGCTCAAACGTTCAAATATCAGTTTGCTGGTCAAATTGTGGTCCATGTGGTCTTACGCTAGTTAACCAATATATGTACCACACAAATCTGTATGGCATATGGATACAGCACTGTGCATATACTATGTATGTTGGATATCGAAAGAGACAAAGATCATTATCTCTGCACTCCAAGAAGAGTTCAGAGTATTTATATGAATTGGTAATTCCTATTCCAACTCAAAATGTGTGGTCTGCTAAGGCCACTGGCCATGACATTTTCAGTGAATGGAAGATTCTCTAGAATAGACGTTTCTCTAGAACTGGAATTTGGAAGCGGAACTTGACCTTTCTCTTCCTTCCACTCCCTTATCTAGACAATCAAGGTCCCGCCAACCTGACCCCTTGGTCACGTCCCTTCTGCCCATCTCTCCGGCTAACCCCTTACACTGGGCCACCCATCCTTTGCTTAGACTTAAGCAAGTAACAGCTTCCGACAGGTCTGTTTCTCCTCTTACTACACCTTCAAACAGTCACACCCTGTCTGAGTTCAGGACTCAGGCCTGACTTTACCAGCTGGGTGCCATTAGGTGATTAACATCTCTGGGCCTTACTTTTGTCATCAGTAAGACAAGGACAATAATAGCCATTCTCTTATAGCTGTTTTGAAGACTTACTGCCCTTAGAATAACACCCACCGATAGGAAGCGCTCAGTAAAAATTAGCTATTTCCATCATCACCGCCTCCCTTCCTTGAAATAGGTCCATTGTACTTAGATGAAGTTAAACCCATCAGGGAATAACAGGACCCTCCCGACCCGATGAGCCTCCCCTATATGTGCCCTCATGGTGAGCCAGTAACAAACCCACCCACTCCTTGAATCTGTGCCTTAGCTACACTTGTTTTCTCACAGTGTTTCAAAAAAAAAAAGCCAAAGTGCTCACCACAGGGCCTTTAGAGCTGCTGCTCTTTTCCACCCTGAAAATCTGTATGGTAACTCCTTTCATTCTTTAGGTCCTGGGTTAATATCTCTTTACAGACCCTGGCCCCCCTTTCTAAAAATAGATCCCCACGCCCGTGAGTCTCTCCAACCTCTCGTTTGCTTCTTCCCATAACTAACCACAGTGGGATTTAACTCGTCCTCTAGGACAGGGATTGGCCAACTTGGCTGCAGAGGGCCAGAGAGGATAGTAGGCCTTGTGGGCCATACCGTCTTTGTCACCCCTACTCCGTTCCACATTTGTAGCACAAAAGCAGTGGTTAAAAACATGAATGTGACTAAGTATCTGTCTTCCAGTAAAACTTTATTTATAAACTTTAAACTTGAATTCCATATAACTTCTGCAGAGCATGCAATAGATTCTTGTGATTTTTTCCAACCATTAGAAAATGTAAACACCATACTCAGCTCACAGGCCTTACAGAAACAGGTAGATGTGGCCCTGTACCAGAATGAAAGCTTCCTGAGGGGAGAAATACATCTGTCATGTCATCATGTTACCGCGGCATTTTGCGCGAGGCCTGATATATAACGGGACTTGTTAATTACACGTTTTACATATAATTGTATTTTTTAGAAAAGTTTTTAAGTTTATGTATTTATTTTGAGAGAGAAAGCATAAGTTGGGGAGGGGCTTGAGAGAGAATCCCAAGCAGGCTGCGTGCTATCAGCACAGAGTCTGATGTGGGGCTCGAACCCGTGAACAATGAGATCATGACATGAGCCAAAATCAAGAGCTGGACGCTTAACTAACTGGGCCACTCAGGCTCCCCTCGTTAGTTGCTGTTTTACTGAATGAATAAACCTGGCTGCAAGTTGTCATAACCATAGCTAGATCTGGGAAATGCCAAGCAAAATGGCAATTTCAATAGAATTAATTAAAAATTCATTTCCATTCCATGCTTCCATATATATTATCACCCTTGATTCTCCCCCAAAACCTTTGTAATGACAATATGAAATGTCAATTTAAGAAAGACTGCACGAACTTCTCAAGTCAATACTACTAATCAGTGATGGGCTCGAAACAAGAACCTGGTACCTTTTCCTCCGGATAGTGGCTCTCAGTGCGGGACCTCTGGACCGGTAACTCAAGCATTCTCTAGAGCCTATTAGAAATGAAAATTCTTGGGCCCCACTCCAGACCTCCTGAATCAAAACTTCAGGTGTAGGGCCTCGCAATCTCTGGGTAAGGAGCCCTCCGTATGATTTGGATGCGTGCTAATGTTCCAGAAGCACCGCTGTGGGCCCGTGGCTCTCAACACTGGCTTGGTCTTTGAATCACCTGGAGAGTTTTTGAAAACCATCAGCAGCTGGGCCCCGCCCCCAAAAGCCTCAGCTTCATTTCATCTGGGGTTGGGTGTGGGCATCAGTCGTTTTAAAAGCTCTCCAGGGGATACTAAAGCACATCCCAAGTCCAGAATCGCTCCAGTAAAGGCTCCACCGCTTCCCCTAACAGGAAAGAAATGTTGCCCAAATCAGTTAGGATCACTGGCCATAGATACAAGCCAATATTAGGTCCTGAACTTATTCTCTTCATGGGACATTGAAAGATTGGTTTCCTGCTGCCTCCGATAACTTAATAGAGTTTCACAGACACCACGGGCCCACAGAATAGGACCTGCCCCAATAATCCCTCAGGTTCCAATTTCTCTGCAGGCCTTTATTCCCATTGCGCGGCCCCCTCCGCTCCGGCTTTCATCAGCCGACTGTACACGTTCCATTAGAACTAAGGGCAGGTGCGGCTCGGAATGAAGCGAGAACTCATCTGTTCCTTCACGTTCTCAGTCCTGATGTTTGCTAGTTTGTATGATTAATTTTATCAATTTTCCTGACCCGCTTTGCCACTGAAATAAATATGACAGCTGCTGGGCCTGCCTCCATCCTTCCTCTTGCCAAGTGAGATGCTGAGCTGTGTTTTCTTGTTGATTGCAGACTTGGGTAAATATCAAGGAAACAGACCAAACAGGATTCATCCTGGTCACACCGACGAAGCAGGTGTGGAAGCAAATACACGTGCTTTCATAGCACATGAGAAGGAGGAAGCTAATTTCCCGCGCTCCGGCTTTCCTAGGGGCTCATTCAAGAAAACGAACACCACGTTCCCACGTTTCCAAGTCCGTTTTACCCACGAGCTCTAATTTTCCTCCTTTCAGAGTAAATTACTTGATCAGGGACAATAACCAAAATATTCGGTCTCGGACTGCCCCTTCTATTTATCTGTCCGGTAGGGGTGAAGCGACAGAGGAAAGAACGACAGAGGAAAGCATTTTGCAGAGACTGTAACCTGTCTCGGAAATGCTGGCTGCGGTTGTTAAAAGCGGCGCAACCCTGCCCCAGTCTCAAAGAAGGGAATCACTTGTTCTGAGCACCTGAGATTCACCAGGCGTTTTACGTCATGGCTCTTCACCGTTAATCTTTTTTTTTTTTAACGTTTATTTATTTTTGAGAGACATAGAATGAACATAGAATGAATGAGAGACATAGACATAGAAGGAGCAGAGAGAGAGGGAGACACAGAATCGGAAGCAGGCTGCAGGCTCTGAGCTGTTGGCACAGAGCCCGATGCGGGGCTCGAACTCACAGACCGTGAGACCATGACCTGAGCTGAAGTCAGCCGCTTAACCGACTGAGCCACCCAGGCGCCCCTTCACTGTTAATCTTAAGGGAGGCATATTAATTCCATTTCGCAGGGAACACTGAGGCTCAGTTGACTGAGTATCCGTCCTTGGTCGTATACCTGTTAGGTTCACAGACCAACCCATGTGAACCGAGCTTTTGGACCAGACTAAACTGTAGTGGAGCTTGATTTTTGGCCTTGTGGGAAAATGAGATAAACCTGGTTCCATTTGGTTTAATTTGAGGAAAATCCAAAAGGCACTTCTTTCCAAAATCCATCGCTATTTGACTTTGAACAAGTTATAGTCTCTTTAAGATGCTGCTTTCTAATGTACAAAATACACAGAATACTAACCAGAGATTTTGATTTGGGGGGTTACATTGGGTTTAAAAGATAATGTACATGAAATATACCAGAAGACAATTCCTAATACCCCTTAGAGGCTTGAGAGTGGATTTCGAATCTGAATCTCAGTCATTTCCTAAGAGGAGGGCTGAAATACTGCCTACTTATTCCTTTGGGTAAAAATATTGTCAGGGTAACAGGTCTCAGTCAAAATGCATGTGCCTGCGTGCATGTGTGTGCGTGTGTGCACGTGTGTGCGTGTGTGTGTGTGTGTGTGTGTGTTGGGGATGGATAATAAAATAAACTGGTTGATTGGTTAGTAGCACCTGGTCACTTTGCACTCTTGGTAACCAGCTGAGGGCTGCGTGGGGACATGCAGAAGATGAAGCAGCTACCAGCTTGAGCTTTGTTCTTCGAAGAATGGGTAGTGAGACCAATGTCGTTAGGGAAAAAGAGATTGTGCCAAGGCCTATTTTCCCAAATCGTTCAACTGGAAGGAAACTTCAGAGGCCATTTGCCTCCTGCCTTCAGGGAGCAAAAACTGTTATCTCTTTTGGAGAGGAAAACAAGGACCGGGGCGTTGAAGCAATGACGCCAGCGAGCAGCTAAGCACGGGCTAGAATCCAAGCCTTCTACCTCGGTGTTATGAGTGTAATCAGCTTGTCCAGACTTCTATCCACCAGGCTCTCTCCACATGCGGTCCTGGAGGAATCCAACCATCACCGTTGCAAGAACTCAAGAGGAAGTGGGCACCACATAGCTCTTTCACAGGGGGTCTAGGCTTGCCCCAGCATCCTCTAGTCCCTTTATCATCCCGTTCCCCATGTCTGCCACCTCCTGCATTGGGGCTATTCCTCAAAACAGTTAAAGTCATCCAAGAATGCTCCTCTAAAAATTGGACGGTGGCGTGATAGGGTGTTAGCGGGTTACAGAGAAGGCTGTGTCTAAAGGAGGGGCGGGGTCCGAGCAGCTGGGCGCCATGATGCCCCCTTTGCTCAAGAGGTTGTGTTCTTATCAGTAGCAAGAATGATGGGAGCAGGAATGAATCATTATCAGCATTAGCTTACATTTGACTTGGTGAAAGCTTTTGGAGAATCAACAGCCAACCTGCTCCCAAGTATGCCACCGAACTCTTGGTCAATGGATCATTTCCCTCCCCGCCCCCCAGAAAACCTCCACTGAGTAGCTATCCTGCTGCTTCTCATCACTTGCTCCTTGCTGGGGGAGGATGAAGGGAGTGGAAAGGGGATGTCTTTCTCTGTGGTCCCCTGGGCCTGCTGAACACAGAGGTATGAGCAGGTGCTCGGCTATTTCCCCTCATCCCATTTGTAAAAAGAAAATGAGATTGAAGAAGGGAGGAGAGAGGCTCCCATTACTTTGTTTCGCATTGATCATTGCACACACTGTCATCAGAGTCACCACGGTGGGGGGAGGGTTGGTGACGAGCACGAGCCCGAATCAGGGCCCTGCCTTCGGAACAGAAAGAATCAGGCATGCGACGTGATGTCTAATTTCCAGCCTCCCAATTGCCCGAGCAGACCTCATCCCCTGAATTCAGCTCTTCCTAAATGAGGGGAGCTGGGAGGGGGGGGTGTCTCCTGCTGGCGGAGTGTTGAAAGCACGATCCATGACATAGGCCTGGGAGGAAGATTTTGCCGGGGAAATGCAAGAGCTTCAGTATTTTGCACACCAAGCTTGTCTTCTAATGACAGCCTTGGGAGCCAGACATTTCTAAGTGCTAATTAGAGGTGTTGATTATCGTGGTAACCCTGTGGGGGCTCAACCCAAGCCCAAGAGCAAAAGCCACAGATAGTAAAGATTGTTACAATAGCATGAGTCACACGAGCATCAATACTAGAATGTCAATGCTCAGGCTCAATCCAGTCTGGAACTCTGGCTATGACAGTGACGGAGGCCCGGGCTGATACGCGGGCCATCACGCCATTTACAACGTGCAGTTCTGATCAGCAGACAGATACTCCATCCTAATCAATCTGGAAAAACTCACCAGGACTTAGATATAAAGAAATTGATTGATGACAGGTTTTTACTATGACATACGCAAGTCACACGAATGCGATGCACAGAGAAGTCTGCCTTGCAATTCTAAGAAAATGAGCTTCCTTAAAAAAATATATTTATTTGAAGAGAGAGAGGGAGAGACAGCAGGGGATGGATAGTGAGAGAGGGAGAGAGAGAATCCCAAGCAGGCTCCGTGCTGTCAGTGCAGAGCCTGATGTGGGGCTCGATCTCAAGAACCGTAACATCATGACCTGAGCCAAAATCAAGAGTCAGACGCTTAACCAACTGAGCCGCCCAGACACACCTAAAGGAAACGAGCTTTATCAGGCACACTATGCTGCACTTACACATGTGACCTTAAACACGCACATATTTCGGCATGCACGCACATGGTTTTTCTCATAGGGAAGGTATTTGGGCCATTGGTTTATGTTCACTTTATACCCCACCTTTTTTTTAATGTTTACTTATTTTTGAAAGACAGAGTGTGAGTGGGGGAGAGGCAGAGACAGAAGGGGACAGAGGATCCAAAGTGGGCTCCCTGCTGACTGCAGCGAGCCCAACGTGGGGCTCAAACTCATTAACTGTGAGATAGTGACCTGAACCGAAGTTGGATGCTTAACCAACTGAACCACCCAGGTGCCCCTCCCTATCTTTTAAGTTTATTTATTTATTTTGAGAGAGAGAGAGAGTAAGAGTTGGGGAGAGGCAGAGAGAGGGAGAGAGAGAATTTCAAGCGGGCTCCGTGCTGTCAGAACAGAGCCCAAAATGGGGATTGATCTCATGACCTTGAGACAATGATCTGAGCTGAAATCAAGAGTTGGACACTTAACCAACTGAGCCACCCTGGTGCCCCTACATCCCTATCTTGACTCTACTGGAAAAGGAATGGGGATCAGAAATGGAAGTCTTGAGGATAAGTGTTCATTGAAGAGGCAGCCTGGCATTGGGTTGAGAACAGAGACTCTAGAATCTGAAGTGTCGAGCACCAACTCCAACCCTCCTTCCTTAAGCTTTCTAAGCCTATAGTCTTCTCCTCTGCAAAATGGGGGTAATAATACACCTACCTCATAAGGTTCCTGAGGATTAAATGAAATAATGACCCTGCATCTGGCATTGACATTGATCAAGTCACTTATCCTGTTTTGGCCTCATATTCCTCATTTAGAATAACGAGAAAAAAATAATACCAACTTTTAGAATTCTTTCAAAAATAAGGATGCTACTTATGAGCCAGTGGGAATTTACCAAAGACCATAATGGCAATTAAAAACATGACAAAAGTTGTCATCTGTTCGAAGCAGAATGTCTAGGTTAGGCCTCGACCAGGAACTTTTCCTTCAAGCCCCTGGCTTGGTGTGTGACCTTGGGGACATGGAATTCCCTTCTATTATTTTTAATCTGAGGACTGATTCAATAAAAGGTCAGAATTTGAATGAGAGAATGCATTTGCCACTCTTTGTCACCTGTAAAGCACTTACACATACAAACTGTCTCGTGGTGCATGAGGCTTTGAAGTTGGGCAGACCCAGGTGCAATTTCAAGTCCACAATTTACCAGTTCCATATCCCTGGGCAAGTTCCTGTGGTTCTCAATGAGGCCAATAATACCTGCCCCAAAGGTCATGTATGAAACATCTAACACCATACCTGGGATACAGGATAGAGTTAGTGTCCATTCTGTCCCACACTTGCTCACTGGATGATCCCAAGTAAGACAATGGGGATACCTCATCTCTCTGCAAAGGGGAGAAAAGGTAAGCTCAAACAAGTATTAATATGACCTCCACACCTGAACGTGGAGGGGCACAGCAAGAGGTATATAAAAGCACACAAGAAGGAGAAGAAATCACTCTCGACCCTGCACGCAGGCAGCAAAGCCCTGGGCATAATGCTCTATCCCTGATCTAAACAGACCCAGGAGGGAACGTGGCAGGGATGGAAGAGGGCAGAGCCATGTAGTCATTTTTTTCTGCTGAGATATTCCCTGGCTGCTTAAACCCTCCCTTTATCCCCAGAGCTTACATTTTTCAACACCAGCAATCTGTACATTGAAGTCACTTTACTCTGTTGGGAGGCATAAATCTGGCCTCCTCAGAGTCCACCGTAGCAAATTTCTAGCACCTTCTCAGACACAAAGGAGAAAATCAAGGTTGACTGCAAAATTCTTCTAGTTGCTTGGAGAAAGTCATCCTACTTGAATTCAGCGGACAAGCATTCTTCAAGTTATGCCCTACAGAATGCTGGTTCCAAGGGATACTTTTTTTTCTTAGTACTACTTTATGGTCAAAAGTTGGCAAAACACTGCATGCAATATCTTCCTTTTGGAAATCGACAATCAGCATTAGCTTCTTACTGGAAAGGTATTCTGGTAAAGCATTTTGATTAGTGTTTCCTTAATTGGTTTGACAATGGAGCTCATTTTCCAAAGAACGCCTATAAAAGTCTATGTGGGCGCCTGGGTGGCTCAGTTGGTTGCGTGTCTGACTCTTGATTTCGGCTCAGGTCAGGATCTCAGGGTCATGGGATTGGGCCCTACCTACATCATCAGACTCCATGCTGAGCAAGCAGCCTGTCTAGGATTTCCCTTTCTCTCCTTCCACCCTTCTCCCTCTCCTTCTCTCTCTCTCAAATAAAAAAAATTAAAAAATAAATACACGAGTGTTAAAGTCTATGAAATCGGTTTCTAGGAAGGTACTTTTGGCAACTCTGCAAAGAGTCTAAGACTGTTTTCTCTCACATATCCAAAATTCTATTTTAGGTTTTAACAAGTCTTTGATAGATAGAGGCTGTTCAGTAAGTATTTGCTGAATGAGTGGATTCCGCAAGTGATTAGCCATTTGGCAAATAATCGGGAATTACTCTATGTTGGTTAATGTGCCAATGTATACGCCCTTTGCTGTGAGGTGAATGGTTTCATACAAGACAAATCTGTCATGATAATGCAAAGAATCCAAAGCACTGAACCTCAGCCTCGACTTGGTTTAACTCCAGGAAATCTGTCAGTTTGCTCATCTCGAGGTCACTCTTCCCTCTAGCCACACAGGAGGACAGTTACCATCTTAGATTTTTTTAATGTACAAATTTTCAATGGTCTCTCCTATCTCTCCCATAAGCCTCCAAAACGCACACAGCGCTCTAATACTTCAACGCCCAAACTCCATTTCATAGATTTCTCCTTTCACCTAGTATCAGCACAACCATTTCTTATCAGATTACGTGTCCTGATGGGAAATTCATAAACGTGGCCACAGTATTCCTAGGTAACACAGTAGGGACTGTCCATGCCAGACGAGGTGAGAGAAATCTGCTCTCTGTTTCCAAGGGCGATGACAAGGAAAGGTATAATTTCATGTCATCTTTTGTCACCGGTTTTGTTTTCTAAAATGCCATTTTGTGGTTATCGTATCTAAGTTTCTGCATGCGAGTTTGTGTATTCAGAAGAAGACGACCTTAGTCTGAAAGGAAATGCCTACCACAGGGTCCTCACATCAATGCAAATATTACCTTCTTTCCAAGGTCTTAGGAGAGCCAGCAACGGTGGTGGCCGTGATGATTTACATGCCACGGCAAGGGTTAACCTCATCTCATGGCCACTGTTGTCTCAGGACAACTTGTCAGCCCACAAGAACATCCCATAATGGATTTGAAGTGGATTGTGCAGCCCCTTGCAAGGTGGATGCTGTATTTATTGAATAGACATTAAAAAGAACATTTCTCAATTTCTCAGCACTGAACTCAGGGTCAATGGATCTTCTTGGCACTGACATGCTGAGTCAACTCCTAGCTCAAAGCTTTTAAAAGGACTGGGGTTAGATTAAAGGATTAGACTCCGTCTTGAATGTTTCCCTGGCAAAATCGTTGGGTCTTAAATCATTTATGTTGCCTTGCAGTGCTTTACTTGGCCTTTCGCTGCTGGCTTCGAAAGAAACACACACACACAAACAAACACACTCACACAGACAACACGCCAAGCCTGTAACCACCCTTCTTTTGCAGACTAGACTAGAGATTTTGAGCCTCTGAGAGGAAACTACTCCAGACTTATCATATAAGTAAATTGCTATGCCACTAGCAATCATTTGAAGATAGAAGGCTATGCCTGTGGACTCCGAATCCTGTACCCCCCAAACGGAAAGCAAGTCTGCAAATAGCTGTGCCCTCCTATCTTGCCACATGGCTATCCTTAAGGTAAACCCAATCGACTAATTGACTTTGTCTGAGACAACCACATTCCCTCTCACACCTTCTGCATGCACCATCCCTACTTCGGTATTCATGGGAATACCCACCCATGCAGTCAATCATTGTCACCTGTCACTTCGCTGGAAGTTTGTATATACACAATGCCATTCATTCATTGATGGCTTCTTACAAAAGAAAACAAGGTTGCAGTTCTTTTACATACTCTGCTCACCTACAGTTAAATGCAGGTCGAACAACACACATGCATCGTTTATGTAGTTTTAGATATTCCAATGTAAGAAAAATACCTGGCATGTTACTTGAAGCAACCAAGAGGTCAGTCTGTGCTCTCCATACCCAACTGAGAGATGTTTGTGGAGGGGGGGAATTGGATATTTACAGGGTTACTGTATATTGGAGAGAATAGAGAATTTAGGAAAGGCCACCTCAGTTTGAATTTTGAATTCCAGATTGAAATCTTATTAGCTTATTAGCTACAGTACAAACAAAAACAAAGCATATGACCATGAAAGTTAAGAAATCTCTAAAAATCTCAAGAATCAGTAAGTCAACATATTGGTCTATTTGTTGCCTAGAACCTTCTTATCCCACCCCATTCACAGTTGAAGTCAATATAAATTGAACAACACAGGGCACCTGAGTGGCTCAGTCGGCTAAGCGACTGCCTCTGTTTCACCTCAGGTCATGATCTCACGGTCTGCAAGTTCAAGCCCCATGCTGGGCTCCTTGCTGACAGCGTAGAGCCTGTTTGAGATTCTCTCCCTCTCCGTCTCTCTCTGCCCCTCCCCTGCTCGTGCTCTCTCTCTCTCAAAATACATAAACTTTTTTTAAAAAGATAAATCAAACAACAAAAAGTAGCTGTGATGAGGTAAACATTAAAGCATGATAGAAGACATCAATAATTATCTCTTAAATATAAAATATGAACTCCATTTCTTCCTTTTGGCTTTATCTATAGTACCTTCCTACAAAAACTTTCCAAGCCTTACAATGGCTTTCTCCTGATGTGCCAAGACACCTCCACCTCCACTGTTTTGTCCAGTACCTTTCCTCCCACTCTCCAGTGAGGAGGGACCAGACTCATAAATCCATTATTATACATTTTGAACATCATCATTCACTTGCCTGGCTCTATTACCTCTACCATCTGCAGTCAAGCCCAACTTCAAATGCCTACCAGTTTCTAACCTCTACATCTAGATTCCTTCTACCCCATTCTGACAACATCAGCCCTGATGTGGGACTAGGTCAGTGGCAGCCATATTGACTTGACCTCAATGTTGTTCAGTAAGCAGAATAGTCTGGGCATCGACTATGGTGTCATTTTAGCGGTTTGCTACATCTTCTGATGGTCTCACAGACAAAGGGTGCCAATGAATCACTCAAATTTCAGTGAGTTGGTGCCACTCATGTCTGTGAACCCAGCAAACCAGAAACAGTGCTCAGGTTTTTACTGCAAAGTGAACAGGATCAAGGGTTTGTTACAGGGGCTAAAGGAAGGGAAACAAAACTCATAAGAAACAGGCAGAATACACAGAAAGTTGTTCCGTAGTGGGAACAGTTTTATTCCTCTCCTGGGACATAGACTCATTCTCATTTCTTAGGGCTCCTTTGAACCAAAGGATCTTGCTCATAAACCTAGACCCAGATGGCAATAATGTTAACTCTGTGTGTGCCAAACCACTGTTATGTCTCAGGCCACAAGAAAACTAGTAGTTGTTATCAGAACCAAGCCACAAGTGAATCAGTAAAACAAATTCATTGTTAGGAAAGAGGCGAACCCGGCGAGTGTCTTGCTTGGTTGTTTTCTTACACCCCTCGAGTGGCAGTGGGCTACCGACCTATTTTAATCCTAGGCTTACAGCATTCATATCAATGCTCTGGCTTTGGTGCCCATTATGCCATGTGTATATTGGAGAGAATAGGGAGACTAACCTCCTCCACCTCTTCCCCAAAGTTCAAGTGTCTCCTTGTCCTATTCTGCGATCCTATCATCCCCGCTGAATTCGTGGGATCCGCCTCAGTGATGGCAGTTCCCGTCTGCCTCCAGAGAACGACCACCACCACAGAGACTTTGAGGAATGCTAGCGGTTCCCTGACCAACATATATCTCAGTATCTGATGAAGGGAGGCCCTCTGGACCCTACCGTGGGACAGGGATGGGGAAGAATTATAGACAATACATCAAGCCACCCCAACATTCCTATCACTTTAAGCCTTTAAATTCCTTCTCCTACAGTATACGAAGAAAGTTCTAGCTTCTCATCTTCATTAAAGATTGAGGAGAAGGGGCATCTGACTGGCTCAGTCGGAAGAGCATGTGACTCTTGATCTTGGGGTTGTGAGTTCCAGCCCCATGTTAGGTATAGAGATCACTTTAGAATAAAATCTTGAAAAAATTTAAAAAATGAGTAGAAGTTTCAATCAGCCAACTGAGAATATTGTTCAAGTCCCTCGTAGATGCCTGAGGTGCATGTAACCTCTGGTTAGTGCTCCCACATGAATTAGTTCAGCCCAGTCCACCATTAGATATCTCCCTCCATGATTCAACACACTTAGATTCATTACCACACAGATATCTCTGTGATATCTAATTTAAATTGGCAAAATAGGGGCACCTGGGTGGATCAGTGAACGTCCAACTTTGGCTCAGGTCATGATCTCAGGGTTTGTGAGTTTGAGCCCCACGTCGGGCTCTGTGCTGACAGCTCGGAACCTGAAGCCTGCTTCAGATTCTTTGTTTCCCTCTCCTTCTGCCCCTCCTCTGTCCACACTCTGCATCTCTCTCTCTCTTTCAAAAATAAATGAACATTTAAAAAAATTAAATTGGCAAAATATTACAGATCTTTTGGTATGTAAGTCTCTCCTGATGAGCCAGACTTCATGTTCATTCTCTCACGTGCCAAGGCCCTTGAGTCTAGTTATGAGTCTGCAGGAATTGAGAGACGTAGGAGAGGGGCTTCAGGGATCCAGCATTCCACAATGAGACAGGTGCCTTTCCCAAGGTCAATACAGGGTCCTTCCTTCTAAAAAGGCGGACGGAACTCCTTAGATACTGAAAGGGGGAAAGGAAGGCTTGGTGGTATTTGGAGGCTCCTGACCTCAAATTCATAATAATCTATGCAAATGCCCCATTGTAATCTCACTGTGCCATTCTTCCTTTGTTAAGACCTAACATTAACATAAGAGACAGCACAAGCTTATGGATTCAATTGGCATATAATTCAGCCATTTCCAGTATCATATTTTGATTCTGTTTTTCAGAACTGACAGCCCTATGGCTTTAAGAAACAGAGATTCCTTTACAACAGCCCTAGACATTTTCTGGTTCTCTATTCGAGCTTGAGCTGGGAAGTTAAAGTCTTCAGCGCTTGATTTTTTTTTCTCTAGACTCTCCACTACAGGAAGAAAGAGCCATCCCACCTCATAACTCTTTGTGCACCTCCAAAGTGCTATTAGTACAACCTGGTGATCCCAAGCTTCGTCGTCTGCAGACACCTGATTTCAGGAACGTGAAGGTGATAACTTAAGCAACTATTTTACCATGACATGCCCTAGACTAGTTGTGACCCACTTTCCCCTGACGGTGAAGTCATTACTTCCTCCAAATCCAACCGGATCACAGAACTCATGTGAGATTCCGACTTCTTAAATTTTCTATTCTCCTGGAAACGTTTCTGGGGTACAGAAACTCGTTTCAATCAGACCCCCATCAGAAAAAAAATAGAAAGCATTAAATGTTTTGGGATATAAAGAAGCTTAATACAGGAATGAGGGATTTATATCATCTTTAGAAAAGCTGAAGCGGCAAAGATCAAGGAAATGGATACTGATGATATCAGAGCAAAGCTCCAAAGTGGATGATTCTCAAAAGCTTTCCAGGATATTGCTGAGAAGCACCAATGGTCTCAGTCAGCCGCAGGTTTTTTGGTTTCTTGTTTTTTGTTTTGTTTTTTCTTGAGAGAAAGAGGGCATAAAGCGAGCAAGGGCCAGAGAGAGAGAGAATCCCACGAGGGGTAGAAAAAAATAGAGAGAGAGAAGCAGAGCTCACCTGAAGCAGGGCTCGTGTTTGTATCCAAAACGTGAGATCATGACTTGAGCCAAAGTCAGACGCTTAATGACTGAGCCAGGCACACCACAGGACAGTTCTTAAGAGCTTCCTGGAACCCATGCGAATCTGACCCTTGCACTCCCAACAGGTGCAATTGGATTCAGGGGATAATGGCTTCTCCTTTCCCACCTTCCAAAGTATATGTGAGTTCTTCATATTGGAAAAGAGTATCTCACCTAGAACTACAAAAGGAAAGGGATTCTGAGAAACGTAGCTCTGACTTTGCTTCCATAATGCAAAAGGGGATGATGGTGGCAATAGCTGACGATGGACAGTCAGGACACTCATCAAAAGAAAATAGTCGCTAAGGATAAAGTTCCAGGCATTGGTTTACACATCACAAGGATCATATCTGGGGATAGATTTTCTCCAGGAATGTCTAACACACAATGTGTAGATAAATGTTTACTATAACTAGAACAATGCCTACTTTGGCTCTTTCTTATGAGAAAAAACTTCTCTGTGTAAGTTTCTGAAGATTCTGTTTCCAAGATCCCATAAGTCCATACCTTTCTGCCAGTACTCTAGACCTACCATTTCTCATCTAGAAAATTGTTTTACCCTCTCTCAGTTCTCTACATCCAATCCACTCTGTGCAGCCAGAGAGGTCTTTCTAATAATGACATTTCTTTTCTTAGAATTCTTCCACCTGTACCTACACCCAACGCTGTTTCATCCATACTAAACTCTCTTGATGTTTTGGTCATACCATATTTCCCCTTCTTAAAGACCGTTTTCTCTGCCTAGCACGACCTCTCCTCTTTCCTGCTGCATATCCAACTGTCTTTTGACCTTCCTTTGCACAAACAATGTTCATCCAACTCTTAACTTAAACACCATTTCCTTGAGTAGACTTTCCTAGTCTTATCCCTTACTTCATTATTGCTTTTTGTTCCTTTGGCTGAAGGCTTATTCTAAGCTACCCAAGAGTCTTAGCGTTTTTGCTTGGCTCAGCCATCTCACCACTGAAACTGTGGGAGCAGGAAATGAGCTAGATCAGAAGGAAAGAGTGTGAGCCCCTCCCTAAGGACCAAGGCCACCCAGGCTACATCTTAGCTCTCAGTTGGTGCATGAGGTGCTGCTTTCAGGGTATCTCCGTGAGCAATGTCATGGAAGGAAAACCGAGCCCAGAGAGAGACTTAGAATGACCAGAAAGAAGGAGCTTGAGGACAGCAAGAGCTTCAAA
Source organism: Paguma larvata (assembly GCA_030068075.1). Taxonomy (NCBI): domain Eukaryota; kingdom Metazoa; phylum Chordata; class Mammalia; order Carnivora; family Viverridae; genus Paguma; species Paguma larvata. The sequence goes on along the minus strand of CM057840.1, from coordinate 50,363,919 downwards.
AATTTTCTTGATAGCCTGCCATTACACAGTTCAAAGGGTGGAATCCCTCATAAATACTTGTTGAATGAGTAAATACATGAGGACATGGACAGATAATTGAATGAGGACAGAATTATTCCTTTCTGAATTACGGTTAGAGTTTAGATTGTTCAGCTGACAGTAGCCACTAAAAAGTGGACAGTGTCTGCTCAAATGTCAGGTGACTTATACCAGGGCTATTGTGTGCATGTGCTTGTGTCGTGTTCGATACTTCTTTTCATTCTTTTTTAACAGAAATTTATTTTTTAACATAAATTTTCACTCATTTAACATATACTGTTTTAAAATTTATTTCCTTTATCATTTAAAAATACATATTATATATTAATTTAATTTAATTTAATTTAAAAAATAAAATTTTAATTTTAATTTTAATTTAATTTATATATATAATAATTATATAATAATTAATAATTATATAATTTTAATTTAAATGCAAGTTAGTTAATATATAGTGTAATAGTGGTTTCAGGAGTAGAATTAGGTGAGTCATCACTTACATACAACACCCAATGTTCATCCCATCCAGTGTCCTCCTTAATGCCCACCACCCATTTAGCCCGTCCCCCCACCCACCTCCCTCCAGCAACCCTCAGTTTGTTCTCTGTATTTAAGAGTCTCTTATGATTTGCCTCCCTCTGTTTTTATCTTGCCTTTTCCTTCCCTTCAGTATAAACACTGACACTTTTACCATGTTCCAAAGAACAGAATATTTTGAACTTATCTATTCATAAAGTAGGTTGATTTTTAAAATTGCCCTTCACTATTTAAATTTAATGGGAATGTCTGTATCAAATCAAAGTCTGGTTTTTAAATTTTTTTTCACATTTATTTATTTATTTTTGAGAGATGGACAAGACAGTCCAGCCCCCATGAGCGGGGAAGGAGCAGAGAGAGAGGGAGACACAGAATCCGAGGCAGGCTCCAGGCTCTGAGCTGTCAGCACAGAGCCCGACGTGGGGCTCGAACTCAGAAACCGTGAGATCATGACCTGAGCTGAAGTCAGACGCTCAACCAACTGAGCCACCCAGGTGCCCCAAACCACAGTCTGTTTTTTAAAAATAAAAGATAGGGGCACCTGGGTGGCTGAGTTGGTTAGGCAGCCGACTTCGGCTCAGGTCATGATCTCACGGTCTGTGAGTTCGAGCCCCGCATCAGGCTCTGTGCTGGAGGCTCAGAGCCTGGAGCCTGCTTCGGATTCTGTGTCTCCCTCTCTCTCTGCCCTTCCCTTGCTCATACTCTGTCTCTATGTCTCTCAAAAATAAATAAACGTTAAAAAAAAAAAAAAAGAACTGAAAAAAATAAATAAATAAATAAAAATAAAAGATAAACTGGTTTCCCCGGGTAGATATCCTATTTCCATAGTTCCAGACACAAGAGCTACCAAACGCCAGGCATAGATCTAGCCGTGGCGCTGATGACTCCTTTCTCCGCTGCAATGAAAACTCCTCTCCAGGGATGAGAAAATCGGCACCTTCCGTGGTGTGTGTTTTGACCCTTTGGACAGTCCTTGGCAAACGCTAATGCATTGTGGTTCTTTGGGATTCTGTCTTCTGCTTTAAGTCAGTTTGGTTTCTTTTAGCTTTTCCAGACGGGGTACAGTAAAATGGATTAAAAGTTCCCTTACCAACTTTCAATTACTTTCAGCCTCACCTCCCTCAGATGAAACCCAGCACACTTGATCAGAGCTTGGGGCCCCCTAGATGTCACCATCACATTTTTGTCTCACAATCATTAGGTTTATTGCCTCAGATGGCTAATTTCATCTGCTATGTATGTTTTGCATATAATTCGGGATACGAAAGGGCAGATCCATGTTCCTCATTCACCGATTCTTAGTGGGAGGGGGGAGACCCACAGCGTGCCACAGACACCGTCAGCACCCCACGAGGGAAGCATAGGCATAGCTATCTATCATCTGGGGCTCCCTGGCTGCATTTAGAGGCTGGCAAAGGGAGAATACCCGGTTGACTTTAGAACAACAAAATGAAGCCTGCTCAGGGAATCCAGAATCTAGAGTAGCAAGACCCATTTAAGGTATTTTGACTTTCACTTTTTCAAATCAGCAGCACATAGCTGCAAAATGGACTCTTCAGGGCGTTAGGCGTTTATGTCACCCAGGAAAAAGAGCCACAACAGACGCAGGCTATTTGGCCTCTTAGCGGAAATTGACTCTAAGTGAGTTGTTTATGAGGGCCCTCTATTTGCCTCCATTTGTTTGCCTTCTCTGAGACTCTTGGTGTCTGTGAATGAATCAATCAGGCATGGTCTACGGTCCCCCAAACAACAACTGCAGAGTCTGCCAGAGCAGGCCACATTTGGGCAGAGTTAAACACGATTCTCTTCAAAGTTAATTCTGGTTCAAGAAGAAAGTGCTCACACGTGCATACCAGGACCACGCGTTCCAATCACCCCTTCAGGGTCCTGCAGGACTTAACACCATTTTGGTGTGTGAGTCCCCAACACATTTCTGTAAAGATAAGGGAGCTACGGCATCCACAGGAGAGGTCTGAAGACAAGAAGTAGTTAAACTGGGGGAAATTGCAGCTTTGTGCTTTGTGACAATATTGTCTCTTTTACAGTAAATGTAAAAATAAACTTTGTAATTGGGAAATTGAACTCTGAAATGGTTCCTCTATTAATTATCCCTACAGCTTAAATGAGTGTGAGTTTTTAAGTAATCAATGGGCACTTAACAAGCACGAAGTCATTATTTTTAATAGGACCATTAGTGTATTTTTTCACAAAATGGCGGTTATTGAATCTATACTGCCTAAGAATAAAAATGCCAGATTTCATTATGACTATTCTCTAGTAAAGTTTAATGGGTACATTGTATTCCACAGTGTAAGCAGCAATGCTATTTTATAAGACATTCCATATACCCATATTCATTCTCTATCTCCATATATATATATGTATGTGTGTGTGTGTGTGTGTGTGTACCGAGATATATATACATATATGGTTAACATATCTATCAACTATTTCTGACCCAATAATCATTAAACCTATCTCAATTTATTCATTCTATTTGGGCTGACAAACCATATGTTACTTTTTTACATTTAATGTTGAAAATATCAGCCTCATAATACATTAACTCTGATTTTATCCTTTTAATCTATAGTCCAGTCATCTCGATTGATTTTCTGAAAGATGTATCACAAAAAAAGTCCCTTTTTTTTGCAAGCAAGTCATTACCAGATGCTGGAGGTATGGCGATGGTTTACTTCTGAAAATAGCGCCAAGAAAGACAAACTACAGACACAGCAAATGGGTTACTAACGAATTCTAAGTATGTAAAGTTCACTGCATATGAAAGCTGACCATCCGGTACAAAGCTAAAGTGGTAAGAGCCCCGTAAAGCCACGTGGCGACACAAAGAAGTTGCTAAGAACATGGGGGTCTATTTTACAGATTTTCACGTCAACAGGTTTATCGTCCCATGGGATGACAGGTAAAACCTGAGGACGAAAGGGTTAACTTGTGACCACTTTACAGAGTCATAAGGAGCGGCGAGGAAGGTAGACAGGAGTCTAACCTGTGTTCACGCTGGGATTTGCATGTATTAAGGCATGTCTATAGGATTGGATGTTTATAGGAATCTAAACATTGTGTGCATTAACCCTCCACCACCGCCACAATGTCAGTTGGGAAAGACCTTCCCTAAAGGAGAGAGTAAGGCACACCAGCTTGAGCCAATTGTGGTGCCCCTCTATTCCGAAGGGAACCTGATCTGGGGCCCAGTGATCCCTGTCGCTTAATTTGTCCATTGGCCTGGAGCCTTCTGAAATCACCTCTGAGCTCTATGAAAGAAGGCCCAAAGCACAACTTTCTTCATCAAAACCTCACTGCGTTATATAGATAGCACCGCGAGACAGCACTATTTTGTCACCTTGTCATGTAATTTGTTTCAAAACATAAAGACAGGAAGTCTTTTCCCCTCCTTGAATGGACACCGATCAAGGGCACCATTCCCTCATTAATGTCGGAAATATTACTGGGCTTAACCACGGTGCTTTGGGGACGCTGGGATTCGACGTGTCATCGATACAGTACAACCTTGATGGGTATTGGCAGAAGGTACCACAGCTGGGAAGTGTCCCCATCATATATGGCAGGTGATAAAGGAAGCAGAAAACAGCCAAGGGTCAAAGCAATAGAAGGGAACCATGGCAGCAGTCACATGAGAGCTGGAGGGGCCGCATTCCTGGAGCACATAAAATAACCTTCTGCTTCCCCTCCTGGAGAATTCCAAGAAAAAGCCTGCAGACTTCTTCATGGATTAAAGTCTCCACATCAGCAGAAGGAGGCAGCACCTCGGAGTACCTGGCTGTGCAGTTAGTAGCTTTATTGTGACCTTTTTCATTATTCCTAACCTGTTTGGGAGAAGGAGCATAGATCCAGAGAACACGCAAAAGGGTAGACCAGGCCATGTGCATAGATCATATGTAACGAGGCTGGAACTGCCTCCGAAAGCCAACTAGGCAAACTTCCACAAAGCCAGGGCCCCGCCAAGTTTTCTGGTATGAATCGCACACCCAAAGATAAGCCTGATTAGATCTGAGTGGCTCCACAAGGACAAAATGGTCAAGGAGCCAAAATCGAAGAATGAAAACACTTAATGGTAGAGCACCTGCTGGCAGTCGTGGTCAGTCACCTGCCAGAAAGGGAGGAGGGGATCTGGCTGTGGCCGAACCAAAACACGGACAACGGTCAGCCCCTGGGGTGAAGAATGTGTCCCAAGGCAAGAAAAGCTAAGTAAGGGATATGGCAAAGCAACCGAAAAAAAAGCAAAAATCTTTAATAATTGAAGTTTTGATGCTAGACAAGATTAAAAGACCAGAAAATGAATTCGGTTAATTAATTAACGTTTGGGCTACTCAAAATGTTGGCACTCAACATCGAGTTAGGAACTATTGATAAGTAGTTAATGCAGGGGACTTAGGAGACTACCACCAGGGGGCTTCTTAGCTTCGTGTCAAGACAGAACTTATGTGGGTTTGAATCCCTTTCCCACCTCCTGCTCCCTCTATCATGACCGGCCTGAAATCTCCATGAGGCTCAGAAGTCCCTACGAGACGTGTGCACCAAGCCATCCATTCCGCTGAGCTGATGTTTGGATAATAGTAACAGTTTTCTGGTGGGAAAAGTCTACTACCCCATCAGATGTTCTGATCTATTGAGAAATGTGTCACAATTTCAGAAATATTTAAATGGGCATCTTCACATTGAAAATACCACGGTGAACACACAAAAGTATTTTTTGAACCAGTGAACCAATTCACCCCTCCTGAGTCTTTGTTTCTTTGTCTGCACGATAGCGATACTCATCCTGCTGTTACAGTGATAAAACGAGATCCATGTATGTCTAGTTCTCAGTCACAGTGACCTTTAGAAATAGCTTTCTTGAGTGCTCTCTGCCCTACTTGGAGAGAACGGGGAGTTAGGACGTGACGTGGCTTGTCCCTTTTTAAAAGAGAAAGTACACTGTAAGAAGCGACTGTGGGAGCAGTAAGGTTGTGTTGAAGGTTATCAGAAAGGAAGAGACAAAATGGGCTTCAAAATGCTACAACTCTTAAGAATTCCACAGGAGTCGTGGGGTGGGGCAGGCAAGCCAAGAGAAACACTTCAGGGCCCCTCGATCTTCTGTTGAATTCAAGGCCCCAGCTGCTCCAGCCCCGCCAGGAAAGGGACAGGAGGACCTTCTGAAATCTGAAGGCAGAAGAATCCTCTGAAAACTCTGGGCCTTACATTGAATATGAGGTGGATGTTACCTGTGGCTGGAAGAGAGCCAAGAGCCTGCGAGACCTTCTCCCAGCCCCACTCAGAGGCACAAGTGTGCTGAGGGCAGGGCGGGAGAACAGAGACTGAGCTCTTGAGCAACTCAAATCCCTGCAAAAAGAAAGATTCTTTCCAGCTTCGAATCATTTGATGCTGTGGTAACAAAACAAAACAAAACAAAACAAAAAATCGAACCAAAGCCACCGCAAAGCACATAGTCAGGTCAACCACAGACTGTATGGAGTCAACTTCCACCCAACGCCCTCCCTCCCCACAGTGGTCTAACAAAGGGCGTGTCCTTTTCTGAGGTTAAACATTATTTACTCTAGTTTCTATGTGTCTTTTATGTATAATCTCTAGCTTTTAATCCCCAATCATTAGACACGTGAAGAAGCAAGAAGATGTGGCCAATTGCCAAGAAAGGAAATGGTCAATAGGACCAGACCCATAAATTGCCCAGATGTTAGAATTATCAACGCAGACCTTAATCCATCTATGCTAAAGATGTTAAAGAATCTGGTGGGAAAAGTTACAGGAACAGATGGGGAATTTCAGCAGAGGGATATAAACTGAAAATAGTCAAATGGAAATCCTAGAAGTAAACAAAATCTTAAGGGACATAAAGATTCTTTCTTTGCGAAATGACAGAAAGAATTCTTTCAATGTGCTTATCAGCAGGATGGACGAAGCTTAGGAAAATCTAAATAGGTCCAAAGAATCTCTAAAGTAAGGCAAAGCAAAGTAAGGAACACATAAAAGAGAACGCCTGTTTCCACTAGGCAGCCCATTAAAGCCATATGCTAAGTTGCCCCAGTGTCCCAATTCATTGTACCTGAACTGGTGGCCAGAATAACGTAGCTTAGGGTTCCTTTATTATAGCTCACAACCTAGGAGGAGAAAACGTGACTTGTTGGGATAAGACCAAGAAAACAAGGGATCAATAAAACTTCAAGGAAAAAGTGGGATTTGCGTTGAATGCTCAGAATAGAGATAAGATGGTATTTTAGATCTTCTACTAGAATCTTCTGAGTAACAAGAACAGGATGGGTAAACAAAGGCAAAGCAGGTTAAGTAGAGGGTAAATTCACAAAATGATAGAAAGGATTTTGAAAGTCATACTTGGGAAGACAGTGAGTCTGCCTTTTTCCAGAAAGGGATAGGACTTTGCCATAAACCTTTGACATTTTTTTTTCTTAATCTACCCACAATAATTAATACTGTCCTATGTGGAAAACCGGCACTAAATAAACGTTTATCAAAGAAGAAGTACGTGAGTAAGTGAATGAACAAACTGAAGAATGAAAGTAGTTACCAGCACATTTTAGTAAGGGATGGTACCAGTGGCGTCCAATCCGTACGCTATCATCAAAAACTCTAGGGTTCCTTAGATCAGGAGTCCTGGCTACAGGAAGAGACATCTGCAGGGAGAAATAAGAAATGAGATCGTGAATGTTGAAGCCAGAGCCCTAAGACGTTGCAAAGAGAGAGTTAACCGAGAGGAAAATGGTGTCCCCCTTTCTGAAATGGTCACTCTGTGTCTTGTTAAACATGGGTGACCGTGTCCTAGGATTTCTTCTGACAACCACCACCCCTGTTTCCTGAGTCCTTACATATGTCAGGTATGGCTCAAGACACCACTGAATCCACGAGTGAAAGAAGCCGGTTCTGATTCTGTCCTCGTGAAACTCACAGACTAGTGGAGGTTTTAAATGCTGCAGACTGCAGACTGGAGTCCACGTGGGTTCTGAGATCCCCTGATTCTTGGCTTTCTGGACTCAAGGTCTCCGTTAAGTGGCCTTTGTCTTTAGAACCTTACCCTCTATCTCCTCTCTCCTCATTGACAAGCTACAGAGAAGTACTACCAAATATAATAGAATTCGAGCCACAAATATGAATCATATGTAATTTAAAGTTTTCTGGTAGTCATATTTAAAAAATAATATGAAACAGGTTAAATTAAATTTAACCCAATATCCAAAATATTGTCATTTCTTTTTTTAATTTTTCTTTAATTTTCATTTACTTTTGAGAGAGAGAAAGAGAGAGACGCAGAATTCAAAGCAGACTCCAGGCTCTGAGCTGTCAGCACAGAGCCCGATGCAGGGCTCGAACCCACAGACCATGAGATCATGACCTGAGCTGAAGTCGGACACCTAACTCACTGAGCCACCCAGGTGCCCCAAAATATTGTCATTTATACATGAACTCAATATAAAATATGTTCATGAGATATTTTGCAGTGCTCGTGTTTATCTTAGTCTTGGAAATCGGTGTGCAGCTTACGCTGACAGCTCATCTCAGTTCTCCGGAGCCACGTTTCAACTGTTCAGCAGCCCCATGTGATTGCAGCTCTAGAGGCTGCCCCGTTTCAAGAGTAGAGATGGAAGCTTGATGAAAGAGGGCATTATGGGGGAAGTTCTCAAAAGTAGGTGTAAGAATAGAGAAAAGACAAGCCCTAAAAATAAATACTGACAGAGACAAATCAAAACCGTGAAAATCAATAGGAAATGGTACACCCTAGCCAGCTTCCAGTTGGAGGAGCTGGGTAATAGTTTGTGTTCCCACCTGCCAGCTGAATGGCCCCAAGCAAGTGACCTCCCCCGGGATGCCTCAGTGTTTGTCACTTAAACAGGAGAATAATAATGTGACCTGAGTTCACACAGGCCTTCTCAGCCTAATATTGGGGGTAGGGAGGATGGGAATCGCATGAACCAGGACAATGGAGATGTTTCTGGTTCTTCACTCTTCCTGTAACCTTTGCAACCTGGTTTCTTCCAACTCCCATGGGGTATTTTTTAAGGGTCCCCAAGGAATGTCTTATCATAAAAACAGTCTAATCCACCAAGCCGGGACTTCTTTGCCTGGCAATCCTTGTGTTCTATGGGACATCACCCTCCTCAGGCTGCATTTCAGGGCTTATTAAAATAGGTACACTTTTCCCTGGTGACAAATAGAAGTAAGTCAGTTCACACAGTCAATTCACGTGCAAAGCAGTGTGACACACACTAATTGAGAGTTTTAAGCTCCATATGAAACCAAGCCAAGACTAATGACAGAGCTACAGTCACCCCAGGAACAAGTTTGGGTTTTTTTCCCGTGAAGCCCAAATGTGACTCAAAATAGGTGAAATCCTGTTGGGATGAAATTAGTGGTCAGGTAGCCAAATATAAGCACATATTTCTGAAACCAACCAGGAAGGGCTGGAGAGCTTCTAATATTCCTACGTTTGGGGCATTTTTACCTCGAGCTGCGGCTTCCTCAAGAAGTTCCTGGGATTCATTATAACTTGAATGCTAAAAGCCTAAGAATAAATGGATAAGAATGTAGAATGAGTAAGTCAGTTCAAGATCGGGCCTTGGCTTAAAAGGGTAAGAGCCCTCAGTGCAGAAGAACTTTATCAAGGGGCCACCGATGTCTGAAAATGCATATGAGAAGTCAGCCCTTTGAACATAGATGTTTTCGTCTGTTAAACTATAAATATTCTGAGCAATGCAACATCAAAATGCTGTCAGATACTTATGCCTTCAACAGAATACACATGAAATCTCTTTTCACAGAGCTTGTATTTCCTCTAATGCAGAGTCTGAGAAAAAAGCTGACATGCAAGTAACTGATTTGGGAAGCAATGCTCTAGAGAGGAAGTAAGTTAGGAAGGGGTGAAACAGAAGGAGGAAACGCCAATACAGCACCTTAGATTGACCACAAAGATGGACATTTGATATTCAATCCCGTGGGACTTTCTCAAGGGAGTCTCAAAGCTACACATTTTAGATTTGGAAGGACAACAAATGTATCCACTGACTCCTTCTCCTTGTCAAGAGTGGCCCATGGACATACAGGTCAAGCACATTTCAACAACTATCCAAGACTGTGGCATCAACAAAACCTTGAGAAAAGAAGTAAGAGGTATGCAGTGTTGGTCCAAGTAGAAGCATAGTCAGGTGTCACCCACGCAAAACTAGTCAAAGCCTACATGGAACAGGCTCTATGGCATTGGCTGGAATAAGAAATGAGGTTGAGTGGATTGAATGTCCAATACAGTCCACCCCTTCTTTCACTTAGCTCTCTGTTAAGTCCAACCTTTTAGTCCTAATTAAGGTAGTGAATAGCCACACTCTCTGCATGTACTAAATACAGGAGAGTTAGTGGAACAAATGGTAAGCCTTCAAGTACTAATTGGTATTCATCTTCTCTCTCCAGCAGAGTCAATCCTAGATTTTCTTCACCATCGGCCAACACTTCACTTGATCCAGACTGCTTTCCTGATGAGGTGACCCAGAACTTCATCCTTAAAGGGTCTCCATTACTTAGCTGCCTTGCCCTTGTCAGGCAGTGATCGTAACTATTATTTGCTCACCCTTTTCACAGGGCATGGAAGCATTGTGGGATGCCATAGTGATTCATTCAGGTTCTGGACATGGTCCCCTCTGACCTCTTTATAACAGCAACCTTGACTCCTCCTGATAATCAGGATCAATGAACCCATCAGTATCATTGTTCTTGTCTTTTCCTATTGGTAACACTGGCATGAGGTGCCCAAACTGAGCAGGCTGTAAGTGTAGTTTTACATTTAGTGGAACTAGTATGTCTCCTGGTGGGACCTCCACTCAACTGCCGTCCCCAGAAATCAGGGTTTCTAATCTGGTGCAACCAAAACTACTATGATAGGAGGCATGATAGTGAGTCACAGGGCATGGGCCACAGGGAGTGACAGTGAGAGAGTGGATCCTTCTTTCAGCGTTTGGTTCACAGACTCAGGTATTGAGTCTATTGGGGGACCTGTATTAGTTTCCTAAGCTGGTGTAACAAATCACCACAAAGTGATTGACTTAAAGAAACAGAAATCTATTCTCTCATTGTTCTGGAGGTTAGAAGTCTGGATTCTCTAGGGAAGATTCATTCCTGGCCTCCACTGGATTCTGGTGGTTCGCATCATTCTTAATGTCCCTTGGCTTGCAGCTGTGTCACTCTGATCCTTAATCACATGTCTTTCTTCTCACATGTCTCTGTGAGTCCATGTCTAAATTTCCTTCCTATGACCATACCAGTCTTTGGATTTAGAGGGTCACCTAATCCAAAATGCTCATCTTGACTTGATTACATCTGCAAAGATTCTACTTCCAAATGAGATCATGCTCACAGGTGCAGGCGTATAGGAACTAGGGGAGGGGTACTATTCAACCCAATAGAGGGGCATGTATATCAACACAATATGGCATCCCAGAGAGTAGTACTTGCATCCCTCAGGATTGTCTACAAGCTGGTGCTTTATCTAAGCCAATAGCAGGCCTTTCCAATATTTCATGGTCTATTGCATGCATCCCGAAGAAAAAAGTTAAATCACTTACTCTAGCACACACAGCTAGAATGGATCTCAGAGTCAGGAATCATGCCTAGTCTTCCATCCCTTCCATTCCTTTCATTTACAAAATATTTCTTCTAGTTATCACTTTCCCGCCTCAAAGTATATGTGCCATTATTTCTCATCCCATTTCCCCTGACCTAGTTTGGAAAAGCTACGGAACATTCTATCTCTCCATCTTTGCAGTCAGGGAAACCTGGTTTTGCGTCCTAATTCTGCCAACTCTTGGCGATGGACCTTGGAGCTCTTCCAGCCTCAAATAACTACTGCATAAAATAAGGACAATAATATCTATATCACATGGTGAGTGAGTGAGTGAAATACATGAGACAGGATTTATTAAGTATTGAGCACGGTCCTTGGCACATACTGAGTTCTCCCTGCGTTACCCTTGCACAGTGTCAAGTGTCATGGGAAAACTACATAGTCACTGTGGGGACTTTTAGAGTAGCCATTTTGTCTGGTCCTCTTTTCCCTTATTTTTGCCAGGAGTGTTGGCCTGATGGCCAGGATTGTGGCCACTGGCTTGGACAGTAAAGCACAGGAGGGAGAGAAGTCATGGATTAAGGATGGTAGGGCAAAGGGAAGCAAGATGTGTAGGTCTCTAATGATGGTAGAACCGCCATGCCGTCCCCAAAACTACAAGCCCCGTATTTCTTCTGCATTAACAAATCATAAATCTCGATTCTGTTTCAGCGACTCATTGGTCTTTACCGTTTTATGAAGCAAAGCCTAATCCTATCTGGCATGGCATATAAGACCGAGATCTCATGCTCTAAAATGCATAAACTTTACTGAAAAGGCAGGGGATATGCAGACTTTCAAGGAGGAGAAAGAGGGGAATGGTTACATTCTAAACCCAGTAGTTGGGATTATAAGCACAAGAGCATGTCAGAGAAGGCAAAAATCTATTCAGGTTCGAACAATCAAAAGTCTCCAGCAGATTAAATCTGAACCAGGCCTTAGATGAACCAGAGGATTTGGATGGGGTTACATGGAGAAATGGGACCCTCAGCATGTCAGTTAACTAAAAGGTAAAGAAAAGACTCAGAAGGAAAGAAGAAAACAATTAACAAAATAAGTTCAGGGGTATAGATGGAAGCTATCCCTACAGGGAGAAAAAAAAAAAAAAAACGTATGGGTTTCCAGTGTGACCAAAAAACCGCTCTCTCGTGAATATAATGCAAAGAATAACAAAGAATGAGAGTACATTTATGGTTCTTTTAAGAAATGTTTAGTCTGGTCCCAGCAGTAGAAATGGTTAATCTTTCACGTACTTAAATCCTTGGTAATTATTAATAACTTGTCATGATGGGAGAGAAACGCAATGGGACAAAAATGTGATCAAATCTCCAAAATATGGGCAAAATAAGCATCGGAGGATAGAATGTAAACAGAAGGGTTTTTATGGACATATGAAAAACATATTTATACGAAAGGAATTAGTTGCAGTCATAGAGGTTTTCCTTCCCTTTTTTGTTCCTTGCTTTTTTTTTTTTTTTTTCTTTCACCCTTTCAGTGTTTAAGCTACTCCCACAGAAGAAACCAAAGAGACCAAATCTGGAAAGATGATTCTTAGCTGGGACCGACTCATACAGATGACTTGATTTTAGTTAACTTGCTGCGTAGAATGTCAAACTCACAGAAATTATACGTGCATCGATTAACAGCTTTTTTGTTGTAAGTAATAAAATCCAACTCAAGTTAGCTTAAGCAAGAAAGGCGAATTGACTAAATGAATCTCGTTCATTCATGCAATTTAAAGGAAGGATTAGAGCAGGGACTCGTGGAAGGTACTGGAACAAAGAAGCTAAAAGCAATCAGGATTTTCTCTGTCTCCCTGGTTTCGCCTCCTTTCTGCATGGCTGTTTCTCCTTCTCTTTGCAGACTGACTTTCTCTGCTTCTCGTTCCTGGGCCAGGAAGTTCTTCCCTCCTGCCCCTACTCCAGCTCCACAGTTAACGTCCCTCCCTTTCAAGGGACGGTTCCAAACTGAAATACATTCTGCTATTCTCTAGTCCAAATTCCCCAAAGAGAAAAATGTGAGCCCTCGAACTGGCTCTAGGTCTGACCAAGCCTGGTCAAGGCCCTGGATAATACGGCCCTTCCTTTTTTTCCAACTTTGCACCATGGGCCCCTCGTCTCTGGCGGTTCTCTTCCTCCTCGGGGACTTCGCTCTCACTCTCTCCCTTTGATTGAAGCATTCTTCCCCCCAGATCTGGGCACCGCTGCCTCCTTTCAGTCACAGCCTCCAGGAGGCCAGCCTCACCCATTCTACCTAAAATGGGAATTCCTTGCCCACCCATCCCAGTTAGTCTCTATCACGGGACCTGTTTAATTTCCACTTTAATACTCATCACAATCTAATTATTTTTCTTCCTCTTTGTTTGTTCCCATATTTGTGTCATGTCCATCTCCCCTAATTCAGCATCGAGAACATACTATGATTGCCGATGGTCGTCTGCGCAGCGTCCGTGTTCCCTGACCGGCTGACTAATAATTGGCTAATTGTTTTCAGGTACCTAGCTCTTCCCCAGACTGCCGTTTGCGTCAGCAACAGTAGCGCCCCACCCCCACCCCAGGTCCAGAAGCTCATCTGAATGGTCCAAGAACGGTCTCATTCTCTTTGCCCGTGTTTGGCTCTGGAACGGATGTGTTCTTCTCAAAGAGACAGGAGTGAAAGTCTCCTGAAGGGATTCTAGGGGAAACATCTTCACTCCAAAAAGGGAGTTAAAAGTAAAAATGAGTTATGTTCTACCTCTGGGTATAATTCTGTCCCATTGTAATGTCTGGAACCTCAGCGAGCACCTTCCTTACTGAGGATGCAGCCAGCCTGAGTGAGGAAGCAGGACAGAGAGATGGAAAAATCTGAGACGTGATGGCACCACTGCACCACACAATCAATCAGCCCCCAAGTTAGCTTGACCACCGATGTCCAGTTATGCAAAACTACAAATATCCTTAGGTCTGAGCTACTCTGAGACAAGATTTCAGATACTTAAGCTAGCTCGCTCATCCAGTCTCGGGATAAAGACCAAGACTGTTGTTGTTCATTGTGTTTCCAGGGACTAGTATGGTGCCTGGTTCAGAGAAACTTAGGGATCAGTGGCAAAATGAATTTATACAATTGTCTGAAGCCAGAGAGATAAAATCGTGTGTTACAAATATGACTGCTAGAAGCACCAATTAAATCAAATGGAGGAAAGCACTATTTTTAATGAATGGTGCTGGACCGCTGGATATTCACCAGGGAAAAAAATAAACCTCAACCCCTACCTCCCTGCATAAACAAAAATTGACTTGAGATGGAACACAAATATAAGTGCAAAAGCTAGAATGATAGCTTCTAGACAAAAAGCTGGAAGAATATGTTCAGAACCATAAGTGAGCAAAGGTTTTTTAGACAGGACATAAGAACAGTACCATACTAGGAAACATTGATAAATCAGATTCCATTGAAACTAAAACTTCTGTTCACCAAAATACACCTTTAAGAGAATGAATAAGCAAGCCACAGCATGGGAGGAAATATTTGCAATACATATACTTAACGAATATTTTTTTCTAGAAAAAAAGTATTTATTTTTTTTCATGAAATTGATTACTCCTTTTGAAATACAAAAAACAACTAGGGGCACCTGGGTGGCTCAGTCAGTGGAGGGTCCAACTCTTGGTTTCAGCTCAGGTCATGATCTCACGGTTCATGAGTTCGAGTGCCGCATCGGGCTCTGTGCTGACAGTGCAGAGCCTGCTTGCTATTCTCTCTCTTTCCTTCTCCCCCTGCCCCTGCTTGTGCTCTTTCTCTCAAAATAAATAAACTTTTTAAAAAAGAGTACAAAAGCAACTAATACATGTAACAACATGGATGGGTCTCTGAAACAAGTTATCTAAAGGACAAAAAAATCTGGAAATAAAAGAATATATTCTAAATTATTCCATTCATAGGAAGGACAAGAACAGGTCAAAACAAATATATGTTGATAGAAACGAAAAAGTAGTTGCCTCATTGGGGGTGAGAGAAAGATCCATAAGGAAGAGACATGAGAGAAACTACTAGGGTGATGGAAATATTTTCTGTTTTAGTTGGGGTGTATACAATTGTCAAACCTCATTGACAGAGATTTGAGTATCTGTACAGAGCCCTTAGTATCTGCGCATTTTATTATAAGTATATTATTGCTAACTAACTACATAATATATTATACTGTATAATATAGTTATTTACAGTAACTATATTATTGCTGTGTGTGTTGAACTGGACTGTCACCAAAAGCCAGCTCTTATGGGTAAGGCAAGTCATGTAATAAATGAAGTTCTTGTGGAAAGCTACATCAAAGAGCATTTTATTAAAATAGGATATATTCATATTGCTTTACCTAAAGACTGTCATGAATAGTATTCTCAAGCTAGCCCGCCTTATATAAGGGATCAGAGAGTACTTTCTCATGATGTTGGATGACGTAGGATAACCTCGAGTGAAACACAGGTAACTCTGTTAAAGAAGAACAGCAGCATTTGGAGATTAAGAATATACATTTAAGAAGTAGCTACTTACAGACAATTTTCCAAATTGTTTTCCACAAAAAACGAATGTGCCTTAAAAAGTTAATCTGTGTGACATGAAAAAGAAACTACCTGATCCAACTAATATGAGAAATACTGCATGTTATATCTCCTTCTTTGTCATTTATGTACGTGACCACATGAGAGACTCGAAAGGCACTAACATAGAAACTGTTAGGTTCATTTAACTCAGATGTCCCCCAAAGCACCCCAATACGATTTTCGACATGCAGTAGACTTAACTTTTATTTAAGTACTATTCATTTAGCCTTTTTTTTCCTCCCCCGATTTTTTTTTGGGGGGGGGAGTGGGGGTCACAAAGGATTTTCAGTAGACTCTATTTTACAGACCAGGAAACTAAAACCTAAAATGATCAAGTAACTTTCCAAGCTTATACATGTCAATTCCGAAATCTTTTACTCTTATAGAAAAGGAAATAGCAACCTGGGCAGGTGAAATAGCGAAGATCCTGTATTAAAATGTAAATAAATAACTTTGGAACCAACTCTGAAATCTAGCCATAAAATCTGCTGCCTGAAGTAAAACCTGTACGTTGTGTTCCCTCATTACTTTGTCAAAACAGAGAAGGAATGCATGCAAGATATGACTGCTCAGAAAGTCTATTAGAACACCTGCTTCTAGTCGGATAATAGACCTCAGAGATAAAATATAATGCTCTTCACAGATACCTGCTTTGTAGATGTCTTCACCCCAAACATATCTATGCTGTAAGTGAAAATTTCTTATATTTTGCCTAGATTGTTAAAATTGCTTCCTAACTGATCTACTTACTCCCACTCTTATCTTTTAGAACTAAGTGAGTCATTACCATGCTTTATGCAACTTCATTACTTTTCAGTGTTTCATTTTCCCTGGCTCTAAGATGGGCATAGTTGTATATTTCTCTAAATCGATTGGGTTTTCTTATTTTAGCATAATTTGTAAAGCAGTTGAGCCATTTAGGGAAAATTGTATTAGATGGTCTACTTATTTTGTGGCTTGATAATGATTTTTTCTGACATTAATGAATATTAATTGGGCACCTACTACATATAGTGGAACCTACTGAATTGATGTGGGACATTTCGGAAAATAGGCCCTCCATTTATATTCTCAAGAGGTCCTTTAGAACAATCCCCAGAAGAACAGAAAGAGATTAAAATTTAGGCACATATCCATCCATCTCTCCACTCATCCTTTCTTCCTTCTCTTTAAATATGTCAGATTCATGATGTATTTCAAATATAGACTCAACAGTATTTGCTGATGGGTCAGATGTATGATAAGAGAAAAAGATGAAGCGAAAATCTCCCCCTGGTCTTTAGCCTAAGCAACCACGAAGAAAACGGTATCGTTTACTAAGATGGGAAAACTTGAACATGGTACATTGGTTTAGGGTTGAAAATCAAAAGCCGCCTTTTGTATATATTGACTTTGAGTTGATTTTGGACACCTAAAGGTAGAATAGAAGAGAGATGCAGGATAGAAACAGGATGGACCAACCTGAAGCCCAGGGCTGTAGCCATAAACTTCACAGGCAGTAACATACAGATGAAAGCCGTGGGAACAGAGGATCAGTGAGAGGAACGAAAACACTCCGATACAAGCCCCAGAAACATTTGAGAGATAGAAAAAGGATGAAGCAATGCAGATTGATCTGAAGTTGGCTGGTGATGTCAGCAGAAACCAAGAGACTATATATTTCAAAAGACAAATGAAGAAAGCATTTTAACAAAAGGAGGAGGGTGATGATCGTTTGAGTCAAATGTTGCCAGCACATACAGTCAAGATGAGGACGAAGAATGAGTCACTGGACCTGACAACATGGAAGACATCGGTGATCCCAACCAGCTGACATTCTATAAGGACTCTGGATTCTACTCTGAATGATGTGGGAGCCATTGGACCATATGGAGAAAATATGAGATGACCTGTCATCCTCTTTAACAGAGTGACTTTGGCTGTTCTGATGCGATGAGATGGTAGGGGACAGAAGAAGCAGGAAGGTCAGTTAGGAGATGATTATAATAATTCGTAGAAGAGAAGATGGTGGCTTGGACGGGGAGGCAGCAGCCTAGATGTTGAGAAGTCCAATTTGGAATCTATTTGTAGATAGAATCAAGAGAACTTAGAGGTGGACTAGATGCAGGAAATGAGAGATAGACAGGAATCACAGGTGACCCCAAAATATTTGGCCTTGGCATCTGGGAAAATGAAGCTGCCATATTATCGGTGCTCCTAAGAGTTGGAGGAAATAAGGACGAACAAGTAAAGAGACTAAAGAGTGACATTGAGGCTGGAGAAAATCCAAGAGACCCAGAAGCAAAGCAGAGAGGAAAGTCGTTCTTGGAAGAGGAAACGACCAACGGTATTAAATGCTGCTGGTAGGCCAGGCAAGAGAAAGATTACAAAATAACTCCTAGACTAACACAGAGATCACGGGCAATCATGACAGGAGTTACTTTAGGGCAGTGGTGGAGTGAAAAGCCTGGCTGTGGGGAGTTTAAGAGAGAAAGGAAGACAAACCTGAGACAAGTTAAGGGCAAGTAAGGACAAGACAAATATTTAAATGAATTTTGCAGGCAAGAAGTGGGGTCCTACCTGAGGGAGAAGTGACATGGAAGACAGTTTCCGGTTTGGGGTAGGAGGGGTAAAAGCATGTTTATGTTGAGAAAAAAATCCAATAGAGAGCAAAATCTGTTGATGCAAAAGAAAGAGGGGAGGCTTCCAGAGAATCAATAAGGAGGGATGGAAGTTTCTGCCCAGGAGGCCGAGGACACAGCAAAGAGAGTTCATCCACATAGACAAAAGGAAGATGGCGGCCGTGAGCACAGGCTACACCCATAGGTATATACTATATATGCACAGGAGCAGTGGAGGGGCCTTGTAGAAGCTGTCTCTACTCATCTCAATTTTCCCGTTGGATAGAAAGATGGTCCTTAGCTGAGAACAAAACTGGGAAGGAGGGAAGACAGACAACTGTCACAGAGCAGAAGAGTGATGGACTGTCCCACCAGCCAGCCAGCCGGCCAACGAGGAGCCCATTTGTGCTTTGCAGCCATGAGTCTAAAGTCAGGCATCATGACTGTGCTTTTCTCCTGCAGGTTCAGCTGTGTGGGTGCAGCAGAGTAGGTAGAGGGTCAGATTTAGCCGGGGGTGTGTGTTTGCCCCAGTGAATCATTGTTGCAATTGAATTCCAGATCCCAGCTGTGCCAAGGGGCACGCCAGCTCCATAGCTGATGGAAAGGATGACACAGCAGAGGGAAAGCGGCCTTTACCGAAGCCCTTCCCCACGGTTTAAGAGTTTTAAATTTCATGTCATTCCCACAACCGCCCTGTGAAATAGGTATTATCCTCATATTACAAATGGAGAAATGGACCAAGAGAAATTACATTAAACCATTTTTTTTTTCGAGATAATTCAGCCGGAAAGCAGAGGAACGTGGAGAATAAAGCACAGATTTTTCCGAGACCCTCGCAGGTCGGACTGGAGGGAAGATTTGGTGCAGTCTTCTGGGGACTCCCATCGGCTCAAGGACCAGGCTGTGGCTGAGTCAGCTGGCCAGACACCAGGACACAGCCTTCTGCCATCAAAACCCCAGGTGGCAGACGCAGTCACCAGTTTGGCCAGAGATACATGGCGCCACCACTCAGAAAACCACTCATTTGCTCCTATAAAACAGTCATCACCTAGCAGGATGCCAAGAAAATCAATCATGACTAAACTCCCGGTTCGGTTTGATTCACTGACCACGTGTAGACATGATCACAATGCTTGGTCATCATGCTTCATAATTACCGTCCTTAGGTCTGGAGCAACTGTGGGCCAGAGCAAAACCAGGGACGTGTGGGTGAATCCTCCTGGAAACAAATGTCAGCGTTAGGAACGGATTGTTTCGTTCGTGGGTGATCCCTGAGTCTTGTAGAGAGTTTGCTAGTCTCCTAAAACCGGAAGAGGGATTCGAGATGGTTGTGCCCAGTCTCCTCATTTTACAAGCTTAAGGCTCTTAATGTTAGGGGCGCCTGGGTGGCTCAGGTGGTTTAGCGTCCGACCTCGGCTCAGGTCATGATCTCACGGCGGTGAGTTCGAGCCCGCGTCAGGCTCTGTGCTGACCGCTCAGAGCCTGGAGCATGCTTCGGATTCTGTGTCTCCTTCTCTCTGCCCCTTCCCTGCTCATGCTCGCTCTCTCACTCTCTCTCTCTCTCTCAAAAATAAATAAACTTTTAAAAAACCTTAAAATTATATAAAATGTATGTTATCCTGTTTGGATGCTAACTCCATAATGAGAACATATATAAGAGAAATCTTTCTCAAAGATAAGTGATTTTTGTAAGTGGGTACTTCTTATGAATTACTAGCTCCTTTTTTCTTCCTATACGGACACTATTCTTTGCAAAAAAAAAAAAAAAAAAAAAAAAAAACACTCGGTAACTGTTTATTAAATGCTTAACTGGCTGGCCAAAGGGAATGAAGCCATGGCCCAAAGAAAAATCATCAGGAGAATTTCAAACCCCTGGCAGTCTTTCTCCCAGACCAAGTCTTCCTGTCCCCAAATGGGAACAGTACAGAGGAAAATGAGGACAGGTAGTAGATGTCACGAAATAGGAAAAAGCCTATCAAGGCCATGTAGCTGTGAGACAGTCTTACAGAATTCCCGACCCCAAACTCGCCACAGGACCAGTGGCTCCCATTCTGACCGTGAAGAGGCTATCGTTGGATATTAAGTCAGAGACACGCAGCAGGGACCGATTTCCCAGCAGCAGGGGAACACGGTCAAAAACAACCTTAATCTGACTAAACATTTTAAAACAATCTTCTCAGCCCAGAGAGAAAGAGGTATTGAAATAGAACATCAAGGATGATTTAAGGACACGGAAAATTGTATTTCCTTCACTGCAAACCTTCACCATTTGTTTACCTGTTTGCCATCCATTGTTTTCAAGGTTCGCGAGAGGTATGGATTAGGTGCGCTCCTTCTTAGGCTTAGAGACGAGTGGGAGACAGATGAGACGTCCACAAACGATCCCGCTCTGAGTGCTGGATGGTGACGTCTTCGAGCAGTGGAAACAACACGGTGAAGAGTTCAGAAACCCTCTTACAGCTCATCCAGGTTCCTCGAGTCAGGACTCTCATGCCTGCTCTACAGATAAGGACCTTGGGGGTCAAAAAGTTTAAGTAAGGTTCCTGATACCCTAGAATAGATGCTGGGTGTGGGGGATCCAGGTGTGAAGGCTCAGGGACAATAGATTCTGAGACACAGAAGGGAAAAGGGATATGGAATGGTAGAATGTTCCGTTTGCGAGGACCCTGGTGGTGAAGGAATTTCCGGTGATGCCAGTGTGGGTTTGCATGGCGGCCTGCCGGTGAATGTTTGCAGTGGCAAACATGGTGGTGAGGGCTGTCCGGGAGGTGAGGTCCCCAAGTGGGTCTTTGCCATGAGCAGTGAAGCTAACTCAGGCATGAGGCGGACCCTCTGTCATGAAGAGAGGTAGAAGTATACAATGGGGATCAGATGACATGAGCACAAGCACACAGAGGGACCTAACTCACTAGATTATAACCTGCATCAGAGTCTGGTCATATCCAGGGTATAATCAGATTTAGACCCGTGGGACCATTCATTCATGGCTCATTAAAATAATCCCATCAGGCTGACATTACTGGGTTCCCAACCTTCTCAGGATTAGGAAACTGTGCGGTTGCTATGCTGAGCCAGATTATCTGGAGGACCTGATTTGGCGTGGGTACTGTCCTCATGATTTAAGCTTTTCAGTTCTGATCCCATGAGACCTCAGGCAATGGTGCTGGCCTCGGCCTCTCGGTTTCTCTTCCTTTGCCATTTATCATGTTGCTACTGGCTTAATTATCTGTCTTGTCCCCTAGACTATGACTTTTTGTGACCAAAAACTATGTAGTTCTTACCATTTTTTCCCCACAACACTAGCATAGTGCCTAGCATAGCGTTAGTGGTAGATAAATATTGTTAAAGAAATGAAGCAACAGTTGAGCTGGATCGTGAACCATGAATAAATATTCATCTGAGGTCGGGGGGAGTGGAAGTACAGGACGTAAGCCCCATTTCATCCAGAAAGAGTGCTGTGGACAGAAGCTGGAAGGACTAACATACAGAGTTCAGGATGTCTGTACAACATACTGGGTGGGAATACTGGCTTTAATGTCAGACGTGTGGGTTCAAGTCATATTTCTATTCCTCGACAGCTAAATACTTGGGCTACAATTCAGAAGAGAAAGGGAAAAACTACCAGAGCGTTGCCCTTATCCTAGGGATGAGGCAAAGAGAGGGAATCAAGAATATCTACGTTATCTATCTGATCTTCTCAATGTCTCAATGAGGCAGAAGAGATTGGCATTTTTGCTTATTGAAATGTATTTTATTTTCTAAAACATATTTGTTGGCTCTCATTTTGGAACCACATTTACGTGGTGTTGGACAGAGAAGGTAGACTTCTAAAATGTTCTCACATCATACCACAAGAAGCAGCAACCAATGTCTGCATAAATCCTAAGGAAATCTTACAAAGTTCATAACGAAGAACACGTTTCTATCAAGAGGCACCGAGAAACTCAAATTAAATCATCTGCAAAGCATACTTTGGAAACTGCTATCTGTTCTACAAAAATCCTCTGAGAGACCCAAGGGCAAGAGGAAAGCGTATGTGGGTGGAGTTAAATTACGGGCTCTATCCCCAGTACCCGTGTGGCCTTTGGAGAGTGACATGCACCCTGCAAGTTTCAGTTTTCAGGGTGACAGTGAGACCTATCTCGTGGGCTTTTTGTGATGATCAATAGAAATTAAGGAGCATGAGAATGCTTTGCTCTTATGATGACGACAATTGTAATAAATATTTTGTTAAAGAGGGACGTTTCATGTCCCTGACAGAAAAAAGAGGAGTGGAGGAAATGTCGGAATGTCTGGAAAGTGCCAGAAAGGAGCTACAAATGGTTGTGGTTGAGAGTCCGCATGCTGTTGAGACAGCTCCACCTGCGGACCTGATTCAGCCCAGTCCGAGATGTGTCATTTGGGGCCAGCGAGAGGCTATCACTGAGCTCAGGGCCCTCCCTTGCAAAACAACAGTAATAAAAGCCCACTTTGGGGGTGCCTGGGTGGCTCAGTTGGTTGGGCTTCTGACTTCGGCTCAGGGCATGATCTCACGGTTCGTGGGTTCAGGTCCCTAATGTGCCAACAACTCAGGGTCTGGAGCCTGCTTGAGACTCTGTGTGTCCCTCTCTCCCTGCCCCTCTCCTGCTTATGCCCTGTCTCTCTCTGTCTCTCAAAAATGAAAAAAAAATAATAAAAACTCACTTTGTAGGGGGTTTATGAGAAGGACAGAAAAATAGTGTTAAGTATCTGGAGCAAAAAAGACACTCAATAGTGATGCTGCTACCATTCTTGCTTTCTTCCTCCCACCATCATTATCATCACTGCATTTTCTCCCCTTTCTGCAGATTTCAACCAGGGCAGCGGTAGAAAAAGATACCCGCTTCCACTCAGCAGCGCGGATGGAGGCTTCGAGGTCTTACAGAGCTCTTGATCTGTTGAGAGAAAGCACCACCCCCACTTCAGAATATAGTAGATTTGCCAGTTTCTTCACTCTGCCATTGAAATCCTCCTCAAGTTTGTAGATTCAAATTCTCTGTGTTAAAGGTGGAAGCCAACAAGAAATAAAGTTTTGTCAATGCAAAAGTGACCTGGCTTTAGTAAGAGAAGCAGAGTGAAATAAGCAAGGCAGAAGTTCATTCAGAGATCTCAAGGTCAACGTTTATTCCTATAAAGTACTCTAAGTGTGATTTACTTATTTGAGGTCACTGGGTAGAAGGTGCTAAATAAATAGGCACTATCATTTTGACAGTCTTAATGACTGCTACTTAAGTGTTGGAACACTGAACAATATTCAAAGTAAGCAATTTAATAAACTAGTAATTGCTCATGCAAGGGCAATTACCCCCATTTTGGTTTAATTATTAATGTGGGGTTTTTTATATTCCCAACTTTAGCGAGCAATCTCGTCGTAATAAAAAAGAAAGTACAAAATATTACATGTTACGATATATAAAATGATCGTTTTGTTAATATCTTATGGCACCCAGGAATATCCAGCTAACAAATCTCTTGAGGTCCCAAAATTCTGTCTTTCTCCGTAGGAAATGGCAGAGTTGGAAAAGTCAGTTCTGTAGAGGCAGAGCTATAGAGGAACTTCAGAGACTGGACACTCTGTGGCCACATGTATTTCTTTCACAGACCTGGTATGGTTTTCCAAGTCCCGTTGTTCAAGGGGATTTGTGCAAAGGAGAAAATGTTTCTGGGTATGGGAGGGCAAAGCCTGAAGAAACTGAGTTGGGGGAGGCTAATGGTTGAGACGCGAGGTAGGAGTGTGAGGCCAGAAAGATCTCAGAAGACAAAAGGGAAAACCTGAAAAATCAGTTCTGCCTTCTTAATTAAATCCCATAGGGCATCCTTTAAAGTAGACCAGGGTAGGGGCACCTGGGGGGCTCAGTCGGTTAAACACCTGACTTTGGCTCAGGTCATGATCTCATGGTTTGTGAGTTCAAGCCCCACATCGGCTCAGTGCTGACAGCTCGGAGTCTTGAGCCTGCTTCAGATTCTGTGTCTCCTCTCTCTCTCTGCCCCTTCCCCTCTCTCTCGCTCTCTCTCTCAAAAATAAAACATAAAAAAAGAGTAATTTAAAGTAGACCAGAGTGTAAAGGAGCATCTTCCTGGACTATGGCGCCAAGGAGATCACTCGAGGCCACAGTCCTGGAACCTGTCCCCCAGCATGACCACTGCAGGAAGCTCCCCACTTCTGATGAGCTCAGTCATGATGAGAAGTCCAAACCTCCTAGGCTGTTCATCCCCCTCCCAGACAATCACCTGTTCTCTGCCTATTTGCTTAGTCGGGTCCAATCCTTCACTCCTCTCGCTTCCTCCTTCACCACCTTCTGGACCTGTTAATCTGTAACCCGCCAGCTTCCTCACATGGCCCTGTCTCATTTCACTCCTCCTTGGGAAACTGCATGTACTAAAAAATAACCATAATCCCTAAGGCCCTACCTTCCCTAAACTCTATTCGAATGTGAGTGTCCACATCTTACACTTGCAGAGCAGGAAGTAGGATCAGTTCCTCTCACTCTTCATAACTAACTAGATTTCTGTTTCTCTTATCAGATCTCTCCTCTTCTAAGAGGTAATCCTGTTTTGCTTTTTTATTTCTACCAATAACCTATTAATGTGCCCTCCTCATTCCTTGACGTCCTGAACTCCCTGTTCAGGATACTCCTTTGCAATCTAACTGTAATCATTATATTTGGCAATTTCAGGTATTCGTTTGGATGACCCTGTCTTCTCCAAACCTTGATCTTTCAGGTCCTTTTCTGTCCAAAGACCATTTTCTCCACTCCACGTCAGCCATTCTACTTGTATTACTCAGTTTACGCTTGAGCGAACGGGAACAAACAGCCCCAACTTCTGAGCACTTTGTCACAATAAGGATTAATTTTTTTTTTCTCACATGAAATGTTGGCTGCTGGTACGATGCAGGTCCTGTTCACATGTCTGAAATCTAGACATGAGGAGCAGCCCCTGTCTGACACATGTTGAGTTTGTGGCAAAGCAGTAACAAAAGAGGGGGAGGGGGCAGAGTCAAGGCAGAGTCATACGATGATTCTTAACATTGCTGCCCAACAATAGATAATGTCGCTTTTGCTCATATTCCATTGACCAAAGCAAGTCCTATGGCCACACCTGATGTAATAGGGCAAGCAGATATGTCCTTGTCACAGGGACACACTGAGAGGAAGCAAGGAACACATAAGGAGAAATAATTACGACACGAGGAAGATATTACATCATTACATAAAGATCATGGCTGAGTTGAAGGTCTAAATTAGTCCTATGTAAAGACTACTACTCTCGACCCACTAGCCAAAGGGGGAAACAATCTTCAAAAAGTTAAGTGTGGGGGCACCTAACTGGCTCAGTCAGAAAAACGTGCGACTCTTGATCTCAGGGTTGTGAGTTTGAGTTCTACTCTGGGTGTAGAGATTACTTAAGTTAATAAATAAAAGTAAAAATTTAAAAATATATATATACATGATAATCAAATTACTGAAAACCAATGATGCAGAGAAAGTCTTAAAATGGCCAGAAGCAGGGGGACACCTGGGTGGCTCAGTAGGCTGTGCATCCAACTTCGGCTCAGGTCATGATCTCATAGCTTGTGAGTTTGAGCCCCGGATCGGGCTCTGTGTTGACAGCTCAGAGCCTGGAGCCTGCTTCCATTTCTGTGTCTCCCTCTTTCTCTCTGCCCCTCCCCTGCTCACACTCTGTCTCTCTCTCATAATAAATAAACATCAAAAAAAATTTTTTAATGGCCAGAAGAGGGGGAAAAAGACACATAACGTATAGGGTAGCAAAAGGAAGAATTACCACTAACTTCTAGTTAGAAAAAAAGTGCACACCAAAAGATAATAGCATGAAATCTTTAAAGTACAAAAGGCAAAAACCAAAACAAAACAAAAAACCTGTCAAGCTAAAATTCTATACCTAGTGAGAAAGCCTTCAGAAATGAAAGGAAAACACACACCTTTCAGACAAACAGATCTGAGAATCCTTGACTTCAGACTAACAATATAGGAATGGTAAGGAAGGCTGCTAAACAGAAGCTTGAAAGAAAAATGATGCTAGATAGAAACTCATTGACTCAAAGGGGAAATAAGAAGTGTCAGAAATAAGAAATGTGTGGGTAATTATAAAACAGTGAAAAGTGTTTCATTTTTTCCAAATAACAAATGATTCTTTGAAACAAAAATAAGGTATTTGAGTTTATGACATATGCAGAAGGGAAAGCCATGGAAACAACCACACAAAACAACCAGTGGGAAAATGAGACAATATTGTGAAGTTTTTACATTACATGTGACCTGGTATAATAATGTTTACAATTAGAGTATGATGAGTTAAAGATAATATTGTAAATAATAGAACAAGAAGTAAGAAACTAAAATAAGGAAGTATAGATAATAGGGCAACAAAAGAAATAAAATGAAATCACACAATATTCAGTTAATTCAAACAAAGCAGGAAATGAATAAGAATAAGATAGAAATGAAGAACAGAATGAAGAGAAACAAAGTACCAAATGACACAAAACCCAACCATGTCAACACTTACATTAAATTTAAATGTATCCTTTAAAGGATATTGCTAAGAGAAAAGGCAATCCACAGGAAACAATATTTGCAAATACTTATATATTGTAAGCAACTTTTATCAAACCCATAATGAGATACCACCTCACATTCTGTAAGATGACTGAAAACAGAAAACAAAGCAAACAAACAGACAACAACGAGTATATTCTGGAATATACCAAAATATTTTTGGAGCCCTCATTCACGGCTGGTGGGAAGTGGCCATTTTGGAAACAATTTGGCATTTCCTCAAAATGTTAAACGTAAGAGTTACCATATGATCTAGCAATCACACTCCTGACGTACAGACAATATATAATACCTGTATATTAGACATCCACCCAAAAGAAATGAAAACATACTCATACAAAGACTTGTAGATGACGTTTATAGCAGCATTAGGCATAGTAAACCCAAAATGAAAACAACCCAAATGGCCACCACCCAGTGAACGGATTAACAAAACATGTGGCACGTCCATTAAATCTAATATTATTTAGACATAAAAAGGAAGGAAGTGCTGATTCATGGTATAATACGAATGAACTTTGAGAGCAGTATGTTAAGTCCAAGAATCCAGTCAACAAACACCAAAGACCACATACTACATCATTCCATACTGACAGAAGTAGGCTACTGGTTCGGGGAGGGCTAGGAAGGGAAATGGAGAAGAAAAGAACGGCACGTGACTGCTGCTAAATACAAGGTTTCTTCTTGGATTGATGAAAATATTCTGAATTTTAAATGTAATGGGAGTGTTGGTCTCACAACTGTGTGAATATACTAAAACTCACTGAATGACACACCTTAAAAAGGTGAATTTTATGGTATGTGAATTATATATCAATAAAACTGTTATAAAATATACATATAAAGAGAGAGAGGTCTTTAGCCAGCTAGAACCGAAAGCACCAGGCAGAAATGGCTGGAAGAAGGACAGAGGGTTCAAAATGACCTTGGCTTACCGAGAGAGAATCTGAACTTGAAGCCGTGCTCTAAGCCGACTTGTTCCATACGTCCTCTGCTTAGACATCCAGTCGGGTGTAAGAGAGGCTGTTATAAAAAAGAAGTGAACCCAGCCTCAGAAAATGCAGAGCTGGAGAGGAGAGCTCACAGGATCCCAGGAAGAGATTGCGAACAGAGCCCAGTTATTTCCAAAATAGTATCTCTTTGATTAGCGGGCATGGTGAGAAACGCAGGTGGCCTACGGGGAACGATTCTGGACGTGTCCTTGCAGTCCAAGAATACAAATTACAGAGCGGTGATTTGAAGAAAGAACAGCCTAGTTTAATCTTTACGGGGAAAGGGCATCACAGTCGCTTGCTCCTGGACTTCAGGGTCACCACGGGCAAGAGGAGGGTCGGCGGTTCACTCTGGTGGCAGGATTGGGCTCAAGTCTTGACTCTGTCACTTAGCTGGGTAATCCAGAAGTCACCCCTTCTGAACCTCGGCCTTTTCATTAGTAAAATGTGGATAATGAGATCCATTTCCTGGAACTGATATGTAAATTAAATGAGATAATAGGAGGGAATCTACATGGCAAGCCATCTATCCCCCCTGTCCTCCTTGTCTGTCTCTCCATTATTTATTTCCCAGCTCTTCATTGAAGATCTGTTCTGTGGGA
The DNA here is from genome assembly GCA_030068075.1 of Paguma larvata. Classification (NCBI taxonomy): domain Eukaryota; kingdom Metazoa; phylum Chordata; class Mammalia; order Carnivora; family Viverridae; genus Paguma; species Paguma larvata. The sequence continues at coordinate 50,335,336 of CM057840.1, read as the reverse complement.
CGCGCTGGGATATAGAAACTCCCCCGAATGCAGGGGGGACTGTTTCAGGAAGAATACTAGGACACACCTCTGCCTTGGGAAGGCTGCACTGAAGAGACAGGATGTGCTTAATTCATCTTTTTTTTTTTTTTAAACGTTTATTTATTTTTGAGAGACAGAGCGTGAGCAGGGGAGGAGCAGAGAGAGAGACACAGAATCTGAAGCAGGCTCCAGGCTCTGAGCCATCAGCACAGAGCCTGACGCGGGGCTTGAACTCACAGACCATGAGATCATGACCTGAGCTGAAGTCGGCCGCTTAACCAACTGAGCCACCCAGGCGCCCCTGATTCATCTTTTTAACCTCAGCACCGAGCAGAGTGCTTGGTGAATAATAGGCACCTGATAGACGTTAGCTGAATAATCGAATGGGTTAATTCGAAGAAAATGTGACAATTTTCCTCTTGCTAAAACTTGAACATTTTTTTTGTCCAGTGCAGACCTCTCTTGGAAAAAAGTAACTCAGAGGCTACGCCTTTTTTTTTTTTTTAAGTTTTATTTATTCATTTGAGAGAGACAGAGACAATGCAAGCAGGGAAGGGGCAGAGAGAAGGAGAGAGAGAATTCCCAGCAGGCTCCACGCAGAGCCCAATGTGGGGCTCGAACTCATGAAACTGTGAGATCATGACCTGAGCTGTAATCAAGAGTCGGATGCTTACCAGACTGAGCCCCCCAGGCGCCCCTGGGCCATTTTTTCATGGGAACTGATATAAGAAATCATGAAATGCCGAGATTCGGGTCACACGTACACAGGCTTTCAGAATCAAGATGAGCGCTGCCCTGTTGGTAGAACCTCGCGAGATGTCACCCCCGCCATTTACAGGCTGTGCTGCACTTAACTCGCTACTCAACGCTCAGTCCCGCTTGCTTCCTCCAAGCAAAAGGGATCATAATATATAATTCGGGGAGTTGACGAGAGTATCCAAGGAATACGTGTGAGTGTTTTTATGTCCCAAAAAAATAAAATCCAGGGAAACGCGAGATACAATCATGGTCATTACTGTATTTTTATTACTCTTTCAACCTTTACCAGTTCCAGTTTTCCAGAACAATTTTCCCACCTTAAGGAAGCCATAAGTATAGCTTTCAGCACAGTGACTGTATATGAAGCTTTTAAAAATGTTAAAATCCACTAACAAGACGTCTTTAAAACACTACAATTTTATAAACAACTGGTTCGCTATTATTTGACAGGCTTTCCCCAAAAGTTAACCGCACATCAAAATTTTGTCTAAATAACAGCATCTTCGTTACACTAATTTAAACATGGTAAGAAAATCTCCTCTGTTTTAGAGGAAGTCTAACTTTCCGTAACAAAGAAATACCAAAAAAAAATGCAAAGAAAAACTTATGTATCTTACAGAACCGTACAGGTGAGCTTTCGACTTGATGGGCGGATACACCCCATGTACTCCTCAGAGGTGGCTTCCATTTATTCTATCGCTCCAGGGAGCTGTTCTCTTCTATGTAAATGACGTAGGTTCAAAATCTCAGGTTAGAAAGAGGGAACAGAGAGGGACACCTGGGTGGCTCAGTCGGTTAAGCGTCCGGCTTCGGCTCGGGTCATGATCTCACTGTTCCTGAGTTCGAGCCCTGCCTCGGGCTCTGTGCTGACAGCTCAGAGTCTGGAGCCTGTTTCAGATTCTGTGTCTCCCTCTCTGTCTGTTCCCCTCCCCTGCTCATGCTCTATCTGTCTGTCTCACTCTCTCTTAAAAAAAAAAAATTAAAAAAAGGAGGGAACAGAGAGAAATCATTCCACCATCTGAAAGCCTAGGCCTGGAAGTGGTATGTTATACAGAATTTCTCTTGTAAGGAATCTGTTGTGATCTACAATCTTCACGGCTTACACATTATACTAAAGGAAAACCAGGGTCCAAAATGTGTACAGAATATGATGTCAGCAAGAGCTTCCTTTCATTCAGGGCTATTTATATACATTTACTCCTCTCAACAGTCCCAAGACATATTATTCTGACATTGGAGTGCAGAGACTAAGGATCAGAGTGACTGTGACGTCCCCACAGCTACGCAGATAGGAAGTGACAGAGCCAGAGTCACGTCGGTGTGTCCGATCCACGGCTCACTTTCCTGCTACTTATGAGCCACAAAATCTTTAGGGAACTTCTATCTAGACTCTCAAAAAGTATCTTTTCACCCTGGTGTGCAAGGACTTCATGATATTAGACAGAAACGTTTCATTGTTTTATCTCCTTGCAATTCACTAAATGGTTCATGCTTGACTTCGTTTGCTTTTCATAACCAGACGAAGACGAAGCCAACAGTATATGCACCATAGCTCCATTTCTTAGATGAGGAAGAGGAGGGTGGAAAAGCTTAAGTAATTTGCTCGAACAAGGAACAACCCCCCCCCCACCATCTTGACCTCAAGTCCTCGAACAGCTTTTAAGTGCATAAATTGAATGTTCTCCTGATATCGGTTACAGTGGGGTTTTACTTGCATGACCATTGTCAGATCAGTACTATCTGCTCGGAGCAGAGGCCATGGATAGGAGCTGCATAACTAAAAATTAGGAGTAACGTTTAAAATAGAATAGACTGCCTTTTAGGAAGCAAAACAGAGAGCGACCCAAACGGCTTTGTGTATCCAGGCAGAACAAGAGAAATTGACTTTAAATTATAGCAGAAAAGAAAATAGCTATTAGTTATGAGAATGGACATTTGCACCAAGGACGAAAACAACAACCCTTAACGGTGTGCTGAATCCCTTCCCTCAGAGTCTCTCACGTGGGATCAGTGAATCGGTTAGACGACATCTAGGTCGAGTCGGGGCAAGTCTGGCCCAGAGTGTCGAAGCTGGAGCAGAGACTCTTAATCCGCGCGCGTCCTCCAATGAATCTGAGAGTTTCGGGGTAGAGAGCCGAAGTCCTCTCTGGTCATTGTTACACTCCATGTAATCCATGCGGGCTTGAGCAAGGCTTGAGTGCCACTGACCCTCCGTTCTCACCTAGAAAAATCTGATAGCAGTCCCTGCCCCGCCTCTCTCGCAGGGTTGTCATAAACCACACGTGAGGTCCTCTCCGAGGAGACTTTCTTCGGTCACCTTCATATGTCACGTGTCGACTTCTGATAATTTAACCAATCGTCGGTACGTTTTGCTTTTTACGTCCATAACTGCTTTTAATACCATCTCTCGCTTTAGTCTCTTTTCCCTTAAAGGAAACGCTTCGATGTCATTTTACATAGGTTTGCTTAGGAAATCAAGAGGGTTTCTTCAGAAATCAAGACTCTCCTGAAGTCGGTCAGGGCACTGAGCACCCTGGAGAAATTTTTGCCAGTGCTCCAATAATCAACGGTAGTTAAAACTCACTCATGGGTCTATCCGTTTCGTAGGGTTATGGATGACTCCCGTTCTCCGTGAATGGCCATCCCATCATTAATATTGGTTGCTAAATTGTTTTTGGCTCTGTTCTCTGGCATTACCTTTTTCTCTATTGATTTGTCTTTCCGAATTGAGGAAGCACAGGTCCCCCTTTCTTCATGCTCAATGGCCCTATAAAAATTGAATTTTCCATGAAAACATTCGAGGGAGTTTGAATATCAAGGCGGAATTAAGACTAAGGCATTGCTACAGGATTTGGTATTAAGGGGAAGCTTATAAAAGGCCAGGCAGGCAGCCTCTAGGGCCCTCCATCAGGTCGAGCCCAGAGTTTGGAGGTGTGAGTGGGAAATCCCACTCCCAATGGCTACACTTGCAGAGCAGCTGGGCTTCCTGTGTCCTTGTGTTGCATTTCTCGAGGCAGTGGGAAATATTTGAGAATTATAATTCAGGTAGCTAGTGATTAAAATAAAACATGAGACGTAGAAGCCGACGTATTTAATAATTTTAAAAATAAGCAAAATTTAATCTGAGGCAGATAAAATTGGTATTGGGGAATTGAAAAGGCGGGGAGGGAACACAACAGATTTTCTTTTCTCAGAGATTTTTCTTCTCAGCAACCCAGCTCCAATTAGACGTCGCCAGCTCTTTATCTTGAGATATCCTTGATTGCTACATTTTTCTGGGCGACGAAAAATAGAACGAGACAAACAACGGTGCTTGGAGTCTGAGACAGGTCCACTACATCAGCCACCGTCGACTCCTTTCTTCCGAGTCCCCTTCCATCCACGTTGGGCGATGTCCCCGCGCGACTCCCTCTGGTAACATTGAAGTTGTCCCTTCGCGTCGTCTAGGCTGTAAGATCCACCAAAACTGTCTGGTGATACGGAGCTCCTAGAACTTCCCTTTCTTATCCCATTTACCTACGGATGAATTCCCTCAGTCTCTTTCAAAATGTGGCCTTAACTTCACCCTAAAAACCTTCTCTTTTGCCGTTCTGCGTTCCTCAGCTGTTACGATTTTGAAACTTCAGGGGTTAAAAACGCTCCCACCTTGGGGCGCCTGGGTGGCTCTGTTGGTTAAGCATCCACCTGGGCGCAGGTCATGATCTCACAGTTCGTGAGCTTGAGCCCCACTGGCAGCTCAGAGCCTGGCCCCTTCTTTGGATTCTGTGTCCCCTGCTTTCTCTGTGCCTCCCCCACTCCCACTCTCTCTCTCTCTTTAAAAAAAAATTAAAAATTACATTTAAAAAATACTGTTCCACCTTTTCCTCGATCTCATGCTTTCTCGTGCTCTTTCCCATTCTTACTTCTGATCGCTTTTCCTTGTCTTCTCTCTTTGTCCCCCCTCGGGGTTCCTTACAGAGGATGGCACCTCTCCTCCACTCTCTGGAAGGGAGAATACTTGAGTGAATATTTTCATCCCTCTCTTCAGGCTCTACTTGCTCATCAACACGATTATCAGATTATTGAAGTTGTGGAGCGCCTGCGGCCAAGAGCAAAACAACAAACAAATAAAAATAAAATAGGAATAGCAAGTAAGCTCCGCCCTCTCTTGCTCATTACCCCTCAAAATCAACCCGGCCTTCAGTGAAGCGAGCTCTTTCGTGCTTCTGACCCCGAAGAGGCTAGCTCTCGGTGCCTGGATCTCTCACCTGCGCGTCTCCGATGTCTCTGCTGCGACTGGGGTGGGTGCACTCGTTTTGGAGCAAAACGCAGAAGGTTCTGTCGCGTTCCGGTCTAGCCAATTTAAAAGCTAATATTACAATCTCCATTTGGCTTCTTGTCTGCTCTTAATTGCTTAGAAGTCCAAACAGAGACTGGTGAGTGATTAACATTCCCCGAACACCAACATTTCCTCTTCTTTTTCTATCTCTTGGCCTCTTGATTTTAATTAATTCTGTGTAGGATGTCCTGAGTTTCTTTGTCTGGAAGAAACATCTCGCAGCTAAATCACGGACATAATGAAGAATTCAGAATAGCCCCCTAATAGGAATGTTCTGACCCCTTTTGGTTAATAAGCGAAGTAAATAGAGAGCATATTGTGGGTTTGGCATGACACCTGGCTCGTAGTAAGTACAAAATAATTATTTCTTGAAAGAATACCAACTGCAGCAGTTTTTTTTTAACAGTATGGCCAAGGATCCACACAGTGACATATGAGCTTATATATAGATTTTTCCATGTAAGAGTACCATATTTCCTGATATTTAAAAATTAATTTTTAGATTCTTTTAAGTATTGACCAAACGAAGCTTACAGTTGAATAAGGAAAAAAAAAATCAATATTTTAACTGTTTGACCAGAGATCTCACTGCCAATCAGCCTGTCATCAAAATGGAGCCTGTTCGATCAAATTGAGGCGACATCTCACACGTCGGAGAAAAATTTTTCTAAGTCATCCGTTCATTCACTCACTGAGCCTTTATTGAATTTCTACTATAAACAAGATGCTGTATTTAGAAATAACAAGAAGAATGAGACACTTTTTGCCCTAAGAAGCTTATAATCTCATAACTTAATAGCAGAAATAATTCACATGTATAAATGGTTTTAATATAAAGAACCATTTGGTGATAGATGAGATCTACTTCAAGAGAGTAAGAAGGTGGAATCTTTTGGGAGTTGTGGAAGCTCATTACAGCCAGAGTAATTAAGTAAACCTGAATCAGGAATTAAGGATTTTTAGGGTAGAGCTGAGAGGAGGGAAATTCAAGGAAAGGGGGACCATAAACAATGACACAGACAAGAATCTAACTGGAAGCACAATGCATCACAGCCAAAAGCCCCAAACAACTCGAATGTCTATCATCCCAAGAAATGGATATACCGTGCTGTATTCGTATAACAGAATAGCACATAGCAATGAAATTAATGGACCGCTCATAACTGCAGCAACGCGAATGAATCTCTCCGGTATAATCTCCAGCAAAAGAAACTAGACACGAAAGAGAACACGGTGTGCACAGTTCCACTTATATAATCTTCCAAAGGCAAAAGTTAACGGTGTTAGCATCAAGAGAGTGGCTGTGCTTACCTTCAGAAAGAAGGGTAGTGACCAGGAGGGGGCAGCAGAAGCAGCTCTGGGTAGAACGGAAGGCTGATAGTGTTCTATGTTGGGGTTCATGCGGGGGGAGTTCACACTGTGGGAATTCATGAAGCTAGACACTCACGAGCTGTGCATTTCTGTGTAAGTATGCTAGACTGCAGTAAAACTGAAATAAAAAGCAAGCAGAAAACCGAAAAACTCAAGAGAGAGAGAGAGACCCATAAGTCCACCTGGACTGAAGGCTTAAGCTCAATGTTGGGGAAGTAATTTGTGAAGACTACGCATCTGGTAATAAAATAAAAAGTGGGGGAAAGTGTCGTGCCATTATGACGCGTTCCTCACCTCCTCCTCGCCAATGGCACACCCAGCTCCTAAATTTGTCATGATTCTTTCTGAGTTTGTGAGATTAGGAGAAAATGTTTGGGACGTGCTGCTTGGGAGGATTCGGTGGGGGCGGGGTTCAAGTCTGCTTTTTACTTGGCGACAGAGGAAAGCCCTTGAAATGCGACTCGGGGCTGATACCATTTTCCTTTGTTCAGCTGATCCCTCCGTCTACTGAGCAAACTGCACCTGACTGCCTTGTAGAGAGGGGTCAGAAGAGTCACTAGTGAGTGAGAAGTGGCAGCGTGGCCCTAGGTATTCCTGGGTTTTGTCAACTGGAAAACAGGGAGAGAAAAACGGCAGGACGAGCGGCTTGCTCGTAATGTCTGGCATTTGCTAAGCACCTCTGTCAACGTTTTTTTCTCCCTTCAATGCCCACGTCTTGAGCACCTACTGTGTGCCAGGCCCTCTGTTCTGGCAATACAAAGGTAAGTAAGATATGCTATACCGTCGATACACATTGCTTGGATACGTTAAAAACCCAGCCAGTATCACGTAGAACAGTGTGATCATGAGAAAGGTAGAAAATACTGGCAGGGAGGGGGGGCAGGAAAAGGGGGGGGCTCTGGACCCCAGCAGGATCTGGGAGGCTCCTCCTAGGCAGAGCCATAAACATCGCTGCTTTGGACAGTCCGTTTGGCAATAGGACATTTAGAATAGGATTGTGCCCGTACCAGTACAGAAAGGATTTGCCAAGCAAATTGCTGGTGGCAACCAGAGAAGTGTTAGCCTAGTTAAGAATGAGGAGATTTAGAAAGAGCATTTGCATTCAGACAAAGAATATGCTAATTATAACGGAATCCTACCCACTTGTTAAAGCGGTTACAAGAATTTGCACTGCAGACCCTTCTGCTCCCCGTTTCCCCATTAACGGTGTTTCTGTAGGGAGCTCAGATTAGTAAGATCACATCTCCGGCTCTCCTTTGGGGCCTCTCTCCTAAAATTTTGGACATTATAAGCTAAATAGACATTCCGCAGAAACTTCGCAGCTTTTCTCCGCAGTCTGCTCTCAATCTAGCACTGCCAGCCATTACTGGCCACTCGGGCGCTCCAAATCAGAAGCCTAAGAATCTTCCTAGCCTCTTCCTTCCTCCTCCCTTACCCCAAGCAACCCACCAATCCGGTCTCCTTGGTGCTGTCTTTCAATTATCTCTGGAATTAGTTCCCTTCTTTCTATTTCAAGCGCACCAGTTTCTAGCCCTTAGCGTGTTGCACTGAACTTTTAACATGAATTATACTCTTTTTAGTGTTCTTATCTCCTGTCTCTCCTTCTTCAGCGCACTCTCGCAAGCCCTCTGCTAAAGATAACTTTCTAAAATGCAAATCTGATCACTTCAGCATTCCTTCAAAGACTACTGCCAGGAGAAAGAGAATAAAGTTCAGATCAAAATGCTTAACAATAAAAAAAAAAGTGGGCAAAGGATGCGAACAGATGTTTCTCAGGAAAGGAAAAGCAAATGTTTCTTCCATGTTCGTAGTAAGAGAAATGCATAAGAAAACTACATGGATTCACTGGTCAGATTCACACACACACACACACACACACACACACACACACACAAAGCTTCACAGCTATGTCTACTAAAGAAGCTGTACAGAACTGCAACTTAAAAAGCATTGCCGGAAGGAACACAAATTGGAAAAATCTAGAGAGAGCAATGCCTCCCCAAATCATAAACCCACGGACCTACAATCGCATTTCTAAAAACGTATCCTATAAAGATACATACTCACACTTGAGAAAGGATTCATATCCAAAGTTGTTAGTCCCAACATTCTTTGTAGTAGCAAAAAATTAGAAACATAAATATCTTTTAATAGGAGACAGGCTGAATAAACAATCCTCACCCACAGAATGGAATTCTACGCAGCTGTTCTTTTAAAAAAGAAGAAAGAAAAGGGTAAACAGAAAATATTAGAATAGTTTTGTATGTACCTGTGTGGAAAGATTTCCATCATGCATGAAAAAAGGCAAGATTCAAAGTATAGAACCCACTTGTATCAATAACACACACATATATTTTTATTTGCTTATGTGATAAAAATAAACTTCGGAACGATACCTAAGAAACAAATCATAGGTTACCTAGAATGCGTGTGTACCTTTCACTCTATTTCTTTATATATGTATTTATAACGTTTATTTATTTATTTTGAGAGAGAATGTGAGCGGGGGGGGGTGGGAGGGGCAGAGAGAGAAGAGAGAGACAATTCCTAGCAGGCTCTGCGCTGTCAGTGCGGAGCCCTGATGCAGAACTCGATCTCACAAACTGCGAGATCATGACTTGAGCCAAAATCAAGAATTGGATGATAAAGCAACTGAGCCACCCGGGTGCCCTGAACCTGGGTTTTCAACTTCTGTGTGCTAATGCCAGAGTATGTGATTTTAAATTTTGGAATAAATGATAGAACACAGGAAAGAGCAAAGTCAAAAAAATGTACTCACATTATACAGGCGTGCAGACGAAGCATAGATTGTTTTGTTATTTAAAAATGTTTCTATCAAGGCATAATATACATACACTATATTGTACAGTTCCTAAGTTTTAGAGTTCAATGAGTTTGATAGATGCAGAAACTCAAGCTTCTGCACCCTATCCAAATAAGAACTTTCCGATACCCCAGGGAATTTTCTTATTCCTTCTGGTCAATCCCTACCCAGCCACCAAAGTCAACCACTCTTCAGATTTCTTTCACCATACATTGTTCTCATCTGCTCTAGAATTTCACAGGGATAATTCGGTAGAGACTCTTTTATATCTGGCTTTTTCCATTTTCCATAACATTTTTGAACTTTATAATCTGTTCCTTTTTATTAGTAAGTAGCATCCCATTGGATGAATATGCCATTGTTTGCTTATCCATTATCCTATTGATGGAGCTTCAGATTGCTTCCAATTTGGGGATACTATGAGCAAAGCCACTATCATCGTTCTTATACAAGATGTTTTCCTTTCTTTTGCTAAGTGTCTGTAAGTAAAATTCCTAGTTCACAGGGTAGGCACATGTTTCACTCCGTACAAGCCTTTTAACCTCATTGCCAAAGTAATCCTAGTGTTGACATTCTAGCGACAATGTGTTAGATCTTCAGTTGTTCCAAAAACTCACCCATCATTTGCGTTTCTTAGCCTTTGTAATTTTAGCTATTTTAGTGAGTACGTAATGGCATCTCATTGTGTTGTTCGTTAATTCACATTTCCCTAATGGCTAAAAACGTTGAGCACTTTCTCGTGTGCTTATTGGCCATTTGCATATCTTCCTTTGTGGAGTGCCCATTTATGTGTTTTACTCATTTATTGAGTTGTCATTTTTTTATTGTTTTACAGGAGTCCTTTGTATATTCTGGATAAAGTCCTTTGTCACAGACACATACGTTTTGAGAATATTTTCTCCCAGTCTATTGCTTCTCCATTGATTTTGTCATTTGTACTGTGTTATATTGTATTCTATTTCCTCTCTCATTCATACAGCATTTTCTTTTTTGTTTTTAATGTTTATTTATTTTTGAGAGAGAGACAGAGCATGAGCAGGGGAGGACGGAGAGAGAAGGAGACAGAGAATTTGAAGCAGGCTCCAGGCTCTGAGCTGTCAGCACAGAGCCCAACACGGGGCTCAAACTCGAGAACATCGAGATCATGACCTGAGTCAAAGTGGGATGCTCAACCGACTCAGCCACCCAGGTACCCATCAGACAATATTTTCCCTTGACATGTTTGAATTTTGATGACTTCTGGGGTGCTTGGGTGGCTCAGAGTACTTCAGATGTCACACAATATTCTCCTAATTTTTTTTTCTAGAAGATTTAGGTTTCAGTAGTTGTCTATGGAAGGCACTCTCTTTGACTTCTACAAATGGTGTCATCAAAAAAGTGTAGAGGAGTATGCTGGCCTGTTCGGTAGCCAATTTCTTTATGCTGGGAACCACATATCTCAATATCCCCTTTCCTGTATGGATTTGGGCGAAAGCTGGCAAGAGTGAAGTTGCTTGTGTTTGGGGAAGGACATAGAAGTGGAGGGGCAGCCATATTTATTGAGGTCTTCCTTGGGTTGAAGTCATGAAAGGCAGACGCGGAAGCACCGATAGGATCCAATCTTCCTCTCAGTGACCCACCTCTTCCTCCGGACAGCTTGTGCTTGTGGCCGGCAGTCACCCCAGCCCCACCAGACACCCTGCTGTGAACTCACAGGGGCGTAGCCATGAAGAACCAACAGCCTTTAGGAGACTTCGATGCCGGTCCTTCTCTGTGTTCCTCTAACGGCACCTTGATGTGCCCACCTGTGGATTTCTCTGCGAGCCTCAGCTTGTTCAGCTCTGCCTGGGCTCCTAGTGACCCCTCTCTGTTCTTCCGCTCCCCTACGGGACGTTTACTTCCCTGCTTGCTTCGTCATTTGTGTCTTTCAGTCCTAGTATTTGGCTCCCATGATCAGATCCTTACCGAGTCAGTGAGGAAGTAATGGGGAGAGTGGGAAGAAGGAGGGAGGAAGGATTAACAAGCTTAGTGTTGCAGAGAGTAATATGAGAATGACCTGGAAGCCACTAGCTGTTTTCCTGCAGCTAAAACGCTGTCCCGTCATGGCTATATCGTATAGAGGAAAAAGCACTGAGTTTGTTCCCATTTCTGCCACTTACTCTAGCGACTTGGGTAAGACCTCTAGCGACTTCTCCGTATTCTTGCCCTCTTACTGTGCAGCGTTGCTTTAAGGATGCCATAGGATGCAGGGTTTCCTACTCTGTAAACTAAAACACGCACTTGGACTTACCAACACTAGTATCCTCGCCATTGCCATCATCATCCTTATAATTACCTGTTTGCATCTCTATCCTCTAAAACAAGACCGTCACTTTGCCTACCTTTTGGAAGACCCAGATAAAATTTAGAAGAGAAAAGAGGAGCGAGAGATGCCAAGCTGCTCTGAAGTTTTTGGATTCTCTGTGGATTTCTGTAATTTTTCTTTCACCAATGTCCCTCGACCGCATAGACCAGACTGGTTGAACCACTCTCGCTCATGGGAGAGTTAATGCATATTCGGGTTAAGAAATCACATGTGGGCCTTGCAAGGCATCCTGTCCACTAAGCTCTCAGCCACACCGCAGGGTACCCCACTCAGGGTGATTGCATGCTAGGAGAGAAACCAAGAGAGTACTTCAGAGGACAGCAGTTAAGTCACATGGGTCTACCCCTTTTAAACTAATTGATGTAACAGTCTGCGGTCTTTCCTTTGTCTCGCTGAAGGGGAGCAGGAGAAGGGAAACAACCACAGAAATAATGATGAGGTAACGACATGGCGTAGGTGAAACAGCACTGTTCGTTCGGGAGACCTGAGTTCCACTCTTCGCTTGAGGAATAACTTCAAGGGACTTCAATAAATTCTGGCTTCGTATGAAACTCTCTAAGTCTGTGTTGGCAAAGTTGCCTCCATGTTGCCTTCCACAGGGATGTGAGGGTCCATGTTGGGGACAGAGCTCCGGTCCAGCTGGTGGAGTAGCCAAGGGGGATGGGGATACTGGTGTGTTCACCTACGTCAGTTTTATACCCTCTCTGCATCATATTTTAGAAAGTTCAAAGCAATATTTTATTAAAATCACAATCCTTTCACTTAAAGAAAACTTAAACACATACTGTACTGGTTGTTCTCTAAGACTACTTACAGATTTAAATGCTACACAATGTTATTTATAGCCAGTTCTCCATATCCTAAGAGAAGCCGTATCTTGGCTTCCATCAGGTAAAGCCTTATTTGTTCATTCATTTGTCCTTTATCTCATTAATTAATTCAACAAAAAAGCTTTACTGAATACCAGATATAGAATTTGGGGGCTAAGAGAAGAAAAATGAATTTAAAAGCTCCCTTTACAATTGGCTCCCATAGGCCTAGGGGATCAGACAAACAAATGAAAAAACTATAATAAAATATGATAAATGTTATAATGGAAGTTGGTAAAAATCGCTATAGGGATATAAAGGAATCCATTCATTCTGCTAGAGGGCTTTGAAGACATACCATATTATCGTTTCTTACTTCTGCAAGGCATTAACTTGCAGACTTGCATTTTGTTTGGGTTCGTATTCAAATGATTTCTTCATTTTCTGAGCAGGGAGGAATCGTTCTAAGATTTGCTGGCCAACAGGGTTAGGCCATCAGAGCTGGAAAATGTGTCACAGATAATTCGCAAATGGGAGATTCCACATACGGCCAAGTCAGAGATGACTATATATTGCTTCACTGTCAAGTTGAAAAAAATCTTATGAAGACGGTCCAAGTGTACCCTTTCAAGCACACAATCGGTACATTACTTTAATATAAAAAATAAGTACAATGGGGAAAGAGCTATGTTTTCCAGGTGCCTAATCATTGCATCATGTTCTTCTCCAACTATGAGAAAGGTTCACATTCACTCTCAAGATACATATTTCACTTGGCTTGTTGACAGTTTGTGAAGGGCAAGAAGAATTTCTCCCTCTCGTGTCTGATCAAATGCACAAAGAGAAGTGCCAGCAATTAACTTAAAACTTTGGCAACGGCAGTGTCCCATGCCTCATTTAACAATAAGTCTACAATTTCTGACCCCGTAATGATGTCGTTCCTCATAACTTATTCCCTCGGTTATCCATTGCTCGCTTATCATAGGTTTGCAGCCTTGAACCCTTCTTTGCCTCTATAAATTTCCCAAATCACAGCCCTTCCTGCAATGTACGAAAATCTGTGGAACTTTTTAACACAAAGCACATATACGTACCGTGAGTTTTGCTTTCTTGTCTTATGTATAGCACTGTTGAAAAAGTCATAAGACTCGGGGATTTGGAGGTCTTTGCCCAAATGAGTCCTACATATTTTGAAATCGATACGTCTATAGACACCGTTAATTTTCTTATTAACATTGATGGTAATTGCAGTAAGACCCATTGAATATAAAATGTTATTCAAATTGCTTCATTCATAACCATCGTGTATCTGTAGCAATACCTCATAACTTTCCAGGGGGGATACAATTTTAGTGACATTAACACTGGACAATTCAAATTTATGTAATTCAGTGCCAATTATCATATTTCTATGACTGTACTTAACTCTGATGCATCCTTTGAGACTCATCCTAAGTGCCATCTCCTCTATGAAACCAGCCACCATCTCAACTCGCATATACTCTCTTCTTTGAAACCAGAGCACTTGGTTTATTTACCTATAATCGTACCATTAAAATGCACCAAGTCTTGGAGTAAAATATCACCAAAATTCTTATGGATAGTTTTCTTCTTTTCAGGAAAGTAAGGACCTCCTTTCCCCAAGTACGGAGTAAGGGCCTCATGCTTTACTTCTCTTTGTATCGCACATCACGGTAACCATTCATTAATTCATTCAATCATGCGTTCATTCCACAGATATTTGATGAGCGACTACCAAATGTCAGAAACCGTGCAGGACCCCAGAATCACAGCCGGTGTTCCCACCCTCAGGCAACACAGTTCGGGACACAAACCAGTATATAGGTACTTACCATCCAGCGTGAATAGTGTATTAATGAGTAAGCTCTGGAAGATCTGGAAGTTCATTAGAAAGACCCCCAAATGGGAACCAAGCCATTGTGGAACTTCAAGAAGGCAGGGGATATAGGCAAGCAAAAGGGAAGGTCATGGACAACAGCCTGAAGAAGGCATAGATAGCACAGTGTTCTAGACATGGAAGGCATCTGAAAATCGTTTGTTAGTTGAAGTGGAAGGAGCAGAGAAGAAAAGGGGGGATGAAAGGGAGGAGAGAGTTAAAAGTAGACGCAATTTTAGTTCTTCATTGGAAGTTCTGTAGAAAACTACTCTGTAAACAACACAAATAAGTTGATTACTAAATATTGGATCCACTTTTAAGGAAAGTGAATAAAACTCTCATTGGGAAAAAGAAAGATGTTCAGCTACCTGAGGCAGCTTGCTTCGTACAGGGAGCTAAATGTCATTATTTCCAAGCAGGAGTGTGTTTTACTCACTAAGCTAAGACTTGATTACACCTTTTCTTTTTAGGCTCCCTGAGGGCTGGGTGATTCTATGACGGTGGTATTCTTCTTGAAGTAAATAAAAATCACTCTCTATGTGTTCAGGGGACAAGGTAGGATGAAGGAGTCAAGAAGGATATTAAGAATATACTTAATTGAATCATTTCATTTATTGTATAGGAGTCAAAGATTCTCAGCAATAGGATTTTTTTTAAGTTTATTTGTTTATTTTTGAGAGAGAAGAAGAGGGAGGGAGTGCTAGCAGGGGAGGGGCAAAGATATGCTGTCAGCATGGAACCTGATGTGGGGCTCAGACTCATGAACCATGAGATCATGACCTGAGCCAAAATCAAGAGTCAGACACTTTGGGGTGCCTGGGTGGCTCAATCAGTTAAGCGTCTGACTTCAGCTCAGGTCATGATCTCACAGTTTGTGAGTTCAAGCCCCACATTGGGCTCTCTGCTCTCAGTGCAGAACCTGCTCTGGATCCTCTGTCTCCCTCTCTCTCTCTCCCCCCACCCTGCTTTCTCGGACTCTCTCCCTCTCAAAAATAAATAAACATTGAAAAACGAAAACAGGGTGCCTGGGTGGCTCAGTCATTTGAGCGTCAGACTCTTGGTTTCAGCTCAGGTCATGATCTCATAGTCTGGGAGTTTGAGCCCCACATCAGGCTCTGTGCTGACAGTGTGGAGCCTGCTTGGAATTCTCTCTCTCCGACTCTCACTGCCCCCTCATTTGCTCTCTCTGTCCAAATAAATAAATAAACTGAAAAAAAATTTTTTAAGTCAGACACTTAAGCAACTGAGCCACCCATGTACCCCAGCAATAGGATTTTCTAAAATAAGTCAACCAATATATAGGAGGCAACATTCTCATGCCTCAACTCAAATCTCTCAAGGTTAATAGATAATATCTACCAGTTATCAGGAATTTATTCTGCACTGAACATGTGCTGAGGATGCTATATATTCTTCTATCATCACAACCTTGAAAGTTAGGCATTATTATTTGCATTAGGAATAGTAAGTGTTAGTTAAACGAGTGAATAAAAGCTCAATTCAATTCAATTTACTCATCCAACAAACTAAGGAAATGCTATGTGTCATGTACCTAGCAAATCTTCAAACTTCTTGGGAATTTGAACCCAGTTGGCCCTTAAAAAATAGCAATGCACATATATCACCCATCCATGGTACTTGGCACATATTAAATATTTACCAAATGGCTGTATAAATGAATGAATGAGCCAATGAATGTATACAAAAACCCAAAGGTGCTCCCAAGCCAATATGTTGAGGAATCCTTTAAAAGACCAAAGAAAGAACCCACATTGCTTCATTCTGAAACCGACAACTAAAATAAGCCTGTTTCCTGCAATGGTGGGGGCAGTAACCTCATTCCCCATTTCTACCTTCCTCACACCGCTGCACATTGCCCTCAAGCCAAATGGAAGGAAGAATGTACCAAAGACAGAAACAGAACATCGCCAGTCCTTGCCTTAACAATAAAAGAGTTGGGACAAATTCGATGGATTTGATCAATGGATCTAACAAAATAATTTGAGACTTTATGGCTTATTGATCAAGGAACTATGCCTGAGAGGTGCCCATCCATCACCTCTGAGGCCAGAGAACTCCCAGAGAAAACACTCCTCCTGCCGCAAATCACAGTCACCCTTCTGAATTCCCAAGTTCTATGGCTCTGTCTACCAGAAAAACCTCAGCAAGGACTAACGAGGCAATATTCTTTCTTCAGGAGGGGGGAATGAACGATCGGGAGGCACGATGAAATCAGAAACTGAGTATACATGCTGAATTTAAGCCTCGCCATGACCTTGTCAGATACGTGATGGAATCCTTCCTTATTCCATAGACAAGAGAAATGACGTTCAAAGCAGTTAAGTGCCCCATCAGAGACTCGCAGCCAGGAACTTGCATTTGTACCAGAACTTTCCAGTTCCTGCCCCATTCTTCCTCTCCAGCCAGCTCACCATACTCTACACGGAACTGTTTTCTATGAGCCTCAGAGTCCGAATATCTCTAGAGTAAGGAATTATAACATCCATATAAAAATAGTTAAGTCCAATCCTTTAGAACCCTCTAACCCCAAACTCCCACTCTTAACCAGTACTTTTTATCCACAGTATTGCAACAAGGGCAACAGCGTCCCATCGCCTCTCCATACCCACATGTATCCTTGGAGAGCTCCTCTGACCTACTGGAAAAGATTTGTTGATGGTTGTCCTCTTAGTGCAGGGCGAAGTAATTTCTTTGGAATTCCGTCGTCATCCATCGTCCTCACACGAACAGCCCGGAGACGTGGAGTTGCAAAGTGCATGGCTTTGATGCCGTGCATTGGCTGGGCTCCAGATGCTCACTCTTAGCAACCTTGTTCCACCATTTGATGTTAAATATAGAACGTAAGGGGCAGGGTGAGAACTCCAGAGTCCCAGACAAATTCTAATTCTTCCTGTCTCTCCATCTATCACCATCTGCTTATCTCTCAATTTTATGGTGCTTATCATCACAGTGCTTTGTTATTTGCAGCTCTGGTATTCAACTACAAGCTAATCCATACTTTCATAGTGGGTCACGAAGCTTAATAGTATCACAACTACTAATGATACCATTAAAATATTGATGAACCAGAATGCAGCCTGCCAGAATCCTCAGTAAATGAGAGATGAGCAAAAAAAGCATCACATGACAGAAAACAACTTGACATAAAAGAGTTACCCAAAAGAGGATATTTCTAGAGTTTTTGCCCAACATGCGCTCTCTGCCCAATCTGTGCCTTTTGTATCTATAGCTACTCCAAAACAATATAAATGTCAAAAGATTTGGCAAATAACTACTATGGTATATTGAGAAGAGCAGCATTACATTTTAGAGACCCTAGATGGAAACATTAGTGCAAGGCCACTGAAAGCCATCTCTGTAATCTTCGGTGACTCGGTAGGCCTGTTCCCTGATCAGTTAACTGAGAGAACAGAGTGGGTCATTTTTAGGTTTATGCTTTGAGGATTCCAAAAGGTGTGCATGGTAAGTCTCAGTTAAATAGAAGACCCAGCTGACTGGAACATTCATTCCCCTGCGTTCTTTTAAACAAAGTTTGCCATCTGTATATCAGTAAACCTTATATGCATTCATATTCATCTACATTCTATGTTAACGTCAAAATGTTGTCCAAAACTAATAGATGCTCCTCATTCCTATGTCCTACCAACTCCATAATATTGAAGGGATAGATACAATTGTGGGACAGGCAAAGAGATTCTATTTCGTATAGTTTTTGGAGATGAACAATTTGGTTCTTTTTTTCTTGAGTTAGAAAATTACTTTAGAATCATTCAAAAATGAAAAACAGAATTATACAAAGTAAAGTTGTTCAAAATCTTCCTGTTTCAGAGCGTTATAATAAGCTTCCACAGACACATGGAAGAGATATCTAAGCTCAACTATAGGCCCAAGTCAAGGCTAAGTTTGAATAGATTGTCTAAAAACAATGCCTCTTGGGACACCTGGGTGGCTCAGTCGGTTAAGCGTCTGGCTCTTGATTTTGGCTCAGGACATGATCTCACAGTTTGTGAGTTCAAGCCCCTTATGGGGCTCTGGGCTGACAGTTGGGAGCCTGCTTGGAATTCTCTCTCTCCCTCTCTCTCTACCTCTCCTTCGCTCTCTGTCTAAAAAATAAATAAATAAACATTAAATTTTTTTAACTTAAAAAAATAAAATAAAAGGGGCGCCTGAGTGGCTCAGTTGGTTAAGCATCCAACTTTGGTTCAGGTCATGATCTTGCGGTTCATGGGTCCAAGCCCTGCATCAGGCTCTGTGCTGACAGCTCAGAGCCGGGAACCTGCTTCAGATTCTCCCTCTCTCTCTGCCCCCTCCCAACTTGTGCTCTATCTCTCTCTCTCTCTCTCTCTCTCTCTCTCAAAAATAAATAAGTATAAAAAAATAAAAAATAAAATAATAAAAATATTGCCTCTTATCTTTAGAGCACTTTGAAATCTAGAAAACACTTTCACACACATTATTTCATCAAAATCTCACAATGACCCTGAATCCTTGTTAACTGAAATGGAATTGTTCATCTCAATTTGCAGGTGAAACAACTGAGCTCAAAGAGAATGAGTGACTTCCCCCAAAACACAAAGGCAACTAGAGATGGGATCAGAACCCAACAGAACCATAGAATTCAGGGTTCTTAGGGACCTTGAAGGTTATCCAGTGAACCTCTCATCCACGGCTTCAGTTCTACAAAAGGAATAGCCAGCTGCACGTCAGAATTGGGGCTCTTCTTTCCATGGTGTAGATTTGTAACTGGGATATCGCCTCCCAGCCAGGGACCGCATTTCCCAGTCTCTCTTGCACCTAGAAGGAATCATGTCACCACTTGTCACCAATATAATGTGAGCAGAAGGGACATATATCACTTCTGGACCAAGATGGGTAAGAGAATTTCTCCTTATTCCCTCTCCACCATCTCTCCCCTGACTCAGAGGTCGCCGAAGCCCAAGAAGATGCTGGAGCCAAAGACAGCAGGTTCCTTGAATCACCGCAAGGAAGAAAGTTATCTGCCAATGGGAACACTCATGTGGTCACTACATGAACAGGAAAGAATCTTAAAGTGTGTTAAAACACTCACATTAGAGATTTACTTCCTCCCAAAGTTAGCATTATACTAACAACACCCCCCGCCCCCTTCACACACACGCACAAGCTCCCTGCCTCCAATTAAACACAACGACGAGGGAAGGGCTCGCTCCTACCTTAGGGAGATCATCACATGTTTGAATGGTTTCTGTTAAACAGCTCTCCTTCCATTGGGTGCATATTTTCTTCCTGTTACCTCAGTTGGATCAGAATATGCCTCGTGAACTCACACAGAACTGATGTAACACCTCTTCCACCTGACTGAGGTCTGTCTCTAGCCCTTTATTATGGACTCGCTTTATTATAGACTAACGACTCTTTATGGAGATCATGTTTCCACAATAAGATCATAAGCTCCTCTTCTCTGGCTTGATGCTTGATGTTGCTCTGGGCAAAGGACAGGGGTTCAATGAATAAGAGTGTCTAATGGAAGTTTGTCCTGATAGTGGAGTCGAGCTGTCACCTCCTTTGGACACATTTATAAATTCATTTAGACCAACTTAGGTTCTTCCCCAGCTGTGTTCCTCCAACACCTTCCATGTTTTTCTATTAAAACTTTATCTACACTTCTATCGGAAAAAAGGCACCCGAGCTGAGTCTACCGGCAGCAAGAAGCCCACTTACCATTGGTTCATTACACACAGAACCACATCTTGTATAACTGCAGGTGGTGTCATTCCGCAGGGTCCTTAAGGTTGTGATGTAAATGGCCCTGAGGACAGAACCTTTAGGAGCCCAGGGGTGATGCCAACGTGCCCTTCCTTACTCTTTTCCTCAGGCTACACTTCAGCCCACTCTGTGGGCGCCTGGAGAGCTCATTCCTTCTCCCCTTCTCACTCCTTTTCTGTCACCCCCCACCCCTGCACATACATACACACAAGCCCCATTGACAGCCTATCCTGTGTGTCCTTCATGCTCTACATTCACACAGAGCAGACATACTGTGTTTAGAAATGGGGTACCAAAGAGACAACCCATTTCAAGCCTCCTCACACAGATACCTCTCATAGCACTGCTTGAGAGAGCCTTACATTAAGGGGCGCTCAGTCGGTTAAGTCATGATCTCAGCTCAGGTCATGATCTCAGAGTTCATGAGTTTGAGCCCTGCATCGGGCTCTGCGCTGCTGGCAGTGTGGAGCCTGCTTGGGATTCTCTCTCTCTCTCTCTCTCTCTCTTTCTCTCTCTCTCTCTGTTTCCCTTTCTCTCTGATCCTCCTCCACTCTTTCTCTCTCTCTCTCTCTTTCTCTCTCTCAAATAAATAAATAAACTTAAAAAAAAAATCAGGAGAAATCCTTACATTAAGACATCTCTCCCATGGGGAGAAAGATTGACATGAGGGAGGAAACTGAGCATCTAGGTGGAGAGGCAGAAACAGTAAAAGAAGCCAAAAGCCCCGTCATGGCACATGACTTCCGTATTTGCTTATACATCTTTTTCTCTAACTTACTGTAAATTTATTAACTTGCTTATTTCAAACTTCTATAACATTTACTAGGTACTAGGTATTCTTCCAAGTATTTTGCAACTGTGAACTCATTTTCCCTTCATAATCACTCCCTAAGGTGGGTGTCTTGTTATCCCCATTTCACAGAAGAGGAAACTGGAGACAGAGGTCTGTGACTTGCCAAATGTCACCAACCAGCAAGAGTTGCAGCAGGCTTTGAACCCAGAACTCATGCTCTTAACTGCTAATTCTTCACTGCTGCCTAGAGGAGCTCCCTGAGAGCTTGTTTGGAGGTTTCAGCAGGCGAGAACAGCTACTCATCTACCCTTGACCCAAGAACGATCCTCCCGTATTGGGAAAGGCTGTCCTCCTTGACCAGGTGTGCAACTTTGGGAGGGATGAAGATGGAGTGGGGAGGGAGAAAGGGACAGCCGCCTAGCCAGCCAGGTCAGCCAAATCCACCCTGGTGATCAATGAGGTGACAAATGTCACAGCCAGATGGCCCTCACGTCCTAGAGGAGGTCTTTGAAAACAGAGACTGGATCATACTCTTTTGTATCCCTGCATGCTGGCACTAGTTTCTGCAATACAGTCGGCATTAAAAATCGCTCGCATTAGGGCGCCTGGGTGGCCCAGTTGGTTGAGCGTCCGACTCTTGATTTTGGCTCATGTCATGATCTCACAGTTTGTGAGTACGAGCCCTGCATTGGGTTCTGCACTGAGAGCAAAGAGCCTGCTTGGGGTTCTCTCTCTCTCTCTCTCTCTCTCTCTCTCTCTGCTCTTCTCCTGCTCCCTCTCTAAAACAAATTTAACAAATTTTAATTGCTTTCATCAATGAGTGAATGAATGAATGAATGAATGAATGAACGAATGAATATCTCACCTAACATACTCAGAAAGTACGTTGGGAACTGGAGCGGGAACTGACTCCGCCATGAGTCCGCAGCCATTTCCAGGCACACATTGGCTCTGGAGTTATTGCTCACCGTGACAGACCAGAGGTTGCACAGTGCTTCTCCCAGATACGGAATGACAAGCTGAAATCAATCTACCCACGTGCAGACAGAAACATCAAGGGGGACATGATAATCCTGTCCACTTCAAAACGTATTCTCTACATACCCAGCCCCAGAGAAGATTCCTCAGGAGAAAAGCATTAGGTCTCCCATCGCAGGGGCTCCTCCCCATAGAATGCAAGATGATAGGTGCCCCCAGCAGTACCGAGTTATTCCATTCACATCCCTTCGGAGGCAGAGGTGTGGAGAGGGGAGAGCAGCCACCAAGGTGGCTGGTATTCCTGCCTAGAAATGAGCCCCATGGGAATTGGCTGCTCCCCTGGAGGAGGTCACCTGTATGGCCTCTTTGGCCTTGTTCTCACCCACAAGGTTTAAGTGACATGCCCAGGCTCACATGACTGATAAACTGAACTTCGGATCAGGACTTTGGATAGGAACCCATTGATTTTCATCTTTGCAAATGCCATGGTTTGGAAACGTATATGGAGTAACCCTCAGGCAGGTGAGAAATAGCCCCGAGATGCAGGGCCGGCAGGCGGGTTAATCTATCACTCGGCTTTCCCCTTCTTGGAACCATACTTGACAAGTTACTATCGCCTCCTTGGAAAAACCCCATCTTGGACCTGAGGCCAACAATTTCCTTTCGCTATCGAATCCTTGAGAGTGTGATGTCAGGAACCCTCAGCGGACCCAGAGGAAGGGGAAGGGCACCAGCCGCCGTTCTTCCACCAAGCAGCTGTCACTTTGAATGAATCACTTAACCTCTCTGGACTTACTTTTTGTATTTTTGCACATAAAGCGAAGGGATTGGATTGAACACGTGCTCGGTCCTGTGTGGGTTGACGTTGAAACTGTAGGTGAGCTTCGTTACAGGCAAGTGGTGAAAAGTGACACAATTAGGTAGAAATTATCCAAACCTTGACCATAGCCAAAGGGCTGTGAACTCTAGGTCGTGGTCTAAGAAACAGATTCGAGAATTTATTGTAGACTGCTGAGGACATCAGCCCAATGTGCTGGGGCCGCAAAGGTCAACAAAATGATGAGTGTTATCCAGAAGGGTATGGCAAAACACAAAGCTGAATACATTTAGCGTTTACCCAGAAAACAGAGCCGGTCTATTCCCTGGGAAAACCAACCCTCTGCAAGCTGCTACATGCATGGAAACAGACTGAGGAATTAGAACAAATCTAGGATGAGAAAATTTTAATGGCTTAGAGCATGGAAGATGGTAATCATCGAAGGACCGCCTGAAAAGATTTAAATTACACCACGATTATGAAAAAGCAATTCTCTGCCATTAGTAGCCCATATAATATTTAATAACATTCCTTAATTTAGTTATACATACATATTTAAAGTCTCAGATTAAATAAAGTAAAATGTTATTTTAGAAATGCTGCTTCTTCTAACTCACATTTCGTGAAACAATTAAACTCTTCATGTGCACCTCCAGTCTGAATAAGTTTTTCATTATTAAAGCCACATTTTGAGTCTTCTAACACAGTTTGACAAAGCACATCCTCCTCGCAGTCATCGAAGTCACTTGAGATGCAGGACTTCTGAATCCGTACACGGACGCTTTACCGGAAATGGCATTCTAACTCAAAAGTTCCCACTCAACAGAGCACTCGGACCATTCATCATTTCATTCATCCTATAATTATAATTATGATCATTACAGCACTCTAATTTATGACATGTTCTCTCTAAAACTTTAACTACTGATCAGTACTGCCTTTTAAAGTTGTTTACGACGTCGTCCAACACTCCCAGTTGTGAGATTATACCTTCAGAAATAATGACTGAATTACTAAGATCTTTGCCTTCTTTTGTTTTAACGATTCTGTCAGATGGTTTCTCGAAGCATCACAGACTAGCATTGACTGAAACGATTTAAGGACCATTTGTCTCCTTTTAAAAAAATACTTTGTTGTTTGGAAAAAGAATTACTTGAGAGACCATATCATAATATGAGCAATTACGGGATCAAAGATAAAGCCACTCCTTCTTCTCCAAGAGAAAACGAAGATAGCTCACCTGACAGCCACACATACCAGAGATGCTAATTATGAATTTTAAAATTACAATAAAAACTACACTTTGATGACTCCTTTTATATATTATTACCTAGAGCTTTGATTTTTAAAGGGTTGGACAAGATGCCTAACATTTATCGAACACGTATGCCAGGGGCTTACATATATGATTTCCCTGCAGAATTAAGATAACACTCAGCTGTAGGTTTAATTATGTCTAGCTCACAGGTGAATAAACTGGGCCTCAAAGTTCTTACAAAGCCTATTTCCTCTAACCACCACACACCTGTGCTAGAATTGGGAGGAGGATGTCTTCGAATCTAAAATCTATGCTGTTTCTATCACGTCTGAAAGTTCAAAATACTAAAACAAGAAACTATATCCCAAAGGTTCAGAAAGATACATAGAAAAGAATATCTATTACTTCATGTAATTACAGGAATTTATGTTTTCATGCTTTGCAGTTTCGATAGTCTTTTGCATTTATTATTTCATTTGATATCTGTAAAAATTAAATACTTCCTAAGTCGATACCTCCCAGATCGATACTTCCCGGTATCTCCAGTTTGGCATAAAAATATAAAGCGGTGTAAGCAGATTTAGCTACATTCGTTAGCAATGTGTACACATGGTTCATAAAACAAGTTCCTGTGTGGCCGTAACAGGCACATTATTGAACTGGCACTAGTAGGTCGCTGAGTTTTGCATTTGGCCCAAGTTGGGTGACCACATTCTACTGTGTCGGAGACAAAACGAATGGATAAGTTGACCTCAGGCCCATCTCTGTTATTTCCACTGTAAATGCTTCTAGAAGACAAGGGCTTTTTAAAACCTAAGCACAGTTTTATTTTCACGCCTAAAAGAACTAACGAGAATTCCTTTACTCCCAAATATCCCACCAGTGTTGAAACTTCCCCAATGTCGTGACCTATTTTATGCTCTTTTAAAATTTTTGTTTCCCAGTTATGTCTGGTTGATACGGTTCAAAGTGTCTTGTATTCTAACTTTCCTCCCCCAGTTATATTCCTTGCTATTTATTTACCAAAGTGCATTTGTTTGCCATTTCCTACATTCTGGATTTTGCTGACTGTACCCCTGGGATGTTTAACTTGTTTCTCTGCATCCTGTATTTTTTTTTAAAACTCAGGTTCTTAGATATAAAGACTTAGTCAGATTCAAGGTTTTAGGGGCTTTTGTTTGGGTTTTTTGGGGGGTTTGTTTTGTTTAAATATATGTCTCACTTTTTGTGATGTTAAGACTTAGAAATTACAAGCCTGACAATCCAATTTTAGTAGCCATAAATGGTCATTGCCTGTTTTTTTTTGTAAACTTTTTTTTTTTAATGTTTATTTATTTTTGAGAGACATAGAGGCACAGCGTGAACAGGGGAAGGGCAGAGAGAGAGGGAGACACAGAATCGGAAGCAGGCTCCAGGCTCTGAGCCGCTAGCACAGAGCCCGACGCAGGGCTCGAACTCGCAGACCTCGAGATCATGACCTGAGCCGAAGTCGGCCGCTTAACCGACTGAGCCACCCAGGCGCTCCCTGTTTTTTTTTTTTTTTTAATGTTTATTTATTTTTGAGAGAAAGACAGAGTGGGAGTGGGGGAGGGGCAGAGAGCGAGGGAGACAGAGAATCCGAAGCAGGCTCCAGGCTCTGAGCTGTCGGGCACAGAGCCCGAAGTAGGACTTGAACTCCCAAGCTGTAAGATCATGACCTGAGCTGAAGTCACACACTTAACCGACTGAGCCACGCAGGCACCCCAGTCCTTGCCTGTTTCCTTAGGGATTGCAAAAATGAGATTTCTACAGAACTCAAATCTAACAAATTTAGTAACTCAAAATCTAAAAAGAACTTCCTTTTATCAGTTATTAGATGTTGTCAAAGCACATATTTGTACAGGGAAGTTCAGAAAAATGTTTCTCACTTTGTAGAATAATGAATTTTTTCTCTAGCATCTTCCAAAGGTGGCAAATGACATTTCTACTTTTTAATATCATAATGAACTCATAGATTTTAACATCTTGTATATATTTGAATCCCCTTGGGATTTTTTTTTTTTCAATGTTTAAATTATCCTGACTTTGGTCGGGTTACCCTCAGAGACTTCCTGTCGCTAGTCTTGCGTGCGGCTTTACAAAACTTGCTACTTTCTGATCCCAGAAGACGGTTCAGGCTCATTGGACCTTTCCTGCCCCAGACTCGGAATCAGCCACTTTTGCAATGAGCCTTTGTTCCATTTGGTGCTAGACGGTAATAAGAGGGCACGGTGTGGGGCCAGACGTGATTACTGCCGCTGGGAGTTCACTGTTCCTAGCCCTTGTCAGTGGATAGTTTAAACAGCAAAACAAGCCTTTTTTTTTTAATTCTTTGACTTTATAATTGTGCTTTTTTACTTTTAACTATGAAACTCTCATCTGTTTGCTCTAATGTTTTTTTTTCCAGAATAATGCCAGCATCATTACAAATAACATTATTATTGATAATTTAATATTTGTGTATAGTTTTTCTTGTCTTGAAAACGTGTCGCAATAGGAAGATTCATACCGATTACTTTGACTTTGAAATAACTTTTTCGTGGGGTCAATTCAGCAACTTGAGGCACATATTTTAATTTTTAAGTATTCCTTTTTTTCTCATTTTGATTTGATTTTCTTTTATAATTTTCTAAAATATTTTTGGGGTTTCAAAATGCATACAGTGTTGGAACGCCTGGGTGGCTCGGTCGGTTGAGTGCTCAACTTCGACACAGGTCGTGATCTCGCCGTTGGTGGGTTCGAGTCCAACATCGAACTTGCTACTGTCAAGGCAGAGGCCGTTTTGGGTCCTCTGTCCTCCTCTCTATCTCTGCCCCTTCCCTGCTCTCGCTCTCTCTCTCAAATAAGCATTAAACATTTTTTTTAAAGTGTACAATTGCACATTTACCTTCTCTGCATCTCGAATGTCTCCTCCCTCTCCATGTCCTTCCTCCTTCTCATAGATAAACTTTTAAAGCTTTGGTATATCTTCATTTTTTTAAGGAAAATGTTTATACACATTATACATCCCTACTGCTCCCATTTTTTTTTTATTTTGGCTAAAAGCAGAGTTTTATACATACTCCAATGAATCTCGTTTTCTTCAGTTAACAATACATCACTTCCTAGTAGTATGTACATTTCCTTGTTCCTTTTTGAGAAGCCTAATCGTTTGGTATCTGTATGGACCATCGTCCTGTATCAACAGACATTCTGCATTCTTCTCCCCACAGGTGGAAATGACAGGCATTTGTCATCAGCAGCTACAAAGGGCTGCAATGAATACCTTCGTCGAATGTCTTCATACTTTTGCCCGGGTATCCTTGAAGTAGCCTTATTGGGTAAAAGTGAAAATGCATGTGTAATTTTGTTATATTTTTGCCAAATTCCCTTCCATAAGACGTGTACCAGTTTTGATTCCCACCCAGCATTTGCAAATACCTATTCCCTGCAGCGTAGTCAATACAGTATATTAACATGACCTTGGAATTTATCCATTTAAAAGGTGAGCAGTGGTATTTCAATGTCTCTTTGTTTTGCATCTCTCTTATTATAACTGAGATGGAACATATTTTAATAGATTGAAGGTCCTATGCCTTTTTCCTCGTGTGAACTTTTTATTCATATCTTTTATCCAGTTTTTCTATATAGTATTTGCACATTTTTGTTTCTCTATTTTAAGCTTTTTAAGTAGCCAGGGTATTAACCCTTGTGTTGTAATTTGCAAATGCTTTTCCAGTGTTTCCTTTATGTTTTTATTTATCTTATAGCCTTTATTGTCATGACTTGGTGGAGGTTTATTTTAATTTTTGTTTATTTATACAGTTGCATTGGTCAAACTTTTTCCTCATTGCTTGTATCAAACAAAGCAGAGGGGGAAAAATCTTTTGTCTTGATTATAAAGGAATTCTGTGTTTTCATTTAGATGTCTGTGGTTTTATTTTTTACATTTATTATTCATTTGGAATTCATACTAGTGTGGGGAACGAATCATATTTTACTTGGAATTCCAGTTCAGGTTTTTTGAATTCTATTTTTCTGAATATGTTTTTGTATATCCCCAGTCGTTAATAGTTTAAACAGGTAAGGATGGAATTCCAGTCTGGAAATAATCTTCTTAGAATTTTTTAAAATTTTTTTTCAACAATTTATTTATTTTTAAGAGAGAGAGATAGAGCATGTGTAGGGGAGAGTCAGAGAGAGAGGGAGACACAGAATTCAAAATAGGCTCCAGGCTGAGCTCTCAGCACAGAGTCTGACGTGGGGCTCAAACTCAAGAACCGTGAGATCTTGACCTGAGCTGAAGTTGGGTGCTTACCCAACTGAACCACCCAGGCACTCCAGTCTCCTCAGAATTTTTAGCACCTGGTGTCCTCTAACAATCGAGGTTGCTCTGGACACTTTCACTGCTATTCCGATTCTTGGATTTTGGTATGTCACCTGGTTTAACCACCCCCATCCCTTCCCCCCTCTCTCATCTGTCTCTTTCCTCTCTCAGCGTTGAGAATCTCCTTTTTACCTCTGCTGTTTTGAAATGCTGTGCTGAGATGTCGTTCCGAAAGTGTTATTTTTCCATTGTGCAAAATACTTGAGAGTCTTTTCAATCTGGAAAAGACTTCAGCCTGTGGAAATTTCTTGTACTATATCTTTTGGAATATCACCATCCGTTTTCTCTACTTTTTTTCCTAGAGATACCATTAGTCAGTGCTGGATAATTCACCTAATTTTCTTTTTTTTTAATTTCTGTAACAATGTTTGTTTGTTTAGGAGAGAGAGAGTGTGTGTGTGTGTCCATGGGAGGAGCAGAAAAAGAGAGAGACAGAGAATCCCAAGCAGGCTCTGCACTGTCAGCAGCATTCCTGTCTTCGTGTCTTGGAAGCAATATTTTCTCTTATCTCTTGAGGATATTAATTTTAGTTCTTGAAGATTTTCCGTTTTCCCCTCTACAATGCCTCTGCTCCTCTAGGATTCCTTTTACCTTTTCATTTCAGTCGTGCTCTCATTTTGGATGTTTTCCCCAACTGTCTGGCAGCTTTAGTTTTCATACTGATGAGTGAGCACAGTTCGGGATGCAAAGGTTGGCTTTCTCTCAGAGATCTCTTTGGAAAAAGATAGGTCCTTGAGGTCGTCATTCATTGGGAGCCACCAACTCTCACTACCTGGACGTCCTTTCCACAGAGGCAAATCTTCCATTACACTGTGAGGATGTGGTAGAGAGAAAGAACAAGGGAGACATTTCTGGCCCCTGACATTACAGAACCTGAGCATGAGAAGGGAGTTGAGGTGTCTCATGGCTCACTGAGTCAATTCTCATTTAATCCCTTTGGTCTGGGGATGGTTTAGTCTGGGTGGTTTAGTCAGTTGGGGGTCCGACTTTGGCTCAGGTCATGATCTCATGGTATGTGAATTCAAGCCCCACTTCAGGCTTTGTGCTGACAGCTCAGAGCCTGGAGCCTGCTTCGGATTCTGTGTCTCCCTCTCTCTCTGCCCTTCCCCTGCCTATGCCCTCTCTCCCTCTTCTTCAAAAATAAATAAACGTTTAAAAAAAATTCCTTTGGTTTTACCCTGCATCTCAGGTCTGCATTCCACTAAATCCACTGCCATCCCAGAGACTGGTCTATGCCATTTCTCCACAGCCTAAATCCTGTCCTTACAGGAGAGAGAGGAGAGCACCACCTAACTCTAGCCCATGGCAGGGATGGCTGCTTGGACATCCAGCCACTCTACACAGACTTTGAATCAACCTCACTTCCAGTCTGTTGCCACATCCTTGGGTTCCAGGTATGCCTCAAATGCTGACCTCCCCAGCGTTTTGCAGAGTTAATTGGTTCATTTCATATCAATGTTCACGACTATATACACTTAATTATAACCTCACCCATTCCACAAAGATAAGTAATCCTCTTCTCTACTTTCTTCAAAAACGGTGTTGAATTCTCCCATCTACTATTATCTCCTTTTCCCTTTTCCCATCCATGAGGGTTAATGATTTCTTTACACCTTTACTACTTTTCTGTAATTGTGCGCGTGTGTGTGTTTACTTGATTTATTCATTATTGTTTGTCCAATTGATGATTGATTCCAACCTGTTTCAAATCCTTTCTGCCGAAAAGTTCTGGTCTAAAGCAAGTGTTCGAATGGCTTAATAATCTTATTTTACCACTCACAAAGAAGGGAAGATATATGACGAAAGAGGACAGGAAGGAAGGAGAAAGGAAGAAAGGAAGGGGGAAGGAAGGAAAGGAAGGAAGGTAGAAGGTGGAAGGAAGGAAGAAGGAAGGAAGGAAGGTGGAAGGAAGGAAAGGAAGGAAAGAAACAAAGGAAGGAAGGAAGGAAAGAAGGAAGGAAGGAAGGAAGGAAAGAAGGGAGAAAAGAAGGAAGGAAGGAAAGAAACAAAGGAAGGAAGGAAGGAAGGAAGGAAGGAAGGAAAGAAAGAAACGAAGGAAGAAAGGAAAGGTTTTTATAGATTTGAGAAAGGACATGGTTTAGAAAGACTATATGACCCAGACATTTAATGTAAGAAATCTTACCAAGTTGTTATAATCTCAGGCACTTCCAGTGGGGGAAAAAAATAATTATGCCTGGCCCCAAAACACACATCCTGGAAGACAGTATGAGACCACTGGCTGCCTCTAACTATCATATATTCTCCCCTCTCCCAGGCATTTTCCTGGATGAAAAGAAGACTTTTGAGAGTGAAGAGGGATAGAAGGGACAGTGTGGAAGTACCCAACTCCCCTCTGTGCCCAGCGGGGCGTTAACTATGCTTTCCAGCCAACATAGGGAAACCAGCACCCACGGAGGCCCCCCGACAGTGTTGCATTGAGCACAGAGTTGGACACAGTCCCTCCTTTGGTGACCTTTTGAAAGAGATGTGCTCCCAAACTGCCAGCAGGCACCGCCGGGCTGTCTGAAAGGGGCCTTTGCTGGGTTTCCTAGGTTTCTGCAGGCACACTTAAAGAAGGTTATATGTGGTTTGTGCCGAGATGGTAATAAATTAAATTATAGCTCTGGACCAGCTATCTACTGTATAATGGTAGATTGTTCCACTCTCTGAAAAACCAGAGACTCAGTACTTTCCCAGCTGCCTTTGATTTTCTGAGCAGTTGTCCTAGAAATTCTTAAAGAACATGTTCTGTTTTCTTCGGAAAATCTGCCAACTTGTAAACATAGCATTTCTAATAGTCGGAAAATGTTTTCTTGCGTTTGGTATGCCATTCACTTTTAAATTAAAGGGTCAGGTGATAGCAGCTAAAACTCCTTCTTCCCCGGTGTCCTCGTCACTATGCTAGTTCAGGTTCTCGTTACTGCCACGGCTTTCTCTCCGCCCTTGACTTTAACCTTCTTCTTGATTCAAATCTTGTCTGACTTCAAGCTTAGGCTCTTTTCATTACACAACACTGCCTTCCGACCAACTTTTCCAGTCTGCTCATCTAATGCAATAAAGGAAGGACTTCTTCTCAGAATAAAACCATTTGCCGTCCATTTATGCTCTCCCTCTCTCTCTCTCTCTCTGCCTCTCCTCCTTTCTGTAGTTCATGTGGTTAGAGACTCAAGACATTCATTTTATTTACATTTCTGTGCTTAGAATCTAGTACAGTGTCTGGTATAGTAAATGTTCAATAAATAACGCATTAAAGAAATGAATCATTGATGTGTAGAAGCCACAATTTCTATAAAGTGTGTAATTTTCTTGAATCATCACAGTAACAGAGTGGTAGGAGGAGACAAAGGAAATAATCAGACTGATTCAGAGTCTGTGGTGCTTGAGTGTGATGAGAAGATCAAGGAAAAAGGTAGCTAACCGTCCAGGCTACAGACAGTGGATGAAGTACTGTGCGTTCCAGGGCAGGTTGGAAAAGAAGCAAAGACGTGGAGTGGCTCAGATATGAAAAAATCAGATCAGCCCAAGAGTAGAAGGCCTTCACATCTAAATGTGAATACACTGTTGGGGCGCCTGGGGGGCTCGGTCGGTGAAACGTCCGATTTCAGCTCAGGGCATGATCTCACGGTTCGTGGGTTCAAGCCCCACGTCAGGCTCTGTGCTGACAGCTCAGCTGAAAAAGCTAGGTGGAAAAGAAGCTGTGGTCAGAGGTATATTGGAGAATAAGAGGTAGAGAGGGAACAGAATAGAGCAAGGAGCAAGGAATGGCCATGTGTGGGGGCAAAAGTTGACAGAAAAGGCCAAGGAACTGCGAGGTATCAAAATTACAGGACAGCATTGCTAGAGTTTGGGAGGACATCCATGCTACAAGTCACATGCCAATGCTTCGGTGGAGGGGCAGGCAGTGTGACCAGAAGGCACACACCTTGAGCATAGCGAGGCTTTCAAGCAAAAGTAGAGGAGGAATGATTTATCCCCACCTCGCTGGGTGGGGGCGCACAGGCAAGATTTACACACATGATAGGACCAGAAAACACAAAGTGCTGTCAGGTTGTGTGAATTGTTCTGCAGTAGTTGAAAGAACACAAGGAAAGGAGTACTGAGTTCATACTGAGAGCCGTTGGGGATGCATCAAGACCGGAAAGCAATAAGGGCATAAACGATTGACTCTATTTTCTTTTTTAACACAATGCAACTTCTTTATTTTTTTAACGTTTATTTATCTTTAAGAGACAGAGCGCAAGCAGGGGAGGAGCGGAAAGAGAGGGAGACACAGAATCCAAAACAGGCTCGAGGATCTGAGCGGTCAGCACAGAGCCCGACGTGGGGCTCGAACCCACAAACGATGAGATCATGACCTGAGCTGAAATCAAACGTTTAACCGACTGAGCCCCCCAGGCGCCCTGATCCACTCTATTTTGTGTCCACCCCTTGTCACCTGTTAGAATTCAGTCCGTACACATACGCCAGGTTGATAGCAACCTTCCATGTTGGCAGAATTAAGCATGTGATTCAATAGGCTACTTCCCGGGGGAACAGGAAGTATCGCTGTCTCTCTCTTGCCCGTCCTCTTAAGGGCCCAGCTCTGGGTTCACAAAGTCATATTAATATAATTTCTATAAAGAGTAAGTAACATTTTAACCTCTCCCGGAGAAAGGGTACATAGTGGGACGGGGTGGGGGTGGGGGTGTGAATGCCACATTCCGAGAAAGAAAAAAAAAGCGAGTCACAGGAGCCTTTGCGAGAGATAAAGAAATCAGCTGAGGTATGGAGAAGGAGTACCGAACAGTGTAAGCACGTCTCAGAGGCAATCCTCACTTCCCACTTAGGATCACGAAAGACCTAGGCTGTTTATTCCCGCTCTCGACTACTGGGCACCAGGCACGCGTTGCATTCCCCCCACTACCAACGCCCAACTGTGCCTTCGACTTGAGAAGCCACGCAACAAGTTAAGCAGAAAACAAAGCAGAGAGGCTAAAGAAGATACATAAGGTATTTATTCGTGCACAGCTTGGAAGATAACTCAACTTCAGAATCCTGCGTTATGTAGTCAATTGTTCATTTTGGATTACTTTATCTTATTGCTTTATTGGGAAAATACAAGGAATGAAACGTTCTGTCTTCCACCCATCCTTTGTTTACTGTCTCTCCTATGTGTCTATTTCTGTCTGTCTGCCTGTCTTTCTGTCCTCTGCTGCTATTTCTTCTCCTCCTCTCTCTCCTTCTTCTCTCTTTCACTTGAACTGTGGAGTAAACTTTAAGGTATAATTTATGTTCAAAAAGATACCTATTTTAAGAATGCATTTTGATGAGTCCTGACACATTTATACACTTGTATAAACCACCACCACAATCAAGATACACGGTATTATGGATCTCCCCAGGAAGTTCCTTCATGTCCTTTTCTACACAATTCTCCTCTCTCTGACTCGAGGTGAGCATTGGTAAGCTTTCGGTCACTGTAGAGAAGATTTGTCTTTTCCAGACTTCCCAATAACTGAAAGTATACAGTATGTGCCCTTTCGTGCCTGCCATCTTATACAGACAATAATGGATTTAGATTCATATATGTTGTTGTATGTATCAGATCCTATCCTTTATTGCTGAATAGCATTTCACTGTATTAATGCCTACACCACAGGTAATGTGTATTTAACTTTATAATTAACATGTGTCCACACTGTTTCAAATGATTACCCCACTTCTATCCCCACCAGCACGTACAAGAGCTCCGTGTGCTTCAAATTTTTGCCAGCTTTCCACATTTTTAGTTCTCTTCATCTCAGCCATTCTGATGTTTGCATGGTGATAGGTCATTGTCATTTTAACTTTTATTTCCCCAGTAAGTAATTATATTGAGTATATACTTGCTTTTTGACCATACATTTCTCTTCTTTTGTGAAATATCTACTCATATATTGGCCCATATTTATTAGATTACCTCTCTTAGTTCTTTATATATCATGGATACAACTCCTTTCTCAGATATAAATATCAGTAGTCAAACATTTGGTGTTGTTCAAATTCACATACTTTAAAAATAGCATCGATGCTGGTGAGAATGTGGAGAAACGGGAACCCTCTTGCACTGCTGATGGGAATGCAAACTGGTGCAGCTGCTCTGGAAAACAGTGTGGAGGTTCCTCAAAAAATTAAAACTAGAACTCCCCTATGACCCAGCAATAGCACTGCTAAGAATTTACCCAAGGGATACAGGAGGGCAGATGCATAGGGGCACATGTACCCCAAGGTTTATAGGAGCACTTTCAACAATAGCCAAATCATGGAAAGAGCCTAAATGTCCATCAATTGATGAATGGGTAAAGAAGACGTGGTTTATATATACAATGGAATACTACTTGGCAATGAGAAAGAATGAAATCCTGCCATTTGCAGCAACGTGGATGGAACTGTAGGGTACTATGCTGAGTGAAATAAGTCAGTCAGAGAAGGACAGATATATGTTTTCACTTATATGTGGAACTTGAGAACTTAACAGAAGTCCATGGGGGAAGGGAAGGGGGAAAATAGTCACAAAAAAGGGAGGGAGGAAAACCATAAGAGACTCTTAAATACAGAGAACAAACTGAGGGTTGATAGAGGGTGGGGAGAGGGGGAAATGGGTGATGGGCACTGAGGAGGGCACTGGTTGGGATGAGCACTGGGTGTTGTATGGAGGCCAATTTGACAATAAATTATACTAAAAATAAAAAAAATAAAAATAGCTTTGTTGGTCAGAGAATTCTAAAAATACAAACCATCTCAATAAACATTGGCTTTTAGGAACCTCTAAAATTCCAACTTCAAGTCAAAACTCCTTTTAGCACCAATATATTTCTCTCATACTCCCTCTGTTTAACTTTTTTCTAGAAAAAAATATATGTTTGGTTTAACAGCTTTATCCTAATGAATTTGACCTTAAAGTACTGGGATGGTGAAACTTGATTCCAAAATTTAGTTTATTCTATGGGAAAACCACGTGCAAGAATGTTTTTTGTTTAAATTTTCTCTAGTATAGGGGTTGATAAACTTTGTAGAGAGCCCGATAAGAAATATTTTAGGTGGAGAAGGTCATAAGTTCTTTCAATAGCTAATCAACTCCACCTTTATGAGAATGTACTTATACGTGAGAATGTATTATCACAGACAATACAAAAATGAATGGATGTGCCTTGGAATGGATGTTCCAAGAAAATTATGTTTGCAAAAATGAGTAGTAGACTGGATTTGGCTTCCCCATCCATCCTTTAATAAACACAAACACACAAGGGCACTTGGGCACCTCAGTCGGTTAAGTGTCCCACTCTCTCTCAGCTCAAGTCTTGATATCGGGGTTGTGAATTCAAGCCTTGCCTTGGACTCAGTGCTGAGTGTGAAGCCTACACACACATAAACACACACACACACACACACACACACACACACACACACACACTCAAATACACCTCAAAAAATGAAAATACAAGAAAAGTTTAGTTTTTTGCAATTTACATCCCTGACAGTGATCTCTGTACCACTGCAGCTGGTGGACTCTAGCACCATGGAGGCAAATTTTCAGGCTCAACCTCAGTGTCATCCAGTTAAACTTGTAGAAATAAAAGAATCTGTGGCAAGGTCACAAAGTGCGGTCTTAACTTTGATCAGTTATCACATAAATCTATGCCAGCCGTCACAAGGCACACTGGGTGGATCAATTCAAACCTACCACTTCCCTTCGAAAAGTAATTCTAAGTGCATCTGGGGCTGAAAGAGCAGAAGTGACACGTATATATCAAAAAAAAACAATTCAGAATCCGTAAAACTACCGCACTGAAGTAATAAGAGTAAATGATTCAGAATGAGCCTGTAAATTTACAAGAAAATTACTCTAAAATTCTAATTTTTTGGAACGCAGTAATCTCCCTTTGCTCATCTTTGTATGCCATAATCCCTAGAGGCATTTAATGGCATTCAGTGATCACTGTCCAAATATCTATGTTCTATAATATCACTTGTCTCCAAAACTCACTGACCATGTTGCTCCATTGGTAAAACACTAATTCCATTTTATCACCCCAAACTGGTCCTCAGGCCAAGCCTCTTAATTCTATTCATGCTACCATGATTCTTTCCATCCCCTAGCTGAAATCCTAGCTTTGTCCTGGAGGGCAGAAGAATAGACTGAGGTTAGACCTTATTTGGAGACTGTCTTGGCAATTCCCGAGTCTGGAGAACCCAGACTATCACTCGTTGATAGTTTTTAATCTTCATCTCAGGTCCAATGCCTAAGTTTCCTTCTTATAATGCACAGTTATGATGCACCAAGTGCTGTGTTAGTAGGTTTTTAATAAGATTTATCTTCTTTGATACTTATGACATAAAGAGATTAACTATTTTTATTCCAATTCAGATGAGGAAACAAAGCCACAAAGAGGTGAGGCCAGTTGCCATGTGTACACAGGTCATTAACGAGCAAAGGGTCAAGGTCATTCATCAGTAAGATAGGGTCCCAAAACCTGAGGAACTTGCAGTCCAGTAGAAAGACACGGGCACACACAAAAGCAAAGCAATACAGTAAAAGACATGTACAGAGAACAAAGAGGCCAAATGGAATAGTGGAGCCTACAGGGCTAGATTGGAGTGCAAACTTTTACTCTTTCTTTCCTCCTTCCTTCCTTCCTTCCTTCCTTCCTTCCTTCCTTCCTTCCTTCCTTCCTTCCTTCCTTTCCCTTTCTTTATTTTTCTTTCTTTCTTTCCCTTTCTTTCTTTCTTTCTTTCTTTCTTTCTTTCTTTCTTTCTTCCTTTCTTCCTTCCTTCCTTCCTTCCCTCCTTTCTTTCTTTCTTCCTTTCTTTCTTCCTTTCTTTCCCTTTCTTTCCCTTTCTTTCTTTTTTTCTTTCTTTCTTTCTTTGTTCCTTTCTTTCTTCCTTCCTTCCTTCTCTCCTTTCTTTCTTTCTTTCTTTGTTCCTTTCTTCCTTCCTTCCTTCTCTCCTTCCTTTCTTTCTTTCTTTGTTCCTTTCTTCCTTCCTTCCTTCTCTCCTTCCTTCCTTTCTTTCTTTCTTTCTTTCTTTCTTTCTTTCTTTCTTTCTTCCTTTCTTTCCCTTTCTTTCTTTTTCTTTCTTTCTTTTTTTCCCTTTCTTCCTTCCTTCCTTACTTCCTTCCTTTCTTCCTTCCTTCCTTTCTTTCCTTCTTTCAATTAGCAGGACTTCCAGGGCAACATTCAGATTAGCTTTTACCCTGACGTGCTGTATATTGAGCACTCAGACACTTGAATGGTTATCAGGAAGAAAAGTTTAAATAAAACCGAGGCAGAACTTGGAAGCCACACATCACCAGAGATGGGACAGTGGAGGTTGGCACAGGGAAGCGGATTGTCTTGAAACTGGGTCTCTGATATCATAGTTCATGTTATTTCCCTCTCTCTCTCTCTCCCTCTCTCTCTCTCTCTCCTTTCCACTCTCTTTTTCTCTCCCTGCCCCCCCACACCTCTCTTCCCCTCTCTCATGAGCTTATATATATATATGCCCATTTAACAGAAAGGATAAAAGTTAAAATTCTGTAGCAGGAAAGCCTACCTATCCAATGTGTCCTCATTTTCTGTTTCCACCCATATTGGTGAAAACCGTTGCACACAACAAGGAGTGAGCTATCAAAAACAGAGAGTCCTGTGTTTCTTTAAGACTAGGCCTTAGAAATTTTATGCTGACACTCAGTCTCCCGTTAGCCTCTTTCCATCAGCTTCTCTGAGAATCTCCGGAAGAAGCCGTTTCAACTGACGATATCACCTTCTGTCAAATACTTCACACGGTTGTCACCAAAATGTTTTGGCAGAAGCATCATCTTTAGGTTTTGACATAATCCCGAAGAAAGAGTTTTTCAATTATTACTAATGGAACATTATGCTCCTCTTTGGGAACTTCTGCATGAATAAAAAGGGTCATTAATGACATCTACTCTCAGCCCGGAAATCATTCGTCAGTGCTTGGTGCAGGGTTTTTTTTTCCCCCCAAGCACCTGGTAATTCCCCACTCCCCTACCACCTCTCCAACTCAAAAAGCAAGTCATTGAGTCGAATGCAGTAAAGTCAGCGGTACTAATCCTCCACAAGTGAAAGCTATGTATTCTCCATTGTTTTGTGTACCATACTAATATCTCACATTCCTACAACACTCTTCGTTCTGAAGTGTTTTCCGGTTCAGTGATGCTTCCTGACACTCAGCAATAGGAATTGCTTTTGTGGTGTTTCCAATGTTCCCTTTCACATATGAAAGCCTGACTCAACTATTGAAACCACGCACTGGGAAGGCCTACCTACCCAAGGTGTCTTGTAGGACAATTGTTGAATAATATTTGTGCCCACTGAATGGTCGATGCAACACCCAAACCCAGTCAAGTAAAAGAGCAGTAGCTTTAAAGGTTTGGTTAAATTATCCATTAGATGGTCCCTCCCATTGAGCCAATCCCAACATAAGGTCTAAAACTATTAAATTGGCCTTCATACTTCTTAATTCAGTGAAAAAAACCCATAAGGTAGACAACTATGGTTGATTGGTTAGACCAATGATTCTTAACCTCTTTTCTCTGATGTATTCAAATATACAAGACCGATAAAATAGGATATGGGTTAAGTATGTTTCCTAGCAATTATAGTGTCCTCTCCAACACATGAAAACTTATGGGAACCCAGATAAGCACAGTGATTACAATATGACAACCCTGAATCTACTTTATTTTATATAAAAAGGAAGTCAGTCATGAACCTCGATTCTTTATTAGTAGTAACATCTGGCATTTGATATACTTCAAGGTGCACCAATAACATAATATGTCAAAAATTGCTGGTTATATTGAAAATGGTGTGCATATTAGTTCAGTATCAATGAAATTCATTGGTTCCTTCTCCACCTACCATGTCTAAGAATATATTTATGCAGTAAAACAAAAAGATAAGTTGGACTATCTGCATGTGTAACTATAATTTAGGCATACAAAAATATTCTCTGAAGCACTTTCTCAGGAAGTGTTGTAAAGAAATGAGGGATGTCCATAGAGCAAGAAGAGCTTCCAAGACTAAAAGCAGAATCATGTCTAGATCGGTTCAGTGCAGTTTATAAGAGCACAAACTCTGGGGCAGATGGCCAGATTTTTTATCCTAATTCACCACTTATTGATGGTGTGATCTTGGACAACTTGTCTGACCTTCTCTGCCTCCCTTTCCTTACCTGTAACATGAGGACAATAACAGGACATATCATACAAATCTCCTTATGGACGACACGAAGAGCATGGAAAACACTGACTCACACATAGTACGTACTCAGTAAAGGCGGGTGGACTAACTTTATCGTCATCATCCCATGATTGAAATCAGATGTGAAAGAATGGGTCAAGTTGAGAGAGTTTGAGATGTTCTTTAATTTTACTTGAAGCTCTCCAACACATGTAAATAAAAACTTCTTGAAGTGAAACCATTTTTAAAAATGAGAAGCTGGAGATCACATTTTTCTTTCTTGAATTCATTATCCATTGAGATTAAAGAGCAACTCTATGGATGCCATTTCCAGACAAAAATCAGAAAAACATACCATGACATTCACAACATATACACATTACATACATAGAGCATGTAAGTAGGGCTTAATGTCTCAAAATGGGGAATAAACGACATCTCAGATGGGAATGACTTTCACCAGCTATTAATAGAAATTAGAAATAGGTGTGATCTGGGTGATGTAAAAGTTTGTCATCTATCCCGCAGGGCCAGTGTGTAGGCTCCAAGCTCCAGTGTCATTATAGGGACCTACGCTCCTTTTGTCTTTCTGCTCGCTATCCCTGGTATGTAGCTTCAATTTTCAAGGACACTTCCAGGACCAAAGTGATTTCAAAGCCATTTTGCCCACATCCAAAACAAGAAACATGGGAAAGATAGAATGAGCAAAAAAATTAATTCGCCTGTTTATCCCCCTTTATGAAGCTTTCTCAGAAGACCAACTCGACATCCTTCACTTATACTTCACTGGTCGGCATAAAGTCTGAAATTATAAAAAGGATCCCAAAGAAATCCCGAGTTGGAGTGTTTAATAGTTAAAATTTAAAATGTGCTAAAAAGACTCAACAGTATATTTGAACTGGCAAAAGAAAGAATTAGCGAACCGGATAATGGATTGGTAGAGATTATGCAACCTGAAGAAGAGAGAAAGAAGAATGAGGACAAATGAACACTCTGTTTCTATTTCACATGAACACCGGGAGAGAGAGAAAGGAGATGGGAAAAATGTGGAAGAGAATAATGGCTGAAATGTCCTCAAATTTATTGAAGAACAGAAATACGCTCACCCAGGTAACTCAATGAAATTCAAGTATGATAAATTCAAGGAGAAGCCACAAACAGACGCATTATATTAAAAACATTAAAATCCAAAGACAAGGAGGAAATCTTGAAAGCAATAGAAGAAAAGTAACTCATCACTCACATGGAAATCCAAATAAGATTAACAACCGAATTTCCATCAGAAACAACACAGGGCAGAAGGCAGATATAACAGATTCGAGGCACTCAAAGAACAGAACCAAGAGTCCTCTATCCAGCAATTTGTCTTTCAAATCCGACATTTGACATCTCCAGGATAAATACAAGCTACTAGAATTTATTGCTAGACCCACCTTACAGAAAATACTAAGGGAAGTTCTTGAGGCTGAGAGCATGTGATGCCAGTAATTTGAATCCACACCAAAAAAAGCGAAAAGTGCTGGTAAAAATAATTATGTAATTATAAAAGGCAACATTAAGGCCCCTGACTGGCTTCATCAGTAGAGCATGCAATGCGTGATCTTGGAGTCGTGAGTTCAAGTCCTATGTTGGGCATAGAGATTACCTTAAAAAAAAAGCAATGTAAATACATATTTCTTTACCTTTATTTTCTTAAGTCATTTCAAAAGCAAACGTAAAAGCCATGCATATAAAATATTCTGTTGGGCCTGTACCATACAGAAATGTCAGAATCCATTGATAATGGTTCAAAAGACATGGGCAGAAGCGAGGCTCTACTGGACTAAGGAAACAACCATCGATGGTGAACAGAGGAACAAATTAAGAGAGCCATAAATGAAAATTAAGAAGGATAGCATAACTAAACCATAAATGAACACTTGATTTCCTTTTTTTGCTCACCTTCTCTTATAGTCACAAAATTATATAAAAATTATATAAAGTAATAATCATAACAATGTATTGCTGAGTTTGTAAATTTTATAGATGTAAATTATAAAACATTAACAATGGGGTGTCTGGGTGGCTCAGTCAGTTAAGCACCCAACTCTTGGTTTCGGCTCAGGTCATGACCTCACGGTTTGTGGGTTTCATCCTTGCAGCGGGCTCTGAGTTGATAGCACAAAACCTGTCTGGGATGCTCTCTCTCTCCCTTTCTTTGCACTTCCCATCTCTCTCTTTCTCTCTCTCTCTCTCAAAATAAATAAAATTTAAAAAAAAAAGTAAAACACTAACACTAACAACAGTGTTTGTATCTTTGAATCTCAACTGTGCCTCCTATAGACAGCATATAATTGTTTCTTTTAGTTGTCATTTTTGTTTGCCGTTATTCCAGCCTGACAGTCTCTGTCTTTTGGTTTGTTATTTAATCCGTTTCACATTATTGTACAGCTAGATTAACATCTGCCATTTATTTTTGTTTTTTGTATGGGTCTCATGTCCTTTTTTGTTCCTCTTTTCTAATTTTACTTCTTTATTTTGCATTAATATTTTCTTTTTAAAAGTTTCTTTCTTTCTTTCTTTCTTTCTTTAGAAAGCATGTGTGCATGTGAGTGGAGAAGGGGCAGAGATAGAGGCAGAGAGAGAATCTCAAGCAGGCTCCACACTGTCAGCACAGAACCAGATGTAAGGCTCAATCTCATGAACCATGAGATCATAACCTGAGCCAAAATTAGGAGTTGGACAGCTTACCAACTGCGCCACTCGGGCCCCTCCCACTAATATTTTCTAATGCAGCATTTTAATTTTTAATGGTCTTTCACTGTATTTTTTAATTATTTCTTCAATTTTTACCTAGAATTTACCATGTGTACCTTCACGTATCACATCTGCTTCAGTCTTCTCCTAAATCATTAACATGTAGAAATGTTACCCCTATGTGTCTCTATACACACGTGTCTGTGAAGGGTGAAAGGGCAGCGAGAACACAAACATGATATAGGACTTCTGCCTGTGAAAGGGGCGCAAGAAGGGAGAATTGGGTAAGAACTTCAGAAGACAAGAGAAGTTCTCAGAAAATTCTGGTCAGGTCAATGGTCTCCAAAAGGGACAATTGGTTCCTGACCAAAACCGTCCATTAGAGAAATCCTATGCCGGGAAGGAATGTCCTGGTTCTAATACCACCACCTTGCTCAAGTCACTAGCTGGGAACAGGCTGTGGGCAGTGTGACTTCAGAGTGAAGGCCACAGTGGCTCCAGAGAAGCAGAAACCGGAAGAGGTTAATCAACTGTATTCCTGCAGCAGGTCCCTTTGGAAGGAGATACAAGTGGGGCATTTCCAAGGCTACCCCAAGACCGTACTTTTCTTCCTTGTACATCCACCGCAGCCCCGTTAAAATGCCCATAGAACTGCTACCGATTGTTTTTCCTTGAAAGATCATTTTCTAAAACATCACACCATTGTCAGTTTCACACCGAAGGCACGCTCGTGCGGCATTTGCAAAGTCAGTGCTGGATTTATATAAAAGAATAAAATGACAGAGTTCATCCAAGTGCCTCTGAGCATTTTGTCAAAGCTCTGGGCCGTGGAGCCAAGCTGGATGGCGCCCGGTGCCCAGTCCAGCTGCTGGGATGAAACAGTGAGCGCTGCAGATCACTCCAGACCGTTATCTCGCCAGTGCATGCCTTGGTCACAAGGGGGAACTGGCAAGGGGTTATTCAGCACGAACTTATCCCTTTAATCACAAAGCTTGTGAGCACCATACCAGGGGCAGAAGCCGGTGTACTAATGGCCAACATCAGCAGTTTTCTCCTGCCTGGTTCTGCTTCCAAAACGTAAATGCACACATAGCAGCTCCGCCCCGTGATCTTTTTCCCTCCGCGAACGTCTTCACTAGTTTCATTAATAGAGACCAACAGGTAACCATATCCAAAGCTACATCTTACATTTATCCTGCCTTGACTGAAAATTAATGACTACTACGACACTAGCCTACAGCCCAAGTTCACAAGGTGTTGGCCTGTGTGCAGCAGGTGTCTCCTATTCTCAAAGAAGAAGGGAAATTATCCCTCCTTCGGTGATGCTATCAGGCAGCCCTGATATGTCACCATGTGTTAATGACCTCATTAGACTAAAACCTGTTCCAGGAAGCCTAATCGAAAGTGGCTCGTGATTGTCTTCCAAGCCCTTATTATGAAAAACTCTCAGAGGGAACGGCCAGTGTTTCCCCTGATGGGAGAGTGAACACACCGACAACCCCCACTCCTAACAAACTCCCATGAAGCAACAGATAAGATAGGCATTCCATGTTTAAAATCAGTCATTAAAGTCAAGCTGGTGTATTCACCACAACTGGGTTCCAAGGGAACAAAAATCTAAGTCCACGGACACGGTTAGCTCAGACACAGCTGAGTTGTAGAACTCAGCCACGCCATTTTCTCTCTCGCTCTCTCACTCTCCTTCCCTTCTTCCTCTGAATGGCTCTGATTTTGATTCTGAAGTCCATGTTTTTCCACATGGTGGCAAAGAAGACTTCCACGGTCCCTGATGCTCCCGGTTCCAGAGAAAAGAATGTCTCTTTTCTATGCGCTTGGGTTAAGTCTCGGGAAGGCACCTGATAGGCTGGGTTTGGGTCACATGCCTGTCCTGAGCCAATCCCGGTAAAGATGTCATGTTAGGCCTCCCAGCTTGACCACAGGCCCACCACCTGATGCAGATGAGTCGAAACGCGATGGAGTCAACACTGTCTGAACCACATAGACCAACAGTGAATGAGGGCCAATTCACCAAGCAGAGGATGAGCAATGAAAAAGAAAAAACCAAAAAGTCCCCCCAACATTAAAGTATTCATTAAAATTCA
Source organism: Paguma larvata (assembly GCA_030068075.1). Taxonomy (NCBI): domain Eukaryota; kingdom Metazoa; phylum Chordata; class Mammalia; order Carnivora; family Viverridae; genus Paguma; species Paguma larvata. The sequence continues at coordinate 50,290,955 of CM057840.1, read as the reverse complement.
ACCTTCTGTTTATCTCTGAAATAGGAGAGGCAGAAATGTTCTCATCGCTCAAGAAATTCCAAGCTAACTGGGGAGACACACTTAACACACCCAAAACAGCCCTTTAGGTAACAACAAAATTTAGTAAATTGTGAGAAATCGAATATATAATTTGAGGCTCGGTGAAAACTGGAGGGCTCACAGAAGCCTCGTAAAGGAGAGCTAAGCTTACGTGGATAATCCCTATACCCAAAGCTGAAAAGATACAAAGATGTGCTTAGAGGAAATCAAACTAAATGCATTCAGACAAGACTTTTTGGAGGAGCAATGCTTTTTAAACTTGAGTAAATTTTTCAACAGTAAATACAGTATAATAAGCCTAGTTAACCTGTGTTAAGCACCTACCAGAATGTCCTGACATACTCTCTACACTTTACGCATTGCTCATAGAATATTTACGACAAACCTGAGTGGTAGATATCATGATTGCTCGTATTTTACCAATAAGCAAACTGCCATCCTGACGGTTAAGTAACTGGCCAGATATCACGGGGATGATCACAGAGGAGGTTGGGATTCAAACCCCGGGAGGCCGACTGGTTGATTCTACCCTCTTGGTCACTATACCATCTGAGCTCCATATGCATTCATCCACAGGAACTAGTAATACTGTAGTTACCCCCACGGGAATTTTATAAGAATTAAATAATGCCTGCGACACATGACAAGTCATCAATAAATGGTAATAATACTATTTGTTTGGGAAGGAACCGCGGTGCCCTTTTTGTGTGATGGATAAAAGCAATGAATTTAGATTAAAAGGGTCTGGTTGTGCATCGGGTCTTCCTATCACTAGCAGTTTAACGTCAGAGAATTCATTTGACCTTCTGGGCCACTCTTCCCTTCACCTGCAAAGTTGGGGGGAAAATGTTTTTAAGTAACGTCCGTGTGAAAAAGTCATCCGTTTGTTTTGTGAAGCACTGTCTGCCATAAAGCTTAAGATGGGAGTTTGTAAACCTTCAAATAGCATAAGCATGTGGAGTATTAAGTGGTTATGTGAGAGGTGGACACACACTTGCTCTTGTCTTGTGTAGTATCGGTCAGACCGTATAGGAAAGAGTGATCATTTTGGGACACCTGAGCTCGTCCCAGCTCTGCCACTTCTGAGAGCAATGGCCTTGGATGCCTCTCTGTCTAGGCCACTGGACGATGACCAGAGCCAAAACTATACGGCTTATGCATTGTTTCTCTTCAGCCGGGTTGGGAGCCCTTACTTCGGCAGACTTCAAAATGCCTCCTTTTAGGAATTTATCCAAAGGATACAAAAACGCTGATTCAAAGGGACACATGAACCCCAATGTTTATAGCAGCGCTATTGACAATAGCCAAATTATGGAAAGAACCCAAATATCCATCGACTGATGAGTGGAATATACATGGAATACACGATGGAATACTACTAGGCAATGAATGAGAATGAAATCTTCCCATTTGCAACCACTTGGATGGAACTAGAGTATAGTATGTTAAGCAAAATAAGTCAGAGAAAGACAGATATCCTCTGATTTCACTCACATGTGGAATTTGAGAAACACAACAGATGAACACAGGGGAAAAGGAAAAAAAATGAGGCAAAAAGAGAGTGGGAGGCAAACCATAAAGATTCGTAAGTACAGAGAACAAACTGAAGGTTGCTGGAGGGGAGATGGGTGGGGGGATGGGTTAAATGGCCAATGGGCATTCAAGACGACACTTGTTGGGGTGAGCCCTGGGTGTCATATGTAAGAGATGAATCACTGGGTTCTGCTCCTGAAGCCAAGACTATAGTGTATATTCACTAACTTAAATTTAAATAATAAAAATATGCCTCCTTTTGATCGGACATATTTATGAGCAGTTAACGCAGGCCGTGGTAGTATTGGAGAGCCGAGTAGAAGGTTAAGGCAATGCCTGACTTTGGGACCTTGGAGTAGAAGAAAAGAAACATCATTTCTAACATCAGAGAGCCTAGTGTGACATGAGGAAGGGCCCAGTATTTTATCTGAGGTGGTGACAGCGATAGTAGTGTCACTGATTTAAGTACAGTGCTATGCGATGATTGGGACACACACGAAAAAAATTGTTTGCTTATTTGAAATTCAAATTTAAGTGGATTACGTGTACTTTTTTTTGCTAAATCTGGTAACCATAGTGCACAAACAGAGAACCACAATGATGGCTTATCTAGAGAAGATAAGACACTCCCACAGCTAGATTCTAAATAAAGTAGACAAAATCAGTTCCTTACATATTAAGCACAGTCCCTGCATCAGTATCTCTATCACACTGACCTAAGTCACTGGGCTGGGGACTGTGCCTGCTTCAAGTCAGTCACTTACAGGCTAGTCAACATTTGAAAGTGGCCCTAGTACGAGAAATCTGTCAACGGTGGCACTTTGTACTGTACACAAATCAGTAGGATCTCTGTTCTGAAGAATTTGCAAAAGAATATGCAACTACACAGTGAGCAAGGAAGTAGAAACAAACATAAGAGACCACAGACCGAGGGCGTGGAGTGTAGAAGACATGAGTAACGCCAAAGGACATGAGTAAAGCCAAAGGACGGAGAGGGCAGAAAAGAGAGGGAGGCCACCAGTTCAAGGTAAAAGTAGGAATATAAGCAGAGACAGGCAGACACTGAGTCTTTGGAATGATAGTGTCAAGAGTCAGGGAGCAAAAAAAAGAAAAAAAAACTGACTCTGAAGGAACAAATCCTAGAGTTATTCTTAGATCTTACAGCTATTGATTCCGTAATGGACGAACTACATTCCATTTCATAAACTTTGACCATGGTGCTCAGGAGAGGAATTTTCTGTTTATTTATCTGTGTGTCCCTGTGATGAGCTGCTGTTAACAAAGGTTGTCTGAGCATCTGTTTCTTGAAACCTGAGAGAGCATTGCACCAACCTTAATTCGCTAATAATTTGTGCCTTTAAACAAATTCATTCTAGATTCTAGAGGATTGGGAAATTGCTCCAGCTGTGGCAATGGCAGTGATCGTGGTGGTGCTGGTGGTGATGGTGGTGATGGGTGTCGTGGTGGTAGTGATGGTGATGTTGATTTTGGTGATGGTGGTGATGGTGGTGGTGATGGTAGTAGTGACGTGGTGGGGGTGGCGGCAGTGGTGGTGATAACGGTGATGGTCGTAGTGGTGGTGGTGATGACGCCGGTGGTGCAGGTGATGGTGATGGGGGTGGTGATGATAGTCGTGGTGGTGGTGGGCACGGTGATGGCGGTAGTAGCGGCGATAATGGCATTGATTTGGGTTTTGGCCCCTGCTAATTGATGACAGCCCAGGCTCAAATGAGGAAAGACTTCCCCAAGGCAGCAAGGTACCCTTCTTCCCTGATCTTGAGGCGTACTCTGTATTCATTCCTGGCAGAACCAGGTGAAGGGAAGATCAAGGGACCACAGGTGTCCAATGAATCACATGCTACCTTGTGCGGAGTAAGGGAGAAAAGTGAGAAGATACTCTCCTCTGAAGCATGGAAGAAAAATGCCTCTGCCCGGGAACAACACGCAATGCCCAGTATCCTATTTCTAACTTTAAAAATGAAATCTCTAATGACCATATTCTCATCATGAACAAGACCATCGCTCCACATTCCCAGAGATACAAACATACCTATGAGATCGGCATAAATATGATGTATAGCACGCACACATTACATCCCGATTTAACTAGAGCCATGCACAGCTCACGCAGACTAACTTGCAGGATTCTTTGTACCCAGGGATCTTCCAGAGTTATTCGGAATCCGGGACTGCCCTTGTGTTGCCACTTTATCCTTGCCTCTCGGTCTTACCTGAATTGAGGTAGAACCAATTAAATTCTTTCCAAGAGCTGATTTCCAACAGATATCGGGACAGGTAGGACAACGCTCTGTCTGGATTTGACACCAAAGAAATGTCATCCACGTGTCAGCTGCAACCCGGTGGCCGGGAAGATCATGGCCCCTAGCTTGGCATCAGCACTTCTCTTAATGACCTCACGTGTTCTGTGGAGAGGAGATGACAGCCCGGAGCCCAGCGGAACTGAGGGCCTTAAGGGCAAAAGAGCCGTTACTCTTGTCAGGGAGGAATGACTTCAGCCATGTTAGGCCCGAGGCCATATCGTTATCTGCCTTAGTTTGCTATATCTGGCTCACTCAACTGTCTCTGCAATGCACACTTTTATTCCATATACCCTTCGCCGAGAATTTAGGTGGCTGCAATCCACGCAAACGCTGAGAAGCTTGTAATTGCTCTCTGTTTCAGAACCAGCACCACGGTAGGTAAGAGGAAAAGGAAGTTCAGGAACACATTAGAAATTTACACTCACACCCCAAACTGACAGTTCTCAACCATAATGTCACAGCACTCAGGTAAACCAGGATGGGTTATGAAGTTTACTGAAAGTAGTCCCTTTCTAAAAATAAAGCATGGGCACTCGCACATTGTTTACTTAAAAAAGAAAAAACTTAAGTGGATGCAGACTTATCTCGATAATAACATCCCTCCCGCCCTCTTCCGCTCTGAGAGGCAATCTTGAGATGGAGAGAAAGGAAGAAAGTCAAGGAGAGAACCTCCTCCGGGTAAAATGCAGGTAACCTCTGGCCGGTTCTTGTCTATGTCGTGGCTACGATTAGCTGAGCACATGGGAGTAGGTGCACGGGTAAGTATCACTGGTCACATTTCTCCGAAAAAAAAAAAAAAAAATGAGATCAGATGCCCAGATTTGTAAAAACATGCAACCCTCAGCTTACACGTGCACCATTTTCCAAAAGGGTTATTTGTAACTCTGGTATTTTCCGTAGGCTGATGTTATCTGTGGTGGCTAATTTCTAACACCAGTGAAATAAGTGGTAAACAATGGAAATTTGCCCTCTTCGTGGGACCCAACTGAGTTACTACTGCAGAAAAGAGGTGAAACCAGGAGACAGAAGGTTCCTGACTCTCACTCAAATGTCCAGATGGTTCCGATGTCAACCTTACCAAGGAACTACCTGTCCCAGACATAATGGGGTGAAGAATTTTGTCCTCTGGGAATGTTCTGTGAGCATTCTTTGGAAGAAAAGTAGGATACCAGAAAATGGGCATCTCTTCTAGGGTCAGAAAGCACAGAATCGTGTGGCCTGCTTGGTGGGCAGGAGCAGGGTTGCCTGCATGCTGCAGGAACAGTGTGGCGGGTTTATAAGAGGAATTAGGTGAGGAAAGAAGCCTGGAGGAAGAAGCCAGATTGATCAAAGACAATAGGAGGGATTGTCAGGAGGAGAGGTTTATGGGAAGCTTCCTGTTTGGTACACTGGATAAAATCTTAGGTTAGCTCTTTTCAAGAAAGCCCTCGGCAGAAAGTGCAGAGGCCGGGCCATGCTGGCCCGCTCTCACGGAGGTCACGTAGGATGGATTCAGGCACGCATACTCACGAGGTATGGAAAAAATGACACCTCCTCCAAGAAAGAACACCAGTAATTTTACAGGTTCCATCTTACGAAACTTGCCAAGGACTGGGGTTAACTACTGAGCGAAAGTGAATAGAATATTTTCAGGACCTCAGAATGGGTGAAGTAGCACTCTGAATCCCACCGGATGGAAGAGGCTGTAGCAAGACATTTTTAAAAAATATTTGCATAGTACATTCAAAATTACAATCAAGTTTTAACCACGTTATGTCGTTTGGGGCTTACAATAACCCAGAATGAAGCTCAATATTACGAGATGGGATGAGTAAAACAACAGAAGTTTTAGGGGCTGCAATGTTCATCACAGAAAGGGCTAGAGAACCGGGCAAGAACTCATTATTTTTGACTCCAGACATAGCGGCCTTCTCGTCATGAAAAGCAAAATCAAACAAACGAAAACCGTCAGCCTTAGACAGGAATGGAAACTAGGATGTCAAGGAAATGGAAAACTCTTGTAGGTGGGGTTGGCTCAGTTGTAGATGGAGTTCGCTCAGACTTCGATTACCCTCCTTTCTATCACTTTCTATCACACATGCCCCCGTTGAAATGGTCCTAAACTTGAACTGGCTGCCCCAGAAATTCAATTCGTTTCCATTGGAAAAACCATGAGAAAATAGTTCTCCTCAGCATTGTCGATGTGTCAATGGTCATGGCCTATTGGTATCTCATCTTAGATCCTTCCAAACATTCCACCACAGTTGACCTTGGTCTTTTCCCAGGACCAGAGGGTGAGTTGAAAGATCTTTGGGGGCACCTGGCTGGCTCAGTTGACACAGCATCTGACTCTTGATCTCAAGGTTGTGAGTTCAAGCCGCATGTTGGGCATAAAGTTTCCTTAAAAAAAATAAAAATAAAAAATAAAAATAAATGTAAAAACTCTTTAAAATAAGTGGTCATAAAATAAATGCACATAAAAATAAAAAATAAATAAATAAATAAATAAACTCATGAAGTAAAATTTCTACTTTGACCTAACCAAACAATAGATGATCACGATTTTAATGGATAACTAATGACCTATGAAGAACGAGTAAGAGCCTTAAGCACGTGTTAATATCTGAATGTTTCTGTCTCCTTATAGAATCGAACTTAAAGCAACTTTCGGCTCAATTAATCCTAAGAGACTTGTACTAGTTTAGCTAAAATCCAGGCTTTACCTGGCAAATCATTCAAAAACTCTATCCGTCACTGTTTCCTCGTGTATAAATAAGCTAAATGGTATCGCACTTGAAATTTCACTGTGATAGTTAACTGAGCTCAAGGATATGAAATTACCCAGCAGAGCAAGAAAAAAGATGGTTGATCCTAAATATGATATAATGTAGGCAATCTAATGTCTTTTTTTTTTTTCTCTGGGAAAATTGAGGGTTGACTCCAAAATTCAAGGCAATTTGCTTACCTATCAGTCCCTTCTAACTGAGTTACGATTATATTCAGTATTTTATTTATCGTCTTTTATCTGTATTGTTATATCTGTGAACCTTTTTTAAAATTTTCTTAATGTTTATTTATTTTGAGGGAGAGAGAGAAGAGAGAGTGCAACCAGGGAAGGGGCAGAGAGAGAGAGGGAGACACAGAATCCAAAGCAGGCTCCAGGCTCTGAGCTGTCAACACAGGGCCTCACACAGGGGCTCAAACTCACCAACCATAAGATCATGACCTGAGCAGAAGTCAGAGGCTTAGCTGACTGAGCCACCCAGGAGCCCCATATCCGTGATTCTTTTAAATAGCTCCTGCACTCCTCCCTTGAGATGGCCTGAGAACTCACAGAAGCTACCGCTTTGTTACCAAAGTCTATGAGAGACTGTGTTATCCGTTCTGAACCTTTGTTGGTGTTTTTAATTTTTTTTTAATTTTTTTAAGTTTATTTATTTTGAGAGAGAGAGTGAGCATGAGTCGGGAGGGGCAGAGAGAAAGGGAGAGAGAATTCCAAGCAGGCTCCATGTTGTCCTCATAGAGCCTGACACAGGGCTCAAACTCCCAAACTGTGAGATCATGACCTGAGCTGGGATAGAGAGTTGGGGGCTTAACCGAATGAGCCACCCACATGTCCCTGTCTTGAACGTTTGTATGGCTGGGTCCCCCTTCCAGCAAACTTGGCTATGGCAAGTTAGACACAACTATGTGGACGTTATGATCTACCTGAACCAGAACACGCTATAGGTTCCAGTGGGTGGGACATAGTAGCGGTCAAACTGACCGAAAAAACTATGGAGGGAAAAAATCTACAGAGAAAATTAATTTTTTTAAAACTGTGTTCAACACTGAGCCTCAAGGTAATTTTTCAGAATGATAAAAATCAAGAAATCTTTCCCATTTATTTCATCCGTTGCCTCATCTTGTCCCCCTGGCACTTTAGACACCCACAGTGAAATTTCCCAGGGAGAAAGGGGACAGCCAACCCATCCCAATGTAAAATGCATTTCTGGGGAAACCTTAAGGAAACTAAAAGGACCTCGACATGGGACACCACAGGCATCTCATAGACCATAGAGTTATAAGGCTTTAGTTTCTTTTATTTAACTGATCTTTGGAGTAAACTATTGATAAAGTGAATTAAATCACTCTTCACTGATGCCTTCCTGAGGCTTTCAACCCAGAGTCTATACTGCAAAAATAAAATGGGCAAGAAACTATAGTGATTGGTCTCTTAGATCCCCTTCAAGGCTGGGGTACTGATTCCCTCAGTCACAAGGAGAGTCAGCTGCTCAGCCCACAGTTGAGCCCTTCACTGGGACTCATCCTTAGTCAACGGGAACCGCCTTGCCCAAAGTTATGGTCCTCCCTGGGAACGGCATTTATCTATGTCTGAGCAGTGTGGGGATACATATGCCAGCCTCCTTGCCTTGGTTGGGAACTGCACCTCAAGCCATCCCAAACCAGCTCCCCGCAATGGATGTTCGGTTCAACTTCCCACATGCCCACTCCTTCCTCCCCGCAAAACAGCACTTCCCAAGAAACTGGCATGCCAGTCTCCATCTCAGAGTCTGCTTCCCAGGGAACCTGACCCAACACAGAGCCTAAGACTTCATCTCTCTCAAGTTCCCTCAACAGGAAGAGTCAACAGATGAATGCCATACCTTTTTCTCCCTGGAGGGAAGAGCAACAGACACGGAGGGAGTGCTCCCATGATAAGTATTCTCTGCAGCACTGAGGTTTGTCAGAAAACAGAGTGGGTTGCATCCTGTTTATTCTACCAGGACGATTGCTTTGTCGTATAGGGTTGAGCATTTCCGTAAATAATTAGATTTCCTCTTCTCAGTCACCAATCCCCAAAATGTGGGATAGCAAGCTTTTCTATTTTTAAGAGTTTGGCCAGTCAGAATAATTCCTAAGGATAGGTAAGCTGTCCTATAGAGTTGGATTTTTAACCAGAATTCTGGGCAAAGAAAATTTTACAGAGGAAAAGAAAAATCCTATTTGACCCTTCTGAGCTAAAACTATTAGTGGTGTAAATGTTGGCCTGAGAACGTGGGGATTTCCAACCGGTCCTCGTTGGAACACTTCGGTGTTGCTTCTCTCACTAGATTAATTAGTCTTATTGCTTATATTGTATTCTTACCATCCTTCTCAAAAAGTCAGGCTTGCTTAATAAACAGTAAGGATTCATTATAGATTGGCAATAGTACGTACTGGTTCGGAGCATGGCTTCTGAAATGATATTGGCCAAGGTCTTGGATCCATCGTTTAGTTGCCTTGTGATCTTGGGCAATGACTTTAACCAATCTTAATTTCTTTATCTCTAAAATGGGCCTAATAATTACGTTGCTGTCAGGATTAACTGAACTAACACCAGGTTCAAGTAAGCTCTCAACAAATGTTAACTAATGATATTGTAACCGTTATAATTTGATAGCTCTTGCTTACCTGCAGGAAAACTGCTGTATAGTCAGCTGGTTGCCTTCCGTAACTTTCTTTTTTTTTTTTTTTTTTTTTTACTTACTTACACAAAACTATTCCTTCTGATATCCATTTCTATGGTTACTTTTTTCACCTTGATTAAATCCTCTGTGCTTGTCTTTATCGGATTTGATGCATTTGCTGGGGATACCCAACAAGGTTTTTTTTACTGGAACAGTGGTGGGTACTACAAACTGAATCATCCAGCTCTGTTTTAAGAGTTGCCTAGCTAGGGGCACCTGGATGGTTCAGTCGGTTGAGCAGAGAACTCTTGATTTTGGCTCAGGTCATGATCTCATGATTCCGTGGTTTGTGACGGTGGGTTCTATGCTGATAACATGGAACATGCTTGGGATACTCTTTCTCTTTCCTGCCCCGCCCCCCCCACAATAAAGAAATAAACATTAAAAAAAATTGGCCAACTTTTTCCAGAAAGGGTCAGATAATATTTTAGGCCTTATAGGCATTAATGTCTCTGTTGCCATTACTCTTCTCTACATAGTACAAAAGAAGCCATAGACAATGCAGAACCAAACAATCAAGGCAGGTTTCAATAAAACTTTATTTACAAAATAGGTCATGGGTGGATTTGGCCCTCGGGCTATAGCTTGCTGACCTCTCCTCTTCCATTTGCCGAGAAAGTAATGTTTATTAAGTCTACATTGACCAACAATGATCAACTTAATCTTACAGTTTATTTTTCGACCCTAATAATTGCTTGCCGTAGAATTTGTTTTCCAGTTTATTACGAGGATTCTATAAACGATAAGTTCAAACGTCTTACAAAAAACAAGCGAGGTTATATCTGTCACACCTTCTTGATGGGCCAGACCTATAAACTTACTATTAGAAGAACACACACTTCCGCAATCTAACCTTATATGCCCTCACTTCCCTACAAGAAGCTCGTGTTCCAAAAAGACTGGATACTTGAAATTAATTCCACTTAGAACCAGTGTTTCAAAACGCAGGTCAAATGCTGTCTGCGGTACAAAAGTCCCGTAAGCTTCTGGAATGCTGAGCCATTATCTTTTTCATTGCCCGTATCCCAGAGCCTTACATACTGCGGTTCTCATTAAATATTTGGGGAAAGACAAAGAATGAATGAGTGGATGTCGTCCGTGGAGACTAAGATTGACACGGGCTGTTTCTCAGTACATCACCCTCTTCTGTAGACTCTCAGTTCTTTTTTCTGCATCAAGAATGTTCACTGGGACTGAACCTACCAAGGCAGTTCTATAATATCCACTGGCCTGTGAATGTTTCATTAAAACAGGATCCTTTTCCAGAAAATCCATTAATGCAACAAAATAAACACTGGCTGGAAACTTAAGGAACCCGGGTTCTAGTCTTAGCTATGCTACTTGGATATATGACTTCAGGGGCGCCTGGGTGGCTCAGTTGGTTGGGCGGCCAACTTCGGCTCAGGTCATGATCTTGCGGTCTGTGAGTTCAAGCCCCGCATCGGGCTCTGTGCTGACGGCTCGGGGCCTGGAGCCTGCTTCGGATTCTGTATCTCCCTCTCTCTCTGCCCTTCCCCTGCTCATACTCTGTCTCTATGTCTCTCAAAAATAAATAAACGTTAAAAAAATTAAAAAAAAAAAAAAAGGATATATGACTTCAAACAAGCATTTCCCTGTTCTGGGCCTCAGTTTCTTCATATGCAAAATAAATTAATAGGATGTCTTCTGTCTGCTCAGTAGTGCTGCCTACAAAGGCCTGGCATCGTCTTTAATTCAAAGGTCTCTACTAGTTACCTGTCTTTGCCTGGAATCCTGGAAGAACAGGACCACTAGGGCCTAGACTCTTCCTTCCTGTCCAGAGAGAGTTGTAGCACCCCTTTCCAGCTCAGAATGCTCCCCTCTGTAGGAAATTCTTTCAGCGCACTTCAATATGAAGCAAAGCTCGACCGGCAGCCTGGGGCTCAGGAGGCGGGCTGACTTCTCTGGTATCACCGTCTTGTCAGAGGAAAGGAGCGTGTTCTAGGCCAGAGGCTGGGGTAGCAAAGGGCCCCCGAGCCCCTCTGCTGGATGTCCCTGAGATAGTGGTAGCACGCCCGCCGGGACAGAGCTTCATTGCCCCAGAGTCAAAGTGAGCAACTATCAGCTCCCTGTGAGTCCCAGGGACACAGGGAAGAGATGGGAGGCAGACAGGCAGAGAAGCTAAAGAAAAAAAAAAAAAAAGGCAAAGGGAAACATTGAGAGTACTAACTAGGGAATACAAAAGACTTAATGGAGCAATGATTTACAACAATGTGCCTTTTTTAGGGAAGGCGGATTGAAATTCCACAGAGCTTCAATTTTCTTCTAAATGCTTGTGATTTCAGAGCCTCCCTAGGGTCCACGTTCCCTCCGGAGCTCTCTCAGCAGGAAGCAAGCTCTGCCCCACCTGCTGCGGGGAGGACCAGGGTGTCCCCACACGGGGACGGACCAGAGTATCCCCACACCCCTCGGTGAAGAAAAATGAAGGCAATCTTTTCAGAGAGGGGGCTCAACCTGAGAGCCACGAACCATCTCAGCACGAGATTTCTAAGCTTTCCGAGTCCCGGAGCTTTCCCCTTTCCAGGTTGTCAAGGCAACAGAGCCAAGTAACAACCAAAGGACAAATGGCATCAGCCTCGCTGGGTGTCACCACCTTTACCTGCCAAGTGCAGGTGCAAATAGTGCCCTCTCTTGTCTGGCAGCAGCATCCCAGAATCTCTCCCAGATGCGCGGACAGCAGGATGCAGAGAGAGACGCGGGCACTCGCTTTTTCTATGCATGGGGCCCCTCCGCAGACCTTACAGCGAATTTGGAACCCTCTCGGGGTCTCTCCAACACAGCAACCTTTAAAGAGGTGCGTTACTTTTAACCATTCTGGCAATTTGGGAGTAGGCCTCACAGGCAGGAAGCCCTCTGTTTTGAAAAACAATCTGCCAAGGAAACTCAGAAAAGCCCGTTTGTTTGTTTGTTGTTTTCAAAACAGACCTGTAGTTCTAAATCTTTTCCTTCTTCATAATCCCAGAGGATACAGTGAACATTTAAATGAAAATGGTCGCCAGACGCCTGGGTGGCTCAGTTGGCTAACTAACATTTGACTTCGGCTCAGGTCATGATCTCACGATTCGTGGGTTGGAGCCCCGTCTGGGGCTCTGTGCTGACAGCGTGGAGCCTGCTTCGGGTTCTGTGTCTCCCTTTCTCTCTCTGCCCCTCCCCTTCTTGCTCACACACACTCTCTCTCACTCTCTCTGTCTCAAAAGTAGATAAACATGGAAAAAAAATTCTTTTTAAATGAAGCTATCTTAAATAATTAATTAACTAAGAAATTAATTAATTAAAATGGTCCCAATAGCTCCACGTCCTAAAGAAAGGACAGGCTCAGACTGTGGACAAGGAGGAAGCAGGGCTCGGAAGTGCAGTGAGCGCCCGCGCAAGCCGCCTGAGATGAAGAGCTGGGCCCTGTGTTGGTCCAGAGCGTGCTCAGTGACGGCCCTCAGAGGCTCCCTGTTTGTGATCTTCCTCCGTGGGAAACAGGCCAGGAGCGCTGTACAGTGAACTGCATGTTAAAATTGGCTGGTTTGCTCCCAATTCACCTGCTCGCTCCAAACGCATACGCTGCGAACACCACCAAAATGTATACTTGGTTATTTACCCTGGTTTCGATGCAAAGGACCACAAGGAGGCCTTCCCAGATGTGCCAACAAACCGGCTTCCTCCATCTGCCGACCCCTCGGCATCGCCCTTCGTGTCTCATTTTTCAAAATACCAACTATATTCTGTGCGGTATCGAGGTATGCCTCTACCCTGTCTTATCTCGTCACATCGCTGGATTGTAAGCTCTCACCGGGCAGGGACAATGTCCAAATTGTCTTTGCTGTCATCTTCGCAGGGTTTCTCGCATATACAGTTCATTTATTTATTCAACAAACATTCACGCAGCTCTCACCAGGCCAGGAGCTGGGGACGCACCAGTAAATAAGACAGTCCCGCCTCTTGGCGCTTACTTGTGAGGGAGAGAGGATGAACTACAGAAATGAATAGCACGGCGCCATGACCGTTAGGATGGAAATACACAAAGGCACCGTATGAACAAGAACAGTTAGCACTTCCTGGGTGTTCCAAGGGCCACCAGCTGGTTTAAGAATTTCCTTTGCATCATCTCATTCGAATCCTCACCAGCCCTGAGACAAATGTGCTAGTATATCCCCATTTTATAGATGAGGAAATTAAGGAACAGAAAATTTAAGTAATTTTCCAGGACCTCAAAGCTAGCAATGGCAGGGATGGGACCAAACGCAGGCCAACTAGGCTATTAACTGCTGTGTTCTTCAGCCTGTGAGAAAGAATGACAGGAGACCCTTTTAGAAAGAGGTTGAGGGGTGCCTGGGTGGCTCAGTTGGTTAAGTGGCTGACTTCAGCTCAGGTCATGATCTCACGTCTGTGAGTTCGATCCCCGCATCGGGCTCTGTGCTGATGGCTCATCGGAGCCTGAAGCCTGCTTCAGATTCTGTATCTCCCTCTCTCTCTGCCCTTCCCCTGCTCACGTTCTGTCTCTATGTCTCTCAAAAATAAATAAATGTTAAAAAAAGATTAAAAAAAAAAAAGAAGAGGTCAGGGGGCGGCACTCAGCTGGCTCAGTGGGTTAAGCGTCCCATCAGGTCATGATCTCATGGTTGTGGGATCGAGCCTCAGATCAGGCTCCACGCAGAACACAGAGCCTGCTTGAGATTCTCTCCCTCCCTCCTTTGCTGCCCCATCCCCCATTTGCATGCACTCTCTCTGTCTCAAATAAATAAATAAATAAATAGAAAGAGGTCAGGAAAAGTCTCTCTGCAGAAATGACATTGAAACAGAGACCTGGGGGGTGCCTGGGGGGCTCAGTCGGTTAAGCATCCAACTTCAGCTCAGGTCGTGATCTCATGGTTGTGCGTTCGAGCCCCACACTGGGCTCTGTGCTGACAGCTCTGTGCTTCGGATTCTGTCCGTGTCTCCCTCTCTCTCTGCCCCTACCCCACTTGCTTGCTCTCTTCGCTCTCTCTCTCAAAAATAAATACACATTAAAAAAATAAAAAGAAAGAAAGAAACAGAGACCTGAATACAGAGGAGGCAGCCACAGGTGTCTCCGATGCCAGTGAGGAAATAAGACACCGACGAGGGGGGGCGGGGCGGGGGCGGGGCAGAGCTGACTTAGAGCTCCATTTGACCCAACCAGCAAGGTTGCTAGGGAATGAAAAGTGTAGGCAAAAGCAGCTGCAAATATCAGATCAAGACTTCCGGGTTTCATTCCACGCTTCTGCACACTTCTTCCCAGAGCCCCTGTTTTCCAGTCAGAGAAAACCTCTCCCTAATAGGCGTGTAAACCTCTCCCTAATGAGTCAGACAATCCAATCAGGTTTGTCATCAAACCAAAGCCACCCACGGCCATCTTCTGTTGAAACGGTTCCAGGCAGAACTAAGGTGTCTCCTGTCAGAATTGCAGTTGGCAAAGTTTGACCGTGTAATGCCCCTTCCTTCCACAAGCATTCACTGGCATGCGTCAGGTGGCAGGCTAAGGAGGGCACCGTGGAAAGAGGCAGCCTGTGGTGGTAGGAAGATGAAAGGCATTGGAGGCAGACCGAGCCCAGTTGAAACCCAGCTCCACGACTCAGTGCTCCCATGTCATGTGGGAAGGAGGCTTCCATTTCTAGAGAATGAGGGTAGACCTAACTTTTTTCAGGGCTGTTACAACAGGACAAGATAACGCTGTAATGCAATGAGAGTAGTACGGGACATAAAGACCATATTAATGGACTCTGTTGCCCTCCCCTGCCCCTTAGCACCTAACGAGTGTTCCTGAGCACAGGCAGGTGAAAGAAAAGAGCCACACGTGACCTAATGTGCCGTATCTCCTGGGGGAGACACCAGGCTAAGAAGGAAAAGTGCAGGCTGCCTATTGCTCTCACACTTTCTTTGAAATACACAGGCAACCAGGTCTCCTGTGCTAACTTTTATGGATTCCCAGAACTTCCAGTGTGGGTTTCCAATCTCTGCCTCTACGCTTCCCCACTACCTGAACTCCGGGGTACTAACATTCATGCAGTACCCAAAGGGAGTCACCAATTGTGCATATGTTAATCCCACTTAACTCTTACAACAACCTGAGAGGATAAATCTAATTATTCTCTATGATATTCTCAATTTTCACCGATATATGACTTTCCTCGAGTTCCTAGGATATGAAGGAATCAGATCCCTCAGCCCCTGCTGGCCAGCCGTAGATGCGTTAGCCATACGGACGAGGAGACAGAAACAGAAGAGGCAGATCTCACTTTTGTGTGGAGGCGTCAGTGCTCAAGAAGCCTGCAGGCCCTCTTCCTGCAGAGCGGCACTCGTCCCCGATGGGGTTGTGACAGAATGATGCAAAGTAGAGAATACTCGCCCCCGAGAGCTTCCAGCGCGACCACAGACTTTGCGTGAATTAGAAATACACCGTAGTTGTGTGAAGCCATGAAGATGCCAAACTTGCTTTTTCTTTTAGTATGTCCTCATTGATTTGGGCGGTACATTCCTGAGACTCAAATTTGACATCCTGTCTATCTGAATACAAAACCCATACTATTCCTCTATGATGCTCTACATGATGATGCCGAATTAGATATGTTCATTAAGAAAGAGTTCTTCCGAAAACAAATACAGAATTTAAAATGGATGAATCAGCAATGGCAGAATGTCGGGGACTCTGGGGTATCAGGAAGGCAACAGGACTTTTGGAAAGTCATCAAACCCTTCAGAAAGGGAGCCCTGGCTTGTAACTCCTTCTGTAATCATGTGGCGGCTCTGTTAGAGTCAGAGGCAGGATGGGGGCAGTGGCAGAAGCCAGGGTGATGGTAAGTTTAGGGATCGATGTGGCCAGCAATGTTGAGAATGGCTATCGGGAGTTCAGTAGGTGTATCTAGTACATAACATTTCTCTTCTCCTTCTACATTCAGAACCAATAAGAAATAGACCCAAGAATTAGATGGACAGAGATCAAAACACCAACTTTATAAAAGTCTGGATTGGAGGACATGCCTTTGTCCACAGCAACAATGGGCTGTGTAATATTTTATCCCAGAATTAAACCTGCCCATCAAATCTCAAGTGGATGGACAACTTCAAGTCTCTTCCTCACCTCCTACAGGGGCAAAGCTTATCCGAGAAAGCCCACACCATGATAAGAGAGCCGACGAGAATATACCCACTCAGGAGGACCTCCCGAACTCATGAACCAAGCGTGACTAGTTCCTTCTTTCAAATTCCAGTCAGATGGGTCACTCCTCCTTCTCAAAGATGTGGATGAGCTCAAATTGTTTTCTCTCTCCTGCCTCAGTTTCTTTCCCTACTAAAGAAGAGGTGGGATTTAGCCAAGTATAAAATTCCTTCTGGTTATGCAATATTTAATGTTAACACTAAGAGACATAGCATACTTGCAAAAAATAGAGCGGCCTATCAGATAGCCACTAGAGTATTTCCTAGTAAATAATATTACTGAGTGCTGACAGAGGGTAGAGAAAGAAGGTTCTGCCACTCTTTAGTTACTCCAGTGATACACCCACAGCACCATAGGTGGTTATAATAGGCTCTCTAGACTCGGTGGAACCAGAAGTTAAGAAAAGGATTTGAACTGCCACGGACAAGAAGACCAGGCCATGCAGTAACCCTAAAAAAAAAAAAAAAGTTTCAAGCCAGAACACAATCCATTGGAAGAAATCAGAGAGAAAGATATTTTTAAATTTTTTTTTGATTTATGACCTGCTATAAGATATTGAGACATTATTTATGATCGATGTGTATGCCTGCTGGCATCTCACTGGAGCCATTGACACGACCTCATGCCGTGGAGGTTGGTCAGCCCAATCCAACTGTCGTGTTGGTGAGGCAGTAAACCCAGATGTAGGAACCTATCACCCTGAAAATGGTGCTGGTCATGCCGGCCCTTGGAGGGTTGACCTAGACATATGGATTTGCAAGGAGAAGGCAGGTTGGTAGGAAGAAGACAGACTACAATCTCTCTTCTGTAATTCTCATTTGAAATGTTTCACAGCAATATCCTTCTGCAATTCACCTTCCTTCAAGAACCACATAGAATAGGGGGGCCTGGGTGACTCAGTCAGTTGAACAGCTGACTCTTGATCTCAGCTCAAGTCTCGATCTTGGGGTCATGACTTCAAGCCCCGCATTGGGCACTTAAAAAAAAATACCCACATAGAGTAGCTTTGGGTCATTTGGACACTGACTATAAAACTTCCTAAATGTATTTCTCCTAATGCTGATACAAGCGGAATGCCAATTAAAGTAAAACTCATCTATGTTGACATTTTATCAGTCAACATTACACACCTTATATTATGCTAGATGATATGGGAAATGTAAATGAGGAAATATAAACTATTTTACTTATATAAAGTATAAAAATTTTCCTTGCATAAAAGAAAAATAAGACTTTCCTTGTCTTCAAGGAGCTCCCTCCTTTTGGGGGCAGCAGAAAGACACCGTTGCCTGGAAATTTACAAATCAGTCACGTTTCTCTTCTTCCATTCAGTCCAATGAATACGTCATGTACCCTCTTACCTCCAGGACTTTGAACATGCTTTCCAATACCCACATCACTGTCATTGCATATATATCTGCCCTCTCTCAAAAGACAACTCACTGTTTAACAATGTTGGCCTCTACCTTACAGAGTCCTACCTTTCTTGTAAATCTCAGCTTAAATATTAATTTCTTCTTCAGGAGGCCCTTCCTGAGTCCCTAGAGTAGGTGAGATTCCTCTAAAAGGTGTTATCATAGCTCCCTATCCCTCCCCCAGCATAATTTTCATCACACTTGACTGGAATTACTTGTTTGATAGTCTACTGTGTCAGCCAGACGGCAGGTCCTCTGAGATAGGGAACCATGTCTATCTTGCTCATGCTAATCCAGTAGACTTGCCATCGGCATCCTCCGGCATAAGTTATAAATCTACACATAGCCATAGCCATTTATCTTCTCGAAAATGTTCTCGGTTAGTCATGCTCTTAGGGGGCTGACCCAGAGATCCGATTTTGTGGACGAAGTGGGAAGATGACTTTGGGCATTACTAGTGCCTACCAAAGTCCCAGACAAGTAGGAGGTGTTCAATAAACATTTATGAAAGAATAAACACGATTAAGAATAAACAAATGAATGACATTATTAGAGTTAATCAGTACTCATCAGAGAACTGACTATAAATGCAATAACACTCAGCAAATGAAAAGTGAAAATCCAGCCTGATGCTTCCCTTGACTCGGCGTTGGTACAGGTTTGGAAACACAGAAGCAGACCACTTTTGGGGACTTCAGTGTTCTTCCCTCAAAACACATCCATCCCCCAACTTTCTTTTTTTTGACTGCTCCATTTGTTGATAATGGAGCCTCTATTCTATCCCCAGGTCTGCACCTCCAGATGGGTGAACCATCTCACCCTCCCACCCTCTCTTTCTCTAGGCAGAGGGTGAAAACCAATTTAACAGTATGTCTGCATGTAGTCAACAGCAAAGGATCTTTGGGTTTCTCTCTAAGAAGCAGGCTAAAACTGAAAGAAGAGGGGATAAGAGACAAAGCCTAATCACAATAGTAAGTTAGGAAAAGTTAGATGTTCTCTTACTGAAAGTCTTCATAGTTGCAGGTATGAGGAGGGGACAGTGGGCATCAGCCCAGGAATATGAGCTCCCCTACAGTTGCTGTTTATATCCTTTTGTCTGTGATGCTGGGGTCCCCATCTCAGCCTTTCAGCCTGTGACCTTGATTGGCCTTGCCACTGATGCCATAACTGCTTGTTGATTCTTGGAGGCCCCGCCTTCAACGCATTATCTATTCCACAAATATTTATTGAGTTTCTACTATGTGCTAGATACTGGGGTTTAGTGGTAAACAGAACAAACATGGTTGCTGCCTTCGTGAAATTTACAACTAGTGAGTGGCACAGTTCATAAAATAATACTGCAGATAATAAATGCAGAATTACAGATTGTGATGAATGCCAGGAAGAAAAGGTATAATGTGTTATGGGAGATTGTAATGAGAAAATGTTTTAAATTAAGGGATGATAGAAAGCTTCTCTAAGGAACTAGGGGCCTAGAGAATGAATGGATTTAGCCGCTGAAAGACAAGAGACATCATACCCCCAAGCAACAGGAAGAGATTGAGGGAAAGCCCTAAAATAGGACAGAGCTTAGTACGTGTGAAGACATGTGCAAAAACCAATGTGGAAACAATATTTGGGGAGAAGGTGCAAGAAAAGCTTGAGGGATAGGCAGAGACCTGATCTCTTGACTCTGTAGACCGTGCTAAAGATGTCGGTTTTCTACTGTTGGCAAGGATGTGGAGGAAGGGGAACCCCCATGTACTGTTGAGGGAAGGCAAATTGGCACAACCGCTCTGGAGAACAATATGGAGATTCCTCAAAAGGTTAAAAATAAAACCACACTACAGTCCAGTAATCACACTACTGGGAATTTACGCAAAGAATATGAAAACAGGAATTTAAAGGATACATGCACCCTATGTTTAATGCAGCATTATTTACAATAGCCAAATCATGGAAGCAATCTAAGTGTCCATCGATAGATGAATGGATAAAGAATATGTTACACACACACACACACACACACACTCTGGAGTGTTACTCGGCCATAAAGAAACAACGAAATCTTGTCATTTGCAACAACATGGATGAATCTAGAGGATATTCTGCCAAGCGAAATAAGTCGGAGAAAGACAAATACCATATGATTTCACGTATATGTGGAATTTAAGAATTAAAACAAATGAACAAAAGAAAAAGAAACCAAAAAACAGATTCTTTTTTTAATTTTTTTTAGTGTTTATTTATTTTTGAGAGAGAGAAAGAGACAGAGCGTGAACAGAGGTGGGGCAGAGAGAGAGAGAGAGAGAGAGAGAGAGAGGAAGACACAGAATCCGAAGCTGGTTCCAGGCTTTGAGCTGTCAGCACAGAGCCCGATGTGGGACTCGAACTCACAAACCGTGAAATCATGACCTGAGTCGAAGTTGGACATTTAACCGACTGAGCCACCCAGGTGCCCCACATATTCTTTTTTTTTAGTTTATTTATTTATTTTGAGAGAGAGAGTGTGTACACAAGCAGGAGAGCAGGAGAAAAGAGAGAGAGAGAGAGAGAGAGAGAGAGAGAGAGAGTCCCAAGCAGGCTCCGTGCTGCTGGCACAGAGCCCAGCTCAGGGCTCAATCTCTCAAACCATGAGATCATGACTTGAGACAAAATCTAGAGCTGAATGCTCAACTTATTGAGCCACCCAGGTGCCCTCCAGAAAACATATTCTTAACTACAGAGAACAAAAAGGTGGCTACCAGAAGAGAGGTGAGTGAGGGGATGGGGGAGATAAGTGAAGGGGACTAAGAGTACACTTACGTTGTTGAGCACTGAGTAACATATGGAATTGTTGAATCACTATACTGCACACCTGAAATGAATATAACACTGTATGTTAACTATACTGGAATTAAAATTTTTTTAATTAAAAATTAAATAAAGATAAATAAAAATCAAACTCACAGAAATAGGGAATAGACTGGTGGTTACCAGGGACGAGGGTACGGGAAAAATGGGGAAACGGAGGCCAAAGTGCCAGCTTCCAGGGAGAAGATAACTAAGTTCTGAGCATCTAATATACAGCACAGTGACTATTGTTAACAATAACATATTATATCCTTGAAAGTTGGTAATTAAACTTACATAATATTATATGCCAATTATATCTCTATAGAGCTGGGGGAATGTGAAATTAAATTATTTGCACTTGCAAAGATAAAAGATGGGGTATTCCTACATTGAAAAGTTTTTAGGGGCATCAGGGTGGCTCAGTTGGTTAAGCGTCCAACTCCTGATTTCTGCTCAAGTCATGATCTCACAGTTTATGAGATCAAACCCCGCATTGGGTTCTGCACTGACAGCAAAGAGCCTGCTTTGTTTCTCTCTCTCCCTCTGTCTCAAAATAAATAAATAAACTCAAAAAGAAAAGTATTTAGTGGGGTGCCTGGGTGGATTGGTTGGTTAAGAATCTGACTTCAGCTCGGTCGTGATCACATGATTTGTGGGTTCGAGCCCCATGTTGGGCTCTGTGCTGGCAGCTCCGAGCCTAGAACCTCCTTCAGATTCTATGTCTCCACTGAGATACCACCTCACATTGGTCATAGTGGCTAAAATGAACAAATCAGGAGACTATAAATGCTGGCGATGATGTGGAGAAACTGGAATCCTCTGCAACCACTCTGGAAAACAGCATGGAGGTTTCTCAAAAAATTAAAACTAGAACTCCTCTATGACCCAGCAATAGCACTACTAGGAGTTTAGCCAAAGGATACAGGAGTGCCGATGCATAGGGGCACTTGTACCCCAATGTTTACAACAGTGCTTTCAACAATAGCCAAATTATGGAAAGATTCTAAATGTCCATCAACTAATGAATGGATAAAGAAGATGTGGCTTATATATACAACGGAATACTACTTGGCAACGAGAAAGAATGAAATTCTGCCATTTGCAGCAACATGGATGGCACTGGAGGGTATTATGTTGAGTGAACTAAGTCAGTCAGAGAAAGACAGATACCATATGTTTTCACTCATATGTGGATCTTGAGCAACTTAACAGAAGACAATGGGGGAGGGTAAAGGGGGAAAAAGTTACAAACAGAAAAGGAGGGAGGCAAACCATAAGAGACTCTTAAATACAGAGAACAAACTGAGGGTTGATGGGGGGTGGGAGAGAGGGGAAAGTGGGTAATGGGCACTTAAAGAGGGCACTTGTCGGCATGAACACTGGGTATTGTATAGAAGCCAATTTGATGATAAATTATATTTAAAAAAAAAAGATTCTGTCTCTCTCTGTCTCTTTGCCCCCCCCACCCATGCTGTGTCTCTCTCTGTCTCTCAAAAATAATGTTAAAAAATATTTTAAGCGTTTAGCAGTGAATTGATCTTGAGATAACTCTGGCTGCCTGAGAAGAGATTGGAGGGAGAAGAAGGGGTCACGACCACGCTATTATAGATCAGATAGAAGACCTGCCACGGGAGCAAGAGTGTTAGCCACAGGGGCAGAAGTGGATAAACTGAAGATGTATTTCGAGATGAAATTGACCAGACCTCTTTCTCCACTAAACCCCCCAAAAGTCACCAGATTTGCTTAAGCAACAGGTGCCAATGTTCCAACCTACTTTGCCTCAGTGAGAATCAACTGGTGAGACAGTTAGCAGCACAGCCCAGCTCCCCCTCTGTCCCAGGCTGGTTATTTTGGTCATGCAGATGTGGCCTTAATCACACTCTCCTTCTATCTAGAGACTCAATGTCAAGTCCGATTTTTACCACAGCCCAGACTTTTTCACGGACTCGGCTCTAGGGGAGAAATGTTTCTTCTCAGGAGCAACATAGAGCCAAACCCGGCCACGTATTCATAAAACTGGGGATAGAAGGACATGATACAAGACAGCAGGAGTTTTTAGAACCAGAATTTTACGGTTGGGATTCTAATTAATTTGTGGCTCTCTCTTTCCCAGCAGAAGGAGTTGGCCGAGATGCTGAGGTTAGCAAATCGCCCGCTTCATGCAGACACCATGTCCATTTCAGAATGTTTTCTATGGATTTTTCCCACGTCATCTATTAATTACCTAATTACATCGTCTAATTATGGGACTCTTCATGTATTTACACTGATTACGTAATTGGGTGCAATTATACTAATTAGGTTAATGATACAGGATAACAGACTACAAATTGCTTTAAAGGGACACTGGGAAGGCTGGGAGGCCAAAAATCCTTTGGGGGTAGGTCGGGATCTATCTGTTCAGAGCTTAGAGCTTCCTCCTTCTCATCCTGACTTTTGGATCCATTCTAGAGAATAATTAGCAGAACTGTTGCCCAGGACCAGGAGACCAAGGACAAACGTGGTGTATAGGTAACCCCAGGATCCCCTCTCGTGGTGGACAGAATAATGCCTCTTCACAAATAGACCTAAGTCCTAATACCCAGAACCTGTGAATATATCCCTTCACATAGAAAAATGGATTTTGCAGCCACGATTAAGGGTAAGGACCTTGAGAGGGAGAGAGCATCCTGAAGTATCCAGGAGGACCCTCTAATTACATGACTCCTTAAAAACGGAGAAACTCTCCTGCCTGGATCAAGGAAATGCAACAATGGAACGCAGAAGCAACGCTTGGAAGATGACATGGAAGGACCTGACATCCCATTGCTGGATCTGACTAGTGGGAGGCCGTGTGCAAGGACCAGAGGGGGGCCCTCCAGGAGCTCAGGGCAGCCCCGGCTGACAGCCAGCAGGGAAACAGGGACCTCAGTCCTACAACCCTATGGAACTGAATTCTGCCACCTGAATGAGCAAGGAAATGGCTTCTGCCCTAGAAGGAACAGAAAGAAGTGCAGCCCTGCTTAACCGTGACCCCAGCCTGAGACACCCCTGTCGGGTGCGAGATACTCCATTTCTGTTAAGTGGCTAAGTTCATACTGATTTGTTACAGCAGCAGTGGAAAACTAATACACTGTGTACTGTGTTCCTCCCCAGCCCCACACTCACTTCCTTTATATTATTTATTGTCAGGTATATTCCCTCTACCACTGTCTCTCTTATCAGTGCCTGTGTTCAAGGAAGGGTCTGACAGCAACCTTGTCCTCTAATTAAGAACATGCATCAACGTTACCTCTTCCAGCGACATTTGCATTTTATTTTAGCTCTGTGTAATAAAAGATCTTATTTATTTATTTTTAGAGAGTGAGCACAAGTCAGGGAGGGGCAGAGAGAGAGAGAGAGAGAGAGAAAGAGAAAGAGACAGAATCTCAAGCAGGCTCTACGTTGTCAGTGCAGTGCCCACCTCAGAGCTTGAACTTCGCCAACCTTGCAATCGTGACCTGAGCCGAAATCAGGAGTGGGACGCTTCACCAATTGAGCCACCCAGACGACCCTAAAAGATTTTGTCCATAAAAATGAAATGAGAGCCACATGCTCAGAGTCAGATCAATAGTGTTTCATATCCCAGCTCAGCTACTTCCTTGTTCTGTGACCATAATAAGTGGGGATAGGGCATAACCTGAGCTTCGATTCGTTTATAGCAAAGTCGGGATAACAGGATCCACCTTGCCAGGTTGTAACATACCTATAACAGGATCACGTACGGTAAGCACCCGGAGTAATACCTGGTCCGGGTACAACGTTCAATAGGTTTCCATCCTTCCTTTGAAGGAAGCCCTTGAACCATCGGTGACCAACTTGGAGAAATAATAGGGCAGAAAAATGTCCCTATATGTTAGAAATCACGAGATTCTGTAAGACAAAATAAAATGCTAGAGGATTTGTTTCACGCCACCTGGGAACCGCCAGTAGGCCTAAAAGAAGTACCGTCATCACCCAACGGAAGTTGGGTAGTAGAAGCCACTCAAAAGCATTTGCTTCCTAGCTGGCTTCTGAGCGTATAACAGAGGAGTGTGGGTCTAAGTGTGTAACAAAGGAGTGTGGGCAGAGACAGCAAGGCAAGGGCGCCTTCGCCCATTTCTGCCTGTTGCTGGCTGGCCTTGGGGACGCAGAGGAAAAGACGGCTCAGGATCTGGATTCCTATCTATGACTCTTGGCCATTTTTAGAACATAAGACTCTAGGCAGGTCCCTGGGAATGTTTGTGCTAGACGCTGGCAGGGAATGGGGGGAAAGTGTACAGAAATATAACGGTACTAGCAGCTAAGCCTTATATGGGATCTGCTCTGTACTCAGCATTTCACGTATATTGTATCATTTAATCCTCCCTATAACCCTTTTCGGACTGTGAGTCTACAACCCTCATCTGCATTTACAGTGGAGGGAACTGGGGCACAAAGAAATAAAGGAATTCTCCCAAGGTCATCACCTGTTGGGCGGCAGGGCTGGGATCTGCACTCGGGCTGGCTCTAGCGCAACGCGGTCACCGGTGTACTGTATTTTGATTTAAGAGACTGGGACCCAGCAGCACCAGGAAGGGTTAACTTCTCACCAGTGACTTTTGGGCATGTTTCCCAGTTACATCAGAGCCATTAAAAGGTTCAGGCCCAGAGTGTCAGTGTCGCCCAGTCCCTGGAGCTGAACTCACTGGTTTTCTTTAACTTTCGGCCAGAGGAGAGCGGCATCCTGGGAGTCAGACCAATCCTGTCTAGAATCACGTCTCGGTCACTTCCTAGCTGTCCGGGCTTGGAAAGGTGGCTTCACCTGAGTTCTGATAGGTAAAACACGGACAGTGATACCTTAAACGCAAAGAGAGTTTCTCACATATCGTTGTGAAGATTTTAAGTCGTTAAGTATTATCCTCGGCCACCAGGCTTCCTGATACACTTCGAGGATTCCCAAGCGACTGTCCGCCCCACCCCCCAAAATATTAACTTGCATGTGATGCTTTCTCTGCTTTCCAGACCTGAGTCAGCGCTGAGTTAGGATATTGGCCACGTTAAAACGCACGGACTTCTGGAATAGCCACACACACCATGCACTTCTTAGTTAAGGACGTCAGGTGAATGAGCTGATAAACGCCCATCTTCGATGTGTAATACTCCAAGTCAGAAAACGGGGATGATAATAACACTAAGGTTTATCTGTCTTGAAAGGGAATAACCCTGAAATGATACATGGGAATACAATTAAAAATGCTCTCTAATTTCAATCCCAACAGCTCTTATGTGGCACCTCCTGTATGCCAAGGGCATGAAAAGAATTGTTTCTGGGCCAAAGAGGAACCCTTTGAGTTCTCGTTTTAGGGAACGGATCTCAGCTAAATGGAGATTAAAATATCAAAATGAAGAATGAGACAATAACCCACGTGCTGATCTCCGTCCCCGAATGTGCTCCAGTGTTCTGTAACTATCAAGTTCCGTTTCATTTCCATCGGCGTCTCTGGACTGTTTGCTTCCTGAGGGCAAGGCCTGTGTCATGTTTAGCTTCCCAGTAAAGAACAAATTACTTGACACACAGTAGGTGCTCAATTAAGCATTCATTGACTAAATGAATGAACAAAAGGCCGAATAGAATTTCCCACTAAAAATGTAGCTGTAATCTGTATACACCTCTCAGTTCCCAGACACCAGGACTCTGTGTGAGCCTCTCCCCTCCCCGCCCCTCCCCTCCGCAGTGCTCTCACTTCCAGGGAAGCTGCGCGACCACACCTGCCTTTACAACCGCACCTGTCTCCCCAAGAAGCCGGCCTCATTTCTCCTCTGTGTCCAAGTGGCCCTCTGGGCAGCATTCCTGCGCTTCTTCCTGGCGTCAGAGCTCAGCCGCCGGTGAAATCACTTACCCGCCGCCTCATTAGCCAGGGCGGCTACCTGGGAGTCCGCACACAGCAACACTCAGCTATTGATCTGCCGGTTCAGGACCTCGCAGAACAATTTCACTTTCAACTGACTAATTGTGTAGGGAGAGGGCGGCCAGACAGGAAAGAAAGGCATCCATGAAATTCTCTAAGACAAAACCTAGGTCACCCCGGCAAGCACTACACCCCTACAGATGTGCCATTAAAACAGGCGTTCTGCAGACAAGCCTAAACTGTTAACAGGACTGCCACCTCCGTGAAGATGCCTCGTTTTGCAAATGACTTCCTAGGTTTTTTGGGGCAGGGAGGAGTTTGGGGAGGGGAGAGGAGGGGAGGGAACCCTGAATCCTCAGGAACCAAATATTTTCATTCACCTGCGCTCCATTTTGGCTGATGTCACAGAGCTTGCATACGGGGCCATAACGAGCGCCCTTCACGGGGAGGTTTAAGGAGTATCCAGTTATACTGCATGGACTCAAAGAACTTGACGAGTAAATACATTGTCTCGGCCACGACTTTTCAGACTAGATTCCTCCGAGTCTTAGTGATTCGAGAAGCTGCTTCAAGGGCTCTTGGCCAGGGGAGGGGAGGTGGAGCAGCAAAGCCTGCAGATTCTTGATCCATTTCTCACCCACCCCGACAACCATTGGTACCTTACATGTGAATTATAAGATTGCATTTGAAAAAAAAAGTTTTAAAAGTACTTGTTTTTACGTCTATGTATTTTGAGAGTGTGCGCACACACACAGACACACACAGACACGCAGACACACAGACACACAGACACACACACACACACACACGAGCAAGCAGGGGAGGAGCAGGGAGAGTAGAGAGGATCCCAAGCAGGCTCCTGTCTGTCAGTGCAGAGCCCGATGCGGGGCTTGGACTCAAGAACCTTGAGATCAGGACCTGAGCCGAAGTCAAGAGTCAGATGCTTAGTTTTGAAGATACTTTAGGGGCGCCTGGGAGGCTCAGTCAGTTAGGCATCTGACTTTAGCTCAGGTCATGATCTCATGGCTCAAAGCCTGGAGCCTCCTTCAGATTCTGTGTCTCCCTCTCTCTGGCCCTCCCCTGCTCACATTCTGTCTGTCTCTCAAAAATAAATAAACATTAAAAAAATAAATACTTTAAACTATGAATCTACACAGTATGCAGAATGGTTAACTCTACCGCCAAACCGGGTGGAGGTGCTACTTGCTGGCTGTGTGGCTGGGCCAAGCCTTCCACCCACGCCCTGATTTAGATCCCTTCTGTTCTACCCAAGAATTTTGCTCCCACCATTATTTCCTCTCCCTATCTTGTATCATTTTTTTTCCTTAACAGAATGATCTCGTCGACATATAAATACGCTAAAAAACTTTTTTCCTTTAATCACATAACTACCACCTGCTACTATTTTTCTTCTCTCCTCCCCTTGACAAGGAAACTGCAGAAGAATCGTGCACCTTGGGCACTCTGCTCCTTCACGCCCCATCGACGCCGGAGTCCGCTCCCCGGAAGCTGTCCTAGTCAATGCTGCTGACCTCACGCTCAGGTCCGTGGGTGAACTCCCAGCCTAGTCTGTGTTATCTCTCAGCAGGAACTGACAACAACTCAGCACATCACGTTTTATGAAAACTTTCCTTCGCCTGGCTTCCGTGACCCACTTTCCTCCTTGCTTCTGAGCTTGGAGACTGCGCTCCTCTGGGTGCTTCACCAGCTCCTGCCCCTCTTCCGGAGTTCTGATATCGGCAAGGCTCCAAATGTCACCCCTGGTGCCTCTTTCTCTTTTCTAGTTATGATCGCCCCCGCCTAGTCTCACCCAGTCCTGCAGGTGTAGGTCTTCTGCATGCTAATACCCCCCCTAAATTTGTATATCGAGAGCTTCCAACCCCTCCCCTGATCGACAGTCCTCTAGACCTATTTGCCCATTTGACATCCTTCTCGAATACATGCATGGGCATCGGCAACTTCCCGTGCCCAGGACTGAACTGGTTGCCTTCCTCCTGCAAACAAGCTCCTCCCAAAGTCTTCTCCACCAGTAGATGACATCAAGCGGCTCAGAACCCTCAGAGGCAGCCTTGACTTCCTGTTCTCTCTCCTACCCACACTTGACCCGGCAGCAAATCCCACTGGCTCGACCTTGAAAATGTACCCCGCAACTGAGTGCTTCTCCTTCTCTCCACCGCTGCCGTTGGTTCAGACCACCAGACCTTCACATGCTTTCCGGCCACAGCGGCCACACCAGCCTCTATTCTACCATTGTCCCTTTGGTCTTACTGCTTACCAGATCGACACCTTCCAGTGAGTTCCAGATCACACCAGGAGCAATACACAAAACCTGTGTTGTGAGTTACCTGCCCTCCCTGTCCCAAGCTCCAAATTCACCTCCTACTGCTCTCCTCTCTCTCCTCCTTCCCCTCTGTGAGGTCCAGCAAACGTGTTCTGTGGACACACAACTCAGTAGTTTCTCTGCAGAGAAGATGGAGCTTCGCTCACTTTGGCTCAGCTCACGATCTCTCGGTCTGTGAGTTCGAGCCCCGCGTCGGGCTCTGTGCTGACGGCTCAAAGCCTGGAGCCTGCTTCAGATTCTGTGTCTCCCTATCTCTCTGCCCCTCCCCTCCTCGCGCTCCATCTCTCTCTCTTTCTCAAAAAGTTACCACCGTGTCTTCCTGCCTGATCCGGGGTCTCTGTGCCTTTGGGATGACTGACTTGGAGCTTAGCCTCATGACCCCTCTCACTTGACTTGCGCTCCCAGCTAGCTGGGGTTTTGTCAGAGCGCTTCAGCCCTGTCCCGCTGAGGCTCAGCCCCAGTGGTGTTGCCAGTCAGACATTTATCATGCCTAATCACTTTTGAAAGTATAACTTGGAGGGGCACCTAGGTCACTCAGACGGTTAAGCATCTGACTCTTGATTTCGGCTCAGGTCATGATCTCACAGGTGTGAGATGGAGCCCGCATTGGCTAGCGTGCCTAGCATGGAGCCTGCTTGGAATGGAATTCTCTCTCTCCCTCTTTCTCTGCCTCTGCCGTCCCTTACACACACACACACACACACACACACACACACACGCGCGCGCGCGCGCGCGCGCGTATGAATATATAACACAGGGGAGGTGAAGGAGGTAAAGACTGATGACGTTATGAGACCATCTTTGGCCATTAAAACAAAGTGAGTTAACTAAATATACTAATTCAAATAAAACTGGCATAGTACTATATAACAAGTACTAAAGCCGGGAGGCCAAATTCAAGCTCAGACCTAAATTCAACTTCATTCCCTTGAAAAGTCTTTTTTGTTGTTGTTTATTTATTTATTTTGAGAGAGACAGAGAGGCAGCCCAAATGGGGGAGGGGCAGAAAGACAGGGAGAATGAGAATCCCGAGCAGCCTCCACTCTGCCAGCGCAGAGCCTGGCTCAGGGCTTGAGCTCATGAAACCGTGAAACTGTGACCTGAGCCGAAACCAAGAAAGAGTCGGATGCTTAACTGACCGAGAGCCACCCCAGCGCCCCTGATTCCCTTGAAAACTCTTACTGAAACGTGCTGATCTACCTTTTGGCTTTATACCTCTGCATTTCCTCTAAAAATCTTTCAGGGAAGAACCCAAGTTTGGCCAAAAAATCCAAGTTAACAACTTTGGTATTGCAACCCAAGAATCCGGCTAGCAGCCAGTAAATTAGAGAACAGTACTAAATAAATAAAGCAAATATTTGGAGGAGGCTGTAACTAACTACTGCAGAATAAATTAAAAACAAATTTACTTCCACCGATCTCAAATTGGCATTTGGGGAAGGAAATAATTGAACTTCACAAGCCTTACCTTGTCTCAAGCATGAATCACCCAGCACACTTCTAAGCAGCTTCCCACCCCACAGTGAATGAAACTGAAGTCTCCTACCGAGGCCGGGTATCTAACTCACAGCCACGTGGAAAACGGGGCAAACTTGGAATCCCAGCCAACTAATCCGCGGTTATGGAATCAATCTGCCAAACGATGCAAGATGTAATTAAATAAATGCCAGGCACATGGCACCGTGCATTGAGGAGGCACTCAGTAAATTTCACGGAAGGAGTGAAAACGAAGCACAAAACAAATCTAAGTTCAACTCTGACCCCAATCAAACTATGCCACGGTGGGGCCCTAAAGAACAAAGAGGTTTAGAACTGGCATCTCAGGAAAGACCTGAAGACATGTGATTTCTGTCTAATGTCAGCTCCGTTTCCTTTCCTGAGGACAGGGTCAGAGTCCCCCGTCAATGCCCGAAGACGTCTTTTCCGACCAGACATCGAGTGAAATACAGACAAGTGGGCTTTTCTTCTGCCCACCATCTCGCCCCGAAACTCCACGCAAGTAGGAGAAAGTTCACAGACCACCAGGAAAAGGGCATTTTTTAACCAGGGTACCATAGACATGCTTGGGCCTGTCTTTACAATGACTGGTTTGGTGTCTTGCTGCGTCATAGCTGCCTTAAACTACATGGCCATTATTATCGGTTATGAAAAAAATCATAATAAGTTCCTCGAGGAACAAATAATTAATACAGCCTATTTGTATTAGGGTCTTGAGGCTCTTTGGTGCTGACACAGACTGGATGCCTGTAGATACCTTTCGGCCACAGCATTGAATTTCGCGGCCACACCATGAGGTGACTCAATTGTTTTGGATATTCCCCTGTGGCCATTTATCTCGTAGTCCAGGGAACCTACACTGTTTGCCCTCTTTTCACAGAAAAAGCATTTCCTTGCAACTTCCACCTGATGACGTAGGACCATGGGAATCTCCTCAACCTCGCTTGGAGTAGTGGTTCGCCAAAATAGTCATCCTCGAAGAGCAAATCACCTCGCATTGTGAGAGGGTGTGCCCGCTCATCACCTGTGTTCTGGTGAACATTTTCTAACAAGCCTCTCCTTGGCTAATACGGGAGCCACATGTTGACAAACAAACAAACAAACAAACAAAAAACCCACCTAATTTCACTGTTAGGCAGAAGACTTTGCTTTGTTGGGTGCTTTATTGGGAGGTTTATGGGCACTTTTTATATCTGTGTTTATAGTTTCATAATCAAGCAAATTGTTGTTCATTGATTTAGGAGGTTTTGGGGGGAAACATAAAGCAAGCATCGGGAAGAATTCCATACGGCGTGGGCAGTTTGAGAATGTGTATGAAGCAAGGGGGGACCATCTGCAAAATAACAGGGGCGTTTTCCGTGGTTAGCATTTCGGGCTTTTCTCAAATCGTGTTTAGCGAAGATTAATCTGGTGGGGATATACGGGCTCTCTCGGAGGAAAGCCGTCATGATTTCAGAAACGTGTTGCCTTCCAGGGCTCACCCTGCTGAGTTAGTACTTCAAGTCCGTCCTTGGGGGGGAATGGGTGTGGGATCTCTGTCGTGAGCCCAGGCACAGCCGGCTGAAGTCCACGTGGAGAGCCAGCCTATTTTTAATCGGGCGGCTAGGATGTGACGAGTCCATGATTCTGCTTCTATTTCTGGAAACGTACAGCATCAGAGTGAAAGACTATATGAGTCTTTGCTGCCCTGCTCCTGTCCCGCCCTGACACCCAAGGGGCTCGCTGGCGTATTCGGTCCACTGGTAATGATCACCTTGAGACTCTGTCCAAGCCTCAGCCACGGGGACAGGGGTCCAATGCACTGGGTGGCCGGGAGGAGGAGATGAGCTAACGGACACGCAACGCCTTGTAGAACCGTAGAGTAGAATACAATACAAGAGAAGAGCAAGAGGAAGAGAATTTTTATAATTACTATTCAGGAAAGTCGCTGTCCTTCATGCAACCTCCCAGCCCTCCAGCTGGGGGGTATTCGGTCCCACCCCTGAGACTCATCTGATCTGTCTTCAAGACCGAGCCGGTCACGGTTGAGACTGTGGCATTTACCGGGCTAAGGAGCAAGCTTCCCATTATGTCAGGGCCCAGAGGGGACATATTTATTCCTTTGTTTGGCTCCTTGGGGTGATGGGTTTGCCTACTTGGAGTGAGGGTCAGCCTTCTTTAGAGGTGAGCTCATGGGCTCCGTGTCCGCAGAGCGTGCTGGCTGGGGCCTCACAGAGGCGCTGTGGAGTCAAAGCCAGGGCCACTCCCCGGAGGAGACACTGTCGAGACCCTGACCTACCGGGAAGGCATCCAGCAAAGCTAATGACATCGGATTCCTGCGCTTCCCCTGCTGCTTCCATCACAGTTGCAACCTCTTGGCAGCTCCAACTCTGCCTGTGAAAAATAGCTACCCCGTCCCTCCCACGAGGGAGACTCCATCACTCAGAGCGACCCAGTCGGGCTGCAGGGCGAGAGTCCAAGAAAACGCTTCCGTTCCACCTTATCCAAACACACGCGTTCAGGCACCGTACAGAGGTGCCTGCGTGCTGGGGAACAAGCCGCTCGCCCTTAGTTTCAATTCATAAGTTAAGGAAACTGCCTGCAAAGTCCTTGCGGAGAGGCCCGCCGTAAATAAAGAGCATATTTTATTATTGCACGACTGCAAGGCCTGTTCCCGCTTTCTTCTCCGCAATCCGTGTACAGCCCACGCTCAGAATAAGGCTATTTGCTCAATCGGGTGCCACCGCGGGTGACAGGCGAGGGAAAGAAGAAGCTGGCTTGGATGCAGACTGACAGGTTCGTAAATTCGGTTCCTAATTTTACGTATTTATTTCTTTTAAGGAAAAGAGGGAGAGAGGGAATACTCAGAGCCATGAAATCATTAAAACCAATTCCCTTCCACCGCCCCCCACCCTCCCCCCGGCGTGCGCGTGTGGAACGGTCTCTGCCGCTACAGAGCCATCCCACGGTATTGATCCAGATGTGGAAATTGGTATTGACCGCCGCTGCTGCTCTGTGCACTTCCCCGGCTTTTAAAGATACAGCGTATAGGTGATTTCACTTTGTGTGTGACCGAGCTCTGGAGACCTTGGCTGAAACAAACTGAGTCCTACAAATTAAAAATCAGGCTTTGTACCTCGCTCCCCTACTTAAACCCAACGGGATCCCGGAGAGCTTCCAAGCAGATGGTGATAAAAATGAAAGCTCGGCGCCCCTTCTTATGGTGAGAAAAGGACCTTTCGTGTGCGATTTGAGTTCATCCTGATTGCTGGAAAATGGGTCAGGACAGCCCCAGTGTCACTAAAGTCTTGGGAGGCTCCGAAAGCTTCACAGAAAACACCATCTGCCCTTCAGAGATGCTGTGTCAGTTCTCTGTTGCTGCCCTACGAAATGACCGCAGATGCGGTGGTGGAAAAACACAGAGGTAGTGTCTTACGGCTCCATGGGCCAGAAGTCGAGTTCCGGACTCGAATGAAAACGTCAACCACCTCGGTCCCTTTCCAGAGGCTCCAGGGGAGAATCCTGCTCATTCGGGCTGTTGACAAGATTGAGTTCCTGTGGCTGCAGGACTGAGGTCCCGGTTTCCAAAAGCCACTCCCACTCCTTGCCTGGCCGTCTCCTTCTCCATCGTCAAAGCTGGCACTTGGAGGCCAGAGCCTTCCCACGTGTCATCTCTCCCAACCCCTTTTTTGCCTTCCTCTTCCGTTTTTCAGGGATCGTGTGATTAGACAGGAAGGGCCAAAATAATCCAGATAATCTATTTCATCCTGGCCCTTCACCTAGAGCAGGCCCTCAAAGTCCTTTTTGTCATGGAAGGTAGCGTATCCCCAGGTTCTGGGGATTAGGACGTGGACATGCATGGCCAGCCATTATGCAAGACAACACTCTCAAGGTTGGCTCCTGGAGAGTCCAGGGGAAATTAAAAAGAAATGAAGTTATTATTTTATTTTCTTAACAGACAGCAATGCCGCTCCCGCCTTGCCCGTGGGCACCTCCACAATGGCCAGAGACTCACACGATGGCTCGAACTCCCCAGCTACTTTTACAAACACCACGTTCTAATATCGACCCCGTCTTCCCAAAGGCTAAGCTATGGAAAAAAGAGTTGCTACGGCTCCCGGCTAGTATGGTAGCTAGACTCTTGAACTATCGCAATCAACACAACATAGTCGAGGCTCTCCAGAGGCTCACAGTTTAGAAGAGAGATAGACGTGAGACGGACAGTTACGGTGAGCCTGGGCTGCCATTGTGTTCTGTGTAAGGGAACCCGAGACCACAGCAACCGGCGGTGCTGAGGCCTATAACTCCCTTCCCAGCGCCCCCTTCAGAGGCACACCTGCCCAGTTCCATTTTCCACAGGTCATTTAACCAGGATTAGAAACAAGATCACCTCGGGCACCTGGGGGGCTCAGTCGGTAAAGCATCCAACTCTTGATTTCGGCTCGGGTCGTGATCTCACAGTTCGCGAGTTGGGGCCCTTCATCGGGCTCTGTGCTGACAGTGCGGAGCCTGCTTGGGATTCTCTCTCTCTCTGCCCCTCCCCGCCCTCTCAAAATAAATAAATAAACTTTTTTAAAAAAAAGGAAAAGAAAAGAAGAGAAGTCATCTCATGGTGGCTGATGGAAGCACGGTGCTAGGGTCAAGAGCCCCAATCCCAGTGCGGCTGGCATCTGACTACTGCTCCCCATGGGACATCGAGCACCGTGGGCAGAGATATTCACTTGCGTCTTCCTAAAATCTTCCTCTCTGTCTTCTCGAGAGGACCCTCCAGCTGTAACCTCTGTTCTACTGTAAGCTCAGCCCAGGGAAGGTCTGTGCCACCCTTGCTGACGGCCACGGACAAACTCATCATCTGTTTTCAGCCCATTGCCGGCCGAGGGGCCCTCGGCTGAGAGTCTTCCATCAGCCTGAATGGCTAATTGAGACCTCGGTGTGCTGAGCTGGTGCAGACGGCCATGAATGCCACACTGTTAGACAAGGGGGGGGCGGGGAAGGCCAGGCATCATGAATACTTAAACAGGTAAAAGTAAATATTAATGAAACAATAGTATCTTTAAATGGTTAAATTACTTTCTGTGGTCCAGTCCGTTTTTATTTCATCATGGCACTCACACGCGCGCGTGCGCCAGTACACACACACGCGCACACACACACACAAATCAGACATTTTTCATCTGTGCGAGTGCTTTCCGATTTGATCTTTTTAATCTGCGAATCCCCCCTCTGCTAAATCTGAGCCTTCCTGAATTCATTCCTGAAGTCGAGAGAGCATGATTCTGCCCCGAAACAGATCCTTCGCAACTTGCTGGAATTCCAATGACACGCCTCAGTCTGGTCGACTCTGATTTCATGGCACAAAGCCATGCATGCCATCGGGAGGCAGGAAACCTTAACCGGAGCTCATGTGTGGTAATTGCTTTATTCTGCATGAACTCGTTCTAATTCCCCCCCAAAACAAGACAGAAGCTTAATTTTGCAATTTTAATGACCACATTATTTACTCCTCTGTCATTACCTGGTCAACTGCCTCGAATGTCTTTAGATACAACTTCCTCTGGTCACGTTCCTTTGTGTTAGTTTTCAATGCGACGTCCCTGGCTTTTCTACTCTCATTTTTCAATATCATCTCATTTGGCAGTGTCTTTCCGTCTTAACATTTTTGCAAGTCCACTCAGTCCAAACCGGGTCTCCCTTAGACGTGCTGTGTCTGTTGTCTGTCTTCTATTTCCCAGAGTAGAATTCAGCCTCCGTTCTTCCTTGTAATGTTCTACATTTGCCTGAATCCTACACTTTCATCGTGTAATTCATTTTGAATTTCAGACCGAGCCCTTGTACGCCTCTTTGCTTGGCTTCTTATGTCCAATAGAATCATCTCCCCCTAACGCTGCGGGGATGTCCAAGAACCTCATATTCTGCCGCTCAGCCGAACCTTCTCTCTTCCCTCCCAACACCGACTCTCACTGCGATCTTCCTCGACCTGGTACACGCATTGCTCTACCAGTTGAAACTAAATTCCTGATTTTCTTCTGTGATCAGTCTTCCAGCCACTCTCCTGTTTGCTCCCCCCGGCGATCCTGCTGGCGGCCACAGCTAGTGGCTAGATAAGTCCTCCAGCAGCCTGAGGAAGGGAATCGTGGCGGGGAAAGATCTCTTGCCTGGGCAAATCCAATCTTTCTTAAGGCCAACACGTGATGAATTTTTGAAACTTCTCTGCAAACAAAGAATTTCCCCCTGAATTCTATAATCACATTTTACGGGCCATCCAGAATTGACATCAATTGTATTATCAAAATGTTATGCATTATACATACATATATCCAGCCCAAATACATATATTTATAATATATATTATATGTATAAAATATGCATGTATAATAAAGCAGTTACTTCAGTTTGAGCCCTTGTGACATTCTGGGGAGGAAAAGCTGTTGCAAACATTCGTGGGACCAAGAATAGCATTCTAGGAGGGAAGAAATGGAAGGAAAGCTTCTAACTTGTTTTCTCGTTTTCCAGAAAAGTCCTGGTCACAAGGTCCCCAACTTAGTCCTTCCCCTAGCTGAGGTCCTCTCCCTGTTCCCCTAATGGCTATCAGTCCCCATATCTTTGACCAAACTGAGTCGACAGCAACAAAAATAAAAACCAAACCACTTTGCTAACCAGTTGCTAATATACTAATCGGTGTTTGGCTTCAAAGAGGTCACTTGAATTTTCTAGATCTCCTTTTCTGCATCCCTAAAACTAAAAGGATTAGACATAAGCAGGCGATCAAGGATTTTACAAACTTTTCGAAGCTTGGGAAATGTTCTTCAAACAAACTTAGCCACGGAAACCTCCTTTGTAAAAGCGGTCACGTGGAAGTTCTCCGGTGGAGAATGGAGATCCTCGTGCCAGCTGCGCCATTACCCGCCGACGGCCCCGCCCCCCAGCCCCAGGGCCGCCCCCACCCCCACCCCCACCCCCAGGCGCCGCCAGGGACTCCCGGCTTCCTCTGAGCATATTCCACCAAAACCACCGAACCAGAGTCAAGTGAGAGCCAGTCTGAACATTCGGCATTTCTGTGAAAAC
Source organism: Paguma larvata (assembly GCA_030068075.1). NCBI lineage: Eukaryota > Metazoa > Chordata > Mammalia > Carnivora > Viverridae > Paguma > Paguma larvata. The sequence continues at coordinate 50,253,391 of CM057840.1, read as the reverse complement.
AATGAAGCCTGGAAACAATGACGTACAGTTACAGACATACTTCACTGTATAGAATAGAAGCCCCGGCAAGTCATTTCTAAACTAACCCCCATTTTTCCTTTTGAGTAACACCGCGTTTCAGAATTGTGTCTTTGGTTCTGGTGGATCTTCCTTTGGGCAGCTCTTAATATTCTTGCTTTTGGCTACTGTGTTTCTTCCCTCTCCTCCTCCCCCTGTCCCCTCCCTATACGTGTCATGAGTTCAAACCCTCAGGGTGCCAGGTGCTTTGAGATCATGTAAGTTTCTCTCAAGTCGTCCATTTGACCTTAAAAGGAGAAATTATACTTGATTTTAGTTGAGGGAGGAAACCCGCTTGAGTAAATGAACCCTGTGTCTTTTAATAAAGTAAAAAAGAAATTTAATCCTTGCAAGGGAATAATAAGACTAATTATCTCCTAAAACATGTATTTGGTCAGGGCGGATGCAAAGATCATGTCTGTGCTTTGCAACAGAGTTTCAACATTTTCTGCATTACCAGCGAGTTTACTGCAAATTCACAACACTGTCCTCTCCACTTCTGCCCTGTCTGTGCGATAGGATAAAACTACTCCTTTGAGTTACTTTAGTTGCTTATTTCTGTACTAAAAAAATTTTTTTTAATCTTTATTTATTTTTGAGAGAGAGACAGAGACAGAGTGCAAGCTGGGGAGGAACAGAGAGAGAGGGAGACACAGAATCAGAAGCAGGCTCCAGGCTCCGAGCTGTCACCCCAGAGCCCCATGTAGGGCTCCAACTTACGAGCCGTGAGATCATGACTTGAGCCAAAGTCGGACTCTTAACTGACTGAGCCACCCGGGTGCCCCCGTTTATTTCCATATTAAACAGGGAACTGAATAAGGTGTTCCAAAAGTCAATAAAACATAGCCCCGGTTTGAAGGAGCTCCTAGTCCGTAGGTAAGACACATGAATCTTTAACTATTTTGAAGCATCATGGATATAATAATGGTCGTTGTGAGCAAACCGACCAAGGAATCAGAGGAGGCAAAAATTCATTTTGTCTTAAAGATAGCAGGACCCCGGGAAGCTTCACAGAAGAGTGACATTTCAGCCCGGTAAAACGAGTCGTAATCTTGGCAAGGGGAAGAGTGTGTCCAGAGACACAGAGGCTCCCGAGAACAAGGCATGATTATTGATGAAGATCCATTGTCAAGAGCGCCGGGGTGGCTCAGTCAGTTAAGCATACGACTCTTGATTTCGGCTCAGGTCATGATGTCACGGTTCGGTTCATGAGTTTGAGCCTTGTGTCCAGCTCCTAACCGACACTGCGTAACCTGCTTGGGATTCTCTCTCTCCCTCTCTCTCTCTCTGCCCTTCCCCCGCCTCAAAATACATAAATTAAAAAAAAAAAAGACCCACGTGGGCACCTGGATAGCTCAGTTGGTTAAGCATCTGACTCTTGATTTCAGCTCAGGTCACGATCTCATGGTGTGGGATCAAGCCCTGCATTGGGCTCTGTGCTAACATCGTGGGGCCTGCTTGGGAATCCCTCTCTCCCTCTCTGTGCCCCTCCCCCACTCATGTGTGCATGCGCCCTCACTCCCTCTCTCTCTTTCTCTCAAAATAATAAACATAAAAGAAGACCCATGGTCAAATCATATGAAGCATGTAGCCATAGACAGTGAGGAAAACAATGTTATAGGTGGAATGTGAAAATGTATCTCACCTTATTCTATTCTATACTCAATGAGGAAGACTTTGAATCAGGGAATGACATAATCACAACTGTATTTTCAATAGTCTTGATATGAGACATTTCAGAGAGAAAATGGATAGCTTCTAGTAACATATTAGAGCCATGAAGAAGAGAAGGTAGTCAAAGAAAATGCTGGAATGGGGAGCTTGGCTGACTGGTTAGACAGTGATGCCATCAAAGATTAAGGAATCCAAACGGGAGAAGTAATTGTTATAGTTAATTGAGAGAAGTAGTGTGGAGAGAGGCTAGCAAAAATAATGAATTTGCCTTGTACTGTATCTTTAGAAAGGCCTATAATATATATATAAAATTATAATATACGTAAAGTATGTAATTTGCATATAAATTATGTTACATAATTTATATATTTATATAATGCAAATTTATCTATTACATAATAAGTTATATTAATATCCATGCCTTTAATAGCTAGTATACCTATAACACATAAAATAAGTTCACAGTGAAGGGGGCAGAAGTCCCCGTTCATGCCTTATGGGATATGTTGAACGGAGCCACACAATGCCCTGAAGGAGTGAGATCTGGACTCAGTGGGGAGAAGGCATTCTCAAGCACGGCACCAGGACTGGTCCTGGTGACAGAGCCGGTCGCCACAGAGACCACATGGGAACTCGGAGCTCGGCCAGCTGGAGTGAGGTGCCGGTAAGAAGTTCAGCTACTGGGAACCTGGGGCTGCAGCCGGCGGGTCTGGGAGCATTACCCCAGAAAGAGGGGCCCCCGCCGGGCCATGGCGGAGACCGGCAGACAGAGAGGAACATCTCACCTATTTTACAGGATGGTCTTGAAAATTAAGTGAGATCAGAAAAGCAGGGAGGGGCGCCTGGGTGGCTCAGTCAGTTAAGCGGCTGACTTCAGCTCAGGTCATGATCTCACGGTTTGTGGGTATGAGCCCTGCGTTGGGCTCTGTGCTGACAGCTCAGACCCTGGAGCCTGCTTTGGATTCTGTGTCTCCCTCTCTCTCCGCCCCTCCCCTGCTCATGCTCTGTCTCTCTCTCAGAAATAAATAAACACTAAAAAAAAAAAAAAAAAAAAAAAAAGTCGAACTCTTAACCAACTGAGCCACTCAGGTGCCCCATGGATTCTGTAAATTCTTCTTAAGTAAAGTCAGGCTTCCTCAGTAACTTTTCAATAATTTTTTTGACAAGATGGCTACTTTCAAAGTACAGCACCACAATGGATAAAATTCAACTATGGAGATCATCCAATTATGATACCCAAATTTAACATTACTACACACGTAGAGACCATTTATTTATCCCTAGGGGCTCAGGTTTTATGAGTGAAGGAAGTAAGTTTCATGTGACATACATGTGTTTCACAGAAAAGTTTGCAAGCGTGCATCTTTCCCATGAAATGAGAAACACCAATAGCTTATTCCCAGACATTAGTTCCCTCTCGCTGCAAAATTTACTACAAATTAAATACTTGTTCTTAATATTTAGCCAGTTAAAAAATTAAATTTTAGGGGCGCCTGGGTGGCTCAGTTGGTTAAACGTCCGACTTCGGCTCAGGTCATGATCTCACAGTTTGTGAGTTTGAGCCCCACGTCGGGCTCTGTGCTGACAGCTCAGAGCCTGGAGCCTGCTTTGGATTCTGTGTCTCCCTCTCTCTCTGCCCCTCCCATGCTCATGCTCTGTCTCTCTCTGTCTCAATAATAAATAAAAATGTTAAAAAAATTTTTTTAATTAAATTTTAAAAGTTAGAATTTTTTCTTCTTACGTACCTAAGTATCACTATATTATGCCAAAATTGTGCCACATTGAAACTGCTAAGAACACATGAAAGAGGTTCACTGAACTTCGATTTCACAAGAAAAAAAAACCTAAAAATTTAGGTGCTAAAAAAGTAATACAGCTCTCTAAATGCATTCTAGTTAAGAAAGAAAATAATACAAGACCGAGGATTATACAATTAAAAGGCGTTTTATTCCTGGACAGGCATTTTAGCAGATTAGAAACGAACGAACGAACAAACAAACAAAAATGCCCTGCCACTGAGCAACGTCTCTCTCTTTCTTTAAATTTCTTTTTAATATTCATTTGTTTTTGAGAGAGAGACAGAGTGCGAGTTGGGGAGGGGCAGAGAAAGAGGGAGACACAGAATCTGAAGCAGGCTCTGGAGTCTGAGCTGTCAGCACAGAGCCCAACACGGGGCTCAAACTCATGAACTGTGAGATCATGACCTGAGCTGGAGCCGGACGCTTAACCAACTGAGCCACCCAGGCGCCCCTCTTTATGTATATATATATAAAAGACCAATCTCTTGGTCAAAGAGGAAACAAGTAAGTAGTCTCCAGAACTACAACTCAGATGTTTAAGTGACATCATAACACAGAATCACCAGATTATTAGAAGATGACATGTCGATATGAGAATATATGTGAATGACAGTGTACATATACCTATATTTATACACATACATGCACACACACATACATGAATACATAAAGATCTGGATTCGAATCTTTGAAGATACCCTTCTAAATGGCTTCACTGGTCCAAGATATGGCCGATACCATTATGCAAATAAATACAATAATAGAAAATTAGATTTTATCCTAAAATGTATCCTAATATTAGACAAAACGATGTAATAAAAAGTCAACATTTTTCTCACTTTGCAGAATGAGGGATCTTTTAAAGCTGACCAATGTCACAGGGATGTGTTATCTATTACTGTACTCCCCTTTTGGAGACAGAAACGGATGCACAGAAATCGTATGCCATCTTAAAGACCGTATCAGCCTCCAGCTGTTTTATCCAATACTCTAATAACTGGAAGAATAGATGCTTGGAACTACTCCCCACCCCCCTTTGTTTCCTCCCCTCTACTGTTGAAGACAGCAAGCGATGACTTGGGTTTTCTAATACTCTAACTAGAATCATTTGCTAAAATGATGTTATGGTTCATGGAATTGCTAAGTTAATTGGATTTTGACTCCACTTAAATTACTTTTAGGAGACCTATCTCTTGGTCAAAGAGGAAACAAGTAAGTAGTCTCCAGAACTACAACTCAGATGTTTAAGTGACATCATAACACAGAATCACCAGATCATTAGAAGATGACATGTCGATAATTATTTCTTAATTTATGGATTATGGGTCCGTTGACCTTAAGGAAAAAGTACAACAGATATGCCTGTGAAATGCGACGAAAACTAATGAGGTGAATAAAACACAAAGAAGACAATGGCTATGGCTATGTGTCGAAAAAACTATCAAATCCCAAAATGACAAATTTCAGCTCGCCGCCTTCACAAAAGAATCGACTGCGCCTGTTCAACTCTTTTGTGTATGGAAAATCGTCTTTCTAAAAATAAAAAAAAAAATGACCTACAAGCAATTTAATTTCTATATACATCAACCTCCCTGATAAAAGAACCGGTATTTTTTTTCGTAAGCTTAGCATTTAAGAGAAATGGTATGAAGATGGTGTTTATTAGCGTGAATAATAAATTTCACAAGAGTAGATGATCAAAAGCCGATATTAAAGAACAGACTATTATTTGAATTAGCCTTAAAAGAAGGACATAGCATGAGAATAAAAATTAAGCACAAATGTGGAGAGTTGAATTGGTGAGGTATAAAATGCACTAAAAGAAGAAGCGACACGGAAGAAGGAAGACCGGCTAGGGAGCCGCTTTAATGGTCCCAGACTTGATGAGGGCCACTATAATTGTCCAACAAGCAGTAACAAGCGCTTACAATAAAGTGACAGAATGCGGAGACGGAGAGATGGAGGCAGAGGTGGAGAAAAGTCAGGGATGAGAGAGGCTGTGGAGGCAAAATTGACGAGAACTGGACTCTAACTGGGTTCAGGAGGTGAGAGAGAGAAAGATATCAAAGATGACCGACAATTATAGAATTTGCGAGAGATCATATCATATATTGTTTAGGGTCTAAGAAAGCCCTTAGAGTTCCTCTGGCACTACCTAGTATCATAGAGGCGAAATTTAAATCCTAGAGAGTTCAGTTAATCCACTCAAGGTCACACAGCCCTTAGTGACAGAGTTAAACTAGAATCCCAAAATGTTCATACACACTTGCGAACTTGGAGAAGTTATCAAGAGAAATAACCAACTAAGGGAGGGCACATTTAAAACATAAAGGTAAAGATGGTAACAACGAGAAAGGATTTCATTTAGTGCATGTGTACAACAAACCAACAGGTGCAGTAACTCTATCTCCATAGATACGCTTCTCTCTGGAGACACTCTGTGGCACACCTACTGTTATCATGCCCATTCACAGAGGTGAGAACTGACACTTACAGAGGTTAAATAACTCTCCCCCCATCGTAAAGCTAATCAGGGCAGAGTCTGGGTACCAACTCAGACACTCCGACTCCACAAACTATGCATTCTCACCCACTTTGTGTCTTACTGATTTCGAAGGGTCCCTGGGACATCCCAATAGAGCTAGCCAACAAGCTGTTATAAAGTAGGTACCATGTTTGGGATGGAAATTCAGACGGAAGACAGAAAGCCAATGTGGAAGCCATGGAGACACAAGAAGCTTTAAAGGTGAAGAGTGGAAGAAGGGAAGAGAAGGAAAGGAAAGGAGCTGACAGCATGTTCTTGACATGGGGTGCATTTCAGAGCAGGAAAAGAAGCAGATTCAGAGGAAGAATAGTCACAAAGATAGAAGAAGCAAAGGGTAGTGTAATGGAGACCTGCAGACTTCTAATTTTCCTTTTCGAAGGCTCCCCAAGCAGACCTGAGGGCAAGGCGGGTAAAGAAGCTTGTCCAGCACAAAAACATTTCCAGCTCGAGATGCCTGGTTTAGCTACAAGTTGTGTCTTTGCTCTCGACCATGTTTCCCAAATTCTTAGATCTCAGCCTTCGGCCTGGTCCTTGGATTCCAAAGTTTCCTCAACCCTTAAGGCAACGTAATGTCATCTTGTGTTGTCTTTCTAGCTGTAACCCTTGCCACCCAACAGGTCAGAAGAATCCATCTGCTCCTGATCCGTGATATCACCTGTCCAGGATTGTTTAATTCCAAGAAATAGCAGTGATCTGAAGCAAGCTTAAGCAAAAGGAATGTCCTTTCATTAAAGGGTGTCCCATTACTCGAGGCAAGGAACTGTAGCCAGGCCACAAAAAGGCTGGTACAGGGAAATGACATTCTCTCGTTCTCTCTCTCCCTCTCTATCTCTCTTTCCCTATCTGTTTCTCTCTCTCTCTCTTCACATGATTCAATCCCTTATCTATGTCGTGAACATAATTTATACTTTCTCTACTATTGCTTGGTCATCAGGTCTTATGTCCATAAAAGCCATCTAGACAACCCCTGTTTTTTTGTTCATGCAGCTTTGGGGACCACCCCAAACAAATATGCTTTTTGATATGACAGATTCACTATGATGGTCTCAAATTTGTTTTCACGCCATTCCTGTGTGATTTCTGTCCTGAGCACATTCCATAGAGTGCTCTCATTAGGTCACTAGTGATTTTCGTCATTAAATCTAGTGAGAAATTTTCACCCCTCACTTTGTTTGGCCCATCAGTAGCATGTAACCATTGACCAAATCATCTCTCAGAAGTCTTACTTTCCACGGTCCAAGGGACAGTATGTCCTCTGGGAAATACTCTCCCTCTCTGGTTTCCCTCTAATGAATGTGGAGATTTGGGGTTCTTGAGTCTCGGTGCTCAGCTATTTCCTCATCTCACTCTGTACGCTCTCACGGCAGACTCATCCAGAGAGTTCTCATTTATACACTGGTGATTCCGGACTCTCGCCTGGACCACTACTGTGAGCCCAATAATTACACGTCCATTCACCTCTTGTCGCTTCCCTCTAGATGACTCTCAGTCAGTGGTGTGCTGGAGCCAGGCTACACTGGCTCATGAGAGCTAACTGTAAGCACCTCTTCACAACTCCACGTTCAATGCCATCACATAGCTGGGCTGAAATCCACCATGATGAGAGTTTTATACTTTGGAAACTGGAAAATGCTACAAATTCAGGTCTGTATTTTTTCTTCTTCTTTTTGGAGAGCCAGTTGCTAATCATTTATAAAACACCACTGCTAAAGTTTCATAAATTTAATAGTTTAGGACTGAGTCAATGTTGTCCCTACTCCACCTAACTCGGTTCTCTTGCAACGAACCTATTTGTATGACTATGGCCAACAGAAGTCTGGTTCATGGCTAAGCATGCAATCTCCTCTTCCGTATTCCTGTCACCAATACCTCTTCAGATTCATCTCCTAAATGTTCCTCAATTGTATCCATTTCTATCCACGTCCACCTTGTCATGGCCACTGTTCAAAATGCCCTCAAACTAATGGTCTACTCAACATCCGAACTCTCTCTCCTCCACAAGGTGGCCAGTGTGTTTAAGAACACAATTCTGATCGCGTCACTCTCTTTCATGATTTCTCATTGTTTCTGGATCAAACTCAAACTCCTCACCGTGGCCTTGAGTCCTTGCCTGGCCTGTCTCTGCCTGCCTCTCGCCATCTCACCTCCAACTCCCCTCTTCCCTGCACCCACCTTCTTTCTCGTCATTCCACTGTGTTCCTGCCATGCTCAGGGCCACACGTGCTATTCCTTCTGCCCCTTTCTTCTCTCCCTCCCCATCTAATAAACCCCTATTCATCCTTCAAATCTCAGCTTGATGTTACTTCCTCAAGGAAACATCTCTGAATGCTCAGATTTGGTCTCCTATCTTCATTACACATTCACAGCGCATCCCGTATCTCCCCTGTACTTTTCCCACCAAAATGCACCCATGAGGGCAGGTAGCGGGTCCATCTTATTCAACATTCTATTCTCAATAGCAAACACAGTAACTTGCAAGCATAATAGGGGCTTGGTAAATATCCAATGAACAATTACATTTTCAGTAAATGAAGAGCATCGTTTTATTCTTCTACTCACTCATAAAGAGTAATCCATTAAGATCCCTGGGCCAGATTTTGAGGTGAGAGTAGGCCACAGAGATAGTTTCAGGGTAGATGTTTCCTACATCTGAAATAAAAACAATATAAAAAGAGCTGAAATATAACCACCATAACCACCTGTGGGTCCGGAGAACCAGATTAGGTGGATGATTCAATTAATGGCATATTTGACAACCTAAGTGCCAAAAATCGCATTGAACTCCTGACCAAACACATGGTGACGGAACTAAATAAGAACCCACACCTGAACCACATTCAAATAACTGGAAATATTTCCATTTCTTACTCCCGTAAGACGCCCCGGAAAGCACAAACTCAAAATAGAATATCACAGGGAAATTCTAGAAAAAAAAAAAAATCCCATCTTTAAATCCAGATGAATGCTCTTTATAACACTCCCAGGGTCATTCTGGAAGTATAAAATCCAGAGAGGATCTGGAAGGATTTGATAGGGTTACTCAAAGTGTGAGCTGTCTCACTACCTACGGATCGAGGGAGCACCCCCTCCCTGACGGTCGATATTTCTCCCCAGAGCTTGTTAGAATTCATCTCCCACATCATTGTCAGTGATTTGGAATGTATAAAAGAAATCATACTAATAGCACCAACAATCATAACTTCTATTTTTCATAATTAGTAGACCAGAATCATTCCGACTATTTTTGCATCCAACCACACATTTCAGCCTCACAATAGCCTCGTGACACACACTACTATTATTCTAATTTTGCAGATGAGTAGATATGCATAAAGGGGTTGTCATTAACTCAAGGTCACTCAGTTTTCCCAAGGTTGCACAAATCTAGATGAAGCCAAAATCTAGACCCAGACATGCCAGCTGCAAAGCCCGTATTTTTTGTCACTGTGCTACAGGACCTCGTCTCCATTACAAACTATCTAGAATCAAGTGGAGGTGTACTCACTCAGCCCGCACACGCACATGCGTGAGGAGGAAAGCAAGGATCTTTCAGTCCTACAACTTTTGTGTTAGAACCTGGCATGACGGAGATCTGCAAAGCCTGTTTGGTTGAATGCTATCATTCCCACCGTCTTTCCTTTCTTTCCCCGTGCTCCATTCTCCCCCTCTCTGATGTTAGCGTCTCCTGTTGAAGTAGATGGAAACCAACTGCTCCGACACACAGAAAAACATGGCTGTGCTACCCACTGGATGCTTGGACGAAAAATGGTCGGAGATAGGGAAAAACGGACGCCATGGACAGTCAAGAACTCCTCTTCCTGACCCCTCAGAGCAGGTGCAAGGCAATTGTAGCCAATGGTTGCCCGCCTCTCCCTTTCCTTAGTGGAATCGTTTCAGAAGTGAACTACGTGTATTGTCAAAATAACTAACCATGAGGGGTGAAAAGAATGCCATGATCTTATGGGCCTTTGAAAGGTCTCTGCTTTCCTCATGCATTTTAACGTCGAGCTGGCTGTCTTTGGAGTAGTCTCTTTTGCAGGCCAAAATGTTTATGCGTTTTGAAGAAGATGACGCGTGTTCTGCTTTGTAGTTTTGCTAAACAGTTAAAAGCATAAACTACAGTCTTTTAAAGATGTAACTACGATTGAAATGCCTGGAGAGGAGAGGCAGCAGAAATGGCTCGTGTAGGCATGCTCCAAAGCATTGAGCGTCACGCTCAGTCTGAAGGAGGATCAGAAGAACGCACTGGAGTTCACAAAAGGCTTATTTACAGAAGCAATAAAATGCGTGATGCCGATATCCACAGCAGTAGTTAGGTACAATATTTGCCAACCCTTTTTTCTGAATGCATTTTGGGTAATAGCTAGAGGGTGTGGCCGAGGTGGAAGTTCCCTCCAGCTCTGCGTTCGCTGGAAATACACACGTCTGCGTGCATGCCTGCCGCATCGGACGCACCTGTGCACTAAATGCATCAGAAGACCTGCCAGTCTTGGGATCACATCCAGCAGACAGTTCCACATCTTCAGGACGAAGGCCACAGTGCTTTTCAACTAAATTTCTGCTAGGAAATAGGATAAAGGAGTAGGGTTTCTCCTCTTCTGATTCAGTGATAAGAATGTGATCGCCCACGAGAGAGCTTGAAGGTAACACCCAACGACTTTCAAGGCCTGAGCCTCCGGGTCACAACTGTTACCAGAATTTTACTATATTTTTTTTTTATGTCGCGCGTTCATCTTTTAAGCAAGACTCCCAGCCCCTCATGTCTCACTCACCTGCTCCCAGGAAGAGAACGCCCTTTCTCTGCATTTGATGTGTTTGCTATGAGGCAAGACGGATATACTCAGTATCCCCTCTCCTTCCTGCATTTCCTCTGACTACCTCCCCTCTCTGCCTTGGGCTTTGTCAGTTCCTTCCTCTCTACACTGCGTCTCTTTTAGTTCCAAAAATAGATCATTCAATTTAGGAAGAACAATTAACTAGGATGAGAAAAAAAAAAAATCTGAAGTATAGGGAGGCATTTCGGCTTCTCTACCAGGCATGAAGTAATTGGCGACGCCACGGCAGTGTCTGAGCTCGGGATGCGGGCTCACGCTTCAGGAAAATCATGGATTCAGGAAGGTCAGACTCCGTTTCTACGGTTTCACAGCCCCTGCTCCGTGAGCTCCACGCACGTCACGAAACAATGACACAGAGGACAGACCCCAGGGCTGTGATGTCACGAGTGTCTGCACCAGATCTGCCCTCTAAAGAGACCTTGGATATTTTGCGTGATTTCTTACCCAGCAGAAACTTATTACCTTCCAGCGCATTGACCTGTCCCTTGAAAACTAATATATCTGGAACATTCTAAGAGCTCCAAAGGGATTTTCATTCAAGGGTGCAGTCCTCTTAGGGCAATGCTTCCCAGAGTGTGAGCTGGGGAGACACCTGAATCAGAGTCACCTGGGAACTTTGGTAGAACAGATTCCCAGCCCACTTCGCCGACAGAGTGTCTGGGAGATGCTAATGTGCACTGATGTTTGAGCAAGGCGAACTCGCGGATCCTCTATAAAGGGAGAGCCAAGTTTAGAAAGTTACAGTAATTTTGCCCACGAGGGAATCACAACTGGAGGTGTGGGGGGGCTTCTGGCACCTAGCAGGGGGAGACCAGAGACGGTGCTAAGAACTTACAATGTACAAGACAACCATCCACAACAAAGAATCATCCAGCCCCAAATGCCGGTGGTGTTGACAGCGAGCGCCCCTGCTACAGAGAGAGATGGGTATTTCCCATCCCAACTTGCAATTCCCAATCGCTACACCAGAAACCCCAAGAGCTTCTCAATGCCAAGGCGAATGTTTTTCAAACTGTAAATCATTACATCGGTTTAGTGCGGCTTATGGTCAGCATTTCTTTTGTAATGGCATGAGATGGGGACACCTGTGGGGCTCAGTCGGTCCAGCGGTTGACTCTCGATTTCAGCTCACCTCCTGATCCCAGGGTGGTGGGATCGAGTCCCAAGTCGGGCTAGTGCTGAGCGTGTGGCCAGCTTAAGATTCTCTCTCTTCCTTCCTCTGCCCCTCCCTCACCTGCACTCTCTCAAAAATAAATAAATAAATAAATAAATAAATAAATAAATAAATAAATAATGGAATGAGATGGAAGAGAATAGGAAACAAAGGAATCAAATGTATCTGAGTACATCACGCATAGTAAAGGTGTTATTTCGTGAAATTTTAATTTCAGTTGCATATCTGACCTTAACATACAAATGAGGATGTAAGGGGCACTTGGGCGGCTCAGTTCGTTAAACGTCCAACTTCAGCTTAGGCCATGATCTCGTGGTTTGTGAGTTTGAGCCCCATGTTGGGTTCTATGCTGACAGCTCAGAGCCTGGAACCTGCTCCGGATTCTGTGTCTCCCTCTCTTTCTCTGCCCCTCCCCTGCTCATGCTCTATCTCTCAAAAATAAAAATGAAAATAATTAATTAATTAATTAATTAAAGGAGGATACAAAATATGCTCCTCCTTTATTTATCTTTACTATTAAAAGTGTTACATTTCCATAAATGCACACAAACCACCTTTCTCCCCGCTAAACATAGCAATTATCCTAACTTTTAGAGTAATCACACCTCTTATTTTTCTTATAATTTTTTGTGTGTGTCTCTAGTTTAATTGAGATTTTCAGTTTGAATTTTATATAAATTATATTCTACATATCTGACACCTTTGATCAACTTTATCTTTGAGAGATTCTACTAGGTTGTTGTTTGTAGCAGTAGTGTGAGAATTTTTGTGACCAAAGCTACACATATACCAGTATATGTATCCATTCTATTGTTTGGACATTTGGATTGTTTTCTTTCTGTTTTTATTTAAAAAAAAAAGTTTCGTTTATTTTTGAGAGAGAGAGTGAGTGGGGGAGGGGCAGAGAGAGAGGGAGACACAAAATCCCAAGCAGGTTCCAGGCTCGGAGCTGTCAGCACAGAGCCTGATGCGGAGCTGGAACCCACGAACTGTGAGATCATGACCGGAGCCGAAGTCGGACTTTTAGCCGGAGCCTCCAGGCGCCCCTGGATGGTTTTCAGTGTGTGGCTGTGGTGTATAGTGCAGACATGAACGTTCTTGTACCTCTGCGGGCACACATATGCATACACTATGTTAAATATATATTTAAAAGTAAAATAGCCAGCTCTTTACATGTGTGCGTCTTTGGCTTTAGTAAATGATGCTTCCGAAGTATGTGTAATAACTGACGCTCCCGCCAGGAGGGTGCGAGGGCTCGATTTCCCCACATCCTCAGTGTACTTGGTACCGTCTGTATTTTAAATTATAGACAGTCTAGAAGTTATGTACTGGTGTCGTGTTAGTTGTAATTTCCCATTCCCCAATTTGTAACAAGACTGAGCATCTTTTCATATGTTTACTAACCATTTAGATGGTGACATTCCTCTTTAAGTTTCTTGACTACTTTTTTTAAATTTTTTTAATGTTTATTTATTTTTGAGACAGAGAGAAACACAGCATGAGTGGGGAGGAGCAGAGAGAGAGGGAGACACAGAATCCGAAGCAGGCTATAGGCTCTGAGCTGTCAGCACAGAGCCCGACGTGGGGCTCGAACTCACGGACCGCGAGATCATGACTTGAGCCGAAGTCGGACGCTCAACCAACTGAGCCACCCAGGCGCCCCAGACTATTTTTATGTTAGTCTGTTCTTTTTTATTAATTTGCAAGGGTTTTAAAATTATTTTATTATCTCAGGGTGCCTGGCTGGCTCAGATGGCAGAGCATGCAACTCTCGATCTTAGGGTTGTGTGTTCGAGCCCCACGTTGAGTAGAGAACGTCGGGGCACCCGGGTGGGGGCTCAGTGGGTTAAGTGTCCGACTTCAGCTCAGGTCATGATCTCATGGTTCCTGAGTTCAAGCCCCGCATCGATCTCTGTGCTGACAGCTCAGAGCCTGGAGCCTGCTTGGGATTCTGTCTCCCTCTCTCTCTGCTCCTCCCCTGTTAGCACTCTGTCTCTCTCGCAAAAATAAATAAGCCTTAAAAAAGTAAAAGAATAAAATTAAAATCATTAAAAATAGAGTATTTTCTTTTGTTATTGTTATTTTTGTTTTTGTTTTTTTTTTTAGAGAGAGAGAACAAGCGGAGGAGGGGCAGAGAGAGAGGGAGAGGGAATCCCAAGCAGGTTCCGCGTTCAGAGGAGCCCCACTCAGGGCTCGATCTCATGACCCTGACATCATGACCTGAGCTGAAATCAAGAGTAAACCCTGAAGCAACTGAGCTACCCAGGCACTGCTAAAATATTTTCCTAAAAGAGGCTTTATGTATTGCAAATATATTCTCCCATTGAAGAGCTTGTCTTTTTAATCTCTTAACTGTCCTCTAATAAATAGAACTTCTTAATTTTAATATAGTCAAATTGGGGGCACCTGAGTGACTCAGTTAGTTAAGTGGCAAGACTCTTGATGTCAGCCCAGGTCATGATCTCACAGTTTGGGAGACTGAGCCTTGCACTGGGCTCTGTGCTGACAGCAAGCAACCTGCTTAGGATTCTCTTTCTCCCTCTCTCTCTGCCCCTGTGCTCACTTGTGCTCTCTCTCTCTCTCTCAAAAATAAAATAAACATTAAAAAATGATTAGTACTAATGTCGTCAAATTGGCCCATTTCTGTCTTTGTGATTAGTGCTTGTCGTAACCTGTTGAAAGTATCTTTCCCTACACTAAGTCGAGGAAGATATATTCCCATATTGTCTTCATGTAACTTTATTGTTTTGTTTCTCACATGTAGGTGCAGCGCATCTAGAATAATTACAGTGAGAAATAGAAGTCAATTTTCATGACTTTCCTGTATGAATAGGTAAGCATCTCATAAATTGAGATTTCACATCTCGATGGCTACGTGTCTGTCTCCTCTATTTTTCTATTTGGTTGTCCTTGCAACAATACTATATTGTATGAATTAGTTTAACTGATTTGATAGAAGGTAAAGCAAATCTTCCTACCTTGTTCTTCAAGATTATTTTGTCTCATTGGTCCTTTGTGTAACCATGCAGATTTTAGAATCAGCTTGCGATTCTAAATATTCTCAAAATATCCTATCGGGATTGTACTGATTGTATAGCTCAATATAGAAATAATTGACGTCTCCGAATATTAGATCTTCTAACCTGAAATCATGGCATACATCTCTATTACAATCTTCTAAATGTCTGTTAACTGTGATTTAAAATTCTGTTATAGGGATCTCCTTTACGATTGGTTAGATTTGTTAATCAGTTTTTGATCTTTGGATATTGTAAATGGTAACTTCTAAAATATTTTAGTTTCTGTTTGTAATCGATTGTGGAAATATATTTGATTTTTGTTTTCTTGAGCTTCTACTCACCACGTTCTCTTATCAATGCTAATAAGTTACCTGTGAATTCTTTGGCAATTGGTATATATACATAGCATTTATAAACCATGACAGATTTATATTTTAAAAAAAATTTTTTTGACGTTTATTTTTGAGAGACAGAGAGAGACAGAGCATGAGCAGGAGAGGGGCAGAGAGAGGGAGGCACAGAATTTGAAATAGGTTCCAGGCTCTGAGCTGTCAGCACAGAGCCCAATGTGGGGCTCAAACCCACGAACCGTGAGATCATGACCTGAGCCGAAGGTGGACGCTTAAGCCGACTGAGCCACCCAAGGGCCCAGGCAGTTTTATTTCTTACATTCCAATATTTTTATTTTTCTTTTCTCATGACACTAGATAGAACCTAGAATAAAAAGCAGAATATAAGTCTGGATATCTTATATTCTGTTCCTGATCTCGAAGGAAAAGTTTTCAACACTTGACCGTTAAGAATTGTGTTTTGGGGGCACCTGGGTGGCTCAGTAGGTTAAGGGTTCAACTTCAGCTCAGATCATGATCTGATGGCTTATGAGTTTGAGCCCTGTGTAGGGCTCTGTGCTGACAGCTCAGAGCCTGGAGCCTGCTTCAGATTCAGTGTCTCCCTCTCTCTCTCTGCCCCTCCCTACTCACATTCTATCTCTCTCTCTCTCTCTCAAAAATAAATAAACATTAAAAATTTTAGATAAATAAAAAATAAATAAATAAACAAACATTAAAAAAGAATTATGGTTTAGTGTTGGGGGGAGAATTATGTTATTTGTAACTTTTTGTAGACAATTTTGACCAGATTAAGAATACTCTCTTGGTGTTCTTAGTTTATAAAAAGCTTTCAAAATGAAGGCATGTTGGATTCTATTATATTCCTTTACTATATCTATTCAATTAACACTATTATTTTGCTCCTTTATTCTGCTGACATGTCATACTGATATTTTAATATTATACTAACCCTGTCTTAATGAAATAAACTCAACTCATTCATAATGTGTACCCTTTTTACAAGTTGAGGGATTTGGTTTATTAATAGTATAACTTGTTTAGGATTTTTACATCTAAAAGAGGTAGGTCTATCAATTTTATTTCTCACAATATCTTTGTAGATTATTGATATCAAGGTCATTGTGGCTATAAAGTCTTACTTTTTTTTTTCCAGTTCTGCAAAAGAGTATGTATAAGACTGTTGTTCTTTGTCCTTTAAATATTATGCAGAAACAAAACAGTAAAGCATTCTGAACTTGGAACTTCTTCTGTGGAAAAGTGTTTAATTAGATTCCATTTTTTGAACAGTTATAGGACTCTGCACATTCTCAACTTCACTCGGTGGCCACTTGAGCAAATTTGATTTACTAGAAATGTGTTACTTCCATTATTGGCAAATATATTCACAAGATCCTCTTATTATCATCTTAGTGGCTACAGATTCTGTATGCATAGCACTTTTTAAAATTTGTGACATGATTATTTGTGACTTCTTCCTTTCTTTGGATTACTCTTGCTAGAAACTCATCCATTGTATTAGGTTTTTTAAATATCTGATCTATCAGTTGTTAAGAGAAATGTGTTAAAAGTCTGTGCCCAAGATTATGCATTTGTTTATTTCTCCTTGTAGTTTGAAAAATATTTGTTTTCTATATTTTGAGGGTGTATTATTATATGCATACAAATCTAGAACATACGAATGAGTATCTATTTGGAAAAAATTAAGTTGAATCCATATCTCAAATACATATCAGGGGGGCGCTAGGGGGGCTCAGTTGGTTAAGCATTTGACTTCGGTTCAGGTCAGGATCTCATGGTTCATGGGTTCGAGCCCCACATCAGGTTCTGTGCTGACAGCGCAGAGCCTGGAGCCTGCTTTGGCTTCAGTGTCTCCCTCTCTCGTCTCTCTCCAGCTCCTGCTCTCTCTCTCTCTCTCTCTCTCTTTCAAAAGTAAATAAACAAACAAAAAAAATTTAAAAAAATACGTATCAGGATAACCAACCAAAAAAAAATACTTTGAAAAATAATGAGAGCTTTATACTCTCCTTATAAAAGCCTTCTGAACTATTTTGAAATTCCTAGAGCTTCTAAAATAAAAGATTGATAAATCTGACTTCATAAAATAAAACTTTTCTGTATAGCAAAAATACCATAAGTAAAACCAAAAGATAAATGAAAAACTGGAAAAAGTATTTGCAAATTAGATCACAAAGGATTAATTTCTCTAAAATGTAAAAACCTCCTGCAAATCAATAGTAATCTAAAAGAAAATGTGCAAAGGATATTAATAAGGAATTCCACTAAAAAGAAATACAAATGGCTTAAATCTGAGCTATAAAACTCAGTCCATTTATTATATGAAAGCTACAAATTAGGTACACACCAAGATATCATTTTTTGACCCATCAGTTTGGCAAAAATCATAAAGATTAATGTCATTGATTTAGTAAGGGTGGGGGAGGAATAGAAAATCTCAAACATTGATGGTGAAACTAAAAATTGATATAACTTCCTTGGAGGGCAATAGATTATGGCAATATTTATCCAAATCAAAAATATCTTTTGATCCTGTAATTCCAAATTCAAAAATTTTATCGCACAAAAAAATACACATGTGCAGAACAAAGTGTATAAAACCTATTGATTTCAACTTCTGTCTGTTATAAGAAAATTACATAACCCAAATATCTACCAGTAGGTGACCAGTTGAACTAGTAATGAAATCTTATGTAGCCATTAAAAAATGAGGCAATACTGGGGTGCCTGACTGGCTCGGTCAGAAGACCAGATGACTCTTGATCTCAGGCTTGTGAGTTCATGCCCCACTCTGGATGTAGAGCTTACATTAAATATACACATATACATACTCATATATATATACATATGAAGCAATACTATGTACTGATATAAAATAATCTTAAAAATATAAGTCAGTAAAATGCAAAGTGCAGAACAGTATGTATGCTTTGCTACTTTTGTGTAAAACAAGGTAATATATAGGGGCCCCTGGGTGGCTCAGTCAGTTAAGTGTCTGACTCTTGGGTTCAGGCTCAAGTCATGATATGGTTTGTGAGCTCATGCCCCCCATGGGGCACTGTCTTGTTCCTGATCTCAACGTGGCGAAACGGGGCTCCCACACAACACCAAGCAAGTCTTGGAAGCCTGCAGTGTGTCTGAGAACTGAATTCTGACACTCCGTACCCGAAGAGAGAGCATCAGATCGTCAGGCTGAGGGCTCAGGCCCGCAAGACTCCCCACTGCCCACCCCAGGCACAGCTCACATGTCACAGGCTGCAACCCGGGCTCCCCACCCACCGCCGGAGTCTGGCGTTTCCAGCCACCTCCTCCTTAGCCCCTTCCGGTTTGCTAGAGTGGCTCTCAGAAGTCAGGGAAACACTTCCTCACATTTACCAGTAAAGGGTGTGCGGAAAGATGAATCACCAGTCAGATGAAGACGCCTGGGGCAAGTTCTGGGGAGAGGGCGCAGGGGCTTCTAGACGAGCCGCCACTCCTCCGGAACCTCCTCCCAGTCACCAACACAGCTCTTCCACCCCGGTCCTCTTGGGTTTTTAGAGAGGCTTCAGAACCTAGTGTGGATTGATTTAGTCATTGCCCATTGGCTGATTCCACCTGCATCCCCTCTCCCCTCCCCAGGGTTCAGGTCCTGAGGTCAGGAGGTTGTGAGGTTAAGAGTCAAACTAAAAGTTCCAACCCTCTAATAACTAGGTTTGTCCTTTGGGCAACCAGCCCCACCTTTGGGTGGGGTCCAAACGTCACTTTCATTTATATAATAAAAGATGCCTTTATCGCTCAGGAAATTCCAAGGGTTTGAGGGGCTGTGAGCCAGGAACTGTGGACAAAGAACAAATATATATGTGAGAAATATATTTTGGTCATCAGAATGGCCAAATAGATATTTCTTAAAAATCACAGTATTGCAGAAGCTAAAACACGGAATGGAGTTATTTAAATAAATGATTAAGGGCGCCTGGGTGGCTCATTCAATTAAGCCTGCAACTCTTGGTTTCTGCTCAGGTCGTGACGTCATGGTTCATGGGACTGAGCCCCACATCCGGCTCTATGCTGACAGCACAGAACCTGCTTGGGATTCTCTCTCTCCCAATCTCTCTCTGCCCCTCCCCCACTTGTGCTGTCTCTGTCGCTCTCAAAATAAATAAATAAACTAAAAAATAAATAAATAAATAAATAAATAAATAAATAAAAGCGATTGAGAGGTGCCTGGGTGGCTCAGTTGGTTAAACGTCCAGCTCTTGATCTCAGCTCAGTTCTTGGTCTCAGGGCCCTGAGTTCAACCCTGTGCTGGGCTGGAAGCCTACTTTAAAAAGGCGACCCACCCTGGAAATAGCCATGGGCCCTAACTGACCAATGGGCTACTTACCACCAGGCACAGTTACCAACAAAGCGAAGATCCCATGTGTCATACCTCATCCCCATTTTTTAAAGTTTATTTACTTATTTTGAAAGGGGCAGAGAGATTGGAGAGAGAATCCCAAGGAGGTTCCTCCATGCTGTCAGTGCAGAGCCCAATGCAGGCCTCGAACTCACGAACTGTGAGACCTGAGCAGAAATCGAGAGTCGGAGGCTTAACTGACTGAGCCACCCAGGCACCCCAATCTTGTCCCTTAAGAAACAGCCCAGACCCACCGCTTCATGAAAGGCAGTCTCTCCTCTGCCGTCCTGCTCACGGCTCCCTTGATGTGTATTCAATAAACTTCTATCTCCTTTGTTTTGCCTTGAGTGAATTCTTTCATGCCTGCCCCGCCCCCGCCCCCCCCCCCCCCCGTGCTCTCTCTCCCTCTCTCTGCCCCTTTCCTGCTCACTCTCTCTCTCTCTCAAAATAAATAAATAAACATTTAAAAAAGAAGGAAAATGATGAGAAGTTCTGCATACTGAATGAGAAGACCTCAGCTTTCTTTTCCTACCTTACTTTCAGAATGCCAGCATAAAAGCTTGAAATCCCCATGATAAAACTTGAAAAATTATTCTCTGAAAAAAAAAAATGGATTAGCTTTTAGTTCAGGAGAAAAATCAGGTTTTGAGAGTTCCCAACAAAAGAGCTATATGACAGGCCTGATCATCATCTGAAACCCACCAGTCAATGAGCCAGCCCCAGACAGTTTTCAATCAACAGCTTACTGCTTCTCTCATAAAGGCAAACAGAGAGACAAGGGCCCCAGTTCCAACTAGCCCGTGCAGTAGAGGTCAAAGCAAACAGATATGAAAAAGATAATTCATAGAACATGAAAACTTTAAAATAAGTATTGTACTCAATATCTTCACAGAGATAAAAGGAAGTATTTTACAAGGTGAAGGAAAATCCTACCATAAAAAGGTTATAGGGAATAAAAAAGAACTCTTAGGAATTAATAATATAATAGAAATAAAGCAGGCACCTGGGTGGCTCAGTTGGTTAATTGTCTGACTCTTGGGCTCAGGTCATGATCTCATGGTTTGTAGGATCAAGCCCCAAGTCGGGCTCTGCCCTGACAGTGCTGGGATTCTCTCTCTCCCTCTCTCTCTCTGCCCCTCCCCCATTTGTGAACATGTGCTCTTTCTCTCTCTCTCAACATAATTGAATAAACTTAAAAAAAAAAAAAAAGAGTCAGCAGAAGACTTGGAAAAGTTAAAGAAATCTCCCTAAAAGGTAAAGCAAAAAACAAATAAATAAGCTAAGAAAATTAATATGGAAGGAAATGGCAGCAAGGGATGGGAGAGGGGGTAGATTTAAAGACTCAAAACCAAGAGGGAAAACACCAAACAAACAAAAAGTTCTGTAAAGAGAGAATAAATAGGAAGAAATCATCGAAGAGGTTGAAAGTCTATTATTTCTTCTTTCTACACTATATACTCCTGGCCACCAAACTGGGGAAGAGGGTTTTCCACACCATCCAATTCTCTAACTCTCTACGCCAACTTAGTGTTCTCCAATTCAATTCAATTCTAACACTATTTACCCCGAGTTAGCATCAGATACCAAAAGTTAAGGGTTCAACAGTTTTGCTGTTATGTAAGTACTAAGATCTGTTTCTACCCACAGAACATTTCTGATACCCAGTGTGTGAGGACTATTTTCCCCCTTGTCAACCAATTCTCGACACCAGATGGGTGTTCCTACAATTTGATTCAGTTCTGACACTAGCTACCTGGAGTTAGTATCAGATCCAGCAAATGAAGGGTTCAGTCCCACAACACTGTCCTCCCTCCACTTCAGACACCAATCTAAGTCCTAGCCTTCTGCACTTATGGCTGGAAACCAGGCTAGAAATCACGGATTCCTGCAACTTATTCTCAGATGTGATATTTTGCCACAATAGCTTGCAGAACTCACAAAGAAATTTTGCTTCATAAAGGATACAACTCAGGAACAACCAAATGGAAGGGGTGTATAAGGCATTGGGGGAGGGGGTGCTTGGTGCTTCCTTGCCCTCTTCAGGCCCACAACTCTCCTAGTACTAACGTGTGTTCACCTACACGGAAGTCCCCTGAACTCCATCTTTTAGATTTTAATTGAAGTTCCATTAGGTAGGCATAGTCGAGCATTGGTGACAGACAAATCTTGGACCATTGGTGATTAACTCAATCTCTAGCCCCTCTCTCCTCCACAGAGGTCAAGAGTGGGGCTGAAAATTCTAACCCTTTGATAATGCTTGGTCTTTCTGGCGACTAGATCCCATCCTGAAACTGTCTGGGGCCTCCAAGCCACCAATGATCTCCTTAGCATACAAAAAGACACTCATCACTCTGGAGATTCCAAGAGTCTTAGAAATCTTTTGTGACAAACTGGGGAGAGGGAGGGAGTATGGGGGCCACAATGACCAAGTATTATAATTAAAGATATTACTATCACCTTTATCCCTCTAGATACAAGAGTTTTGGGACCTCTGTGCCAGGAACTTGGGCCAAAGACCAAATATATATATTTTTGTTGTATCACAAAATCACAATAAAAAATATTAAGCCCCTATTTATTTAAGCCACTCTTACTCTTAGTGGATTTTGTCTCACTTGCCTTCTAATTGAAACAGGATCTGAATCTCTGGTTTTATAAGTGAAGAAATCCACGCAAAGATAAATTAGGTAATATAATAACATAGTCAATGTCGTCACATCTTGCTGATGGCAGAAATGGGAACAGAATCAAATAGAAATGTACCAAATCTTAATATGAAGGAAAAAATGGGCTGAAAAATTTGTTCAATTTTATCTCTTTGGTCCTTATATATTCTTAGTGGCCCATTTGATATTTGACTACTACAGTTTCTTGAAGAAAAATGAAGTTTCCTCATTGACAGAATCTCATCAAAATGTGTAGTTAGTAGGATCTTTCCATCTATCAACATGTACTTATATCTCATTCTCTTACATATTATTTAGTTTTTAAAACTTGCCTTGAGAATTTATTACCCAACTATTAAGGGTCCTAAGCATTATAGATTATTGCTTATAATAGCTCTTCAAGGCTGATATCATTGTATTTGTTTTATAGAAGAAGAAACTGAAGTTCAGGGATACAGTGCAGTGAATTGTGTTCCCAAAAAGATCTGCTTTTTGTAAATTTCTTAATGTTTATTCATTTATTTTGAGAGAGAGAGAGAGAGAACAAGGTGGGGGGAGAGGCAGAGAGGAGAGAGAGAATCCCAAGTGGGCTCTTCACCATCAGTGCAGAGCTCAGTGCGGGGCTTGAACTCACTAAACACCCCTGACCTGAGATCAAGAGTCTGACGCTTAACAGACTGTGCCACCCAGGTGCCCCCCCAAAAGATACGTTGAAGTCCTTACCCCTACCGCCTGTGAATGTGACCTTTTTTTTGGTGGGGGGGGGGGGAATACAGTCTTTACATATAGAATCATGTTAAGCTGAAGTCATACTTGATTAGGGTGGACCCTAAATCCAATGTTTGATGTCCTAAATCCAGTAACTGGAGAGGGAGATTTAGAGACACAGAGATCCACACCGAGCGAAGACTTTCCACATGACATCTTCACTTTCATGTGGAAAGGGAGGTAGAAATTGGGGCGATGTAGCTACAAGTCGAGGAATGCCAAGCATTGCCAGCGACCTCCAGAAACTACAGACTCCAAGAAGGCTCTTCCCTGACCCTTCAGAGGGAGCATGGATGTGCTGACACCTTGACTTTGAACGTCTAGCCTCCAGAACTGAGAGAATAAGCTTCTGCTGTTTTAAGCCACTTGGCTTGCTATAATTTGTTATGGAAGCCCTAGAAAGTTAATACAAGGGGTTAAATGATTTTCTCTGTATCACACAACTGGAAAGTAGTGGGGCTCACATGTCATTTAACTTGTGCACTAGAATGGATCAGTTTAACCCACACGTAGTGGGGCCGAGCAGCTAGTAGAAAGGCCAAATGGCCCCAAATTCTTCACTTGTTCCACAAGTCTTTAAGTTCTGATACACGCTCAAGAATACAAAGAAGAGCTTTCAAGGAACTCACAGTCTATTACACGGTTCCTAAAAAGCGGCAGAAGATATCATTATCCCCCTCTCTCTTTGCCTGAATATCCCTAGAAAACTGTTGTTTCGGGTTATAACCCTTTGTTCTTTAGTCCTGATTTTCTTTCGGTGGTTTACAATGACCATTCCCATTTCTTGGCTTCAAATGCTTCTATTAAGAAGTCAGCTGTCAATCTTACTGTTGAAAGCAATGTTGGTATTCTCTCTGACTGCTCTTGAGATTGTTTTTTTTCTTTATTCTCCTTTTTTTTTTTTCCATGGATGTTTAGCGGTCGTACTATCCTGTGTCTATGTGTAGCTTTCTTTTAATTTCTCCCATTTGGAGTGCATAGCTATTCTTGAATGTTTGGCTTGATATCTTTCATCAGCTTTGGAAATTTGCAGCCAATTTCTTTTCAAATCGGCTTTTGGCCTCATTTAACTCTCATCTCTTTCTGCGGCTCCAATTATATGTATATTAGGCCTTGTAACTGTGCTCCGTTATCTCATAGGAGTTTCCTGTGATTTTCATCTTCTTTTGTCTCTGTGTTTCGGTCTGTATATGATCTACCTGCTTGTCTCCTGCTTCATAGCCCTCACCTCAGCTGTGTCTACTTTCCTCAGAAGTGTGTCTATTACATTCTTCATTTTCGTTATTTGATTGTGCAATCTTGGGATTGATCCATTCATAAATTACAATTCTCCACTAAAATTCTATACATTTCTTTCCTATTTCTCTTGAACATATAAATTCCAGATATTTAAAAATTTAAATTCAAATTAGTTATCATACAGTGTAATAATGGTTTCAGGAATAGAATTAGTGATTCATCACTTTCATATAACACCCAGTGCTCATCCCAACAAGTGCCCTCCTTAATGCCCAACCCCCATTTAGCCCTTCTCCCCACCCAACACCCTGCCAGCAACCCTCAGTTTATTCTCTGTAGTTAAGAGTCTCATTCTTTTGTCTCCCTCTCTAAATCACAGATATTTTAAAATCCATGTGCATAAATTTTAACATGCACATAGACTTCCTGTGTGGATTTGATATGTGTCCATTGTTTTTCTGGGCTTTTGTGCATTTGGCCTTGTTTACTAGAATGCCTGTTATTTTTTTAATAATGATGAATGCTGCATGTAGGAAATTGTAGAGATAATTTGCAATTCCAATTAATGTTAAATACTTCTAGAGAGGAAGTACTTTGATTTTTGAGAGGCAGATAGATAGCGCAGAGCAATTGAATCCAGCCTATAATTGTGCTAAATAGAATCTGGATTTTAGGTTTTGTGAGAGCTTTTCTATATAAAAAAAAAAAACAAAAAAAAACCCTTTTTTGAAAACTTCATCTCTATTCCTCATGCAGTACTGAGGTATCTATAGGGAACTCTCCTTCCGAGGGACACTGAACTATAATTTTATTTATCTCCTTAGCATGATGAGACTATTTATTCAGTTTCTCAGCCTCTTGGCAGCCACTTCAAAATTAGCTGATGACTCAAAAGGAAAAACAGAGCTAAAAGCTCTGAATTTCTTGTCTCCTGGGTCATAGGACCTTCGGTCTTCACTTACTAATTCTTAAAAGCCTTTAAATGGCTTTTTAAAATTTAACCCTTTTTAGTTGTTATTGTCGGGAGCACTTGTCTGATACATGCTAGTCTGCCAAAGCCAGAAGCAGCAATCCAGAACTACTTGCTTTTTGTTACCTTGAGGATTGAGTTGATGGGTCTTGTTTCATAGTGAAAGGGAGAGCTAAGTTTCAGTTCTTCTGTTCATAAATAAGCCTCCATTATAGAGCAGGAGCTTCTACTTGTTTGCACAGGATGATGGAGGTACCATCTTAGCCTGGGAGGCGACGGGGTGTTGTGTGTGCATGTGTGTGTGTGTGTGTGTGTGTGTGTGTGTATTTGGCTCTCATTTCAACTTCACTCTCGATTTATCCAGACGGAGTGACTAGATCTAGGCAGAATGAGTGTTTCTCTCTCCATTTTCTGCTCTATTTGATAAGCACTGTCTTGCTTTCAGTAACCTCATAATTCGGGGAAGTGTCATATCAAACAATCCTTTGCTCCCAACTAATATAAGGAGTTAATACTGATTTAAGAAAGATGGTTGCTGTTAACTTATATTTTTGATATTGACTTTACAAAATGTGATTCAATCAAGAGATACATAAAGTTTTTGTTATCGTTTTATAATCGTTAGTTAGGCCACTAAACTACTTTTTGTTTATTGAAATCCAAAGAGCTAATTCAAGAATCTAAAGTTCGTGAATTTCCATTGGCTTTTATCAACATATAAATACAAAGTAAAGAAAAGATTTCAGACACTTAGTTATTGAACCGAACCCTACAAACTTTTGCCTTTAATAAAATATTCTGATGGAACTGATGAATGGATAAAGAAGATGTGGTACATATATACAATGAACTACTATGTGGAAATGAGAAAAAATGAAATCTGGCCATGTGTAGCAACACGGATGGAACTGGAGAGTATTATATTAAGTGAAATAAGTCAGTCAGAAAAAGACAGATACCATATGTTTCCACGAATAGGTGGACTTTGTGAGACTAAGCAAAAACCAGGGGGAGGGGAAGAGGGGAAAGGAAAAAAAGACACAGAGAGGGAGGGAGATAAAACATAAGAGACTTTCAAAGACTAAGAACAAACTCAGGGTGAGGGGGCTGAGGGAGGGAGGAGAGGGGGTGACAGGCATTAAAGAGGGCACATGTTGGGATGAACACTGGGTGTTATATGTAAACCAATTTGAAAATAAACTATTATAAAAATAAAAATAAAATAAAATATTCTGATGGAGTGTTAAAAAAAAAAAAAGATACCTTTGCATAGAATTCTGGAGCTAGAGGGGACCTTGGGTGTCTTTGCAGTCTGGCTTTCGGAAACGTGAATTATGGCTTTCCTCAAATAATTTTCTTAGAATATTTTGCTTTGTATATGAAGACATAGATTCAACTTCATGTGCACTAGAATAAGCAAAAAGAAAAGAAAAAGAAAAGACTCTAACGGAAACACTCTTCCCCCTTTCCTTTTTCTTCGATACACTGGGATGCTCCCATGTGCTAGCCATCCAGGCACTGGCTCCCCTCACATACTCACAGGCCCCCAAACAAAGAGTTATGTGAACAGTACGCAGGAGGCCCTAAAGAATTAATCGCTAATTTTCCTGGGGAAGTCAGAGAGGAATTTAAGCTGGGTTTAGCTGATGAAAGGGGAGACAAAGATACTTCCGGTAGAGCACTTACTGCTTTATAGAATGATGGAAGTTCATGGCACATCTGGAATTCAGTGCAGAGACACTAATGGGAAATAGGTCTGGAGATATAACATGGGAATAGATTTTGAAAGTCCTAATATGCCATGCAAAGAAATCTGAACACTATCCAAACAAAAGATCCTAAATATTTTTCAAAGCTCCTCAATGTTTTATTTTTTTAAGTTTATTTTTTTTTTATTAAAAAACGTCTATTTACTTTTGAGAGAAAGACAGAGCATGAGCAAGGGAGGGGCAGAGAGAGAAGGAGACACAGAATCCAAAGCAGGCTCCAGGCTCTGAGCTGTCAGCACAAAGCCTGATGCGGGGCTCAAACTCACAAACTGTGAGATCGTGACCTGAGGCAAAGTCAGCTGCTTAACCAACTGAGCCCCCCAGGTGCCCCAAAGCTCCTCAATATTTTAAAGCAAAGGAGAAACAGATACATTGTGGCTTCTAGGAATACAACTTTGCCAGAACTTGAGACTGAAGATAAGAATGGGGACAAACTGGTGAGTGGGAAATTATGCAATTGCCCAGATGAAGACAAAGATGTCTCGAGCAGCAATTAAATATCTTTGTGCATGCACGTGTGTGTCCTTCATCCATATACACAGAAGGGTCTGAGCTAAAGAGGTACACTCTACAGGATTTGGTGATCAAGTCACCATAGGGCTGAAGAAGAAGAAAGCACACTTTGACTAAGGAGAACGGGTGAGCGGTGATACTCTTACCTTAGATGAGAAACAGATCAGGAGGAAGTGCAAGAGGAGAAGGACGAGTTCAGTCCAGATGCCTGGTGGCTTGTTGGTTTGACATTTGGAGGAAAGTTTTGGTATGACGGATATCTACAGAATGGCTTCCTTCCTTCCTCTTGAGATCTCCTTCCCCATCCACACACCTAAGAGTTTCCATATTTTTAGATGATTCCCATGTCTTGTTCACACCCAACGCCCAAGGAGAGTTGACCATCCAAGGAGAAGCAAAAGACTCTTGATGATATCTTTTTTGGGGGGAGAGAATGGCTTCTTTATTTCTTCTCCAAGTCACTTACATTGTTAATATCAGTTTATACTTTTGTGATCAAGTTGCTATTATATTGGTTAAGATAGCATTTGGTACATGTTTTAATAAACCAATTATGGTGACTTCAGCAAATTATTTTACCTCATTTAAAAAGAAATCCAGAGGTCAGCAGTTAAGGGCAAGTATGGTTTTCAAGCAATCATTAAAGATCCAGGCCATTTCTGGTGTCCTCTTCAACCATCCACAGCAACACCTTTCATCTTCATTGTCTAAAGACTACTCTTTTACCTTTCGATATTACATCTATGTCCCAGGCAATAAATGAGAAAAGGAAAGCCAAAAGGCATGAGTATGCTAAGTCTGTCCATGTTTAGCACTAAAAGGAAAAATAACTTTCCCAGAAGTTCAACCCAAGACATGTTTTCTTATATTGCATTGCCCAGAATTATGACACATAACCACACCTAAATGCAAGGAAGCCTGGGAGATTAAGTTATCTAACTGGGTACATTGCTGTCAAAATAAATTGTGATTTGTGAGTAAGGAAGAATGTATGTTGGGTGCATACAACGAGCTAAGCTGGCCAGCCACATCTTCCTTTTAAATATAACAAGAAAAATTTTCTATTTTTCAGTTTTCTGTTGATCTTTTTGATGTAGGAACATAGGTAGATGGAGGAAAAGAAGGCTGGGCTGTCCTAAAGGAGAAGGGTCTCCTGAGAATAAGAGTCTAACCGATTGGAGGTTCCTGGCTGGCTCAGTCAGTGGAGCATGTGACTCTTGACCTCAGGGTTATGAGTTTGAGCCCCATGTTGGGTGTAGAGATTACTTGAAAATAAAGTCTTTTTTCAAAAAAAAAAAAAAAAAAAAAGAAGAAGAAGAAGAGTCTAAGCTGTTTTTTTCCAGCAGCAAGTGCCTTTCTATTATCTTCCTTCATTCCTCTCTCCACCTCCCTTTCACAGGGGAACAGAAACGCTTAGGGTTCTTAGGAGTAGACAATGTCGATCCACAAAAGCTAGATTTGAGGAGTAGAATAGCTTGCATTAGTATTACCGGGGCAACCAGAGGTAGGCTAAATTTTACCTACTGACTGACAAGAGAAGGCACGAAGGATACTTAAGGTTAGTAAGGACAATCAAGATGGCCCTGGGTCAAGGATCTATTCTAATTCTGCATTCCAAAAATATCTCGGATCCTTCACCTCTCCCTTTGTGATGTGATTTTGCAGGTACTCCCATCAAGAAATGGTGTAGGCCATGGCAATTTCCCAACCCTTGAATCTGGGCTGGCGTTGGAATATGCTAGGGTTAATAGAATACTGAGGATGTGTGCAGGTTCCAAGCTTAGGCCTCAAAAAGACACTGGGCACGTTCACTTCCCCTCTTGGAATTCTGTCTCTACTCCATGAGCGAGTCTGGGCTAGATTGATGGATGACAAGAAATGTAAGACTTGGCCGCTGTCATCACCCCAGACCATAGCTAGGCAACTGCCAGATATTATAGTGGGGCCCTCTTAGACCAGCTGGGTCCCAGCCAACCTCCTAGTTGTCTTATAAGTCCAACTGAATTCAGCCAAGCATGACCCAGCTGATCTGTAAGTTTGTGAACAAGAAGAAATGGCTATGGAAAAAAAAAAAAGAAATTTTTTGGGGGGATAATTTGGGATAGTTTGGTACACAACAATAGATAATTGATACGTTGACAATTAAGATTCCCTAAAATAAAGTTTCCTTTTGGTGACTCTACAATCATGCAAGAGTTTTCACTTATATTTTATGTATACTATAAAGTGAAGTCCTTAGCCAAGGGTGCATGAGAATAGTCTCAAGCAAAAGAAAAGTTTGATTTGGAGGATGGAGAAGAGAAAATATTTAAGCAGGTCACTCAGTGACTGTCTGGAAGGTTTATGAGATTCAGGAATTATGGAGGAAAGCTTGATGTTATTAGCGGCCTCACAGACAAGGGAAATGAGATGATTCTGAAAGAAACTACCCAAGAGGAATAGTGAGAATTAACATTCATCATGATCTAATTCTAACTTGACCTCAACCTTAAAAGTTGTGAAAATAAGGCTTCTGACAAGTGAACTTCCTTGGCTGAGGTTACAGAGCTGGTGACTTCCAGATCCAGAGTCTGTTTGGCCTCTAAAGACTAGGCTCTACTCTGTCTTGTATTTGTGCCTAGGACTCTGGGGGTGGAACCCTATCTCCACAATCTGTGCAGCTGAAAGTCTTTCCTGCACTCTGGCCACGCACGACCATTATTTGAGTTTCTATGTCCCGATTTTTTATTAACCTCAGTTTGTCAAGAGTTCATCCTGGTACCCCCAGCACAGGCTGGTCTTAAGTCTGGAGTCTTCTGATTTCTCTACTATCTTTCCACCTTCAGAGATGGATAAGATAAAGGAAGGGAAAAAAAATAACAGAGTTGTTCTGCACTTCTCTCAGCAAGATTACTAGCGTGCACACACAAACACACAGACACAGGCATGCATACACACACCGTACATATACTGTGAAGACACTTGCCTGATTTCCCACATATGCCCTTTTAGCTAAGGTTTGATTAATCAAACCTGGATAATCCACACTCCTGGCAAAGATGCCGTGGTGGATAAAGCATAGGTTTTATGCTTATCCATTTGTCCAAACTTAGTTTCCTCATCTGTGAGATGCGAATGCTAATATTTACCTCGTAGAGGATGCCTTCACCACCACAGTAAGTGGTATACCAATTACTTAATTGGTCAAACCAAAATCTGGAAGTGAATTTAATTCCTTGTCCTCCTCTTCCACGTCACAGCCTCTAGTGAGTCCAGTTGACTTTGCCTACAAAAAAAGATCCCAAATCTAATCACTCTGACCATGTCTGGTACTCAGGTACTTGTCCAAGGTACCATCATTTTTGGCTTACGCTACTGCAGTGCTTTCTTGAACAGCTTCCTCGCACCCCCATCTCCACCCTAGCAATCCGTTCTCTGCATTGAGGCCAATTATACTTTTAGAGTAAAAGTCAGTTGATGTTGTTCTCCAGTGTTAATGCTGAGTGTTTGACGCCTGGGTGGCTCAGTTGGTTAAGCAGCCAACTTCAGCTCAGGTCATGATCTCACTGTTTGTGAGCCCCACGTTGGGCTCTGTGCTGATGGCTCATCAGAGCCTGGAGCCTGCTTCAGTTTCTGTATCTCCCTCTCTCTCTGCCCTTCCCCTGCTCACGTTCTGTCTTGATGTCTCTCAAAAATAAATAAATAAACGTTAAAAAAAAAAAGCTGAATGTTTGTGTCCCTCCAAAATTCAGACACTGAAACCTACTGCTCAATGTGATAGTATTTGAACGTGGAGCCTTGGGAGATGCTTATGTCATGAACGTGAAACTGTCACGAATGAGATGTATGCTCTCACAAGAGACCCCGCGGAGCCCCCTCGCCCCTTCTACCATGTGAAGATACAACGAGAGGACAGTGCCTATAAACCAGGAAGCAAGCACTCACCAGACAGGGACTCTGCTGGTGCCTTGATCTTGAACTTTCAGCTCCAGGACTGAGACAGAGAAATTTCTGTTTTTTTATGAGCCGGTCCATTGATGGTGTGTTGCTATAGCAGCTCAAATAGATGAAGATACCGTGTTTAAAATCCTCCAATGCCTTTTTATTTTCTTAATCTAAACCTTACCTTTTTCTTTTTTAACCTCAGTTTTAAACCACTCTCCCCATCTTGTCACTCTGTCTTTGGTTCTTATCGCAAACCATTCTAGCACATTCTTTCCTCAGTTGGGGCCATCATCCTGGCCATTCCTCCTGCACTCGGTCTAAAGTAACTTGCTGGTCACTTTCTGCCACACCTTTCAACCTTCGTCTTCTTTATAAAATTTATCATTCCCTGATGTTTGCCTGCTGCTGCGTTCATTTAATTTGTTTCATTAGAATGTAAATTCCATGACAGCAGAGGCCGAGCCTGGCGTATACACTAGTGACTAGGAAATGACTAGTATACAGTAGGTTGTCAAAAAATTCGTTGTTAAATAACTGTTTATCTTCACTCCCCTGCTTCGTATACTCCAGTGGATTCCAAACGCAGTTTTCATATAATCCCAAGTCCTTACCATGGCCTGAAATTCTGTACATTATCTGGTCTCTGCTCCCCACTCTGATTTCATTGTTGTATACTTTTTTCTCTTGCTTATTATGCTCTAGTCTCTCCAGTTTTCTTCCTTCAAGTTCAACTCAAAGCTCAAGCTTTGCATTTGTTGTTTCTCGCTTCCTACCCCACCTGCCCAGTTGCTCTTTCCCAGGACGACCCATATCTGGCTTGTCACCACTCAAGGCGAACCCTCTGACCACCCTATTTGATGTTGCCTCCCCAGTACCATGTTACATTACCCTGCTTTATTTCATTCACAGCATTTATGAGTCTCTGGGCTCATGTATTTGTTTGCTTCTTATACTAGAATTCAATGAATTCAGGGAATCCGGTTTGTCTTATTACCACCATATTCTCAGCGCCTTGAACAAGGCAACAATGTCAATGTTCCCCGACAGAATCCCACCCTTTCCATTTGATTTGCTTTCAAGGGTTGGCGTCTGCAGCTCTTTAGCCCTGATATTGAAATTAGATTGACCATCATTCAATAGTCAGTCCTAATGGGCTGTTGATAATCTGGTACCTCGCTCCATTCAGGAAATACAGAAAGTTATTTCTAGAAAATCTCATCGGCTCAGAGCCACCTGGTTTCTCCAGACCAAGTGGTAAGGTTGACTTTAAAGTGAAAAAAAAAAAATGCTTACTTTAAAGTACCAGTTACTCTACTCGATAATCCAAGCCTAGTCGATGTTACCTTTTTTGGGGTTTTGAAATCCCTTGAGACCCTGCTAGACATCACGGACTCTGCTCCAAAAATAAAGGCGAGTAGTACCTATCACCAACTTTTGTAGGTAATTTCCAAGGGTTCATGGAACTCCTGGAGCTCACTTAGGGACCATCGGTGGAGAATCCCTGCTCTGGGCTCTCCATGCTCCGACCTATGACATCAGGGTTTCATGCAAGGTGGTGGTTCCAGCGCCACCTCAGGGCCTGCCCAGTGAGGCAAGGAAACAGGACGAGTGGAGAGCGAAGGATGTCTGTGAGTAGGATGGAGAAGGGTGGACAGAAGAAGAGGAAGAGCAAGAGGAATGGAGGTAGAGAAGGGGGTGGAAAAGTTGAAGGAAAGCAAAGAATGAGGGAGAAGAGTAGAGCTGGAAAAGAAAGGCAAGAGTCCTTGGACAGAGAAATCAGGGCCATTGACTGGCTGAGGTGCTATCTGGGGTTGTGAACTCTGGTTCCAGCCCTCTTGGGCAGAGGACAATTTCTGTTCCCACATAAGCCGAAGGGTTGTGGAAGACTAGAGGCCAGTTCAAATACAATCATAGAAGTACACAGATGAGTGTCTGCTTGTATGTTAGAAGACTGCATGGTAGCGGATTTATTTCTGTGGCCATGCCGGGCGCCCATCTCTCTCCGTTTCATTTGCAGAGGAACGGACTGGACTCCTTGCACCCTGATTTGTCCCTTAATAAAGGTGAGAGTACGTACCAGCGGGTCTCTAATGAAGTTTGAAGGAGAATCCTCAGAGTCAACTAAACCTTGACACAGAGGTAAACATGGCGAGATGACTTTGTAAACATTAAAAGGATACCAGACTGAGAACTACGGGGGTAAGTAGCCAAATTTGATAATGGCTCATGTCTTTGAAATCTGATTCGGTGGACTTCAGTTATTATTCTGAAGAATTACAGCATGATTACTAGGCACCATTTATTCTTTCCACACATATTGGTTAAATATCTATTATAACCAGAGGACCACTGAGATATGGAAAGCACCCAAAGCATTATCCATCCATTACCCATTGTCCCAATGCATGAGGGCTGTACTTTTCTCCTCAGAATCTACTAGAAGTCCCTTAGTGCAAACACGATTCTCATGGTTATTCTACTTCACCTAAGACAGTGTCTCCTCTTAACTTCCTTTCTTCTCCATGATGCATTTAAAATAAAGGAGTTTTCAAATCCACACTTGGGGAAGTAATTCATCTTCCAAGAACTTTGGTTTCTTTACCTGCAAAATGGAGATAGCAATCTCCCAAAGGTGTTAAAAATTAAGTGTCACGTCGCTAAAAGTAAGTGGTAATGGACACGCAGTGCCCGAAGCACAATCCGCACTCAACAAATTGTATCTATAGTTATAATTATTATTCTGTTCACGCCATTTCATTCTGCTCACATCAGCTGGAACACATTTTTTTTTTAGCCTTCCCCCAACCCACACAAGATCAGTTACCAAGTTCTATCGGCTCTTCCTTGAACATGTTCCTCATAATTGCCTCTCCTTTCCCTTTCTACTGCCGCTTTCCTCATTCCTCTTCTCCTCCCCCCAAATTTGGTGTTGGACAACAGTAGGCTATTCGTAGTTAAGTTTGGAGGGAGTCAATAGTTACATGCCGATGTTTGAATGTATGGAGAGCAGGTGCCCTAATCCAGCCCAGTGTTCAAGGTCAGCTGTATGTTCAAGGTGCTTTATTATTGTAATCACCACAACTGTCTGACCTCAATACCTATGCTTTTACTTATCACTCAAAGCTTCCTTCTAATCACTGTAATTGGGCTTCCCTGTTTATCATCCCTCACAGGGCATCTAGGCCACAATATCTCAGCTATATAGTATTACATATATATTGAAATATATTTTGGCAACCCTACAGAGTAATAATGAAAAGCATAAGTATTGACATGAGACAGCTGTAGCGATTAAATTAATACTGCATGTTGAATATACAGTTGACTTTTTTTTAATTAAAAATTTTTTTTTAATGTTTATGTTTTAGAGAGAGAGAGAGAGGGAGACAGAACACAAGTGGCAGATAGAGAGGGAGACAGAATTCGAATCAGGCTCTAGGCTCTGAGCTGTCAGCACAGACCCCGATGCGGGGCTCAAACCCACAAACGGTGAGAGCATGACCTGAGCCAAAGTCGGATGCTCAACCCACTGGGCCACCCGGACACCTCGTGAATATACAGTTGACTCTTGAACAACATGGGGATTAGGGGTACGAATGCCATGTGCGGTCGAAAATCCATTTATAACCTTTGACTCCCCCAAAACTTAACTACTAATAGCCTACTTTTTTTTTTTTAAGATTTTATTTTTTTAAGTAATCTCCACATCCAACATGTGGCTCGAACTCACAACCCCAAGATCAAAAGTTGCATGTTCTACCGACTGAGCCAGCCAGGCGTCCCACTAATAGCCTACTGTTGACCAGAAGCTTTACTGATAACATGAGTTGATTAACACGTATTTTGTATGCTATATGTATTATCATATGTATCATATATATTATTCCAATAAAGTAAGCTAGAGAAAAGAAAATGGTATTAAGAAAATCATTAGGAAGAGAAAATACATTTACAGCACTTTACCGACCGTACTTATTAAGAAAATCTACCTTCTCAGTTCAAATTCGTGTTGTTCAAGGGTCAGCTGTAATACCTAATCATACTAAAGCACTCTATAACTATTTTTTTTGTTCTTTCCTTCAATAAATTTCTTAAGAATGTTTATTCATTATTTTTGAGAGAGAGAGGGCACAAGCAGAGGAGGGGCAGAGGGATGGGAACAGAGGAACCGAAGGAGGCTCCACGCCCATAGCAGCTATCCCGATGTGGGGCCTGAACTCATGAACTGTGAGATCATGACCTGAGCCGAAGTTGGACGCTCAACTGACTGACCTACAGAGGTGCACTTCAATACTTTTTTTTTAAGATTTTAGTTTTAATAATCCCTATACCCAATATAGGGCTTGAACCCAGGACTCCGAGATCAAGAGTCCCATGCTCCCCTGACTGAGCCAGCCAGGTGCCCTAAGCGGTTGCTAAATATTAGCTGTCATTAATACTATTGGTGTGGACATTTCTTACTGCTCTATTTTTTTTGTTTAAAAAAAACCCAGCTTTGTTGAGATATAATTCACATTGCCATAAAAGTCACACTTACAAAGTATACAATTTTCTCTACAAAAAGGTTCTGGTTTTTAGTTGGTTCACAGAATTGAGCAACCACTGTCCCTATATATAATTTTAGAACATTTCATCACCCCAAAAGAGAATGTTCCCAGATGACAATGATCTCCTGGTTTCGATGGTTCCTTTTCCAATACGTCACCTGGAGCCCGTTTTATTAGATTTTCCGTTAAAATTACTTGCTCCCATACTGATTTCATATAGGCTATGGATTGACATTTTTTTTTTTTTTTTTTACTGAAGGTGAGATAATTTCATTATTGCAAGGGATACTCACTGTGATTGACATACGATTTGAGGATATCGCTTTATGCTCCTCTTTTTATTCGTGGTGCTTTAAAAAACCAGTTTACAAGTATGTGAATAAAACAGCTGTTATTAAGTAATTGCATCATAATTACAATTAATACTCCCTTTTGCATGTCTTCATGCCAATAAGTGCCAAGTAGCTTGTTAAAAACTGCTTTGAAATCCTTTCTTAAGGGCTCCTTATGTTGCCAAACTTGTTTTTGACAATGATTGGGACGGAGGTTGGAGAGACATAAAGAGTAACATTTTATTTGAGGACCTCAAAGCACTTGGCAGGGGTGCCTCCCATCTTGAAGATTAGGTACACCGAGGTTTGCAATGGTTCGACCCATTTCCGCTGGCTGGACTGCGGACCCGTCCGGGAAGAGGGCGGGGTGCTCAGTACAACGGTTTATATTCTGATACATTCTGGGCTTTTCCTAAGTCATTCATCTGCCCTATTCTCTTTTGGCCATGGAGCCTGCGTAGCCAGTCAGATTTCTCCTCTCACCTTGCCTGATGAAAAGGTTGGAGGCAAGTTTGTGATCTACCTGGAGCTATATAAAACTGGACTTCAGCTGTGAGTTTCTTATTATCAACCCCCCTACCTCCCCCAGGCGATTCTATTAAAACCTTTTTTTCATTCTTTCCTACCCCTTCTCAATTTGAGTAGTCTTGTTCAAATATGTATTACCTTTTAAAGCATTTTAAGGCTCTTTGCAAACAACATGGACAATGAACACACGGCTAATTTTTACACCAGGCACACTTTTCGGTTAGATCCAGGCAGGTTGCATAGTTGAAGCACCAGGTTTTTGGAGAGACCCACACTTTGGTTTGAATTCCAACTTCAACGCTTAATAACTATGGGACGGACCCTTGGGCAAGTTATTTAATCTTTCTGAGTTCCCTCTTTGCAAAGTGAAAATCATAATCCATAACTCACAGAGATGTCTTGGGGATTAAATAAAATAAGTCATGTAAATTACTTGGTGCATAGTAGGCATTCAATAAGTGTCAGCTTGTTTCTTATTCCAGTTAATAATGCTTATTAGACTGTATTAAAAACTAGACGCAGACTGAGATAATGCATTTCTTTATTAAGTATTTAAGCCAAATAACTAATTTCCCCCAGGAGGAAGGGAGAGATATGTTGAATTAGAGTCATTTGGTGGACTTATTTATTAATCTTTTTTTCCTTCAACATTATTTTGTTTCATAGTTCCTAATGTCGTTTTCACCCAACACAAACGCCACAGTTCAGCATTCCTTTTAACTCTACTGTGATCTTTAAGGAAATCTGTTATTACATTCGCCGTTTATTAGAGGTCATTGTTAGTTACATTAGCAGCTCGGGCTGTGTTTCATAACTACTCCGTGCTGACAAACTTTTGCTCTCCACAGTTTCCCTGAGGTCGGAGGCTTTGCAAGGATCCGGTTCTCAATTGCAATGGTACAGCAGAAGAAAACAGGGGTGGGGGCGTAGACTCACACCGTCTGTGCTCTCTCCTGTCAATATTACACGTTTGCATTGAAGTGGGGCCACGTTTTCCTCAAGGACTGCAGCCAAGCGAGGCGGGCGACAGGACCGGGCAGTAACTGAGCTAGAGCTCCGGTACACGGCACCTTTAAGGACCGGAGACTTGGCACTAGCCCGGCCTCCTTCCCGGCCCACCTCTGAACTCTGATTGACAGGGCGCCGGGCGAGGAGGAGCCGAAGGAGGCCGAGGGGAGGCGCAGGGAGGCGAGCGGGAGGAGGAGGGCCCGTCTTCCCGCCGGCGGCCAATCAGGACGTGGGGGCGGGGCCTGCGCGGCCTCCTCCCTCCTTCTCTCCCCCGCCTCCCGGCTTCCCCGCCCCCTCCCCTCTCCTCCTTCTCGTCCTCCTCCTCCTTCTCCTCCTCCTCCTCCTCCTCCTCCTCGCAGGCTGTGGTTTTTCTGTATGTGTTTCTGGAGTCCTGAGCCTGAGCTAAACAAAAGCAGGAGGCTGACGGGGCTGCCGGAGTTTGCAGAGACACGGAGGAGGAGAGAGCCTGTGCTCTGCCTGCCGCCGCGGCCGGGGGAGATCTGGCTTTTGCAACAGCCCACCCCCTTTGAGATCACTCTGGCCCGGAGTGGGGGTGGGGGGCAGCGGGGGGTGGGGGGGAAAGTTTGCATTGCAATCCCCCTGCCTTCCTCTCCTTTCTCCCGATCAATGCATATTTGCAAAAGGATTAAGCCACAGATTTAAGCGCCGGGAGCCCATTTCTGCCTTGCAAAGGAGACCGGACTGAAAAACCAAAAGCCAGCTCTGATTTCTTTTCGTCAAGTGGGAAGGTGGTTTATTTTTCTTGCTTTTTGGAGTCAACACCCTTCCCCACCAGCCCTTATCCCCACCCTCACCCCGCAACCCCTTCACGCCCCCCTCCCCCTCCCCACTCCCCATCCTCCCACCAGCCTCTAAAAGAGGCAAAGGGATTTTTTTTTTCTTTTGGTCTTCTTTTTTCCCCCCTTCCCTGTTTATCCTGAAAAGGATCTGAAGCCAGCTTGAAGGATAAAAAGCCTTGGTGCTGCCCAGGAGCCGAGCCGAGGAGCAGAAGAGGAAGAGCCGGGGGCTGCCGTTGCCTTTGGAGATGGACGAGCAGCCCAGGCTGATGCATTCCCATGCTGGGGTCGGGATGGCCGGACACCCCGGCCTGTCCCAGCACTTGCAGGACGGGGCCGGAGGGACCGAGGGGGAGGGCGGGAGGAAGCAGGACATCGGGGACATTCTACAACAGATTATGACCATCACAGACCAGAGTTTGGATGAGGCGCAGGCCAGGTGAGATGGAGGCTTTTCTTTTCCTTTCTTGGGGTTTTTTGTTTTTCTCCCTCTCGCAGGGGGAAACAATGGGAACCGAATCAGCACAGCGCTTTCTTTTTAAATGTTATTTCTTTTCCCATTTTGACGAGCAACTACATGGCGGAGGAGTGAAATTGGAAGGAGCGTTGTTGTCGAAAGTGTAGTCGCCCATGCCGAGATGTGGCTGTGTGTGTGTATAGTGTGTGTGTGTGTGTGAGAATATAGAGATATTCATATATGTCCCACAAACACTCAGGCACGCCGAAAATACTGCCGACCGACCCAAAAGCGGCCCTCGGCACTTTTTACTGCTTTAAGAAAGTATCAGAGCAGAATTGACAAGTTTTGAACGGCATTCCATGCCTTCTTGTTGAGGGACTCCTGTAACATTACAAAATAAAATGTCCCAATAACACTTTATTTGCAAATTGAGTGACTCCTCACCTAATTCAGAGACTTTGGCTTTTCTGTCTTGACGTGCGCCTTCAAAATTAATTTCTATCTTTTCCCCTTTCTGCCCCCTTAAAAAAAAAAGCATATTAATTCTTTGTCAGTACTTGTCAGCTATCCAAAAAATATTTTGCATTCATTTGATTCTGTTTCAAAAAACAGCTAATGGAAAGAATGGAAGCATGATTTTGCTTTGAAACATATTGGTTAGTTTCAGGAGACTCAGATACTGAGTTTAACTTTATTGTCTCTTAATTTGAGTCAGTTTACCAACGTTCTGTGGCACAGAATGTATGGTCCTTTTAAAAAAAAAAAGGGAGTGGGGGGACAAATACCAGCATGTTCTTTTTCCCATGCTTTTTTCAGACCACTTAGAATGCACAGAAATAGAAATGAAGGCATGTGTGAATTTCGTGTATTTTTCAGAGCTGTGGGGCAGGAAGGTCTTTATTAAGGAAACAATAAAGAAGCTGTGGAGCTTCTCAAGTTAATCCTTCGCCAGGTAGACAGTTCAGCACTCCAGGATTTTACAGCAAATTCTCTTTCAAAACAAAATGTGGAGTCAATGGCAACCCACTAACAGCTTGCCCAAGGCCGATCTCGAAAAGAAGAATTTAAAAAAATCTAATGACCACATATGTTTTACTGTTAATTACCCCGCTTTGTTAAACCTCAGAAGTAGTTGTTTTTTTTTAAAAAAAATACGGACACAATTCCTATACCCAAATGACTCAGTTTTGTGGAAGAGACATCATTATGTGTATTTTTGTCTTATGGGAATAAGGAATTTGAGTTGAGGAAATGAGAAGAAGCAGTTAAAAGCGTGATGTTATGAATTACACCCTTATTTTAGCTGCAGGCACATGCAGCATGTAAACTCAGAAGTACCGAGGGTTACGTGTGCTGGAAAACTTCGAAATGTTCGAAGCCAGGAACTGTGCTTAATTTTTTTTTAAATGGGGGAAAGTTTTCAAAAATTAATTGGTGTTCTTTTTGAATCCTGTTCTCTTTAGAGAAGCTAATAATTACAGCGAAGTGGAAGAGTTCCCACTGGAAATCTCTTTTTG
Source organism: Paguma larvata (assembly GCA_030068075.1). Lineage (NCBI taxonomy): Eukaryota > Metazoa > Chordata > Mammalia > Carnivora > Viverridae > Paguma > Paguma larvata. Next base: position 50,212,509 of record CM057840.1, on the reverse strand, counting down.
AATTGCAACAGATTTCTCCATTACATTGTTGCAGAAAAATAAACTCAGACAAACCAGTAAACTGGTTTAGTAACAAGTTTGTGAAGTGGCAAGGGGCCGGGAAGGCTGGAGACTGCCCACTTTTCCTCCTGGGCGGCCAGTACTCCCTTTTTGTAGAACTGAGGACAGCCGTGGCTTGGCGGGTCTCCTCTGATAGTGGCCTGGATGCTGAGAGAGACCAGACCCACGTTTTGGGGCTCGGGAAATCTGTTCTCTCTCCAGAACCCCATGCATGTGCTGTGGAAACGTAAGCTTTCTGGAAAGCCGTGTGGGGCTTTTTGTTGTTACTGCTTTTGCTGGCTTGTTTTTCCATTTGGGCCTGCGTGTAAGAATACAATTAAGGAAAACTATTTTAAAAGGCCCCCAACGAGGTCTTTGATACAGTGAAGTATTTTCTACCTTTTTTTCCCCTCCCTCACCCCTCCATGAGAACTCAGTCCCCACCGAGCTTTCTTTTTGGTTAAACAATGTAACTCGACTCAGCAAATACTATATCTGCTTTTCCTTTCCTTGGTGATTCATTTCTAAGGTGCATTTATTATTTACAAAGTAAACCATTAGACTCTTAGACACAGTGCATGTGTTTATTTTGATACTCTTGAATTTTGAGGTATTCCTCCACTGCTGAACAGTATAGAGACCATGCTTCTGGTTACTGTTCTTCATGAGGCTGTGTGTCTATTTTTTTTTAACTTTCCCAAGAATTAAAAAAGAATTGCATGGGTCTGGAGTGCCAGGGGTTTCCATTTGTCTTTACACATTAATTTCAGTTTGTAAACAGAATTCCCTGAACTGATAGCTGATAGGATCGGTATTTTGTTTCCAAAACAATATTCTTCTGCTAAGTGCTTCCATAGTAAAATAGAGGGAAAGGTATTGTTTTGTTTCTTCAAGTGCATTCTGAATACAAACACACACAAGAACCAGGTAAATCGCTAATCGAAAAGGCAGAATTGTATTTATTTTCTCCCCAATGGGTGCAAGGTCCTAATTGTAAATAATTGAATTTCAACACCTGCAAATAAGCGGTGTGTGCACAAGAGGCATAATGTGAACACAGAGAAATGAATTTATTCCCCATATGGGTATGTTTGCCCCCTGGCAATGCATTTCCATACTCTTTAACTTGGGGACTGAAATTTTATAAATTGACAGTTCTACTCGGAAGACCTTTCAAGCATCTTGTGTTTATGAGAATACAGGGGCATCTGCGGAATGAATTCGAACACATGGATGAATTAAATTTGAAAACACACACACAGACCAAGAGGCAGACAGCTCCTAGGCTGTGATGGTTGCATGGATTGTAGAAGACTGTTAGCCTCTGCATTTAGCTTTGCCGTATTCAGTGCCCTGGATATAGGATTATTGGTTTAAGAATTCCACTTTGCTTAAACTATTAAAAAAAAAAAAACTAACTCTGCCTAAATGGGCATAATTTAGGTTAGTTCTGTTCTGTAGTTAAATCCCTACTCTCTCCCAGCTAATTAACATTATTTCCTTTTCTATGGCGGGACTCTGTATATTAAGTCATAAAACAGTCGAAGCATGCCACAGAGTTATGCTCGGTGTATAATTTGGGCTAAATGTTCAGATTTTTCCCCCCTGCGTATTATCAGCAGTTTGATCTTGAAAGTCCACCTAAGCTATTACGTTGTTGTTTCTTTCTTGCAGAAAACATGCTTTAAACTGCCACAGAATGAAGCCTGCCTTGTTTAATGTCTTGTGTGAAATCAAAGAAAAAACAGGTAGGAATGAGATTTCAACATTTAAGCATTTTCTTTGGCCAATCGACTCACTTAGCCAGCAATCACAGACCCATTATTTAAATATTAAAATTCCACAATAAACGTACTCTCAAGATTGGTCGCGTATTCCAATAGGGCGTTCTAGTAGCCCTGCTTCCTGGAAAAGAAAGCACCAAGTTTCCCTAACAGTGATTCCCAAGCATTACTGGTTTATTTTCCTTAAGTCTGTAACCAGCTGAAATTGGGGCTAGCATAGAGGTTCCGAAGGGAAATTTATAGAATGATGTGCCTTTGGGGGAAAAATATGAAAGTAAAAGTCTGTCTCCTGAAGGAATGTGTTTGGGCCCATATTTAAAACCCTAGTGTTTTTGGAGTTGGGCATGGGGGCTGAATGTTTAAAGTTTCCTTTCCTTTTTTTCTTGTCATGGTACAAAGGAGCAGGCTAGAGGTTTCTCAGCCGTGTCGTCAAATACCTCTGTGGAAAGCGCTGTATAGACAACATCAGGTTATCGGTCTGTGAGTGCCCTGTGATTTTATAGCAGGGGGAAGCGTTGGGTTTAGGAGAATATAATGCCCCGAGCTCACGCATTCTGTGGTTTTTCTACTTTCTAGACCTCATACCATGGACTGACACACTTATAACACATCCCAGGAGGGCATTTAAATTTTAAAGCAACAATTAAAAGATAGCAGTCATCAATTAGAGGTGTTCTTAATCAACAGATGCTCCGGGAAGGACATTTAGCAGCATCCTCTTGTTTGTTTATTTTAATCCTTAATTTTCCAAAGTGGCCGAACGGCTGCCTTGTAAAAAGAAAAGAGTTGAGAAGGCAATGTGAAACTAGGGCATAAAGATGAGGAACGAGGGGTGGTTATATAAAGCGGGAGCTCCTGCTGGCCTCTGACTTGCTCGCTCGCTCGCTCCAGAGCAGTGCGAAGTACCTGGGGTCCTATTTATTTATTTATTTTTTACAACAAGGAGTGTAACAGTCAATAATTCATATCTAAACCATATAAGCAAGGGCATGACATGAATGAAAGTGACAATAAATATGATTGCATGCCCGGCTGATATACATTGATAGTTACACATAAAAAAAAAAAGGGGGGGGAGGGCACGCAGGGTGGCTTGCGTCTTGAAAGCTCTCCCGTGTTTCTCTTTTAAAAAATAAATAGTTTCAAGATGCGACCGTTGATCGAATATGCAATTACTGGGGTCTTGAGATCTAGGTGAAATTAGGAAGCCGCTCCTTTGTTGAGTGTTATTTGTGTTGTGCGCCACACTCTAGACAAAAGCACCTGAGCAGTGATGTTCAGCCCTTCAAGACTTCCAGGTTGCCTTGCCAAAGCCTAACCTTACGGCAAAGCTGATAATTACATTATTTTAGCTGCGAAACGCCTCTTAAGAGATTTATGAATTGTGCATACAAATATCAAAGAGCTCTTGCAGTTTGTCACACTTTTTAGCTTTTTTTTTTTTTTTTCTATTAACCAGAGCAGGAGACCTGCGTGTATGTATATATTTTTTTCCTCTCCTTTTTTTTTTTTTCCTTTTCCTTTTCTTTTTTGATCTCCGATGCTTCTTTACTTTGAGTATTTGGTGTGTTGAAATTTGCTTCTAACCTAGTATGCTTTCCTGCCCATCTTGATTCATCAAATGTAGAACCAAGGCATAAAGGCATATTTGATAATCCAGGGTAATGCAACTCTATTTTGGAAGACACTTTATCAGATATTTATGGAAAGGAAGCCCACCGGGGGCATGCGGATGTATATTGTGGCCGAAGTGTTTCATTCTAGTCTTCTAATTAAAACCTACCAAGACGGTAGATCAAAGTGGGTGGGTGTGGACAGAGACCCGGTTCTGGTGTGGTTAAAGAGTTTGTTCCTTATTCATATTGGCAAACCTACGGTGATAGGAAGCGGTGGTATTGGTCAAAATAACCCTGGAAAGGGGTAATCTATCATTGGATTGTGTATTTCGCTTTTAAAATTTCCTGTCAATTGATGATGAATTGATGTTTGGAGATTTTTAAAAATCTAAGTTCACTTTCGGTGTGTCGTCTTTAGAATAATATATTTAAAAAATAGTTTACGAAGTACCGGAGACTGAAAACATTCCTGCCCTTGTGTTAAAGGGAGATACACACGCGCACACACCTAATAGAGGTCTGGATTGAGAGGGCACCCATGGGTGAAAGTTTAAAAAAAAAAAAAAGGAAGGAAAAAAAAGGCTTTCCTCCTTGGTTTTTTTTCCAACTTGTATGTTAGAAGGAGTGAGGGGGAAGGAGGAAACGTCTCCTGGAATGCTGAGTGTTCTGGGCTGAAGCTGGGAGACCGGCAACTGGTGTGTGGAAAAGAAGCCTGTGAGTCTGAAGCATGATTACTCCGTGGCTCAGGATCTGCCCAAACCCCGGTCTCTGTGCCAGCGTTTCTCCCAGGCGGTCGATGTGTCCGGGACGCGTAAAGTGTCTGAAGTTGCAGGAGCTTTTTTTTTTTTTCTTCCCTCCCCTCTTGATCCAGGGCTGGTAAGCAGGTCTGCTGGATGGTCAGTTTCCTATGCATTTTCCTTCATTGTTCAGGGACTTTCCCTATTGTTACTTCCCAGCCCCCTTGCCTCGAATGAGTATTTTTGAGTTTCCATCCCAAGCACTGCAGAGGTTACTTGGTTCAGGGTGGGCTGGCCGGCTTGTTTATTCTCACGCGGAGTTCCCACGGTTTGGCTCACCTGGGTCCCTAGAAGGAAGACCGGACACTGAGGGGAGCAGCGGTCATGGGTCTCATTTACTGCTTTTACTTTTCTTGTTGTTTTTGTCCGTGATTTCAGTTGGCAAGCTCAGAACTAAGTAGGGAAGACTGTCTAACCCACCTTTTGCGATCGAAAGAAACATGCGCACAACACCCGAGGTAGGCAGCACCGTCTAAGTTACAGTTGATTGATGGGTATTTAAGTCAGAAATTACTGTGAGGATATTAAAAAAAAAAAAACACACCATGTGTCTTCTTGCTTCAGAGTGTGGGTGAGTTTTTATTTTGATACCCTGTTGCTTTTTAAAAAATAAACGCTAAGAGAAGAGAAGGCTTGCAGGAGGGTTGGGCGGCAAATCTCAAAAACAACAGCAAGGAGACCCAGTGTGGAGACCCACAACAATGTGACTCTCACGAGCGGCTTGTATCCGCTCTCTCCTTCTGGGATCGAGGGGTTTAATATAGAGTTTTGGGTCATTTAATACCTTATTTTCTTTTGTGTTTAAGAAACCATTCCTCGTCTGCTGACATAGTAGCACTCGGCTGACTTTGACCTAGGCGCATATGTAGGGCTAGTGGGGGTAAGGCCATGGAACAGGAGAAAAAAAAAAGTCAGACACACCGTATTTCTTAAAAAGACCTGGCCTATAATTTCAAATGTCTCTTGATTTTTCTTTTTTACTTTAGTGTCAAAAATCATGCAGGTTTAAAAATTAGGAAAACACTCCAAAAATACTGGGTGCCATTTACTAGGGAGAATATTTATAGACGGCAATGAAGAGCGGTGATTGTTGTGAATAGTTTTTAATTTTAGAACGTAATAGCTATATATGGCATTTTCAGCCGATTTTCGTCTGTGAATTATCTGCACTGAAGTTAAATCAAATCACTGAAGGAGGTTAAAAAATTAGGCTTTTTTTTTTTTTTGCTTCCTTACCACCCTTTTGTTCTCTCTTTTTTTTCTTTTTTTTCTCTGTGTTCAATTAACACCCATCAGAGAACTGTGTTTTTTTTTTTTAAGTATACTACTGTATTTCACTTTTGACACCCTCCCTTAGTCTCGCCTGCCACTTCTTTCTAATACAGCAGTTATATTATGGGACTGGTTGGTCTTCTTTACAGAGTGAGAGAATAATTTCCGTGTGTGTGCGCTCACGTGTGTGGTGTGTGTGTGTGTGTGTGTTTATGTAAGTGGGAGAGGGGCACGATACATTGAAGCCGTATCCAGCAGAGGAATAATTCTGATGCTACTAGGCCTTGAGCCGAGCAGGAGTGACATAACTGTAGACAATTTAGGGCTGCCTCTGCTAAGATTTCTCTTGGGGTCGAAGTGGCAGGAGTGACTTCATAGAAGTTCATCCATAGCGGGCAAGTGCAAAAAACTTTTTCTTGGTGACCAGAGAGTTCAAGTGTTGGGTTGTTTTTTTCTTTCTTTTCCCTTCCTCCCTTCCTTCCTTCCTCCCTCCCTCCCTCCCTCCCTCCCTCCCTCCCTCCCTTCCTTCCTTCCTTCCTTCCTTCCTTTCTTTTCTTTCTTTTCTTTCTTTTCTTTCTTTCTTTCTGTGGAAGGGGCTGAGAGGGGAAAAAGGGGCAGCGAAGGAAGGAAAGTTCCCAACCAGCTTTGCTTGAACACTACCATTCGGGCCCGCAGTGAGCTGGGCAGAAGCAATTTGAGTTGACCATACACGGTTTATCATAATCTGGCCGTAAGCTATAGACCCTGCAATACTGACTGACGAGAAGTATCCGTTCTCTCCAGTCACTTTGCGGTGATCCATTTTTAGAAGTGAATTCAGTAAATTCTGGCGTGTGCGAGGTAGGAAGAGGGGGTGCGAAGCACCTGCAAAACAGCTATCAGAACGAGAGTTTGGAAGTTTGGGGCCTGGGAGGATTGGGGAGCAGATTTAAGTTAAGGGAACTGAGAGAGGGTTTGGGAGCGGGTTCCTGGATCTAGCGCCGTGGGCATCGGGGGCTGGGGGTGAGTGAGGCTGTGGGTTCCCACTTGGGCGGTGCCGGAAGGGGGCGCAGTGCCCGCCTGTGCATGGGGCTCGCTGCCGGGGCCAGGCCGCCCACGTGCTTCTCCCCTGCCTTCTGCTGACATCCATGAACTTTTGGTGGTTGTCGTTGGCAGAATTACAGAAATACCCCCAAACAAGCAAACAAACCAAAACTTAAATGCTGAACATGTTTGAATAGGAAAGTGTATTCAGTTTAATTTAAAGCATAACCCTCGCTTCTTTGGAGACGTGGTTTCCACTCATGCCTTAGGGAAACTTGGCCTTAATTTCGGTTTTAAACTGCTTCTACATGGAGGCTGTTGTGTTTTGAACTTGGTGAGGTGATTCCGAATATACTTCGTTCCTTTCACTTATATTAAAAAATTTAATATATATACATATATATACACATATATGCGATATATACACACATACACACACACACACACACACAACACAACACATGACCGAGGTAGTGTCCTAGATCCAGCTCCCAAAGTCAGCTCTTACACTTTCACATGACCCTGAGACTGCCCGGTCTACCTACACTGCCATTCGTCCCCGGGTGAGAAGAATGTGATAATTTTGGCTCCACCCCTGTCCTTTACCTGAGGTGGCATGGCCGGCTTTAAGGGACACAGTAATTGATAAATAAAATAAGGGGAGGACTAATGAGTTGTTTGCAAAGTGCTTTGAGCTCCCTGGGCTATATAAAAAGATGCTGTATTTTCTATCATCAATTATGTCGGGACCCAGATCTTATTCCATTTCATAGGATGTCATTATGTTAACCTTTCAGGCCAGAGACACGTATCTCCTGGTCTGTAATTATGTAACGGGTGGTTGGTCGTCTCTCACGGGGAGAATTCTCTCGCTGAGTCTTTGGCTCTATCTGCATCTGAGAGGTGTCACTTCTCAGAACTGGGCAGAGTGATTTCCAGAAAAAAAAAAGTGCAGGTATAGACTGTCATAAGATTATAAAAACTATCTCCCTTTATGGCAGAATAAGGTCAGTAGTGACTTCCCGGAAGGTCTTCTTACCACTGACAGCTGTGTTTCCATCTCTCAATTATTGGTGGAAATCAAGATTGCAGTGGGTGAAAAAAAATCCTTCTTTTGGGTTTAGCTCATAGATTCAACGACATCTTGCACTGACACTTTTGTCATTAAGTGGGTACGGGGATGGGTGCCTTGCACCTGTATCAGTTCTGGAGCTACCACTAAGTCGTTTAAGATGATACGCAAAAAATCGCCTAAATAATTTTAGGAGAAACTGTAAGAGTAATGGTTAAGGACTTGGTCTCTGTGTTTGTATCCCATACCTCTTACTTTTTAGCTCTGTGACCTTATTCAAGTTACCATAGCTCTCTGTGCTTCATTTTCCTCATCTATAAAAAGGAGATAAGGATGATACCTATCACAGAGGGGTATCCGTGAGGTTTAAATGAGGTAATACATGTAAATTACAGTGCCTGGCGCAAGCAGTCAATACTGTTAGCTTTTATTATTTCTGGCCCTGTTTTCTTATATGAAACAGAGAGGCTTCACCAGATGGTCCCTGAAGACCAAGCCAATTCCAAGACTCTGTGATTCTATGCTGAAAAGAGACAAAAATTGCTGAATTTAAGATTTGCTTTCTTTTGTTTCTCTTGCTGTTCTCTTAAAGTGAGAATTAGCTGTATCTGGCCAAAAGGCTGGAACTAGGCTGAAAGAAAAGGGGGAAGAAATGGGTAGGAACAAAGACAAAGGTTTTTAGTTATCCATAAACTGGATAACAACTACCTGAAAAACTGAACTTGCATATATTAGTGATTGTGTTTTCTTAGCCTCAGCAGCTAGAGATATTATGTAATTATAGTTAAAAATATTTTCTCTCTGAAAACACATGGATCCGTCCATTCAATTTACAGTTTCAAAGTGGGAAGAGTAACATATAGTGAGTTTGGGGTAACAAGGATGTTTTCCTGGCTTCCTAATCTGTTTCTTATTTAGGAAAAATTTTGTCTTTATCATAATCATAAAACATTGCATGTTTTATTCTTTTTTATTCTTTTTAAAGAGTTTTCTTTTTTAAAAAGCAAACTCTGTGCCCAACATGGCAGTTGAACTCATGACCCTGGTGTAAAGAGTCACATGCTCTACCGACCGAGCCAGTGAGGCGACCCTGATTGCCATCTTGAAATATATTTCGTACACCATGAAATCCACCCATGTAAACTGTACAGTTCAGTGGGTTAGCATATTTACAAAATCGTACAACCAGCAGAACCTGAATTTAGATACTTGTTCGTCACTTCCCCCAAAAACCCAGTACCTATGACCAGTCAGTTCGTCTTTCTCCCTTTGCCTCGCCCCTAGAGATCGCTAATCTCTGTCTCTCGGGATTTGTCTATTCTAGGCATCTCACATAAACGGAGTCACATAGTATGTGTTTTGTTTTGTTACTTCTTTCATTTTGCAGAATATTCTCAGGTTCGTTGATGCTGGGGCTCAGTATCTGTATACCTCATTCCTCTTCATGGCCAAATAATATTCCATTGTATGGATATACCACATTTTGTGTGTCCATTCATCAGTTGACGGGTATTTAGCATGTTTTGTATGTTGTCGCTGCTGTGGACATTTGCATACGAATTTTGTGTGGATGTTTGCTCTGTTTCTCTGGATGTATACCTGGGAGTGGCATGCTGGATCACCTCGTACTCCATGCTTGGCGCTTTGAGGAACTGCCACACCGTTTCTCGGAATGACTGTAGGAGATGCGCTCTTAAGTCATATTGTAAATGAAACCCCGTTTTGAATTTAGCACCCCGAGCCTTCCATTTTTTTCAACCTTTTTCTCCGTTAGTGATCTCTTCTTTGCCTCCATGGTTAGGGTTCTCCTGTATTTTTTTTGTCTTCTTTGATCAATACCTACTCGAAAACATTTTTTTTAAACTTTATTTATTTTTTACTGTTTATTTTTGAGAGCGAGAGAGACAGAGCGTGAGAAGGGGAGGGGCAGAGAGAGGGAGACGCAGAATCGGAAGCAGGCTCCAGGCTCCGAGCTGTCAGCACAGAGCCTGATGCGGGGCTCGAAGTCGCAAACCACGAGATCATGACCTGAGCCGAAGTCGGACGCTTAACTGACCGAGCCACCCAGGCACCCCGAAAACATTTCTTTTTGACAAATTTAAGTCAGAGGAATGAATCTCTCCTGCTGGAATTTCAGGTGCCAGGTTCCTAGAAAGGAAGAAATTAGCAAAAGAGATTGGGCAGTTTTTTGAGTAGCAATCTGGGATGATAGGGAAATCTAGGACTTTGAGTCAAACCACCCTGGATTCCATTCCCAGCTTGGTGTATGATATTAATAGGTTATTTGATTTAACAGAGCTTCCATTTTCTCACCTGTACTGTAAAGATGATGATAATATCAGGTGGGGTAACTTGGGGGACTAAACAACACAAGGGTATAAAGCATATAGTCTAGGGAGTATGCTCAATCAATGCCAACTACTGTTTTTTGGGTTTTGTTTTTTCCAAAACCACAGGGCAGAGAATTAACCACCTTGCTCATGAGTTTGGCTCTGTCTGTTCAGGTTGGGTTTTCTATCTGTTCTGTCCGGGAGTTCTAGAGGCTCGCCAAAATGCTTCCTGACCCTGCTCCCTTTACATGCTTTCAATGGTTGTCTGTATAAGAGGGGAAGAGACTCTTGGGCAAACCTCAGCAGAAGGTATCCCAACATACCCACACCTTCTTTCTTCAGTCCTAGAGTTCTCAAAAGGGAATCCTACAGAACAGTGCTGCTCAGTAAACACATCAGTAATTTTAAATTTAATTCTTTTAATGTTTATCTAATTTGAGAGAGAGAGTAGGGGAGGGGCAGAGAGGGAGAGAGAGAATCCCAAACAGGCTCCACGCTGTCAGCCCAGAGGCCGACATGGGGCTCGAACCCACAAACTGCGAGCCCAGCCGAAATCAAGAGCTGGACACCTAACTGACTAAGCCGCCCCGGCCCCCCCTTAAATTTAATGTTTTGAATTTTCTAGTGGCTCATTAAAAAAAGTAAAAAGAGGCAGGTGAAATTAATTTTAAGAACTAGACTTTTAAATTCAACTGTCTAAAATATTTCAACATGTGACCAACATAAAAATTATTGAGACATTTTACTTTTTCTTTTGTACTAAGACTTTGAAACCCATTGTGTATTTCACGTTTACAGCACGTCTTCAGTGTGGACTAGCCCTACTTCAAGTGGTCAAGGGTTACATGTGGCTAGCATCTTCCATATTTGTCAGCTTGGCCAAAGAACGGTTGTTTTGGCATAAACTTTTGTTTTGTTTTCTTTTTTGGCCCAGAGTTTCCACTCAGGAGGACACATGGTTGTTCCCTACTCAGACTTGATCTGGTAGTTCTGTAGCAATCGAAATTGGTTCCTGATGGGAAGTCCTGTTCCAGAATAACACATATAGCTAAGTCATCTCTTTCTGGCAGACAGTGACCCATTAAGGAGAGCTAGGATGAGGTGGGTTCCTCACTACCTCCTTCTATTTTTTTCCTTTTTTCTTTTCATAACTTACTGTTTTTATGATTTGTTTCCATATCCTTAACAACACCTGAAATGTTGCCTACGAGAGAATGAGCGGGTGGAAGCAGCCATCTTGTTTCTACAGTTAGAATACAATGAACAGGTTCGGGGGAGTCCATGGTGTGACAAAAGTTTGCAGGACCTGGAGTCAGGGTCAGGAATTCTGAGGGTACTGCTGACTGCCTCCGAAGCGTGTTATTTTAAGAATGTCATTTAACCTCTTAGTCTCAGGTTTCCACATCCATGGAATGGGCAACTCTAGAGAGCCACTAACCTGACCCCACATCCCATGGGTCATGAGCCTCAACGTGAGCCCTGCCAAGGCTTGGGTTCATGGGATGGAAGGCAGGCGGAGCATTTATAAAATTCTTTTTCGTTATTGGAGACTGCTCGAACCTTTTCAGACAGTCATATAAAGGTGGTTACGGTGGTGTTAAAGCTACCTCCATCAGTCAAGTTGAATTGGAGATGGCAAACCCTGAGAGAAAAAAAAATAGTGATTTTTTTTTTTAATTGAAGCATTTAGCATCACATTTACAAGGCCAGTTGGAGGCCAGTCGCAGTTTAATCCACCTTGTTGACTCCATGACTGAATGCAAAAAATAATAGTTGGTTTGCATGCTTTCTGTTTGTAGCTGTTGGATTCTAGACTGGAGATTGCTTTTTGGAAAATACAAAGATTTGTGGTTGCAGGATTGGAAGTGCAGGATACCTCTGCAGGTTCGTCGGGTGCAGCCCGGGGAAGTCGGGGAAACTTGGGTTTACTTTTCACCTTGGAATGGTGCAGAGTTCCCTTGTTTTCCATTTGCCTCAGCTGAAATACCGAAATAAGGTCTGTTTCCCACCTACCCGTCAGGGGGGCTTCTGGAGACTGAAAGTGAGGATATTTAGAAAGATGTCTGGCTGTCTCTAAGATGAAGTGCGGCCCCCAAGTGTGTGTGTGTGTGTCGTGGTAGGGGGGTTCTGTGTCTGTCGTGCTTTGAGACAGGGTTGAATCTGCCAGTAGGTCAAAGGAATAAGTTTACCTAGTGGCCTGCGCCCGCAGGCCCGGGAGGGAGGGCAGGCGGGCCTCTCCGGGGGCTGCGGGTGATTTGAGGCCGAGTGCGGCCCCGGAGGAGAATCCTCCTTGTAATCCCCATTGTTAACCGAATGGAAAGTTTGCATTTCTCTTTTGTCCCTAACAAAGGAAGCCTCTCGGGGGACCCTAACGAGGAGCCCGGCCTCCCCGCCTGCCGCGAGGCCCGCTCTCCGGGTGGGAGGGTGTGCGCGGCGTCGCCTTCCGGCAGAATCTGCACGCGGGGACCCCGGGGCCGCGCACCCTGCCGACGTTAGGAGACCCTTGACAACAAAGCGCGGCAGCCCGGGCCCGGCTTTTCCTTTGTGCGGCCTGCGTGCGAGGGTGGCCGTGACCCCGCAGCCCCGGCGACCGCGAGACCGGGGCGGCTGCGGGGTCGCCGGGGGCGCGCGAGCACCGGCTGCCGGGGGCGGGGAGGGCGCCGGGGCCTGCGGCCAGGTGAGCGGCCCGGGGCGGGGGCGGGGGTGGGGACCTTCCGCGCCGCCACGACGGGAGGGCGAGGGCGGCCCGCGCGCGCCGGGTGGAGCACGGAAGGCGGAGTCGTCTGGAAGGAGTTGAGGGGGATGCGCGGCGACGGAAAACTTTGGGAACTTAGGGAAACGCGGGGCCGTCGGCGAGAGAGGCCGGCCGGCGAGCCACCCGCCGGGCGCGAGGGGCGGCGGCTGGCTGCGGACGCGGGGCGCCCCGGGGGTTGGGGTCCCCGGAGTGGGGGCGGGGGCGTACCTCCAGCGGCCACTCTCCCCCCCGACCCCCACCCGCCCCCGCGCCGCCCGCCTCGCCTTCCGGCCCCGAGAGGGTGGCAGGAGGGGACCCACCTCTCCCCGGGGACGGCCCCCTCGGGCGCCGCGCGTCCTTCATTGCACCCCCACCGCGCCGGGCTGGCCGCGCGTCGTCCGGGCGTCGGAGCCCCGGGGGTGAGGGTGCTGGAGGGCACTAGGCCCGGCCCCAGGGTGCGGGCGTGCGAGGGGCCCGAGCCCCGCAGACCTCGGCGGCGGTGGCGGCTCTGCGCGCAGCGGTGCCACGCAGAAGGTGGCTTGTAAGCACGTGGCTGGGAGTGTGCGCGCTCACACGCACGCATGTTGATCTGCAGCGTCTTTCTGCGTTGGCCCGGTGGTGTTTCCTCTCTGTTCCCTAAATTCCCCAGTCGGTGCTTTGTGCTGTTGAAATGAGTCACAAACCGCCGTGCGAAGGTGCTGCGGACGCCCTTCTCTATCTCTCAGCTCTTCCAGGGAGCACGTCATCCTCCCCTGGGGAGATTTTTAACCCAGAGAACCTTGATGTACTTTAAACAGCACTGACATTTGTTTTCGTTAAGCGGGGTCTGATTCCTTTAACACTTGAAGAAGGTTTGGGGCCTTCAGACATCCCTACTCTTATATGGCGGCGTGTCTTGTCTCTGCTGGAAGGGGCTTCCAGCCGCCTTATTTTCACGGAGGTCTTAAGCAAACAGAAAATTGATTTTGGGAGTTTGCCCCCCCCCCCCCCCCCGCGCCTGTACACACACAGAATTGCTCCCCTCCCCCACCCAGCCTACTGGAGCCGAGGCAGGAAGGGGCTGTCATCATGCTCATGCCTAAGCCATATTACTTTATTTTTCTTCTTGGAAAGTTACACTAGGAAAGATGTTCTTGATGTGTGATTATTATTCTTAAACGGATTCTCGTGCTTTCCTATGATTGCTATGTTACAGCCCCGCAGGGCAACCACCAGGCCCTACAATAGACCCTCCAGAAACTTTCCACTGAATGCACGTGGGAGAGCCAGAAGTCGGAAAGGTTGAATTCTCTCGTTCCTTCCAAAATCCATGAATTAATTCTGTGAATTTCCCCAGCCCTGTCTCTGACCCACCAGCTACCAGGCCCCCTGTTAATTTCACAGCAGGAATTCTGCCTCCTGGCGCCAGGGGGAGAGGTTGGAAGGGCTCTTAGGTAGGTTGAGAGGCGGTGTGCTCTCTCTGATTGATTGGGACGGGCATGGCAGCTCAAACCTACGAGTATGGACACTTGTACCAGCAATGGTAACAGTGAAGAGTGCAAACAGTTGCTCCCCTCTGCTCCTGATTGGGACACCCCCTTCCTCCTCCTGGTTTACTGTACTGATGCCTCCCTTTCTAGCGGGTTCAGGCTCAGATACCTTGGTAACTGGAACTGTGGATTCACTTCCTGAAAACCTACACCAAAGAGGGAAACTGCTCCCTAGCGGCCGCCACGTGGGCATAAGTGTGCAAAGTTTGGTGGTCTTGTCAAGATCCTTCACCTGTAATATCACCTTCCGGCTGTTGCCCTTCCTAAGCGGAGGCTCTAGAAGCTTAATTGTTTTTCAGTAAGTGTGGCCAAATATTTTTGAAACCATCGGTTCTGGAGTTGTTGGGGGAAGACTCGTAGGTCCTGTGGGTTGAATTGTGAAAAAGTTAAAAATGAAGGCCTGTCCTGGTTGGGTTTAGTTTTTCAATGCCCGTTACACGTTTTCATTTTAGACCTTCTGGAGGGCGTGATGAAATTTGCGGACTTGGTACCCTGCTTTGGACCGTTGGTTCCTTGGGCAAATACTTCGGAAACTTCTCGCGTGGGGCGTTACGCGAGGCCTAGAAGAAATACAAACGTGCGAGTTGCGGCCCTTGACCTCCAGGAGCTCGCAGACCAGTGAGGGGCCTGAATCGTGGTCATGATCTTTGTAATGGAGGCAGCTGACTTGCTGCCACAGTCCGGTGCCCAGGACAGGAGGTGTTCCTTGGGGCCAGCAGTGTGGCTGTCCAGGTCATTCTGGATGAGAGTTCATGAACGCTGCTGGGCGCTACGTGTAGAAGTGTGTGCTCTCTTTAATTCAGAGGGCGCTGTGTTTCATGTCCCGTGTCTGAGTCTTCGCGCATCCAGCCTTGCCTTTCCCTAAATCTTGTCACCCAGTTTCATTTGCTTTGCCTTCTCCCCTTCCCTCTCTTCTTTTGTCCCCTTTCGTGCCTCGACTGGGGCCTCCCCCGCACCCCCAAATTGCTATTTGCCAACCTTGTGACCTGAGACCACTTGGCATTTCCCAGGGACGGCTGGAATTTACCGCCCGCTGAATAGGCATTCTGTGACATTTGCTCACCTGGGTAGTTTAAGCTACATGGTCTGTGTGGAGAGAGCGCGGAGAGGAAATGTGAAATTTACCTCTGTGCTCCAGGGTTCGCACCGGCAGGGAGACAAACAGCGACGCTTCTAGAAGCCGGAATTAATTTTTATCACGGTGCCCGTATATAGTTATATATATTCATCCACACATTTATTATGTATTCAATAAATGCATGTAGACAATTTGTGCATTATCTGTCATTCTCTAGTCATTATTTTAACAAATTAAATTTTCATGGTTAGATTCATCTTTCACACGCATCCCCTCCCCTCCACAGCAACCTTCTTGCTTCCTCTACCCCCCTGCCGGTCGGAGACATGGGTTAACCTCATGCCCTTCGAGGCCTTGTGCCGTCAGACTCCCTGTCTCCTTAAGGTTGCTGAGCCTCTGGTGACGGCTTTCTCGTCGTGGCCCGCTCACCCGCTCGCCCTGCTGGTAAGGAAATAACCGCCCGTCTCTTCGGATCAAACTGGTCTAGGCGCTCGTTCAGTCCGGTTGCTGGGACGGGCCAGCCCCGGAGGCCTCTCCGGCTCTCAGCACCCACGGACCGTGCGGCACCGTCTGTCTGTCCCGGCCGTCAGCCGAGGAAGGAGGCAGGCCGTGTCGGTGGTGCGGCTGTTGCTTCTTGCCGGTGTTGAACCTGTCCGGGTGGTCTGGAGGGCGGGGGGGCCGGGGGGGGGGGGAGCAGTAGTGGGTCATCCAGGATGCAGCAGAATTGGAACCGGCCGCAGAGGCTGAGGCTGTCACCTCCCTGTGGGAGCAGGGAGTTCGTCCGTCCGGAGGCGGTAATAGGTAACGCGCACGGAACCCTTAACCTCACGCGGAGCTGCTAGCATTTCCCCGGTTTGTAAGGCGAGGAGATGCGTACAGAGAGTTGAATGAACTTTTCCTTAAAGTCACACAACGAGAGGCTCACCTGGGACGGTTGTACGCAATGTGGGTTTTGCTGCGGAAGTACCCACCCATTCCTGTTGAGTGACAGCCCTTTACGTTGTGACGCGTTCCAAGAAAATCCTGCGGAATCCTACTGAGTTGTCCAAAAAACAAATAGCTTGGCTCTACCCATCTCTGGTCCTGTTTCTCAGGTACATAAATTTAATTATCTCTTGGCCGTGGTTGAACATAAGTAAAGAGGAGATAAGTCCAAAATTCTCCTTGGGCCTGTTTCCTGATTTTTATTAGGCCTCTGCCTGTTATCTTTTGAGAATCTCCCTGATTTTCTTTCGGGCCACGAGCATGACTTATTTCCGTGGGTGGTCTAAAGCTCGAGCGTCCCTCTTCAGTGTATATCACCGTCTCTGGTTCCTCCTCAGAAGCCCGAGGTTTTGACAGGAACGTAAGGCAGGACACAGCGTCTCGTTCTCGCACACGCTTCTTGGTCCTGCTGTCCCTCCTGGCCTGCCTCCCCCGCGTGGGGCCACACTCCAGGCCCCCGGGCACCCGGCGGCTCTGAGTGGTGCAGCTGGAAGTGGCATCGGTGAGACCAGAATGGCTCCTCTGTGCAGCCACAGAGCCACCTCGTCGGAGTGGCCCCGCGAGCAGCACCTTTGTTTTGAGAAGTGGATGTTCTCAGTTTTCGGGAGGTAGAAAAATTATGGTAGAAAAATAAAGCTGTGTGTCCCGAGGAGCGGGGAGGCCCGGAAGCAGCCTGGTGTAAAGGACCTGGGTGGAGGGGCGCCTGGGTGGCTCGGTCGGTTGGTTGAGCGTCGACTTTGGTTCGGGTCATGATCTCATGGTTTGTGAGTTCAAGCCCTGTGTGCCGCTCTCTGCTGTCAGCGCAGAGCCCGCTTCCAACTTTCCATTTTCTTCTCTCTCTGCCTCTGCCCTATCAGCTCGCTCTCTCTCTCTCAAAGCATTTATCATCATGAACTGTGGAACAAATTTGCCTCGTAAAACTTCAAAAATAAATAAATAAACTAAAAAAAATAAATCATTTAACTTTAAAGAAAAAAAAAAATAAGGACCTGGGTGGAGGTAAAGTCCTGGTGACAGTGGCCCTTGCAAGGCGTAGTATCTTCACATTGCCCTAGGTGTTTAAGGAAAAAAGAATTTGGCATATCCCATGTTTTTTTATTTACGTATTTATTTTATTAAAAAAATTGTTGAATGTTTGTTTATTTTGAGAGAAGGAGAGAAAGACAGAATCGGAAGCAGGCTCCAGGCTCTGAGCCATCAGCACAGAGCCTGACGCAGGTCTTGAACCCATGAACCACGGTCATGACCTGAGCTGAAGTCAGACACTCAACCAGCTGAGCCACCCCAGGGCCCTGATATATCCCCTGTTTAAATTTATTGTTTAGGAAATGTTTTAACGCCAGGAATAACTTAATAAAGAAAATCTTAGGAAAGAAAAGAAATTCACTTTTAATTGTACTATCCTAACTCATCATTATAAGCACTCTCCACCCCGTGCTTATATTTCCTTCCTGTCGCTTTCCTTATGGCCGTATGAGTTTCTTGTGGACGATTCAGGGATGAAATTTTCTCCTATTTTTGCAACAGAACCCATTATGGATCTTACTTATGTATTGCTCGTATCATTTCAAAGAGGAACTCAAGTCGTTGACCAAAAAGGATAAGCAAAATGAAGAGATTTGCTAAATAAATGAGGAAAATAGAAGAGAAAATCACGGTAGAAAAATAAAGTGGAAGGGACTGTTAGTGTGTGTGAAATTGCATGTGCGATGATCCTGTCTCATTGTAGACTTTCCAGTTCTTTTTGCTGATAAGGAGATAGTTTTCAGACTCTTTGAATCAAACTAGTCTGGGACCTTATGGAGTCCATATCCTACAGAGTTGGTTACAGATTTAACTCTCTGCTTCCTGGCAGCAAAAGCAAAAAGGGAAACAGGATCAGCTTCACATTTCAAAGTGTTGGGAATCGAAAATGAATCAGAATTTGACTTCCTGCAAAATTTCTCCCGTAGTTCATGATAGGACGAGGCTAAATAATGTGATAGAAGTTGTCCTCTACAACACGATAAACATATTTCATTGTATCTTACTGTAGCCCTTTATATAGAGTGTCTCTATAGTACTCACTAGATTTTATTACAGTTATTGGTTTATGATCTGATTCCCTCATTAGACTAATGAATTTCTGGAAAATAATGATCGGGACTTATATGACCAGCAGACAGTCGATACTCAGTTAATATTTATTGAATGGAAATGCCGTTTTATCTGTTTACCAAAAAGGAGATAAATCCATGTATTAACATTTATTGAGTTCCTGCTACTACAAAGAGGGATCAAGTAAAAGCCCCTCCCCTTGAGGCTACTTATGGCCATCCGGGAAGAGCTGCATCTTAATAGGTACTTCGGAGTTTGGCTGGGTAAGTGCTGTGTAGTAGAGGCATGAACAGTTTCTCTTTCATGGGATGGAGTATACGATGGCTTAAAGTATACTCTCAGTACAGCTGTCATTTCCCTTTGGAGTTTGTGTGCGGCCAGGAGAGGTGGGCAAAGACAGCAGTGATGAGGGCATGGGAGAGTTTTCCGATGGAGAAGAGAGGTGATGGCCTCAAAAATTTGCTTTCTCACTTCTGTTCCCTTTTAGGGATGAGGGTCCTGTCCTCGGATGACTAACCCGGCCTCCCTGAACCCCCGGTCTCCATGGTTGGGGTGGATGGGGGTCAAGTGGGGCCTGGGGGGCAGGGAGTGGGGCCCCTCTTCCTGACTTGACCGGGCAGTCTCGGAGCGGACACTCTGTGGTCCCATCCTCCCTGGGTGGCTGGAGTGGTGGCCACCGCTACCATCCCTGTGACTGGCTTTCTCTTTCTTACAGAGAAAATGCGAGTCCTAAGACTAGAAGAACAAAAGATCCTGGGGACATAAGAAATAAAGAGTTAAAAGAGCAAATGATTGCCATATTTGGGTTTTTTTTTTTAAATCAGTTTTGTTAATTTTTAGACATCCATTACTAAACTAATGAGAGAGATTTAATTACCTATTTCCCTTCCTCCTCCTTTTCTTCCTTTTTTTCTGTTTAAAAACATTGAGCGGCCTCGTCTAAGCTAGGCATACAGGTGCCCCCCCATCCGAAGGTAGGATGCCCTGTGGAACCTTTCCTAAGCCCAGGTGGCATAAAGCAAAGAAACAATTACCATCAATTTATACGGAGACAATTTTTGAGTGTTCTGAGACTCCCTTAGGCTTTTCTGATACCTCAGGACACCTGTCGCTGGGGGCGTGCACTAAATACACGGACGTGAAATGAAGCTCGGGTGCTCACGGGCACAGGTCAGAGTCCCCGATGAGTGTGGGTCCCAGGAAGGAGCTGGGTGGCCCCCCTTGCTGTCACGGGTGCTCCCTGCCTTTGTGACCCTCACTGCAAATCATTTGCTGGTTGCCTTTTTTCACAAAAGCAAAAGTCCTCTTGGGATTTCTTTCAGTTTGCAAAAACAGGTGCTAGGGTAGGGCTTTGGTAACAGTGAAGTGGCTAAGCGAGACCTTTGGAAAAGCAGAGAACACCTGGGCTGAGCGAGGCCAGACGGGTCTAACCCTCAGATGGCCTGCCGCTGGGAGAAAACCAAGAGAGGGCTTCGGGGCAGCACTGAGCAAGGTCTTGAAGGTGACCTAAAGGTAGCCTAGTGCCTAACCCACAGTATGCCCTCAGATGGTTCCAGAAAAAAGATGATGCCGGTTTTCTCTAGGATTGTAAGCTTCTTCCAGATGGTAAACTAGTGAACCATGCTTTGTCTTCGCATACCTAGCACAGTGCTTGGTGCATACACATATATATATGTATATGTACGTATATAATATAGGGTGCTCTACAAGTACCAGTTGAAGGAAAGAAGGGAAAAAGGAGTCACAGATAATTTGTCTCAGTCTAAATTGGACTTCTTTATATTTTCAGACTGAGCATCTTAAATTATTTCCAAAATTACTGCTAGCTGCTGTGAGTGTACTCGTTTCTGAAAATTCTGGGTGCACTTCTGTGACATGTCCGAGAGTGAGAGAGGACGGAGACGTGAGGACATCTCCTGGGACGCTCCTGTGAAGTGCTCCAAATCCCATGTTTGGGGACCAAGAGGTTCTGGTGGGAATCAGCTTGTTACCGAATGGGGGCGTTTCTTGAACGACCCCTCTGAGTCTGGGTTTTTTGAGTTACGGTGTTGGACTTGGAGGTGTGAAGGGTGCTTGGGGTATTGTGGGGTGAATGGGGGGTGGGGGAGAGGGTGTGAGGTGAGACATGAGAAGCCCTGTGAAGACAAGTGGTGATCAGATGTAGGAAACTGGCCAGTCCCAACGCTTCCCGGGGGAGAGGCGGAGGTGGGCGGGGGGCCGCTGTTTCTCTAGTCGGAGGTTCACATTCCAGCCCCTTCTTTCATGCCCATCCTCAATGACCTGTCTCTTCCCATCTGTAAAGCCTCCTCTTTTCTCTTTGCCCTCTCCCAAAACTCAAGCCACCTGTTTGCTCGTGCTGACTTTCCGTCCACGATGTTGGAAAGGGACTCTTCCATTAAATAATAATAATGGGAAATACAGATAAGCCCAAGACGTCGAAAGTGGGTTTTTTTTATTAAGACGAAAGAGTTCGTAGACACCGTGGCAGGGGAAGCGGCTGAATAGGAGGCTCTCTAGGCGTGCTCCCCCCACCCCCACTGCCTTCCGGTTGAGCACATGTGATTTAAACCTGGCCTTGGGGAGGAGTAGAGAGAGAATTGCCCCCACCCTCCTCCCGCCAGTCGCCTCCTCCCACTGAGAATTCCTAGTCGGAGTCTGTGATATCTCAAACGGGGCTGTCACTTTTCAGGGTCACTCCCTGGGGATATCCTTCCCCTAATCCCAGTGCAATTCAAACGCTTCTGAGTGAAGAACAGGACCCCATGTAGGGTCCTGCATTTGTTTTAGTGACTTTGCTATGTAGCCTTCTGCTGGGGGTTGGTAGTGGGAGGGGGTGGTCTTAGACAAGGAATCTCACGGTGGGCTTTGAGGAGGGGAGTAGGTCCTTGGGGACCACTTACGTCCCCCCTTATCCACGGGGGTATGTTCTAAGAGCCCCAGTGGATGCCTGAAACCCTGGGTAGTATTGAACCCTTAAAAACTGGTATTTTTCCCTATACATACATGCCTATGATAAAGTTTAATTTTTAAGTTAACCACAGTAAGGGATTAACAATAATGGTTAATGATAAAAGGAACAATTATAATAGTATAATGTAATAAAAACTGTGGGGACATGTTCTCTGTCTCTCAGAATATGTTATTGTGGCGCACTCACCCTTCTTGTGATGCTAGGGGTTTTAAAATGCCCACCTGATGAGATGGAGCAAGGGAAACGACATATTGGCACCTTCTGACTACATTCACAAAAAAGAAGATTTTCTTTGGCTTGGTTTGGAGGCCACTAGAACCGGTTCCTTCGAGTCTTTTCTGTGGCCGTCCCAGTCTTTCAGAACCACAATCTGTTTAAGACATCTTATCTATGACCTTTGCAGTTGCCAAGACTCACCGGAAGCGGGCCATCATGGCAGCTAATGACCACACACGTCTAGTTGAGACGCTTTTGCGCTTTGGTTTGTAAACTCTTTTCTTTACATCCGATGCTCATGTGTAGTTCTTTTCTTGAATAAGGACCCTCCCTTTCGGCAATTAATAAACAAATTTCAATGTATAGTCTCCCACATTTTCTAGAACATTCCTTGAGGAAGTAGTGCTTACAGACATAGATTTCTTTATTCAGTCAGATGTTCAGCAAATGGTATCTTCCTGGGGTGCTAAGTTAAAAGAGGGAGAATAGCCACCTGGGGACCCAGTCATCCAGCTCTGATACACACGGAGGAGACACGTGTCATACATCCAAGCCCTGGGAACCTAGAGCATTTTTTAGTACATTGAAAGAAGCGTCAGTATAGGTGGTCACTTCTCTAATCCTACTGGCAAATCCATGCATCAAACCAAATAGGAAGATACCCAACATCTACCTCTTATGACTTGGAGTTTACAGTGTTGGGGTTTCTGCTCTAACGGATCCAGACAAACAGGAGTTAAGAAATGCAAAGCATGTTATCTGCAGAAGATGCACGTGTGTGTATTTCATTGCTGGCCCAGAGGAAGTTGCTCGTGGGCGAAGATGCTACAGTTACCCTGTTGTGAGAACAAGCATCAAATATGGTGCGAGGTGCATGAGGGGTGTTGAGTAAACCCTATGTTTTTCCTTCTTCGTTTCCAGAGCAAAATGGAAACACGCATGCCCACGTGGAGCAGCATTCTGATGCAGGGGAACAGTTAGTGGCCTGTTGTACTCTTGAGTAGATTGGTAACCAGGGAGCCTGCCAGTTATGCCCATGGTGCGTGCATGGTTTCCTCACCTGTCGTGTGGGAGGTGATTACACTCATTAGGCTGACCCGGTCCGCCTCCGCGGTGGTTGTGAATCTCCCGGGAGCTGTGGGTGTAAGAGGCTTTGTAACTTATGAATTCACAATACAGCTTCAAGATTTCTTCTCAAACCAGCTTAAAATTGAAGCAAGAGAAAGAAGCCGCAGATTGGCAGGCATGTGGAGGGCCGATTTAGAAGACGGCGTAGATTCAGGAATCTTGTTGCATCTGGCGTTTGGTGGGGCATGCGATGGCTATGGAGCTCGATCCCAGGAGGGTGGGACAGAGGGGTGTGATTGGGAGTTAGATCACGGTGCGGGGACACCATTCCCCAGAAAGGGACTTTGAAAATAGAGGTTAGCTGCCCACAGAGAACACTAGTCCATCAGGATTTGATCTGGAGAATGAAAACTTGAGTGCCAACCTTACAAACCCGCACACCTCACACCCAAGGAAAGTGTAGGACTATGTCGGCACTGGAAATAGCACGTGTGGTTCATTGGTTTGTTGGGTTTGTGTATGTGTATCCCAATTTCACTTTTCCTGGTTTCACACACCAGGCCAGGATGCTACAACTACAGCTGTGTCTTCAGGTAAGGCATGCTGATGTCTTTCTCCCTGTGTGTGTGTGTGTGTGTGTGTGTGCGCGCGCGCGTGCGCACGCGCGCAATTTGAAAACCATGTCCCTTATTTGAGTACACTCCTTAGCTTCATGGAAGCATGTGTATGGTGGAGGGGACATGGGAGGGGCATTATGCAGCGTTTTGACTTGGTAAGCTGCTTATACTCAAGGTCTTGGCTGCTTCCTCTTTAAGTGAAGGGGTTATATTTGAGTGATTAAAAAGATCTCTTTCAGGTGAGGCTTGGAGCATCCCTTTTTAGGCTGAAAAGACCTTTTTGTAATACAAATACTCAACATTTAATCTGCCTTTTGTTTTTTTGGTAGTTGTTGATTTCTGTACGTCTGATTTTCTTAGAGCAAGGACATCGTACGCACTTTTACTGGCTGCGTGGAGTTTATTTTCCTTTTCCTAGGACTGCAGAACGAGAGGTTTCAATTCATGGATTCACTTAGTAACTGCGTGGAGTTCCTCAGAAGATAAATGAAGGGCCATCTTGTTGGCCCATCTATCTGCCTGTCTTTGTCACATAGTTTTTTTGTGAATCTGAGACACGGGCACAGAGCTGCCATTTACAGCAGCCCTGCCCTGGTGCTTAGGGAGGGGGGGAAACAGCCTCACACATCACCCCAGGGGGTGCTCCCTGGAGAGGTGGGGAGCCAAGTGCCAGATGTTCCTGCAACACCCCCTCTTCCAGCCCTGGGAGTGTGAACCCCCCACCAAGTTGCTTAAGTTCACATCTTATATGCAGGTCAAGAGGGGAAAGAGCCCCGGCGATGCAGGAGAGGCCTTGGCACCTCTCCGCTCCCCATGCTTGGGATAGACACCCGATTTTGGGGGGAACTGAAATCCAGACTCCAAGGCAAGAGACCAAAGGGCAGAGGCTGGACCAAAAGTGACTGCGTGATTGCACGTGGGCGCAAAATAATTGAAGGAAGCAGGGATACCCATCCCTGGGAGCTGAAAACCCTCACGTCCAGATGTGGTCAGAGAGGTTCGCAGAATGAAAAACAGTCTGATGAGTGAGATGCACACGCCTGTGGAGCACAATAGAAAAATCGATAGTAAGTGGAGGTGAAGAGTTTTAGCGGGGTTTTATTGAACACAAAGAAAACAAACTGGCTTTTTCGATGGTTCCAACTGTATGTTAATGGTGCTTTTTTAAAAACGACAGGGTGAGGGGGGAAAGTCACCCTGGAAAAGTTGCCAGCCTGCACGCACAAGCCCACACGTACACCCCGATCAGGGAAGAGAGACACAGACTTAGGGCGAAACATCTTTTGGGTGTGTGCGGTTGGGTTCACGCACATGGCGAAGCGTGCTCTAATTTCACGGACATAAGTGCATAAATGCAATTTGGGGTTTTCGGAAAGCAAGGGGTTCGATCTGTCTTTTCCCATCACCGCTTCCTTCTCCCTTCCCTTTGCCTCTCTCTGAGTCTACTGTGGCTTTATTAGGAATTCCCTTTGGTTTAGGGGGAAAAAAAATAGAGGGAGAAAGAGAGCCGGCTGGAGGGGGAGACGGAGAACTCGCTCTTGGCTGGCAGCCCACAGCATGAGCCCGGCAGCCTTGTTACAGAGCCGAGCCCCAGCCTTCTGTTTTCTTAAGCTCACCCCCCCCCGTCCCCCCATCGTGCCCTCCTTTTTTCTAAGGGGGCCGAGGGAGGCTGCCTCTACCCTCCTAACCCCCTTTTCTTCCTTTCTGTTGTTTAAAGAGGATCTTTTTTTTTTTTTTTTTTTTGAGGCCCGAGCGGCGGATTTCTCCTCCCTGGCCTCCCCTCGCCTCCCAGCCCCCTCCCCGATGAAGAGTTCATCCAAAGTTCGCATCCAGACTCCGAACAAAGTGGCGCAGACCTTTTCCTGACTCCTCACCCTTTGTCCTCATCACTCAGTGACAGACAGGAATCAAATGCTGAGGACCCAGCCGGGCGAGGGGGCCGTGGGTTCCCATTAACTCGCCGGGCCCTCGACAGGCCTCGGAAAGGATTTTTGTTGTAGTTTCCCCGGGCACACGCTGCGGGCTCCCGGGTTGTTTGTCTGGTTTCTGCTGGAGGGAGGAGGGTCCGGGCAGCTGTAAGGAGCCTCGGCTGGCGGAGGGGGAGGGGAGGGAAGGGGGGGGACAGAGAAGAGGCCGGAAAATGATAGCTGGGGTGCTTTTTCCTGCAGCGGGAAGCGCTGAAGCTTTCTGACCCTACTGCGAGGAAACGGATTCTCTGGGAGTTGAGGGTTCACCTTTCGGGGGTGGATCACACTTCTCAGGGCACCAGAGGACCATAGAGCAAATTACTTCTTCCGGAGTGCTAAACGATCCCCTGGTGCCCTGGAAAGAGCCCGTTTACCTCCAAAAGGTGAGTTGTTTATTGCCGGAGAGCTGAATATTGGCCGTAATGCCGGCTCATCCATCCTCTCCCATCCCTGCGAGGGATTTAGGGTGGAGGCAACATTACCCACCTGTCACCACGGGAAGGGGGCCTGACAAATGCTCTCTGGATTCCGGTTTCCAGGATGGGGCGGCCGGCCAGGGGAAAAGTGAAATGACTTTTCCAAGGTCTTACAGTGACAGCGGCCTGAAATATCCCAGCCAGCTCTAACCGGGAAGACAAGAGGCCAAACGGAGGGCAGCCCCGTGGTCGTCCTGACCCCAGTAGGGGCTGCTCCCTGTTTTCTTAGCGTTTCGGGGCCCTGGGCCCGCCCTCCTGTGCCACTTGCTTCACACGCTCCTGCCGTGACTCCCAATTTCCATCCCCGCCCCCCCCCCCCGCGCCTCCGAGGTCAGCACCGCCGAGTCCCCGCGAGCAAGCTGCTGGTGGGAGTGAAAAGTGGGGCCTGAGTTGGTAAGGGGGAAATTCAGTCGCAAGGTGCCATTTTGGGGGAGCCCGAAGGGGGAGGACAGGAGCGTGAAATCTTGCTCGGCATTGTGACCAGTCCTCTCTCCTCTTCTTCCCCTCGGTCGTCAGGATCGCAGGGCTCCTAGAGGCGATGCCGTCCGCTAGCCCTTCGGTGTGGGTGGTGAGTGGAATCGGGAGCGCCATCCGTGGGGGTGAACCGGGAATGGATCTCCCGAGCCAGGACGCCTTGGCTTCTGGTTCTCCTTCTGGCCGTGGATTTGTTAAACACACGACGAACCAAATAGAGAACATACCGCACTCCTCGCAGGGATGGTGCGGGTTGGCGAAATTAAAATCTTTGAATGCACACGTCCACGTCTAACGTGTCTGGCGTTTTGTGTGCATTTCGCACCTGCACTGGATGTTAACTCCGGCAACCCCCACGACCATCCTAGGAGGTGGAAGTTGTTGCGATTTAGCAAGTGAGGAAATTGAAGCAAAGGCTGATTAAAATAAGTTGCCCGACATCAGCTTAACCAGTAGCTAGGTGCGTTATCGTGGAAATACGGTGCTTGTCCGATGACGTGTTTGCAGGATCGCTCTGTGAGCATGGAGGGTTTGCGAAGTGAGGGACAACCTTCTTAATTAGGACCCTGGATATGTTGGATCTGGAATCATTGCAGGCGGTGAACGCTTACCTTTTCACAGGTTGACGAGAAGACTTTCTAACTGTATCAGAAGCATCGAGGGTGATGGGGGTATTTATCCTGCTTGGGAGGATAAACTTCCCAATAAATGTTTTAATTACTAATGATCCTTGCCAATTAATTAAAAAGTATGTCTGTCATGGCGCCTTCTTGGCAGCACTTTTATTGACGATGACTCTGTGTGCATATTTAAGTAAGAAGGTGACATTTCTCTTCAACGTTTCCTAACCCAGGCTTTTTGTGGCGGAACATCCTGTTAGCAGACTGGTGGAGGGTTTTCCTCGTCGACACGCAGAGAGGGGGAGAGAGCCGCGCGGCATCCGGGGCTGGAGAGTAACTTGGTGACCAGGTCTACACTGCAGCCCGGCACTCCTGCGTCTTCTCGGATTCTTGTCTCTTGCGAACCCGTAAAGGCCATTTGCAGAAAGTTGGGGGCCTCCGTGAAGCGGGTGCCGTGGTGCTGTAGTCAGAGGCAGTCTAGACTTTCCACCTCCCCTGTGGTGCTCTTGGCAAGTTGACAGGTATAATTGATGAGTTATTCTAAGAATGTGATTCCTGAGTAAGTCTAGAGTGGGGTGGCTGGGTTTCTGAGTAGTTAATGTGGCGGGGGGAAGGCAGCTGAAGAGGGTGGGGGTTGGGAAGCGGGAGGGAGGTGGGGAGGAGGGTCTTTGTTCAAGCTGAGTGGTGGTTCGGAGAGAGGGTGGCAGGGGATCCTGGGCTCACGGTCTCCGTGTGAGAGTCTGGATGGAGCCCTCGGGTGAGTCCAGTGTGTGTCCTAGGAGACGGAAGAGGAACCCTTCATCCAACTTGCGAACCTCCGTGCCAGCCTTCCCAGCACAGTTTATGGGCTTTGCGGAGGAGTTTTCCATTGTTTCCAGTTTGCCCAGTTGCCCGACAGTCCCAAGTTAGGATGGTCCCCGGACAGGAGGGTCCGGAAGGAAGCGGGGGGCTGTGGCTGTGAGCCTCACCTCTCGGTGCTGTCGGGGGAAGCAGGTGCTAACGCGGGCAGCAGAGTCCAGCCTGCTTCAGGGGGAATGAAAGGGCACGAAATTTCTGAAATTGGCATGGCCCCTCCATGCAGTCTGAGGGGAAGCGGCACAGGGTCCATTGACCATAGGGGCCCAGCCCGAGGTCGGGGCGTCTTCCTCCTTTGAGTTCTCTCCCTCAGGGTGCCCCCTCCTTCCCACCACACCATTGCTCCCGAGTGGGGTCCGCTGCTGCCTGTAGGACGCCAGTCCCCCCGAAACCTGCCCCAGACAACCCCCGCTTGCCTTGCTGCTGCTGACTCCTCCTGGGTTTTCTCCTGAGCCCTCGGTTCCGGCGGGTCCCTGTCTGCTTCCCACCCTGCGAACTAACACTTCGCCCGCACCTTGTAGCGCACAGCCCTTCCCTCCTTGTTAGTCCGAGTCTACTTATTTATAGATCCAGACACAGTTATCTTAGGGAATTTTGACTGTGGGTGGTCTGCTGTGGTTGCACTTTGATTTTCCAAATGTTAGGTGGACTCGAATCCCGGGGCTACTTCAGAAGAATTAAGCTGTACCCTCGAAGGTTAGAAGTACTAGGTCTGCCCCCACATCCTCTCCCCTTTTTCCTGATGGGAAGACTGATCAGGTGGGGAGACATGGGTGTGAATTCCACCTTCATGATTACTAGCTGCGGGACCAAAGCGAGTTACTTAACCTCTCTGTTTTGTTTTTAATCTGTAAAAATGAGAGTATTTGACTTATCTCCAGAAGTTGTTGAGAGGGCTAAAAAAGTCATGAAAAGTAGCCACTACTTTGTAAAATACTGCTAGTTTTCTCTCTTTTCTTTTCTTTTTTCTTTCTGTTTCTTTTTTCTTTTCTTTTCTTTTCTATCTTTTGCTTGGTCAGCGCACACCATCCTGTCTCCTGTAAAGGACCAAGTGCCTTGTGCTTTGGGACCGAGGAGACCAGGGTGCTTTCCATGCCCGGCGCGGGGACTTGGTTCTGCTCTGTCGGTTTCTTCCCTGGCTCTGTGTGACGGCCCTAGGTCTCTGTAGCTTTTGAGAGGTCCAGCGCCTGAATTTTTCAGGCTTCCCACATGCCTGTGCACTTAGTAACTTCAGGGTTAGGCTGATGTTCTCAGCCTTTGGGGGGATTCTTTCTTTTACCACTTTCCTTTGCCTTTGCCCCCGCGTTGCAGGTTGCTGTTTCCTGATAGGACCTCCTGGAAAGCAGCAGGACAGTGCGATGCTTCTAATAACCTAATTTGCATAGCACTTTATTAATTTAAAATCACTTTCCTGTTTCATCTCCCATGAAATGTGGCATTATCCCCATTTTGGAGATAAGGAAATCGAATCTCTGCGAGGAAACGATTTCAATCCTTTTTTTTTTTTTTGCTGCCAACTTGCTATGGGAAAGTCACTCAGAAGCACAGAACGAAACACAGAATGCAAAACGTGCAGGGGACACTTGAGGGATCACTGAGTCCGGCACTGAGAAGAAGAGGTATGTCAGATTCAAAGAGAAAATTGAGAATTTGCCGTGATCATGTTTAAAAAGGCAAAAGAGAAACAGGTGAAATTGAGTCTGAGACTATCCCAATATATCTAGAATGTTATTTCAATTCGTAATGGACTTAAAATTATTAATGAGATGTTACATTTCTTTTTTCCTTTTTTGTACTAAGTCTTCAAAATTGAGTATGTATTTTCGGCTTCTTGCACATCTTCATTCAGATTAGCCACCTTTCAAGGTCTCCGTGGCATCCGTGGCTGGTGCTTACCTTATTGGACACGTCACATCTGGTTGGCTAGATTTTCCAGGTTAGGATGCCGAGGCCTAGTACGATGCTTAGTAAGTGACAGAAATGAAACAAGTGTGCCCTCAGTACCATCTGCACTCGTGTCTTCAGTATGAAGACAAAAGAACGCGGTTTCTGCTATAATTTTACATCTTCCATCTTACACTCTATAATTTGGGCTTCCGGAGGGCTCCCAACTGTCCGTGGGCTTTAAGGCCGTTCCACGCCGGTCCCCAAAGTTAGGTGGGACTCTTTCCAATAGCAGAGAATCTTTCTAAGCGTGTCCTTACTCTAGGGGAAGTAGAACTCCCTGGCGTGTCTGCCGTGTAGACGTCCCTTCGGTGGAACGAGGTCCTTGCTCCTCGGAACTTCCCTCGGACTACCCTGGGCCCTTGGACACGACTCTCCCTAAAAACCCCCGGAAACTATGAGCAGCACCCTTGGCAACGTGCACCAATAAGCCGAGTGGGCAGTGCCACTCCAGCGGTTGTCAGTAATGGTCCCACGGTGGCCAGCTGGCTGTGACGCAGTTGAGGATGACATGAATGATGTCCCTTGAAGCTAAGACTGAGCAGCCTTAATGGAAAACAAGGTCAGTACCTGGCTCGATGATGACTCTGGGAGTCTTTAAAAAAAACAAATAAAGAAGAGCTGTTTATTAATCACCACCTTTGGCATGTTATGTATGATTGATTTGCTCATTGTCACCACCCAGCTTTGCTTTTAAGAGGTGATCTCCACACTGATACGATCACTGTATATTCACCGGCTTCCAGAAGCCACCAGTGGGAAATCTTATTTATGGTGATGCTGGTTATGGTTATGATTATTGACAGCCATTATTATAAACATCATTATTATTTAGTGTTAATCAACCACAGTATGAAGGGTGCTCTAAAGAACACGGAATTAGACTCTGTCCTTGCAAATGGGCTCATAAGAAAAAAATGACAGAAAGAGACACCCAGCCTGGGCTGGTGAGGAAAAATACATTCTGGGGAAATGCAGCTGACAAAATAGCTCCAAAGGTTATAATTTTCAGGACTTCGGTGGAGTCCAATATGGCCCCCTGCACACAGACTGGAAAAAAGAGAAAGTAGAATTTCCCAAAGAAAGTCCCTTGTTTCAGGCCCGTTTTAGTATTAGACTGGGTTATGAAGAACAAATGCGAGGGAAACATTGGCTGTGGTTTTGTGTCCTTGACATGCAGGTTCGTTTTTAGGGTCTGTTTCTACTGTGGACTATTTGCATTCTTGGATGCCTTTTTCAGGATCACTGTGATAGCATTTGAGACCTGCCTGCGATCTGGAAAAAACTTGAATCTACTGCAGAGAGTGCTTGTTTGTGGGCTAGAAGCTTCTGTGTCCTTCATCCTTATTTTAGATACAGCCATTAACTTTCCAGCTTCACTTTCCTTATGTATTAAATAGAGATAATAGTAACGACATGATAGTGTCTTAAGAATTAAGATGTTATTATTTCGACCGCTATTATTTCACGCTAATTTTGTTTCCATACTAAACTGTAAGCTTTTTTTGTTCTGGTTTTTACTTTTATGTTGCTCAACTTATCTAAAATTAAAAATACATATATATATTGAGGCACCCGAGTGGCTCAGTTGGTTGAGCATCGACTCTTGATTTCGGCTCAGGTCACGATCTCATGGTTTAGGAGTTCGAGCCCCATGTCTTGCGCTACACTGACAGCACGGAGCCTGCTTGGGGTTCTCTCTCTCCCTCTCTCTCTCTCTCCCCCTCCCCTGCTCACGCGCTTGTACACTTTCTGTCTTTCTCTCAAAATAATAAGCAAACGGTTTTTAAAAATTATTCAAGAAGAAGCTGGAGCTCAGGGAAGTTTCGTGTCTTAGCCAAGTCCACACAGCAAATAAGTGGCACATCTGGAATATGAGGCTGGTTTTCTGACTTGAATCAACGATTTGTCTTCAGTTGTGCTCCCAGCAGTCCTGGGGGTTAATGAAGGCACGCTCTAGGACCCAGGCTTCGAGATAGGAGTTCTCGCCGGTCTTTATTTTGCTACGTTTTTTGGTATAAATTGCCCAACAGCGTTAAGATTTCTTTGGGGAATGGTCATTGCAATTAACAATTTGAAAATACCACTTTCAGTCATGTTGACGTTTTGTGTATTGCCAGTTACTTTACTCCTTCAGCTGGGATGGGTTTATGTGGCCCCAAAGGGCCAGGTAGGAAGAACGTTCCCTCTCCCTGTCTTTTGTGGCAGGAACAGAGTTGGTTTGCTAGCTGGGAAGGCGGTCATCTCCTTAGAATGTAGATGATGACATCAAGTGTTGATGGTTGGAAAATACAACATAGTTCTTTGAAGAGGTAGACCGATCTTGACTTGTTGGAATGATGGCATCATAGAGGAGCTTTGGGGAGGGGCACAGAGATAATGATCTACCATCCTTCCAAATTTGTAGGTCCAAAAGCAAGAATTTCCCAATTGTCTGTATGGCCTTAAGAAGACCCTTACACCATTTGGATGTCCCCAGTGATAATGACCCTAGAGATGTGGCCTTGAAGCCAGGGCATGTATATCCTTTTCCTTAAGTTTCTTCCACATGTTAGGACTTCAAGAATGGCCTTTTCATGGCCTTGGTTGTTGGAATCTCTTCGCTATGTGATTCCTTGGATGAGTTAGTGTGTAGCTTGCAACTGGGCACGTAAGAAGCCTTGGCCTTTTAGGAAACTGATCTGAATCATTACCATACATTTCTGGAGGGTTCCCAGTTCTGGGTTTCTGGTTTTTGGTTTGCTTGGTTGGTTCACCTGACTAGTAGAGTTAAGAATATGTTTCTCTTTCTCTCTTTTCCTTTCCCCCTTCTCTTCTCCTCCCTGTCTTCCTACACGGTGGTGGAATCCAGAGCCGGATTCCAGACTGGAGTTGGGTGGGGTCAAGGGCACACTGGGGAGGGCCTAACCCATAACCTTCCATTGTCTGTGTCGTCCTTGGGGCTCTGTCCTCTCCAACCCTTACGGACGCCTGCCATACACTCTTACAGCTCCAAGAGTCACCTGCTGGAGGTGAACTAGTTTAGTTTCCAGACTTTGCTGATGAGCAGATAGTGCCAAGCCAAGTGATCTTTAGTTGAATGACCAGAGCCCTCACTACGTGATGAAGTCCTTGGAGAACCTGCTCGTAGATTATCTGGTTTTGCCATTTGTCTTCTCAGTTCTGGGCAGCTGGCCCCTCCCTCCCCAGTTCCCCCTAAAAGAGGCCCCTTTTATCCTTCTGGACGTTTTGAAGGGCTACCTGGGCAGCCACATTTTTCATAAAGAGCCTCATACCTAAAATAGCTTGACATTTGTGTAGGACCTTGGAGTTTACAGCACACTGCATTTATGTTCTCAGATTTGACCTTTAAAACCACCTGGAGGTAAGAAGGAGAGGTATCATTATCCCCTTTCACACCAGAAACGGGGGCTCGGAAGGTGAAGTGAGTTGCCCTAGGTTATTCAACAGGTATGTGGCCGAGCTTGAATTTGGATTCTGGTCCACGTCTCTACCAGCCCCTCCCCGCCCGTAGACAAAGTAGCGTTCCTTTGCGAGGAGCTCCATTTTCTGTGTCTTTTTCCTCCTGGTTTTTCAGCAGAGAAGCGTCCGCTGTCTCATCAACAGATTGCTTTTTATCCCTTTCCTTCTGTCCCTCAAGATCTCATGTCCAGCGCCACTCTCTACCCCGACCTCGCTGTCCTCTGACGCCAGCGTGGACTCCGGTTTTCTCTGAACTGGGTAATTCTTTCTTAATAGATCGCGAGGTTGACCCCAGTCTCTTTCTACTTGTTCGCCCACTCTCGCCTCTATTTTTGTTTCTTTTCTCTTTCTTCAGGCCAGTCTGGAGCTGCTGGGCAAATGCTTAGCTGTTCTTTTTCTTTTTTTTTCTTTTTTTTTTTTTTACAGTATTCCCATGTGAATATTTTGTCAGTGGCCTTCTCTTCATTTTAGTCCTTTCTGGGGAAGGGTTAATAGTTCAGACCCATCATTTTTCTTGTGAGGGTCAAGACTTACAAAAGCAGCTTGGGAGTGGGGCTGTCCTTCAGGGCGGGGGAGGGACAACGGGCTGAGTTGGGGACAACTGGCGATGAAGTTGGGAGGCTGGAGGTTGGAAGGACACTCGTCTCTTTCCTCCCGGCCCTAATAGAAGTGCTTGGGGGAAGCTCGGACTAAATGAACGGCACCCTTTCTGAAAGCCTGTTGCTGGAGTTTAGGAAGACTGGGGGTACGTCTTGGTGGGTGTCCTTTCTTCGTTTTACTTTTCCTGTTGGTTTGCTAAGCAAAGAGCTGGCTTTGTGCAACGCCCATCCCCCATTTCCCCCCTTTTCTTAAAAAGCTTCTGTGCTCTTTTGAAACAAGCCAACAAAAGTTGAAGCCAGTGTGTGTATGCAACTCAGACCTCATGAGCGGTTCTTTTGCCAAGCAAATTTTAATTCATGGCGGCCAGTTTGGGGGCAGCGCGAAAGACCCTAATCACCCTGGCAATCTGAAGTACCTCGCCTGATGCGGAATAATTAGGCATGGTGTTCCTGTTTCCTAAATCTCAATTTAGTCTGTTGGGCTTGATAATCGTGAGCATATTTATGGGAAAATTTGGGTAGAATGTGTAATTCAGGACTGTCATAAAAATAAAAGAAAAAAAGAGCCAAGGTGTATCGCCACTGTAGTGTTAGACTAAAATGATGGAAGCGTTAAGGACCTACACCGTTTTACTCCTTTTTAACTGAAGTCAACCTGTACTCCCTCTCCCCACACAAAGCCAACGGGGCTTCTAGCAATTTCCCATTGACTGGGACACCAGCATGCATATTTAGTGCCGTGTAGCTTAACTGGTTAAAGCACCGGGCCGGTGTACACCCGCTGTAATCCCAAGGGATCACTTTTGAGGGGGCCGAGGGGATGCTTTCCACAGCTGAAGAATGGCTTGCATTTCTTGCACATCCGGAATCTCTCTGCCTTCAGAAAATCAGAATGCAGCAGTGAATTCTTTATTCGATAGCAACCCCCCTTTTGAGCTAAGAAAACTCCTATGCTTCCAATAAAACAAAGGAGAGAGGAGGGAGGTCACTTGCGTAGTTCTTGCTGAGGTATTGGATCTGCGGTTAAAGGGGGTTCGAAGGAGACCTCATTCCCTGGCAGGTAAGCTCATTGTGAAGGTGATGGTGCTTTTGGCACACTTGTTGGGTCCGGGGTGGGGGGAAAAGAGCTGAAGTGCCAGGGTCAGCATCTCACTGGCAAGGGAAGCTTGTGCGACTTTCCCCCCAGGGAACGGGAATGCCGGACTTGAGATTGGGGCAGGCGGGGGGTGAGTCATGGGACATGGTGTGTCCCCCTCCACGTGCCCTTCTCTCCCACCCTGCTACCTGCTTCTCACCCTGAGCTTTCGCTGCGTTTCCTTGAGGATCGTAAGGGTTTACACACTGCAGGTGGGTACTCCGAAGATGTTTGCGGGGTTCATTTTGCACGGGGAGTCTTCGGGGGAGACTTCCGGGGACCACCCCTTTTCGTCCTTTCCCAGTCCTGGCTGCTGCCAGCGGTGCCCGCACTGTGGCTCTGAAAGTTAATCCTCCCTGTTAATCCGTTTAGGTAAAGCCGTTAGTTAAAAGGTAATCTGTTTAGCCTCCCTTTACCCATTCGGCTGCTGGAGGAGCAGGGGGTTCTTGGACGCCTGCGTTTTGGCCGATCCTGTGTTCATTGTGGGCCTCCTCGGGAGAAAAGCCGCCCAGGCCCTGGGTAGTTCAAGCCCTGCACTGTTCCCAGCACACACAGACAGGTACAGTGGGGGCTGAAGAGCGACAGACCGGGAGAAGAACCGCCAGGCGGGGGCCCACCCTCCAAACCGTGCTGCCCCCCACCCCCCCAGCCAGGTTTCACTTTCTGCAGCTCGGGGCCAACTTCTGGGTTCTCCCCTGTTCTGGAAATGGGTCTCTATTTTAGCACTCCAGGAAAGCGACTGGGCCCTGGTGGTGCTGGTGCGTTTTTATTGTACCGTACTGTAATTTTTGGACGTTCTTGTTTATTTCACCGCTTGAACAAGAGTCTGGTTGTGGGCGGAGGGTGTGCCTCCGCCCACTGAGGCACAGCGCTCGCCCACGGCCCCGTGGACGCAAAGCCTGTGCCTTTCCTCCCGGCCCGGCACCCCAGCCCTCTCCACCAGCCCGGGAGGGGGGCGGGGGGTGCCACCGGCCCTGCGTTTCCTCCGCTCCACCTGCCCCTCCCCATGCGCAGCCCCCCCCCACCAAAGTCCCTAAATTGCTCACTTGCACGCAAAAGCCCTGGCCTTCGAGGGGAGCTCTCCAGGCACCTAATTTCTCTCAGATTTCTTTCTGTCTCAGAGGTCCCCCCAAGGTACTTTGTAGCATGTTTGCTGTTAACCGGCTGTAAATTAGGGGCTGAATGTATGCAGCGTCCATGAGGGCCTCCGAGAGCCAGAGCGCTCAGTCCAGAAGGCTGGGAGCAGGCCCGGGTTCCCGGGTGTCAGGTTTCAGCCCTGTATCTCCCCCCCTCTTTCTTTTCTTCTGCAGCTGCCTCACCTACCTTCCTTATCTTCCATCTCTTTCCTTCCTCCTTCCCAACACACTCCGCCCCCACCCTCCAGAGTTTTCTAAAAGTAGCCACTAGGCACAGAGCGGGAATAATGAGACTAGGAAAACAGCATTTTCGTTTTTTCTCTATGCAAGGCAGGGCCAAAAGAGTTCATGCTATTTTTTGCCCCCCTCCCCCCTCCTGTTTTTCCTTTTTTGTCTTTGTGTTTCCAGCCTTCTTTCTTTCTCTTTAAGCCCAGTTCGGAATGATTGCTTGCAAAAGAGAGGAATTTTGAATTACTGCCTAAGTGAAACAGAATGTGGAGAAAGTTCAGCTCTGTCTCATGCTTTGAAAAATTAAAATGAGAGGTGAATAATGCAATTTTGTCCTACGGGGACCGGCCAGATGTAGCTCGGGGCTGCCGCTCGCTCATGGCGCTGGGGTGTTTTTTTTTTTACCTGCGTCAGGGACAGTCACGCTCTGTGTGAAACTCCATTACGTGAAAGTACGGACCCTCAGAAATAGAGAACAAAATATTTAGGGGCTTCCAAAAGAAGCCTTTGTGTGCTTCAGCGTCTGTCACTCGTGTTTTTAAGCAGCACGGAGCGACCATGCAAGGTGATGGGTTCATTTGAGATAACAACCCTGTGAGTTTGTATAAGGCATGGTTAACTTTTCCAGAAATTCACTTCTTCTCAAAGAGAGGACTTGTGACAGACTGTGGGGAAAACAGCGTGGGGACAGAGCGCTTTCGGGTGATACCTACCTTATACCCTTGGAGTGTTAAGTGTCGCGTGGCCTGGGTTTCAGTTCGGTAACTGGACTGCGGCTAGAGCGGAAGAGCATGGTAATCTTAAGCCCGTACTGCTGGCCATCGCGCATAGCCCTTTGTGCATGCTCTCATTCAATCCTATTTTATTTGTATTTTTATTAAATTTTTTTTAATGTTTACTTTTGAAAGAGAGCAAGCGAGCATGAGCAGGGGAGGGGCAGAGAGAGAGAGACAGACAGAGGATCCAAAGCAGGTTCTGCACTGACAGCAGCAAGTCCAGCGTGGGGCTCCAACCCACGAACCGGGAGATCATGTCCTGAGTCAAATTCGGACGCTCCACTGACTGGGCCCCCCAGTCGCCCCCTTGTTCAATCTTATTTTAGCAATGAAGAAACCGAGGAGTGCAGAGGTTCTGGAAATCGTACGAGGCCACACGGGTGCACAGCCTGCCGTACCTGTCTGCGTTTTATGGTAATCGCACCGTGCACTCATTACTCTTGGGATTACAGTTTGATTTCTGAGGCACCTTTCATCCCAAAAGTCATTCATTCATTCATTCATTCATTCATTCATTCACCAGACACCTGTACTGGACGCCTCCTGTGTACCCGGATGCCCTGTCATTCAGGCCCACGCTGGGTACTGATTTTTTGTCACAGGATCTAGTGAGTTCGCCTTACCACAACAGGAGTGGACAGGGCCCCTTTATTGTGTCCTGTGAGTCCTTGCTAATGCCATCCGCTTATTACTGTGGCATCCATATGTAATAAATAACTTATCAAAATAGTCATAAAGGACTTGGCAGACAAAATGAACTGCTAGAGAAGACTGCATTAAATTTTAATAGAAACAATTCTTAGTAATAAGCTGAAGATGCGTCTCGGTGTGTGGCTGAGCCATTCCTTTGAGGCTTGAGTCTTAGCTATGTGATAGCAGAGACTTTGTCTTATTGCTCTGTCCTACCACCTAGAACATTCTCTGCCATATGGCAAGGACTCCGTATTTACTTCATGGGTGAAGGAGACAGTTAATGCTTTATTTGTGCGTGGGGACTGATGGCATTTGCAAATGTTGTATAAAATACATGGCATAAACATTCATACTGTCTTATTATAACTTAATTTTTTTGATAGAGGAATTTCAGAGTCTTACAAGCTCATATATTATAGAAGATGGCCTAACAAACTCTGCAGTGAGGTTTTGGGGAGGGATTCCAAAGTGACATTAGAACTGAGTTTCAGTAGGGGCGCCTGGGTGGCTCAGTCGGTTAAGCGGCCGACTTCAGCTCAGGTCATGATCTCACGGTCTGTGAGTTCGAGCCCCGCGTTGGGCTCTGTGCTGACAGCTCAGACCCTGGAGCCTGTTTCAGATTCTGTATCTCCCTCTCTCTCTGCCCTTCCCCTGCTCGCGCTGTGTCTCTATGTCTCTCAAAAATAAATAAACGTTAAGAACTGAGTTTCAGTAGCTCTCGAAGGATACAAAGGCGCAGCTAAAGAATGAGTGTGCAGTGTAGCCAGGGCTGAGTACGCAGCATCGGCAGAGGCCTCGAGTCATGTGATCGTGGTGGCCAGAGTCCAAGTCCAGGGCCATCCTGGGGTCCGATGATGCCAAAGCCAAGAATTTCCAGTTTGGAAGACTTGAGTAGTAATGCTTGAAGCCCATCAAGATTCTCAGAGCTGAACCAGAGCTGTGAGGAGGATGAGCTGAGCTCTGAGGAGCCCGTCGGGTACTCACGTCTAGGGCTCAGCTGGAAATCAGGTGTCTGGAGCTTCAGAGAAGGGTCCGGGCTGGAGACATGGATGTGGGGTCATCAGTATGTAAATAGCCAGTGATGTTATGGTGGGGGGAGTGTGAGGATACAAGAAAGTCTGGGTTACATATAAGAGGACCAGAGAAGAACCCTGAGAATGCCCACATAGGCAGGTTGGGTAGAAGAGGGTTAAGAAAAGGATTATCAGAGGGGCAAGAGGAACCCTTGGAAGGTGTTTGGCCTTCAAAGCCAAGGCAAGTTTGACAACTGCAGGTTCCGCCGCAGCATTGGGTACCATGGCCTTCCTCTGGGCTCCTCTACTTCCTTCCTAACATATGTTATGGTACGTTTGTCTGTTTAGTGTCTTTTGCCCATTCGTTTGTGAGCTCCATGGGCACGGGGTTGAAATGTGTTTTGTCTTTGTGCCTAGGTCAGGAATGGCAAAGAGGTTTCATTTCATGTGCCAAGTCTGAGAATTCTGAGCTGAGTACAAGGTCTTCAGAGAGGAGCGCCTTAGTCCATTAATGGTTTTCCGATGTGGGTTCAGGCTCAGAGGCCGGTGGCAACTGGCCATGTATTTTTTCATCACTGCATTAGGCACGCATTCATTCATTATTCAGCAGATATTTACTGAGCACCAGCATGTGCCAAGTCCTGTGCCAGATACCCAGTAAATGTTTATCGAATAAATATTGAATGGTTAAAGCCTGCAGCAGCCTTAAAAGGATTAGCAAAGGGACCCGGCTAGGGGTGGGCCGCCTTTGAGAGCCCAGCGGAGGTCAGCCTCGGTGTCGTGAGCCTCTGCTAATCCCATCCGCGCGTGCAGACGGGTACCGGTTAGCCCGAAGTCGTTGTGAACAGAACGCCAGCCATATGTCCACGATTATAATACAGTTGCTTTTCCCTTGTATCAGTATTTAACTTACTAGAGTACACTCACACCTCACTTGATCTTTGTATTTCCCCAACTGGAGGCATAGGTCATAGGTCGTTCTCTCTATGGGACAGATGAGGTGGTAGAGACGTTTATTACCTGAGTAATTAACAAAACTGAAACTGAGCCAGGGGCAGAGCAGAGGTCTGACTCCAGCCTCTAGCTCTGAAGGGTACGGCGCTGGGCGTGGCTTCTCTGGTCACAAAACATGGCCCTGTTCTTGGAGCAACTGTAAGAACCTGATGCCTCGCTTTTTTCGAGAGAGTTTTCCGTGGAACCCACAAGGCACCAGGCAGCGCTTGGGGTGATAGGAGGAGGAAGAAATGATTGGCTCCCAGAGGGTCCCAGGCTCCCATTCATGATTCATGATTCTTTCTCTGTAGCTAATTTTTGTTAAGTAGAAGAATTCCAGGAATCCTTTAGGAATTGAGGGAGACTGCTCTCTCCTGAAATATAAAACATCTGCTCTTGGTCTCTTTGGAGCTCCACTGTCGGGGGGAAAGCAAGGAAAAAGGGTTGATATGAAACAGACACTTTTTCAAACAATAAATTCCCCTTTACTCATTAATTAAAAAATAAATTTAGGGACAGAGGCGTCTGACTTTTCAGGAGGCCTCTCCTAGCACTTTTTTTTTTTTTTTCCCTGAGAATGGGATAAATTCAGAGCCAGAGATTGAGTCTCTAAGAACATAAAATTGTGGGTGTTCGTTGGACATGGCCTTTCTCTGTAACTCCACCATGCTTCAGCGTGCTTGGCGGTTTTGAGAAGGACTCGTACTTTCTCTTTTTTTTAAAATTATTTTATGGTTATTTATTTTTGAGAGAGAGAGTGAGTTGGGGAGGGGCAGAGAGAGAGGGAGACACAGAATCCGAAGCAGGCTCCAGGCTCTGAGCTGTCACCCCAGAGCCCAACGCGTGGCTCGAACTCAGGAACCACAAGATCATGGTCCTGAGCCAAAATCGGACGCTTACCTGAGCCACCCAGGCGCCCCCGGACTAATTACTTCTTATAGATCATCAGAGACATCAACACCTTTAGGGACCGAAGCGTGGCGGGACCGGTATCACAGTTGGAAAAAGATGGAGGATATTGCCAAAAATCCTCATTTTCATCTTCCTGTACCTTTCATTTCCTTCCTCCGTAGCCCTTTCCTAGCCCTGCAAATTCTCTTCCTGTCCCCCGGGCACCTGACGCCTCCCTAGCCCCGTCCCCCAGGCGCTCTGAGATGCTTCTTCTAGGGCATTGCTCTTTGGGCCGATCACTGTGAGCCACGTGGGTTTCATGGAACCACCTAAACCTTTGCTGTTGAATTTGGGGAAGAGCCTTAGAAATGGGGACTGGGAAAAGGAAGGCAAGCAAGTTTAGGGGCGGAGACCATCCCGATTTTGCTCGTCACTGTATTCCCAGCACGCAGCCCAGTAACCGTCACAGGGTAGGCATTCGGTCTTTATTCATTGAAAAGCAGTCTGCAAGTTCACCAGAGGATACAGCCAAATAAGAGGGGAGTTAGTGCCTGGACACCTTCAGCAGAGAAGGAGGTCCCGTGACCTGGGGGCGTCAGAGCAGATGCTTCCCGGCAGAGTTACAGAAGGGGACGGAGACACCCAAGGGTTGGCACGAGTTCACGACGGACGCCCTCTACCGAAGGGCCCCAGCCCTCTGCCCCTGTCCATTGGGTTCAGTACTGAGGCGACTGATGGCTGCCACCTCGGTGGCCTCCCCTGCCCCCGTGTCCCCGCTTGCCATCAGCCTGCAATCCTTAATGCGGCAGTCTCTGGCGCCAACAACAGCCTCGCGCAGAAGCAGAGCCTCAGAGCCTCGAGGGCCTGGAATTGTGAGGGAAATGTAGGCTCCGAGTTGGAGGGTGGTCCTCGGCTCCTCCCCTTCCCTCCTTTGAACCCGGGAGGGGGCTGGTTCCAGGGCTCTGTGGGAAAGCTCTTTTGAAGGGCGATGCACTTGGGCCATGGGGCACCATTCCACTTTAGTTGAGGGGGTCCCTGTTGAGTTCCAAAGAAAACGCGGTGAGGTTAACATAAAAGCCGAGTTTAGCAACCAGGGACCCAGTGGTCCGCAGGGCCCGCTTTCTTAATTGCTGGTGGATTAGGCCAAGAAGGCACTGGGGGCGGGGGTGGGGGAAGCTTTTGTAAGAGGGTAAGTTCCTGGTGGAGTGATGATTGGATTAGCAACAACTTGGTGGAAACAAGGATATACCGGGAGCAGCACAAGTGAACGGGTCCCGCGCCGTGTCCCCCACTTCGCACAGTCCTTCGTTAGGCCTGTGGTCCTGGAGGGCCTGGGGCGGGCACTGGGGGAGAAAGGCGCCTGGTTCTCTGGCCCCTCAGCCCCCGGGGCCTGCATATTTGCATGCTCCCCTGGCCTTCGAAGCTGAGCCGGGAGGTGGGGAAGAAAGAAAAGAGAAAATCAAATTAAATGTTTGACCAGCAGAATGAATTCTGTCTCCAGTCGGGCTGGGTTACATTTGTCTTGCTTTTCTATTTTCTGAACTTTCTCTCGCCATAAATCCTTTTTCTTCTTTTATCCATGAAAATGTTTTAATCTTTGTGCCAACACTTTTGGCTTGCGGGGTCTGTCCCAGCTTCATAACCTCCCACGGTCTTTTTGTCACTTGCTTGTCTGGCCCTCGGAGCCCCCTGGCCCATCACTTCGAAAATGCTGCTTTTTTTTTTTCTTTTCTTTATCCCTCTTTTTCAGCTTTCAGGACTTCTTGCTTTGTGCTTGGACGTTCACTTGACCCTTCTTGGGATCTGTTTTTTTTTTTTCCCCTCTGGCTTTGGGTCATGTTCCCATTTCTCTCTTTCAATTAAGATTGTTCCTCTCGTGTCTACACAATCACCGGGGATCAGTTCTCGTTTTGGTTGTCTGTTTAGAGACGTGAGCCAGCCCACTCAGGGAGAAAGAAAACCCATCCCCGGGATGTGCCATCCAGTACCTAACGCTCGTTGGCTTTGAGTCATGGGAATAAAAATTACTTCTAGCTCGGCCGGCCCCTCCTGCAAGGGAATAGAAACGAGGGTAATGGCGCCCCACAGGAAACGGGGGCAACACCGGTTTGGAGGGTGGCTGCCCGACTTGGGAGCTGGAGCGAGCGAGGGCCTATGGCGTGCCTGGCCTCCCACTAACATTCCCCCCCCCCACTTTACCTCCAGCAAGAGGGGGAGCTGACAGCCTCAACAATGCCTCCTTTCTTCTCTTTCTTCTCCGAGGGCCAGTGTTTTGATAGTGTCCGGTTACACCCCAGCCTTCCCCTGGCCCATTTATAAACCTGACACGGGCAACATGATGTAATGTTATTTTTCAGGATCTCAATGAGGGAATTTTTTGCCCCAGGTCAGAAGAATGCTAGTTGATTTTTGCTGAAATGAACCATGGCGTGGTATAATAGATGGGCTCTTAGTTCGAGAAGGTGGGGAGGGGGGTGGAGGGGGAGAAGGGGCTTGCACTGGAGTTGATAGTCAGAGAAGAGTGAGGCTTTTTTCTGCTTGGCCCTTCCCCTTCCAGGTGCCGGAGCCAACCTTTCGTGCTGGGGAGAGGGCTCTGTGGAAGGAGGCTGGGCGGCCGCCCCTTCAGAGCTGTCTTGCAGGGGTCTGTTGCCATTGTCTTGATTCCCAGTGCATTGCCATTGAGGGCGCAGCGGCGGGGACTGAACTAGGAAGTGACAGTAGGAAGGAAAGAGAGGCCTTTGGAGTTGGGTATGGGGGGGGGCTGCTTTCCGGGTGACTGAGTCTGTCTAGAAGGCTGGAGTTCGCCCCGGTTCTCCCGCTGTGCCTGAGCTGCGCCCCGCACTTGGCTGATCCACTTGGCGGGAGCTGATGGGCCTGTGGGGCTCCTTCGGCTCCCTCCCCTCCAGCTGCTGCCTGTGGCCTTTCTTTGTGGACAGTACCTCGTACCCTAAACATTTCAGAAGAGCCCCGTTTCTGTATTTACCTTCCTTTTGAATCAAAAGACACCAAAGATTCTACAGCGTGAAGTTTACCTGGCCCTCCCTGGGAGCGCTGCTCTGGGTGGGGAAGAGATAGGGAATGTGCTGGGGCCTCCCGCCGCTGTCCCCACCTACCCAGTCCCTCTGGCTTCCTAGACGCGGCTGTCGCCAGTGGCTCAAGAGGGGTGGGAAAGCCTTGTGGTTAAAGAGGACTGGAACTGAAGTGCAGCTGGGCTTTCCACTGCTGGCCCTCTTAGTAATGGGCGGGTTAACCTTGGGCAGGTGCGCCCATGACCTTGGGTCTGCTAAGGATGAGGAATAATAGACCCACCTCCCAGGATTACTGAGCACGTTAAATGAGTTAGTGTATACAGAGTGCTTCCAACCGTGCTTGGCATGCAGGGCATACCATATGAGAATTCCCTTTAAAAAGTCCTTCCAGAAATATTTTTCCAGATTGCAAATATATTTTCTCTTCCTAGGTTCCTCTTCCTTTCTGGGTTAGTCTCGAAGATTTAGGTGGCTCGTACTCAGGCCTCATGTTCCATTTTTTTTTAATGTTATTTGTTTGAGAGAGAGGGAAGGGGGGAATGTGAGCGAGCACGAGTGGGGGCGGGGCAGAGAGCAAGGGGGACAGAGGATCCAGGGGGACTCTGTACGACAACAGACAGCCGGACACAGGGGCTCAAACTCACACGCGGCGGCGAGGTCATGACCTGAGCTGAAGTGGGACGCTCAACCGACTGAACCACGCAGGCGCCCCTCATGTTCCAATTTTTGACCCATACCGCTTGGTTACCGTACCTGTAGGCAAGTCATCTGAGGCCATCGCCTAGATATTTACACCAAACGCCGTGTTGGACTGTCAAGGGGAGCATTTTATACCAATTGCACTGAACTTGTCACTGTTCTCAGAACAGGTAACACCCTTGGCTGACTCTTCGCCCTTGTACTGTGTCCTTGAATGCGTTCCCTAACTCCATGCCACCTGGCAGTTTTTTCTTCTGTCTTCAAGGACCGGCTCGAATCAGAGCAGTGCTGTAAAGCTGTTCTTACCATCCCCGGGCTCCTCCTGAGGGTCTCCATAGATGGTGCAGAGATCT
The DNA here is from genome assembly GCA_030068075.1 of Paguma larvata. Lineage (NCBI taxonomy): Eukaryota > Metazoa > Chordata > Mammalia > Carnivora > Viverridae > Paguma > Paguma larvata. The sequence continues at coordinate 50,167,939 of CM057840.1, read as the reverse complement.
CTGTGGTGTCGTCACGGTCTGTGTCTGCCTGTCCGTGAGAGCCCCGGGGTCTCCCAGGACTGGGACCACCAGTTGGCACAGTGCCTTTTATGTATAGTTAGTGCTCCCTATTTTTTTTTTTTTATTACTATTTGAGAGAGAGAGAGAGAGCGCGCGAGCACACGTAGGGGAGGGGGCAGTGGGATGGATGGATGGATGGATAGATAGATACATAGATACATAGATACTTATGCAGGCTCCGCAGTCAGCGCAGAGCCCGATGTGGGGTTTGGTCCCACGACTCTGGGATCATGACCTGAGCCGAAATCAAGAGTTGGATGCTCAACCAACTGAGCCACCCAGGCGCCCCCTCCTTACTTTTAGTAAATGAACAAATCAGCATGTTTTGCGTGGACGGCGATATAAATTTCCTGGCCTTCCCTCCATCTCTGGTGTGTTGCCTTGGGGAAGACACAGGGAAACCAGGCTCCATGTTAGGCTCTGACCAGACTCGCAATCTGAGTCTGGATGTCTCCGGAGCATGTGCTAGTCTAATGCAGGACGTCCCCGGGCACTGCCACGGCCGCCCCTCCAGCTCTCTCTTTCTTTTCCTGGAGCCTGGGGTGGCGATCCCAGTGGGTATGCAAGCCTGGGAAGACCTGGCATGTGTTTCTTGCTTTGCCAGAAAAGTAGAGTTGAGTAAGGAAACTCCGTTAACTCCCAAGGATATTGCTGTGGGATGTCTGATGGGAGGAGCAAAAACCTAGAACAGAAGAGACCGGGGACAGTTCTTTGCCCCGTTAACACTCAGGAAGCAAGGGACGCTTCCGTTATCCCCTGAGTCGGGGCCATCGGTGATTGGGCCCTCCCAGTGTGAGCGCGTACACAAAAGCACAGCGGAGACACACTGAGAAGAGCGAGTGTGTTTTGGCGACCATTTACTCCAGCTCCTCTCATTTCGTAAACGAGCAGAGTGAGGCAAAGAGCGATCAAGAGTCTTGACCTTCTAGAAGACCCAGGCCTGTTCTATGATGAAGGCTTGGGACGCAGATTTCAGGACTGTGGTTTGTCCAGTACGTAGACATGCTGCCTTCTGAATTTCAGGGCTGCGCTACCAGGTTAGTCCCCGCCCACCCCTCACCCCCGCCGCCTCCTACCCCTTTTTCTTTCTGCTGGACCTTTCTCATCTGTTTCCTTCTTTCTTTCTCTCTGGCTCCCACCCCTTCTCCCGCTTGTGGGTCTCTGTCTTTCTATTGACATGTGACTTCTGGCCCGTCCGACGTTGCAAACTGATTTTCGCCAACTGGCTGACGAAGAGTCTGCTCTTCTACTTCGTTCGGCCTTCACCTTCACCCTGTGAAATGTGGAGACAGCTCATGGAAATGGTAGATCTAAATTGGGCCTCTTACAATGCGCATGGGGACGATGAACAGGTTTGTGAGGCTGTGACCCGTGGGTGGCTCGGGCTGGCTTCCTCGCTCCTGTGAGCTACGTTGTGCAAGCGGTGTTCAACTTTTCCCTTTATTCTTGGGTCATGAGGACTCTTCCAAACTGTAGATTTCCCAGGTAGCTAAAGGAAGCGATGGACAGGATTTCTGCGTGGAGTCACCGATGGTTTTAAAATAAGAAAAAGAGTTGAGTTGGAACGCATTTCCTTTTATTAACGCTCTGTGGGGTAGCCTGGTCTTGTTGACCATTTTATTTCTACTTCTACTTGTGATGGAAATAATCTTTCAAGTAACCACAGGGGAATATTTAAAAAAAAACGAATTCATTCTTGGGGCGCCTGGGTGGCTCAGTTGGTTAAGCGTCTGACTCTTGGTTTCTGCTCAGGTCACGATATTTCAGGGTTCATGGGTTCAAGCCCCATGTCGGGCTCTGCGCTGTGAGCCTGGGATTTCTCTCTACCTTTCTCTTTGTCTCTCTCTCTCAAAATAAATAAATAAACTAAAAAAAAAAAAAAAGAAGAAAAGAAAAAACCCTAATTCCTTCTTTCTTTTTTTTTTTTTCTCTGTGTCTAATTTTCTCTGCCCTAATAGAAAAGTAATGGATCAATAACATGCTTTTTCTGGAGCAATCTTGCCCTCTTTCAGGCAAATGACTGTTCGTTAAGGTGGAATATTCCTGGTTTCATAGGGCGTTGGTTCCCCACCGATGACACGCGTTCAGACGCCAACCTTCTAAATGTTAGGTACCAAGTTGACCTTTCTGTGATAAATTTGTTTTTATCCAACTTTATTTACAGCCGACCGCGACACCATTGACTGGTCGACGAGGTTGGTGACGTGAAGCGGTCACTAAACATAGCCAGAGTAGCCAGACTGACTTTTGTGTGGTTTTGTTTTCTGGACAAGGACTCTGTTAGTTAGAGCAGCATTGAATTGTGCCCGCCACAACGAAGTCAAGCCCACGAGACAGTTACAAATGACCTGTCACAAGAGAGGAGGAGTGGAGCGGAGGAAGGTGCGGGAGGGAGAACCCACAGGCCTTCCGTGAATGACCAACACACCCTGTTGACTTTGAGATCTGGCTTCCCCCGGGGGCTGGATAGGCCCACAAGGGTCTTAGAGGTTAAGAGCGAGGAGTCTGGGGAGGTGAAGGGTTATTGTGTTTGGTCACTGGGGTGCCTTCCAGGTGGTCACCATGGAAATCCTTTCCACCAGGGTGTCCTGAGATGACAAACCCAGCACCGTGTCGAACATGGTCACATGAAGCTTGGGGACAGGGACTGCAAGGCTGGCTCAGTCTCTTTCTGTACTGGCCTGTGGCGCTGTCGCCGTGTGACTCCCAGTCAACATTTCGGTGGCTGTTCTCCAAACCTGAGGCTGACTCAGCACATAAACAGGTCTAGGCCAGTTCTCGATGCCACAGTCCGTGCCGGGTCCAAGAGGCAAGCCGTTCCCACTCTGCCCCGTAGTCCCTGTGTCCTTTCTCCCAGGTGCTCACCACTCCCAGTGCCCCGAGGTCTCTCTCCCCCGCATCCCTTTCTTCTCCGGTGCTGTGTGGTAGGATACTCCATGCACTGATCTGTTACCCTGTTGGTGGGAAGCACTAGGTTAGGCCAAGTACGAATACCTTGCAATTACTTAGCATTATATTGGGTGTATCTCCCTTGAGAAATATATTCCTGGGAGTATACCAGTATAATGAGTTTCAGTTAGCTGAATCATATTGTTTTAGCTACGGAAATTATTAATTTACAAATCTATTCTCAAGGACAAAAACCTGACCGAGGCCGTCTCCCCTACACGCTGAAATTTTCGGTAAGTTTAAGAGGCATATTTTCTGAGAAATTACAATGTAAAAGTACTTTATGGAACAGGGGAAAAAAGAATCCAAACTCGCATTTTCTACATGCTAACTTGAGAGGGAGCTGCATTTTCTGACACGATTCAGTCTTTTTAAAGGTAGTAGTAATAACAAATATTTATTGATGCTTATCATGTGTTAGGCGTAAGTGCTAAATCCATTGACATAAATCATTTCGTGTAATCCTCATAATAATCCTTTAAGGAATGGAATAGATTTATCCTAATTTACAGATTTTGAGACTGAGATTCAAATAAGTGAAGTAATTTACTCAAGGTAGTGCAGCTGTTAAATAGTAGAACAGGGATTTGAATCCACTTGGAGTCCAGCTCCAGAGTCCATATCATGTTACCTCTTGACTGTTTCTTTCCTGTTATGGGTGAAATAGCATACCTTCATCTCAAATATTTTTAAAAAAATCCTGAAGTTTACACAGGAAAGCCCATAGGCCCTGGGTTGGTGCCTTTTCCATTTTTATTTCCCACAGAGATTATAACTAAGGCTAATGTTGGGGGCCAGTCAGCTCAGTTGGTTAGAGCTAATGGGGCCAAGGTGACAAGGTTCAACCCGCCTATGAGTCTCTTAGCTGAGCCGGTTTCACGGCCACAAAATTAACCTTTCACCTTGGCCAGCTGTCTCACAAATGCGCGTTGTTAAGCAGAGAGAATAAGGAAGGGATTTTGGAGGAAACGGCGCAAAGCCCTTGACCGCCCACCCAAGACTGTGGATGGTGGTTCCGTAACGCTGTTTCTCCAACTGGAGACGAGATAGGACTGCCATTTTTAACAGCTTACGCTAGCATTTGGTAACGCGTTCTCTGGAGATTCATTTTCGTGTTTGCCCGTGAGGAAAGATTGGCCTCTCAAGTCAGTTTGGGCAATAGGGAGTTAAAGAGCTTTCTTTTAATGACTGGGCATCTCGGAGCTTTAATATGTTAATACACATCGTAAATCTCCCCAAGGGGTGTGCGGAGGGTAGTAGTTGCGCCTCCAGAATTTATTTGACCTGAGGACCTTCTCGCTGGACTAGGATTCTTAGAAACGCACTTTAGAAAATGCGGTCTTAAAGTACAGTTTTCTCCCTTCTATTTATTTTAAGTCCCTGTAGTAATGCTGTCTTTCCACAGCAAGGGGCAGCCAGTTGCAGCTAAAATTTGGGATGAGTTTCCACGTTCCCCAGACTTCTGCCCGCGTGGATTTCCTTTCCGCAGCCTCTTCCTTTCCCTCCGAAGGACTTCCACATCTTCCGTCTCATTTTTCTTCCATTTGTCCTAATTCTGTAACTAGGATTCTGCTCCTGGCCGCGGCACACACCCCAAGTCAGTGACCCAGCAGGGACTGGAACCCAGATCTCTGGGCTTAGGCCCCTTTCTCTTTCCAGCAGCCTGTGCTGCCTCCCAGTGGACAGAGCATTGGCAGAGAGGAGAGATCTTCGTGCTCGATTCTCTTCTGGAAAGGGTTTGCTTGGTGACTGTGAGCATCTCTTCGGCCTGCCAGTGCTCTCAGTTTGTCAAGTGGCATCGTCTTAACTCCCTGGGTAAGATGACATGACCTCTTTCACGCCCTGTCCCCGCCCCCCCCCCCTCAAATGAGCTGCATTATTAGCGAACACTTGAAAGCATCATTTAAAAGTTCTGAGAGCAGATTCTATACGGACTTTCCACTGGGAGAATAATCACATTGGATGGACTCGAGCCGGTCCACGCCGGCCCCCCGACTTTCCCCGGGAAATGCTGAAGGACACTTGAACCTGGTCAGTGACGATCTCCTACTTCATCGCTCACTTTTTCCTTTATTTCTGTTGAGTTTTGTGCAACTTCTCGGGCAACTTTGGTCTTCCAATCATTTGGACAATAAACGAGGGTGGGAGGGGCATTTTGTTTTGTTTTACTTAAAGAAATTAAACCCAAGGGAATAAACTTTGTGCTCTATTCCTCGGTAATATTTAGATGCTCCTCCTAAAGAATCGTAGAGCTGCCAAAATCAGTAGGTTGTTGTTTTTTTTTTTTCTTTTCCCCAAGCTCTGCTTCAGTAATCCTATCACTTGCCTGAAAATTCATTATACTGAAATAAACACTTTAGAAACTCCGTGGTCTTTTACATCTCTAATATTTATGAACTACCGAGGCTCTCAGCTAGCCAATAAGGAAGCAGGTTAATTCCCGGCAATCAATTAAACTGACGTTGGTTGATTTGGATTGCAAAATATAGGTGCCCTGATTAGCCCCATATATGGACATGCGTTGTTCTTCAGTCATTCGAAAGCTACCTAATTATGAATATTGAAGTATAATGTTCTGGCTTTTAACATAAGGCACTTACCTTTTAATTGGCCATCAGCTTTGTTTTTAGCTCAGATGTGTCTCCACTGGGATTCAGATGAAATGGGGGATAATCAGCCAGTAAGCAGAGAAAAGGGTAAAATGATGGTGGATTATTAAGTGGCAGCAAGGAAAGTTAGGGTTGGGCCGAAGAGAGAGAAACAAAAGAAGGAAATTCACAGGAAACCAGCTCCCCGCATCAGCACACTGCCAGGTACACTTCTAATTCCCCTCTTCGGCTTTCCGGTGGGACATCTGTACACCTTGGAGCTGACATCTACCAGCTTGATCACAAACTTGTCTCCTCCCTGCCCCTAAACTCTGAGCCAAGCAGAGGGCGGGGTGTTGGATACTCACTGCACCGACTTGGCAGGGAAAAAAAGGAGCGAAGTGAAGGCTAATTGGAAGCCGCCCCAAACTGTGCTCTGTTGGAGCTTTTTCCAGTATCTTTCAGGCAGAGGCTTACCGGAGAATTCAGTTAAGGGGCTGGGGGTGGGGGGTTGGTGGGGAGGGCTCAAGGGGAGGAAAATGACCCGAAGGACCAGCTGGCTTGGACGGGGCGACGGACGCCTTCCGAAACTCTTGAAATACTAACTCCTGCATGATCGAACCTTTAGTGTGCCCATTTACAGTAGGAGCAAGTGCCTTTTCTGGGTCGGGCGTCCCCTTGCAGTCTCAGCTGTCTCCTCAGACAACGAACTTTGATGCACCCCTGATTTTTGTCCATGGAATTTCAGGGAGCTGAGCAGTCCCCGAAAGACAATCCGTGGATCTTCTAATTTTGTCGGGTTACAAAATCCCGCTTTAGGGACGCCTGGGTGGCTCGGTCAGTTTAGTGTCTGCCTCTTGATTTCGGCTCAGGTCATGATCTCACGGTTTGTGAGTTTGAGACCCATGTCCAGCCCTGGCCTGCTTGGGATTCTCTCTTGTCTCTCTCTCTCTCTGCCCCTCCCTTGCTCGCTCTCTTCTTCTCTTCCTCTTTCAAAATAAATCAATAAACTGTAAAAAATAATTAAAAAATAGTAAAATTTAAGAAACTCCTGCCTTCCATGTGGTGGTACATCTGGGATGTTTCTAGAGTCTGGAGAAATCCTAGTTCAGGCACCGGGACGTCTTAGGGAAAGCTCTGATGAACTGCAGCTTCTTGGAGTATCTTGTCCGTCATTCTGTTGCCCTATAGGGATGATAGTAGGTTTTGCTTGATCATGATTTTGTAGTTTGCGAGGCACATTTTCAACGTCTCAGTTAGTTCTTACTACAGTTCCGGGAGCCAAGCCGTAGCGTTATCCCAGTCACTAATTGCCTTCTCCATCAAAAGTGCCCTGTGTTGGGCTCCACGCTGACGGTGCAGAGCCTGCTTGGGATTCTCTCTCCCTCTCTTTCTAGCCCTCCCTTGCTTCCTCTCTGTTTCTCTCTCTCTCTCTCTCTCAAAATAGATAAGTAAACTTTAAAAAAAAAGTGCCAGTCCTCTCAGAGAGTCTCCTCTCACCTCACCTTGCTTGGTGGGGGAGAGCAAGACGGGGCGGGGGAGGGGCACGTACGGGGAGGAGCCGTTACCGGGAGCACCACGCAGAAAGGTGACGGTGAGGCAGATACGGGTGCCTTCTACCAATTTCCGGTGTTCCGAGGACAGGAGATCTGTTTTTCTTTATCTGTGGCCAGGTGTCACCAAGTCTGAATTTGTGATCATTGTTATAGAGACAGGGCGAATTTTACTTTTTTTTTTTTTCCATGGGTGAGGCAGGCCCATGAAGTAAGGACTGTAAGCATCTCAGCAGATTTTTATAGAAAAGTATAAACCGGTGCGGAGAGACGTTTGTCTTCAGGTACTTTAAACACACTCGCAAGGATCCCAGGATGCACGTGCGTTTTGTTTTTTTATTAAAGCGGCTCTCAGGAGTCATGATTTCGAAGCTGTATATTTCTTAGTGTAATTCATGTATTTGTTAGTGTAATTCTAGCTAATTCTAATTATTGTATGCATATAGACAATAACATTTCATGGTTTAAAAAAAATAACCCTTACAGGGACACCGGGGGGGCTCAGTCGGTTGAGTGTCCGACTTCGGCTCAAATCATGATCTCGCGGTCCGTGAGTTCCAGCCCTGCATTGGACTCGCTGCTGACAGCTCAGAGCCTGGAGCCTGCTTCGGATTCTGTGTCTCCCAATCTCTCTGCCCCTCCCCTGTTTGCAAGCGCGCACGCGCGCTCTCTCTCTCTCTCTCTCTCTCTCTCCCCTCTCTCAAATAAATAAAACATTAAGATAAAATAACCCTTATAATTTTAGGTTCTTTGACTAGCTCATATGCTCATGTCTGCGCATGCGTGCATATGTGCATGTGAATTTTTTTCTTTCCGTCCTCCCCTCCCCAACCCCTGACATGAAGTGGGAATGTGCCCACAACTATGTCCCCCTCGCTAAAACCAGGCCCGATGCGGAGTAGATGGTCGAATGTATATGATTGGATTCGTAACTATCGACTTCAGGTTTTTGGGAGGAAAGCCGAAGACACTTTTTTTCTTTTCCATTCATTTTTTTCATTAACAAACTTAAAAAAGCTCTTTTCTTCCTCTGTCTTCCTCTTCTCTCGTATCCAGAGGGGGAGAGCGAGGATCTCAGAAGCTGTTACGGACATTCGTCTGGCTGCTAAGGATGTGGAAAAGCTGGGCGAAGGGTTGCCGGGGGAGCCGTTTGGCACGAGGCCTTGGGTACAGCCTGGTTCAGTAGCCGTTCCCCTTCAGAGCCTGTCACAGGGCAGTGGCTGCGCAGGCCCGCGCTGGCCGAGGCACCTGTTCTGCAAGCCGGGACTCCCGGATGGAAATAATCTCGAAATTGGGCCGTCCGTCCCTCTTGGTGCACAGTCCATCTTTTTGGCCATAATTAAGAATCATTCTCATCTAAGGTACCTTTTTGGCCAGTGGGGGTTCTTAACGACTCCACTGAGAAAAGGATGGATGGAGGTGTCTAACCAGAAAGGGTCTGTGGTTCCGGAATGCAAGACTTAACATTCAGAGCTCAGGGAGGAGTGATGACTCCGGTGTCTGCCCACAGAATGTTTGAATGGGCATTTGGATAGATATTTTCTACTATTTTATTTCCATCTTCTTTAAGGATGAGACCTTTGGATCAAAGGAAAAGGCCGCATTGTTCATACCAAATCTGGTCTATAAAAGCATCGCACTGATTGTTCCTGCCATGTCGGTGAGCCCTGGCTGCATAGACGTACTGAGGCTTGGGATTGTTGGTACACTCTTAGGGCCACTCCTTCAGCTTTTGCTTAAGCCAGACAGTGCAGGAGAAACTTCCATTTAGGTGCTGTCTAGCTAGGGTGACTGAGTGGCTTTCATACTTGAAATTGCTGAGTATACTCTTGAAGCGTGGCCCCAGGAGGCAGAGCGGGGCTGGAAATGAGCACAGGATAGGAAAAGGCATTGTGCTAGAAGGAGTTGGTTTAAAACTTTGGGTTACTACGGGGAACCTCGGTGGCTCAGTCGGTCAAACGTCTGACTTTGGCGCAGGTCGTGATCTTGCAGTCCATGAGTTCGAGCCCTGTGTCAGGCTCTGTGCTGACAGCCCAGAGCCTGGAGCCTGCTTTGGAATCTGTGAGTCCCTCTCTCTCTGCCCCTTCCCGGCTCTGTCTCTGTCTCTCAAAAAATAAATAAATGTTGAAAAAAATTAGAAAAAAAAAAAAACAAAAAAACTTTAGGTTGCTGGCCATCTCGATTTCTCTTCCCGGTGTGGTCTCTGCCGAAGCCATTCCTGGGAAGCCCTCCTCTCTGTGCTGTGCTGTGAGTGGTTTGGACATTTCCGGTTTCTCTGTATGAAATTTCATAGACATCAACCCAGAGAGTCTTCTGTGCTACGAGACTAGGGTGACTTTCAGACTCCCAAGTTCTTCCTTTAAAAATTTTTTTAGTGTCTATTTGTGAGGGAGAGAGAGAGAAAGAGGCGGGCAGAGAGAGAGAGAGGGAGACACAGAATCCGAAGCAGGCTCCAGGCTCCTAGCTGTCAACACAGAGCCCGACGCGGGGCCCCAGCTCACAAACCATGAGATCATGACCTGAGCCGAAGTTGGACGCTCCACCGACTGAGCCACCCAGGCGCCCCCAGACTCCCAGGTTCTTGACCATCTCGTGATATAGTAGCGAGTAAAGGAGGGAAGCTCTCGTGGTGGCTGGGAGGCCGTTCTCCTGTGCCCTCAGCCTGGGACCAAGGCACAGCTCTTCTTTATTCGGGGGCAACTAGTCACTCGATTTGCACGTGCTATTACCTCATCTCTCCAAGTGTCTACAAATTCCTACCCATCAGATGGCTGCCAGCGTCCTACACCGAAGACTTTGTTCTGTTCTTGTCCACATTTGGAGACCCTTCCCTGAAATACAAAAGCCAGGCTCCACCGGCCTGTCTGGGATCCGATTCTGGGTCCGGCTTGCTGCTGACTGCGGGCTCACACGCACGCGGACATGTGCTCATCATGGATACACACCGCTGCCATTTTTTACATAATGCCCTCCTTCCTTCTCCGTTTTCATGCTCACCTAGCATGCCCGTTATCTCCGGAGGTAAGACCTGCCCATTGCACACAAGGTGATCATCACTAATGTGGCGGGTACAGATAGATAGAGACATCTCCCAGTGTGTTAATAAAGGGCAAGAGAAAAATGTCGCCCCCAGGGAATTCTAGTAGACCGCCTGCAGTTCTCTATAACCGCGACCAGAGAGGAGGTAGGATAGGAGTTCGGGAGACGGGGTGTGCCCAGGCGCGACCGTGTATCAGGTCAGCGGAAAGGAAGACACTTCTGTACTTCGTTTTCTTCTTGTCTAGGAAATTTTAAAAGCTTCTCCTGCTTTGGCCAACTAAGAGCCTTGGCAGGTTTCCGTTGCCTCAAAAAGGGGCAGGGTGCATCAGGTCCCCCCCCCCCCCAGATCGGCCTCCCACGCGCCAAAGCCATTGGCTTTCTGACACTGTCTTTGGGGCGGGTGTGTTTCTCTGCCTCTAACTCACGCTTTGCATCTCCCCTCTCGGCCTTTGTCTGTCTGCGTCCCTGTCCGGATCCTCGTGGGCTGGCATCCGTACCCGGATGGGCCCCGCCCCTCCGTGCGTCCAGGTTCCTACCGAGCCTGCCTTGTGCCTTTCATTACCGCGTTAACAAACTCGAGTCGTGCCTAACGAGGACGCCTCATACGTTATGCTAATGATCAAGAGACATGTTAATGATATTTTAGAAGCCTAATTAGTGGAATATATAACTATATGCAATTTGGTAATGGACTGTGACAACAAGTTGTTAAAAGGGGGCTTGACAAATCCAGTTGCATGTAGCCTCAGACAAACAGGAGCCGAGGATGGATGAGTGAAGTCCTGCAGGGAGATGGAGGGAGGAGGTGCGTCCTGGGGGCGTGAGTGCGGGGGGTCCACGGACGTGGGTTGGGGGTCAGTCTTTCTGAGGGTGATGCTGTTTTCCTGTCCTCCTTCCACGACCCTAAAACCACAAGGCTGACGATATTGGAAGAATTATTCACTAATGTCTCTTAAGCAGTTGCTGCCATTGTCATTGATCATGCACATGTATCTTTGTTAGAAACGTTACTTTGATTATGTTATTCTCCGCGGTATCTTTACTTGGGATTTGTAGAAGGAGACGTGTACCTAGGAAATAGACGATAGGTTCTCGTTACAAAGAGAAATCGTGCTGCGCAATAAACCAACTATCAAGGCCATGTAAACCAGGAGATTATCTGTCTTGTGTCCATCAACGTTTTGATAGCGCGGGTAGGAGGAAAACAAGGGTGGTGTGTGTAAAATCGTTCAGCTGCTTGAATGTCATTTTCTCTCAATGAAAAAAATGGGTTAGAGGCATGTATTTCTTCAATTGGCATCTTCCTTCCTCTATGACAGTGATTCCCAATTTGTGGGTTTCGGACCCTGGGGGAGCCACGCGGTTGTCGAAAAGGTTTGGGAAATCCATGTGCACGCAAAACATCGTCAATAAACAGAGTCATGTCATGAATACACGCACGCGCGGACGTGCCTGCTAAAATTCATTGTGTCTGAGATGCTATTGCAGTTAATAAAATGCACATTCGCTTAAAAAAGCAGTTTTCAGTGCCTATTGGTTTTTTGTCCGTGTGCGTCTTCCCACAGCTGTAGAAGCTAAAAATACACTGACTCTCTTGCAGCGGTCCTTACAATTTTTTGACACTGAAGAGGAGACCTTACAGTCACAAAGGTTGGAAACCTCTGTCATCAAGCCGCTTGTACAAATTGAGCAAGTGACTTTCACTTTTGACAACTATTTCATTCTTGAAAATGCGCTCGTGAAAATTTCCTTCAAGTGTTGTCTGTATCTACTGTGACTCTTACTATAAATTGAGGAATATATTTTCACAGGGTACGAAATTCCCCTTAGTTGGAAGGGCGTGTTCTACACGACTCACTTAGGGTCGTGGGCACTGCAGTGGGCAGGTAGGTGGCCCTAGCTTATGGGAACTGAAGTTCCAGAACATTCCTCTCTATTTCTGTCCCGGATTAAAATGCCCAGGAGAGGGAGGCTCGCAGTATCCCGCTTAACCACCAGGGAAAGCTTTCAGAAATCTATATTTCCATGTGAGCATGTCTGAAGTTTGTAACCTCTTGATGGTTGAGACGGTTACAGAGACAAAGAAAGTTCATGTTCTACACACTGGCTCCATACTCCTGAAAGATATTTTACCAGGTTGTTGGCAATGAGGTATATTCGTAGCGTTTCCTTGGCTGTTCTTCCCTAGGCAATATGTCCCTATCACCACTGAGGATCGTGGCAGGGTGTAGAATTTTCGTTCGGCTTGTTTTATATGCTGAACCCTACTCCTGTGTCAGGCGTAGATTGAAGTGCTTTTCCTTTACTAACCGGTTCCAACTTCCATCACGCGGTCCCCTCTGATTTGGTGCTGGGACTTGGGCCTGGGAAGAGAATGGCCTCCCATGGTGATACTTCAAGTGAGCCCTCAAGGTTGTCTTCCTTGGCCTTTTCCCGTGTTACCTTAAAGGACTGATTCGAAAAAGAAAGGAGGGGAAGTATATATCACGCCCAAGGGTAACACTTGCCTTTTTTGAAACGTGCCAAGAAGAGCCGCCTGAAAGCCGTTTTTGAATGCAGCAAGTCAAAAATGCTGTGGTTTTGGTGTTCCGGGAGACTTGGGCTTCTTGTCTCTGGCATTCTCGTCTCCCTCCTCGACTCTCCCCTGCGTCGAGGCTGGAGAGCCTTGGGTTCCCAGTTTTACCATTAAACCTTGATTCAGTTAACTACACAGCTTCAATATCCTCTGAAGGTAAGATCCTCCTCCTCCTCTATTTCCCCTGCATTTTTTTTTTCATGAAGCACTGACAAAAAGACTGTGTATGAACGCAGGATTCTGTTATTCTGCCTGATACCTGCTTCCAGTTAAAATGAGAACCAATTTTGGGGAGGGAGATGGAAAGGGAAAAAGTTTATAAGTGAGCCAGTGGAAAAGGCACATTCATTATCAGTGTCTTTCTCGCTGAGTCGTTTGAAGCTGGGAAAATTAGCAGCTGCTTTGAAGCTCAGAACATCTTTCATCTTTGTGTGTGTGAGTGTGCGCGTTAATATTAAGTTGAGATTCTTTTTCTTGCCACTTATTTGGTTTTTCTGCTAATAATGAAATTATAATGAGATCCCTGATGGGATTTAAAGGAAAAAAAAAAAAAAAAGGAAAAACACCTCACATGAGCGATCCCATCCCCCCTCACCCTCCTGCCTTTCTGTAAAATCTATTCTGCATAATAGGTCTTTGTCTCTGGGTTTGAGACAGAATTGAAGGAGGCCAGGAGTTGGAAATGTCCCTATTGTTCTTTTTGGGGAGTGAGATTCGAAGTTCTGGGAGGCAGGGGGTGGTCTCTTTACCTCCACCTCCTGGTTTCTCCTCGGCCCCTCTCACCCCATCCTCAGCCCCGTGCTCACAACCGCCCCGCCATGTTGGGCCAGGAGGGGAGGAAGCCAAGTATTTGTTCTTCCGGCTTAACGCTCGGTGTATGTGAGGTGCTATCCTCAAGTTCTCCCGTTCGAACTTTGAACATTCATGACCGGGCTTGGTGTTGAGGGACCTAACCTCTGTCTTGATTGGCAGAAATAGGGTGTTTCGAAACCTTGGGAAAACCGTGCTCAGGATGGTAACATTTCTAGTAGCAGATTTTGCCTCCTGTCACCTCGGATTCTTATCCCATTGTCCCTCTTCAGTAGGGCTTTTCTCGACGAGCGTTCCTTGTCCCGGCCTGGCTTTCTGCACCTGGGTGCCTGGATGGAGCCCTTGGTAGAGTGAATTAATTCATAGGCTGGGCACTTGAGACAGAAGCACGAGACACACACTTTTCCAATTTCAGAATTTCTCTCTGTAGGAAAGGCAATGCTGTGTGGTCTCTCGCAATGAACAACCAAAGCCTGGGCAACTCTATATTTCAGAAAATTCTTCCCTAATGCAACCTAATTGTTTCTTCATCAGTGTTTGTCTTTTCTTTTTTTTTTAAATTGTTTAATTTAAAAAATTTTTATCTATTCTCTTTAAAAAATTTTTTTAATGATTATTTATTTTTTGAGAGACAGAGACAGAGCATGAGTGGGAGAGGGGCAGAGAGAGAGGAAGACACAAAATCTGAAGCAGGCGCCAGGCTCTGAGCTGTCAGCACAGAGCGCAACACGGGGCTTGAACTCATGAATTGTGAGATCATGACCTGAGCCGAAGTCGGAAGCCTAATTGGCTGAGCCACGCGGGCGCCCCATATTTATTTATTTTTCACATTTATTCATTTTTGAGAGACAGAGACACAGAGTGTGAGTGGGGAAGGGGCAGAGAGAGGGGACACAAAATCTGAAGCAGGATCTAGGCTCTGAGGTGTCAGTAAAGAGCCTGATGGGGGGCTTGAACCCATGAACTGTGAGATCATCGCCTGAGCCAAAGTTGGCTGCTTAACCGACTGAGCCCCCAGGTGCCCCTTCAGTGTTTTGTCTTAAGTCAGAGATGGACAGCTGCCGTTTGTTGGTCCTCAGGCTCCAGAAAAGTGAGGTGTGGAAGAATGAGATGAACACGCCTCGTCTCCACGTGGGGCTTGATCAAAGGCTGCTTCCCGCTTTTCTCCACGTTTAAATTTTTCTGATCAACGCTAATGACCAGTTTCAGGGCCCCGCTCCCACTCATGTCTGTGGGTTCCTCCTCTCTTTCTTCCTTCTTACCATTAAGCAGGTATAATAAAGCTGGCGAATCTTTACAGTTGGTGATTTTATATCATAGATCAAAGATCAAAGCAGAGGAATACACAGCAACCGTAAAATTAACTGCTTTTTCAATTTTACAATGCTTTCAGTGATAGAGAATCTTATAAATTTAATATTAATTAAACACTTAGCTTTTAACCTCCTCCTGCATCTACTTTTGGCTGGTGGCTGGAAAAAATTAATTGGGCATCTTAAATCTTGTGTTACTAACGCTCTGACAGGAGGGGTTTCAAAAGCACTTATAACTTCAGCAAAACGGTCTTGGAGCGTTTGTCCTTCTATTCACCTAATTGAAAATGCTTCCCTCCGCCCTTAAAGAAAAATGAACCATTTGCTAATTTTCTTTTAAAAGGAGGTGAAACTTAACAGTTCCTTTTCCTAGTTGGGGCTTTGACACAGCCCCTCGGCATACTTACTACTTCACAAGACGGACGCCGTTGAACTTCCATTATTAGAAACGTCCCATTGATTTGGGAATGTGTTGGTGTGGACGTGTGGCTGATAGTTGCTTGACTCGATCCCTGTGTTGCCCGCGACTTCTGTGCGCTGCTCCGTTCAGCTAAGAGTTGCCTCCTGTTTAGGTGAGCATGGTAGGGGACGGGGCTCACCTTGGCAGTGATGAACCACATGATGGAATCCAGAGTGTTTGGCAGCCAAAAATGGACCCTCTACATCCAGAATGGGAGCGCCAGAATGGCAGAAGGAGGAAAACTTGAAGGACGTCACAAGAAGCCAGTGCGATAGACGAGATGCCTTGGGGGAAGTGGGACGAGTTGTTCACGTTTTCTGAGCCACGGAAGGGACTGACCCTGGCCATTCATTGGGGGGCAGGCAGCGCCATCTTTAACACGCATCTTCTGTGTGTGTGCTTCAGAAATGGCTCAGTAGAAAAAATAATACCATACGTTGCAGCTTTTCTGTACTTTCTCTCCAAAGAGCATGTATCACTTTCATCCACAAAATCTCATTTTTTTTTCCCCCACACATCGCTGTGGAGTACTTAAGAGGCGGGCAGGATCAGGGCACCGAGTTTGCCCACGCTGGTTTCCTGCTGTGACTGTACATTTGAAACCGACACCTGGGAGTTCCAGTAAATAGAGCACGGGCCCCAAGAAGGCCATCTTTCTGTACCTGTTTCAGATTCAGGTGACTGAGTGAAGTAATACACCGCTTGCTTTTTGGGGCCATCTGTTCTCAGCCCCGTGTGGAGTGGGATCCCCTGGGTGATGGGTACCTCACCTTGAGAAAACCCATACGCTTGGGGTAGAAGTTTTTAAAAAAGTCATTATTTGCTTTTCAAAAGTGTTTTTATTTTTTAATTTTTTAAAAATGTTTGTTTATTTTTGAGACAGAGAGAGAGACAGAGCATGAGTGGGAGAGGGGCAGAGAGAGAGGGTGACACAGAATGCGAAGCAGGCTCCAGGCTCTGAGCTGTCAGCACAGAGCCCGATGCGGGGCTCGAACTCACAGACCGTGAGATCATGACCTGAGCCGAAGTCCGACGCTTCACCGACTGAGCCACCCAGGCGCCCCCAAAAGTGTTTTTAAAAGTCTGTCTCAAGATGGCTTACTGCACGTTTGCCCTCTTCATGCGTGGTCTTTCGAGCCCATGCTTTTCTAATGAGACCGTCCGTACATTTAGAACGGATACTCCTGGAGCGTATTTTGGGGGGGAAGGTAAGGCACGCACACATACACCACGGCAGTCTCTTATCTCCTGCGCCGGGCTGCGGTGGTCTTCCGTCTTCACATCCCCGACTGTCACCATGATCGGGAGCATTTAATCCGACTGTGAAATAATAAGTTAGCTGTGGAGCGCCCAGAAGAACTGGGAATCCCAGCTTGACGCACCCGGCTGGTCTGCACTCCCCAGGAAGCCATCACTGTTCTCTCTCATTGCAGCTGGACTTTCTGAACCTTTTAAGAACCGAATTGATGGTACGCGAGGTTGGAGAGCTGATAAATTAAGGATATTGGGAAATCTAACGACTCTGTGAGAAGATGGCGCTTGTAGAATCGGTAGCAGCGTTTGCTTGTGCGTTTGTGAGCGGGTCTGTGGAGATTCTGTATGTATGTATCTCTCCGTTTCTCTATCTAGATATATATGATATGTGGGGTGCTGTAAAATTTTTAGTGCCTTAGTTTGGCTTGACCGCCTTATTACTCACGAGTGAGCTATACAGGTCTTCCTTAACAAGTGGCAATAAAGGCTTTACAGCACCCCTTACACCGTCACATAGTTTTGTTTAGGCCACATATTGTCTTTTTCTTTTTAAGTCTCTCTTTGCTCGTGTCCCTCTAAAGTACCTTTGTTGCCATGGCAACCGTTCCATTGCTGCTGAGGGTGGAGTAGAGTGACATCTTTATGCAACGTTCTTTAAGCCAGCGCTCGTCAGCGCTGACCTCAGACATTCGGCCGGGGCCGGGGCTGGGGCCCTCGCCCCGCTCATCTGTGGCACTTTTTGTCTCTTTGATGCCAAACGCTCTGTTTATTTAGCTGCTACCCATGATCTAAAAATTGAAAGAAAGAAAAGAAAGACATATTCAAAGGCAAAACTGAAAGACGTTAAGTTATGTATGGAGTTACGCAAGTGGTTGGCTACCATGGCAAGTGCCGTGGCCAGATGGAAGGCTGAGGAAAGCCCTTTACACACGGAACCTCTTTCTGGAATTCCCTCATCGGCCAGTTTCCACAGATCACCATATGCATTGTTTTGGGTTTTCTGTCTGTGTCTCTAAGTTTTTTCCCTTTCAGCGGACTTTCCTTCTCCTTGACCGTATGTGGACTTTTACAGGATTCATAGAACTGAGTGATCGAATTGCGTGCAGTTACCTTGACGGAAATGGGTATACGTTGGTATGTGGCTTGCTGAGGTCACACAGTCTTTGGTGGTGCAGAGGGGATGAAACCCCACAGGTCCAAGACCTCAGTTGGAAGCAACAGAAATTACTCAAGAGGTTGTACTGCCGGGCCAATTTCTCACTAACGTAGGCGAGGCTGTAGTGAATGGTGAGATCGTTTGGCAAAAATTGACAGGCTAGAAGGCTGTCCCCTCCAAATTTCTCAATTCTTTTTCCAGCAAGAAGGTTGGCTTGCCAACACCTTGATGAAAGGTCAGAGGTTCTGTAATCTCTTATCTCAACCGCATTGGGGACGCTTGTGCATATGCGACATGTATTTCTAGGTTTTCTATGAGCAATATTTTGACTTTCTTTTTTGAAACGTGGCGTGAATGAGTATGCCAAAAAAAATCACAGACGACGTGAGAAATGCTCTCGGTAAAAGCACTTTTTTAAGGAAGGTGAATAGAACAGCTCTGGAACAACGTAGAATTTTTCCCGATGTCACTTTACAAAGTCGTTAATAGAACTGGTGCTTGTGATCCGTGGGAGGGTGCTCATGGGATAGTTCTAGATGACCTTAGTGATTCATATTAGGGACACGAATTCAGATCTGAGACTTCTTTTGGAGGGGCGCATAGAAAGAAAGAGGATATAATCCATTCTTAGATGACATGAAAAGGAATACTGGATTCTTCTCTGAATATTCTTTTAATTTTTTTTTTTTTTTTTTTTTTTTTTTAGAGAGAGAGCGCGAATGAGCAGGGGAGGGGCCGAGAGAGGGAGACACAGAATCTGAAGCAGGCTCCAGGCTCTGAGCTGTCGGCACAGGGCCTGACGTACACAAACCGCAAGATCATGATCTGAACTGAAGTCGGCGCTTAACCGACAGAGCCACCCAGGCACCCCTTCTTTTTTGACTCTCTTAAGCCCAAGTGAGGTATTTTACATGCCTGGCTAGTGTGGCATCTTAGGAGACAGGTCATGCTCTGTTTTAGATACTCCCTTGGCCTTTCTGACTTGTAGGTGTGCCGTGGGGCTCGTACGTTTCATGAATGTGTGCTGTTTTCCTAGATAAGCTCCCTGCAGCAATAGTGATTTGCTGTAATCCGTCTACCAACCAGGAAGCATGGCGATACTCCATTTGATAGCATTTTTCTGTCTTCCAAATACTAATGAGAAGACAAAGCTCTTGAATGTGGGCTCCTGTCAAGCAGATATGATGAGATAATCTAGGTAAAGTACGTTGAATGACCTTCAAAGGGTTATTATTCCCACTTGGCAGATGAGGAAACTGAGCCCTAGAGAGAGTAAACCGATCGCCCAATCTCCTGTAACTCGTAGGTGACAAAACTCTGGCTTCTCTGAATTCAAGACCCGTGTCTTTCCTCTGAATCACTTTGCCCTCACGAGGTCCTTGGCAATTACTTACTGTCTTGTGCAATCCTTGGATCTTTTTTTTTTTTTTTTTAAATAATGTGCTTCATTCTTTCCTCCACGACTCATAATAAAATAAGAATGACGACCGTTTGACGCATCATGACGCAAAAGCCTGAGAGTCAGCAAATCTCCCTTTACTGTGAAGGTACCTCTGTCGCCTCCAGCAGGTTCCTGGGTCATACGATGTCGCTGACAGTGGATTATGAAATAGCATATTGGAGAAGCTACCTAGCCTCTAGGGCCCTGGCAGAAACTGGGGGTGGCAGGCTGAGTGTGGAAGGAGCGGTAGATTAACCTTAGTAACACATAATATCGCTTATTCTTTTTCTTGCAGGTTAATGTACATAACTGTTGTCTCATTTATTTGTGTGTGTGTGTGTAAGACACCCTTTAAAAGTCTCCATTTGGCTTAGGTGCTAGCTGAAAGTTCTGGTTAAAATAAACAAGAAGTTTCATGAACCCGCTGGGAGAGACACTTTTGGTAACAGTCTTCAAAGTGCTTTTTGAACAAACCTAGGGGCGCCCGGGTGGCTCAGTCGGTTAAGCGTCCGACTTCGGCTCAGGTCATGATCTCTCGGTTCATGGGTTTGAGCCCCGTGTCGGGCTCTGTGCTGACAGTGCAGAGCCTGTTCGGATCCTCTGTCCCGTTCTATCTCTGCCCCTCCCTTACTGGCGTGGGCTCCCCCTCTTTCTCTCTCAAAAATAAATAAAACAAAATACAACAAAAGCAAAAAAGAACAAAGCTAAATATCTTTGGATGGAAACCACATGGAGAAGCCAGAAAACGTACCTCTCTCATTCAAGTAATGGAATCATGGAGGGTGAGGGAGGGGGACAAAAAATTTAGGAGGAACGTAAACAGTATCACTTTAGGATGACTCTCTTACTGAGATAAAGGTGCAAAACAAATAATGCACATAGGGATAAGTCCACTTGCTTAATTCATTATTTATTTTACATATTGGAGAAGCTACCTAGCCTCTGGGCATATTTACAAGTGTGATGGAAAGAAGACAGTCCCTGCCATTACTGTTTACAATGCACAAGAGATAATATATAAACAAGACATACTGTTTTTTGGAGGCAGACGCATCAGATACACTTGAGGCAAAAATAGGAAGGCAATTAATATGCGCGTGAAGCGACCAAGATAAATCGGCTCTCGTAGGATATGAAGGACAGTCCTACAAATCGAGGTCCTGGAAACCTGAGGCGCTCGACTTTTTTTGCCTCTTTTTGTATCGAAACACCTCGTTTTGGGGAGCCCCAGCGGCTGCAGCAGAGTCGGGGCCCGAGTGCAGAGCCGTGCTGTGACTCACTTGTTCCGCGAGTCGAGCCTGGACAGCGCCCAGCGACACTCCTCACCTTCATGGGCCGTCAGCCGGAGAGAGGCAAATTAGAGCCGTGGCAGGACCACAAATCACAGGCTGTTGTTAGATTCAGTCTGACCCTTGGCGTCATTTTATCGGAGTCCCCTTGGATTTAATGTGATTCCCGTCACACGACCCCTCTCCGGACAAATACTAATATTGTTATTGTTATCATCATGATTACTTGGGGCTGACCTAATACCCTTCTGCCCCGCAACCAAAGGACCTTGGCTGGGCTGCGATATTAACAACCTCGAGGCACCTCGTGGACATGGTCGTTGACGTGGTGGTCCTGGAGTGTTGGAGTTAACAGAGTCTCCTTAGAGTCTCCACTGCCCTCGCGTCTTCGTTATGCCTTTTTCCTCCCAGGATGCTGCCCATTCTGCAGATCTATTCAGATATTCTGATTTCAGAGGGAGGTGGGGAAGAAGTCGGGCTCCGAGTTGGGGGGAAGTGAGACCTTGCGTATCTGTCCTCGGCCTCCCTGTGTAGCTTTTTCCTGCCTGACGTGACTTTGGGACCTCGAGTGATCAGGTTTTCATAATCTGTGAATGATTTCAGGAATTACAGGTGTCCTATTAGTGTAGAATAGACAGAATGCTCGCTATGGATTCAGCACTGCTCAAGCCCTGTGTTTATTTTGTTTCCTCAGCCTGTCGTTTTATGTCAGCTCCCCCAACACACGAGAAAACAGGCCTTTCTAATGATCAGTAGACCAGGAAGAATCAATGGTATGGACGCGTTGGGCGCATATGTTGCTTAAGGTTTAGAGAAGATACGGCCGTGAACTCGGTGGTGGTCTCCTAAGCTTGTTGGTGGTAGAAAGGCAAAAATGGAGGCACAAAAGGATGTTATTGGAGTGACTCTGGGAACCACCTAAGAAGTGGGAGATTGATTTTATGACGCTAAACCTGCTCGCGTTGGGTTAAGAACCGGAAGAGACCTTAGAAATCCCCAACCGGTTGTTGCACTGAGAGGGAAGTTTAGGGTGGACGTTAACTTGGCTGAGTGCCTACAGGTCTCGGTGGCGGAGCTGGGACCCAGAACCAGACTTCCCGATACCACGTCCACCTCAGCGTATTCATGTAGCAGTCTGCAGCCGAATGGTGTTGACCGACTTCTTTTGGGTTCTGTTTTTCAGGGCTGTCTTCTCTCTCTCCTTCTACTGTTTGTAATCACACTGTATTCCAGGCCTGGAGTTTCCACCGCCAGGGCCATTTCGCTCTTATTCAAAGGTCTCCGTATGGGTTGTTTGCTTGCATCTGGTAGAATTTGAAAGGAGCACCTCATGGTTCAGTAGCCAAGAGCGTGGACTCTGGACTCTGACTGTTGGGTTTCAGTCACGACTCTGCCATGTACACGTTAGGTGACCTAGATGTATTGCTTAAGCTCTCTTCGTGTCATACGCTAATCTATAGAGTAATAGTGCTGTCTATTTCATGGGGATGTCCCTCCTAGCTAATATACGGAAAGCAATCGAAGGTGTCTGGCACATGTTAAGCCTCACAGTGCTTTTGTTGTTATTTATTTCCTTCATCTCCAGCAGTGGCCTTGAGCTACCTAAAAGGTTATATAGTTTAACCTCCCATTTAGCTGCAGAAGGAACCCCCTCAGAACAGTCTTCGATAACGACGACCCAGCTCTCTGCAATGCTGCCACCTTGCAGGCCAGCTCTCCACTACCTGTAACACTCGCCCTCAGTGCCGGCTTGGGAATAGTCCGTTCCTTCTTCTGCTTTCGAGGTTTCTGGGTTGCGCGCTGAGTATTCCTCCTCTTGGCCTCTTAGAGCCTGTATTCGTGGGTCACTGAGAGATTTAGCCAGAGGCTCCTTCGGGTGCATCGCGGGCACGTTGTCTCCTGAGGGCTGAGGTTACCGCCATCACCATCGTCTGTCCGCAGGACCCGGCCTGGTTCCACCCCTGCTGGGGCTCACCTTGGGCTAACAGAGGGTTATGCTGGGGCAGAGCACCTGCCATTTCCCTCTTCCTGTCTCCTGAAGCATAATATTATTTCACGAAAGCTTTCAGAAGAGAGCGCTTTTTGAACTTGACTTCGTGTTCAGACCATCTGGACCAGAGAGCCGGGGCCACACTTAGTATCTGTTCTTCCCTTCCTCCACAATGCTGATCGGGTTCCGTTTCTGGAATATGAATTGCCCAAATTTGTTGTAGTGCCCGGTGGGCGACTGTAAGCTCAGAAGGGAAGTGTCAGTGTCCTGTCCATGTACCACCATCCCAAGGACACACACTCTTTGCATGGCATGAAGTAGGGAGAACCGGGCTCCCTTGGCCATGACTTGGGGAGGGGGCTTTGTTTCAGAGGGATGTATTTTTAGGGGGAGGCAGGGTAGCTCTTGGTTGTTTCCTAGCCTGTCGGGACTTGGAAAAGCCCAAACACTTGGGGCTGGGGATTGGTGCTGGCTGTATCTTGAAGAGAGCCATGTTGCGGGCACCATGTTGAATTGAACGGAGGTCCATGTGGTCGGCCCGCTGGCCCCACGGCCTCCTCACAGCCTCACGGGTGACCAGAGGCCATGTTGTCTGTCTTTAGGGATGGCAGCTGTGGGCAGGAGTTAACTCTTGGACCACTAACACGCCGAGCCTCCTTTCTGTCTCCTTATAGGAGGCAACATGGAGAAGGTTGAAGTGTTGAGTGTGGGGAGGGGGATTCGGGGAGGGTGGGGGTGGGGAGGAAAGGAGGAACAACTGTAAAAAATGTTAATTTATTAATCACTGAATATATAGCAGTTCATCTCAAATGCTGTTGCTATGCCAACACCCTGGGAGTTTATTTTCTTAATCCAAGAGAGGGGCTCTCAGTCCCCGGCTCCCCTGCTGTGTCATTTGAATTCACTGCTGCCACCGTGGTATCTGTTTTAGAAAGTGGGGGGTGAGGGGTGGGGGGGGAGGGGGACCAGGCGAAACCACCAAAGCAGTCATATGCAAAGCAGTAAGAGGCCTTTCTCAGTACGACTTAGTAAAAATGACACAAATTAATATACTCTACTTAAACCAGACCAAGATTAATGGTTCTCTTTCAGTGCAGCTTAGCCCAACTGTCACTCGACAGGCGTTTGTCGGACAAAATCAACACTAATCAACATTTATTCGTCTCTTGCCCTTGGGTCTGAGGAGCGTGAGCCGGCTGCGCCATTCCGCCGCGTGCCTCGCCACGCTTTTCACCCTCCATCCAGCTTCGCCATATATCACCCTTCCTCCTGGTGCGTCTCCTCGGACGGATCCACACACTCAGCCATCAGGGTACATTAGAGGCATGATAGATTTTCTGTTTTAATTTACATCTATTATATTACAACATAACAGATTTTGATTCAGGAGAGACCAGCGTCTCCTATAGCCAGACTCCTTGGGAGGATTTCTGCATTAACTTATTAAGGTTTGTTAGGATGCAGCTTTGGATAGACTCCCTTGCTCGTTCTCTCTCTCTCTCTCTCTCTCTCTCTTTTCGCCCTCTCCCTCTCTCCCCCTTCCTTCTCTCTCTCCCCCTCTCTCTGTCTCCCTCTCCTTCTCTACCTGTCTCTATCTCTCTCTCTCTGTCTGTCCGTCTCTCTCTGGCAAGCTCAGTCAAGACGTCCTGTGCACCTTCCTCACTCGTACAGCTCCTCTCCGGACTTGGCTTTCTGTGCCTGGGTCACATGAGGCTGCCTGGGGTCCTCCCCCACTCTCCGATTGGCCTTCGATCAGCGCACACTGAGACCCGAGAGCTCCCTCCCCTCCCCTGGCCCTGGTCAGTGGGTCTTGGCAGATCCAGCAGCCTGGTCGGTAGCCCCCCCCCCAGGTTTTTGTCCTCACCCCCAGCATCTTTTTTACCCTCCTTTTGATCTCCATTCAGTTACAGTTAGATCTTATTTTTACAGGTCTACAGCATCTGGGCGGCGGGGGGGGGGGGAAGAAGAGGGGGGACACAAAGTTGGTTGGGCTACCCGAGGAGGAGGAAATTGAGCAAAGAAGGGAAGGCGTGAGTCTGAACGGGACTGTGTTCCTTGCGACGTGACCGTCTTGCAAGCGTGTCATTCCAGCTTGGAACAGGGTGGCTGCGTCCAGCTTGTTTCTGGCGTGTGGGGCAGGAGTAGTTGTGGTTGCTGGGAGAGCACCTTCCACCCTGTCTATGGAATTGGCTTTTTATGGTCATTTTCTCTCCTTCCTTTCACCAGAGACGTAGCGTTATAAAGTATGTCTCTTATTTGGTGACGTAGGATGTCCCCTTGATTTTTGGTGGGACTGCCACGTTAAACTTTGGATATCTGGTCACTTGTTCGCTGGCTGTCGAGGCGAGCCTGCGGAGGGGACAGGGAACCTCCCTTTGGCTCACATCTGTTTACCCTGTATTGCCTTTTGTGGGGACACCGTGGCTTTGTCAAATGCCCAGGGAGACTGTGTCTTTTTTCTGAGTGGTTGGACTGCTAAGCTAGATCCCTGGCCACTTAGAAGGCCCGAGGTTTTCTTTTTTTTTTTCTTCCTACCAGTGAGGTTCCTTTTGTGGCTCAAACGCAGGGAAGCCACAGGCTGAGCTGGAGATGTGTGGTTTGTGCGTGTTTGTGTGTGGCTGCCGAGGTGTAAGATGTACCAGGAGGAGGGCTTAGTACTTCCATTTTGGTTTCTTATTACGCAGCCATAAAGTAAATGACGCTTAGTATAACTTCGCACTTAGAGACTGTAGCTCAATTTAAGAAACAAAACTCCAACAGGAGTGTTCGGTATCTTGAGCTTGGGAAACTGACCTCGTTAATTTTAATGAGGGGAAAAATTCTCCAGCTGGGGCCGGGAAGAAAATGAAATACCAATGAGGTTATCACCTTGGATGATCTCACTGAATTCAGAGTAGAATCGGAATGGTGCTGGAGAATTTTCTAAAAGCCTGCAGAAAGGTCGAGAGGAGCGTGCATCTGCCCTTGATGGCATTGAGAGAGTGCTTCCCCCGGTGGGCAGAGCAGAACTCTGTGTGGTCTCTCCTCAAGGGACTGTTAGGGCAGTGGATGTATTAAAAGGTTGGGCTGAAAGAAAACTGGCAAAAAAAAAGGAATTAACATGATCCTTACGAGGGTCCGGGCAGAAGACAATGGAGCAGGTCTCATGGTGGCCGAGGGCTTCTGAGTTCAAGTGCCCGCTGGGACCCTAACTTCCAGTGGGATTTTGGGCATCTCTTTATCATTCAGAGGCAGAGGTGGGCTGAGGGAGTCTTGTTATACAGTAGGCAGCGACAAGAAGTCGATGACTTTGGCCTTGCTGTTGAGTTGACAGATAGTGACCGACGAGGTGACGGTAGGACAGTTCTGCCCTCCGTGAAGAGAAGCTTGCCAAGGTGCGCTGGCATTTGGTCGGGGGACACAGGAAAAAAAAACATCACCATTTAAGGTATCTGGCCCCCTTCAGCCTAGTCTGCTTCTAGGGAAAAAGATCATTCTGCCACTGAATTCTTCAGAGCCGGGGGGCAGAGAGCACTGGGTTTCTTCTCCAAAAGCTGGAGCTTGCTGACTCAGGCTCTTTCCCCATCTTTTTGGCACGTCACTGCACTCGGTGGAAGATTTGTACAACCGTCAGGTAAAATTCAAGTGTCACCAAAGGGACACTTTCTGATTAAATGGGGCCATCTTGCTCTGGGGGCCATCTGGAGATCAGCGGCATGTTGAGGGGATCCGTTAATACTTAGACGCTCCTTTGAAATGCAGCCCTTTTCTCTCCAAGCCGTAAGACCCTTGTGCTGCTGCTGTGGCTGCGTGTGTATGTGATGGGAAATGCTGGTTGCCAAGCAGCAGGGAATGGACATGATCGCGCTGCCTAGCAACAGCGGCCGCGTGGTCACTTGCTCAGATTTCTGCGCCTCTTCCTGTTTAGTCTGCTGGACAATACAGATGGCTTCTGTGGGTCACTCTCTGCCCTAGGCACAACGAGATGTTCCTAGGAAAACATAGCGAACCAGGGTGGATAAATACCCGAGTGCCTGCTTTAAGACGAGTACTGTCCGCACCGTCTAGCGCCGAGCCCTCGTTTTACCCAGCGTGCCTCAGTTTCCCCTTCGAAGTTCTTGCTCCTGGCTGGACCTGTAGGTTGACTGCTAAGCGAGACGAGGAAGCGCAGAAAAGTGCCTGACTTCTCCGTGTGCTGCCTCTACTGAGCCTGGCGAGCCTCTACCCTGCATGTGTGAATATCATATAAAACAGCCAGTTTTCTGATAAAGGCACACGCGTGCGCACACACACGCGTGGGAGGGAAAAAGACAAGGGAACGAATCATGACTACCTATTGTTCTTTGGGGTTTGGGGAACAAAGCAGGCCGGCGATCCCTGCTGGGCCGACCTTTTCTCCCAGCTCTGACCCACACCTTTCACACGTGAACACTCCTTGGTGAGGTCACTGCTTGCTACAGATTCTAAAGACGCTTGCTTGGCAGAGACCTCCTGAGGCAGAGTTCGGGCCTTGGTGCTTGTGCGCACAGAGCCCCGGGAGTCACTGCAGCTGAACGCTTAAGGGAGAGGGGATCTGGCAGCGAGCAAAAGGGAGTGTGTGCTCACCGCCTCTCACCCCCTTGGGTGAGGGTGCCGCCTGCCCGGTTTCTGGCTGTAGGAGTTGGATTGCAGCCAGAGCACAGGCTCGGCGTCAGACAACCCCGGTTCGATCCTTCTTTCCTCTCCCGGCCCGCGGGGTGGGTTTGTGCAAGCCGCTTGTCCCACCTGCACCTCTGTGCTCTGGTCTGTGAGGGGGTAGCAATGTCTGCCTCACGGAGTGGGTCTGAAGGTTCAAGAAGGCTCAAGTTTGTTGGCATGCGTGGCATGCGACAAACCTGCAGTTAGTGTTGTCACCGTCCTCCCCCATGGTTGAAGAACAGGAAATCAGGAGGAGAAAGGCGAGCTTGCGTAGAACAAACTTTAACATCTTGGTTTTTGTCTTAAATCTTAGTCTCTTTTTTAGTATTTATTTAGTTTTGAGAGACAGACCATGAGCAGGGGAGGGGCAGAGAGAGAGGGAGACACAGAATGTGAAGCAGGCTCCAGGCTCTGAGCTGTCGGCACGGAGCCCGACACGGGGCTCAAACCCACAGACTGCGAGATCGTGACCTGAGCCGAAGTCGGACGCTTAACCGACTGAGCCACCCAGGCACTCCAAGTCTTACTCTTTTAAAGGAAGAGCCGTTATTTCCCCGAATTTAGGTTGGAGAAGACAGGAAATAGGCCTCCTTTATTGCTTGACTTGGCTCATGAGTAGCTTGCAGGGTCTTAATTTATTTTTAGTGGTTTCTGAGACCATCCTTACAGAATGAGTTGGGACAGGTGACTGGTTGACTCCCATCTCACAGACGAGGAGACAGTAATATGATGCAGTGAAATTATTTGTTTGGGGTCCTAGCGACCATTGCGTTCAAGACGGACCAAAAAAAACCCTAAAGTCTGAGGAGGTAAACGAAGCCTTTGGCAAGAAACGAGAGGGGTTAGAGTAGTGTAGGAAGTCACTGTGGCGCGAGAAGGTTCTAGGAGCTTGAGACTTGAATTTTCAAAATCACCGATGAGTGACCTCTGGACAGATGGCAAGCATGGCCTCTGGAAGCCTCAGCAGAGCCGGGTGGGGTCAGCACGGTTGAAATAAGGCCTCGTGTCTTCTCCGCTCCGTTTAGACTTGTGTGTCCCCTAGTCTGCACGGTGGCTCGGAGGTTCCAAGGGGGAAGGCTGCCCTTTCTTGGCTCGTCCCTCTCACCGAAGACCTGCGGAACGCTCTCGTTCTTCAGGTCCCCCAGCGCAGATGACGGTAACATCGACCTGTTTCTTGGAGCACGTTGAGGCTTCTGCACATTTAGCTTTGGCAGCTCTGGAGATGGACTGGCCCTTGCCCAGCACAGATCCTTGGGAACGGTGTGCCGGCACTAGCACCCAGGACGGTATGTGCTTACCGTCCCTGGTTCCTTGGGTCTTAAACACGGGCACTGTCTTCTGGACAAACAGCTGTTTGTAGCCTCCCTTCTTCGTCCGGGGAGGAACTTGGGCTCTCAGGACCCCCTTCTGGCTCTCCCTTCCAGCCTCTCCGAGGTACCAGCATCTTCCTCCATTTCTTGTCCTCTGGACAGGGAGAGACCATCCCTCAAAAATGGCCCCTGTGAGCAGCCTTCCAGGACTCCGGGCGGAATGCTGAGAGCAGTGTGGTTCTAAAATTCCACACCACCTGTTCTTTCCATTGCGTCTTCTCTGAGCGGCGTCTGACTGTCACATTCCATGGCCCTGTGCCATAGCCGACTCGTGATAGTCATCTTAGCATTTCACTGGGGGCTTGGGGGCAGGGAGGAAGAAGGGAGAGGGGGGAGGGGAGAGACGTGGGTGGGGTCCGTTGCCCCATGGATCTGTCTTCAGAGGGGTCCAGCGGCCCCGCACCATGGCACCCAGGGAACTTGCTCGGGCCAGGAGGACGGCCGGTGACTGAATGGTGACCAGCACAGCAGCTAGGCCTTCTCCCCCGCTTAGACACGCTTCCTCAGCCGCCCTCCCGCTTGGCTATATGTGGAAACAGCCCGCCTTCTTGTGCTGGGCTTTCACGTGGTTCTCTCTGTGGGGCTCGGCAGTGGCCTTGGTTGCCACGAAAGGCCCAGTGGTGTTCCCTCAGCCGTTCTTTGGGGAGGAAGAAACGAGGAGAGCCAGCGCGAGGAACAGCTTGGAGGCTTACGTCTCTCCCAGCGCTCGCTCTTCCTGGGGCTTTCGGGAATCCGTGTCAGCGAACATGGCGAGGAAGGAGGTTTTATTGCCCGCTGAGTCTCAGCCCCTCCAAATGGTGCAAGCTTGCGGGTTTGCATCCTTTTCGTGACCGATATCACACATTGTGTTTGGTTTTTGCATGGTCACGGTGACTTTCGGTATTCAGCTCACACCCTTCCTGTAAGGAAGTTAGAACACTTGATAAGTTCGAGGCCTTTGATCCTCACAAACACCCCTGGAAAATGGAGGGCCAGGGAGATAAAGGCCTCGACGAGTTACATAACTAACATGCCGGCCGCTTTGGGGATGTTCTTCCTCCCCCGCCGCCTCCCCCTCTCCCTTTCCCATTTTGTTAGGAAGTTATCTGAACGCACGGGGTAGCAATATCCTGCTTTCGTTGTCCAGCACCAATTATTTCTGTCACGCCTCTTTTTCAGGGGCGTTCACGTCGCTCCCACGTTCCCGTCACTGTCTTGTCTGACAGACCTCGCGGGAAGTCGGTAGTAACGCCCGTTCAGAACTGAGGGAACCGAGTGTGGGCTGCTTCCACCTTGGGGAAGGCCGAGGCCCAGAGAGCAGAAGTGTCCTGCCAAAGGGGATGTGAGGGTTGACAGGAATTGGAACTACAGCTGGCCCCCAGACACGTTGTTCCTCGGGTTGGTCTCCGACTGGCCATTGAGGGCATCGCTCCATGTTCTTATGCAGAGCCACCCACAGACTTCCCGGGGTTGGTTCTGAGGCGAAATCCTTTAGGGTCGATGTGGAAACTTGTTGGGGGCAGTTCCTGTGGTGTCGAGGCCACGGGGCTCTGCACCCTCGTTCTGTGAAGTCCTACTAGGTGGTAAGTGTTCAGTAGGCCTTTGTTGACTGGAGTAGACATTTTTATCATGGCGAACACGGTTCCTTCGTATCAGCAGGGACATAGTGAACAGAGGCAACTTGCCTTAGAGAGCAGTAGACACGATGATGTGTTTCAAGGACACTGGACAGAAACAGTCTGCCCTCAAGGAGCTCACGGTCTGGTGGTAGAGAGAAGACCTGCACGCCCGCGGCACCTGCGTTGCCTGCTTTGACTGGCGTCTCTGTGACAGTTCTGAGGTAACAGGCTCCCTCTTAGCCTTTTCCCGGCCCAGCTGTTTCAGATGAAAGGATGGAGAGGCGGGCTTCGGTGGTGATGGAGGTGATGTTTTACTTTAAAATAAAGTATGGAAGCAGCTGATTGATGGATTATAAACTGGGAGGTCCGGGATAAAGCTTCATTCTGGGGGCATCAGTATATTTCACCAGGAGCCTCCTGGGCATTAATTCTGCCGTTAATTTTGTTATTAGAGACCTAGCCAAACAAAGGGAGGTGGCGAAGCTCGAGGCTGGTTTAACCTTGATGAAACAGTGATTTCACCAAGGATGATGTTCCCCCATCTATCTTCATCCATCAAGGCACTGCTGAAATATGCTAATGAAGCCCGAAGATAGGAGCACAGAGCAGTTAAATGGGGCGTTGCAGAAGCTCTCCGTACCCCCGTGACAGGGCGATGCTACTTACTGTCCAGATTTAGTACAGGCGGCAGAGAGAGGCTGACTGGTATCTTGGCGAAACACAGCACGGAGGTGGAGGGTCCGCCTAGCGGAAACTAGACACTCCAGAACGAGGGATGGAAAAACCAGGTCTTCGCCTGCGGGATTGGTTTCCTTTATTCTCTCGGACTCACCTTCCAGCCGGTTCATATAAGAAGCGAGGTTATAGGGGCACCTGAGTGGCTCAGTCGGTTGGGTGTCCGACTTTGGCTCCGGTTGTGATCTCGAGGTCTGTGGGTTCAAGCCCTGCATCCGGCTCTTTGCTGACAGCTCAGAGCCTGGAGACTGCTTCGGATTCTGTGTCTCCCTCTCTCTCTGCTCCTCCCCCATTCCTCTGTCTGTCTCTCTCTCAAAAATAAACGTTAAAAAGAACTCAGTAACTCAATAACTAACTAAATAAACTTCAACAAATCATGGAAAAAAAAAAGAAAAGAAATAAGTTATGTGGCTACATCAGACTTCGTGCCAAACCAACTACCTGTCACCGTCAGTCTATATCACCATGTTTGTTTCCAGTGATTAAATGGGCCAACACCTTTTTCAGTTTGTAACTTCTTGGGTACTATTGCGTATACTGCTCACATACATCATGGGCATACTACCGAGTTACTGTATATGCTTTAATCCAATTAAATTCATACAAACATCCTACAAAGAAGTGAAAATATAGGGTGGACTTTACAGATGAGATGTGAGAGGATAAATTCATGAAATTAATCACACAGCCAGCCAGTGGCATCACTGGGATTCAAACACGTGCCCCCCTGACTCCAGAGCTTTTGCACGAAGCTGCCGTGGACCGGTGGCTGTTGTGCAGGTGTCTCCGGGAACCCCTGCCAGCTGCTGGCGTCGTTCGGCTCGCCTGTGTATTTCTGTGTTCTTTGGGTTCACTTACACTTTAGAATTCCCTTCACACTTCCTTCTTTCCTAAATCGACCATAAGCTCTGTGAGGCCAGGGCAAGGTGCTCTCTCTCGTCCCCAAGCCCCAGGGAGTGCTTTAATTTATAACTCACGTACCCATCATTGCTGTCCCTTGCTTCTCTATGGAGTGCGTATTTTGGCGTTAATGCTTGTAGTGGATGGTGGAGTCAAGCCGGCCGGCTGCTTTCTGGTTTTCGTACGTTAGATGAAAGCCATTGGCGGTTTTCTTTGCCTTTACAAGTTAATCCTACAGGAATCACGGCAAAATGTCTGTTGCTTCCCATGTCCTGGGGGATCCGGTTCCGTTTCCCGCTTAGTTCACTGGCTTCATGCTGTCTAGCCCATATCAGACCACACACAGGAGAATGTAAAACAGCACATGAAATTTTATTATGGGGTTGGGGGTGGGGCTGTGCGCGAAATCGTGCTGATATTAGCAGTTCAGGTAGCAAGTTGACCTTTTCCCAAGATGCAGTTCCTGATCTATGAGGTGGTTGTAGCATCGGGCACAAGAATTCCCAAATCTGAAATGACTCTCCGCCCCTTCCCCTTGGTCTGTGGAGAGGGAGGAAGGCAGAAGCTAAGAAGTAAAAAGAAAGAGGTATTTTTTAAAATTTAGAGAAGATGCTAAAACTAACATCAGTTTCCCTGAACTAAGCTGTGTCGGAATATTAGCTTCCATCTTGGCCTTGAAATCTGTTGTGCCATTATTCAAGCTGGCTCTAAACTTGGGGGTTCTAGACTGTTATTGAAGAGTTAATCGGCAAAGGTCTGTAACTTCCAGGAGGTCGTGGGGGTCAGCGAAACTTGCCAAAAGGGAAGATCAGCCAGCGGAGTCAGTTGGGCTCCCCGTCTGGCAGATCTGTCTTTCTCGGCTGCTCCTCTCCACTTTCTAGTCTTGGAGTTCATATACAGTAAATCTTTCTCTTAATAAAGCCGTTTTTCAAATCTGACTTTGGACTGGGGACTGCTTTCTCTCCAAATGCAACAGCTGTTAAACATGGTGCATTGGGCACGCTGTATATCTCTTTGTTTAGTTTTGGGTTTTTAATATGAGCAGAGGCGCGGAGGAGTGGAAGGGCCCTCTCAATTCTTTCTCTCCAGGCGACAGTCGGCCCCTGGGCTTGGAAAGAAGGCCTCCGGGCTCCCCTGGCCGCTCGCCCTTGAAGGCGAAGCCTATTGTCCTGGAATAAGCGGTCCAGGGTCCCCCTTCCTTTCTGGGAGATAAACTGGTGGACCCCCGGGTGTCAGCCAGCAGAGGCCAGACCTCTTGGCCCCGATCTGGCCCGGCTACACGGGGAAGGCATTTTTGCCCCCTTTGCTCACTGGTCCCTTCTGCCTGCCTCTGTTCCCAATGCACTGGGGAGCATTAACTCCCTGCAGGGGAAAAAGTTCACAAAAGAAATGAATTATGCATATGGAATTCATTTCCTTGATGAATAGGGCATCTGAACAAACTCCATGGCTGTTTGATTTTAAGGCGGGGGAGGGGGGAGAAGGAGGGGGGGTGAGGGCTACACAGTATGGGGGGGTGATCAAAAAGAATTTGGACTTAGAGGTGGGAAGAAAATGATGCTGGAGGGCTTGGGTTTGAAATATTAAGGACGAAGTAAGTGGCACTTTGAAAATGGTTCGTGAGCCATTATTCTTGCCAGCCCACACCCAGGGATACGAACCTCACTCCCCGTGAATGTGCGAATTTGTCAGCAGAGAAATTGGGGGAGAGCAATGGTGCCACCGTCCTGACAAGAACCTTGCCGGATGACAGTTCTGCAGTGATTCTGACTAATGTGGGTACAGGTTAGCAATGGGGGCTGGGAATTCTGAGGTGGGAGTTGAGAAGTAAAAGGCTGGGGCCCCGAGCTCCAGGCTCCTAGACTGTGTGACCGTGGGCAAGTCACCTGACCTTGGTCAGCCTCAGCTGTCTTACCTGTAAACGGGAGCGTGATGCCTGTCTTGAGATCATAAGATGAAAGGAAGGTGCTTTGACCAGGAGCATACGATGCAAATCCGCAGAGATTTAATTTCTCCGCCCCTGCCTTCTTTCCTCGACAGCCTGTGCTACGGGCTCAGACCTAGTCTTCAAGTGAGCCAGGGTTTCTTCGGAGCAGGATGAACGGGGAATTAATTGATCCGGGAGCACATGGTGGTTAAAGAAATAAATAAGCAAAGAAACAAGAACCGGTTGTGATCCTCCCCTCACCTATATTATTAAAATCAGCAGTCTGATGTTTTTGGCAAATGTAGCCACTGAGTTAGCAATTGTCGCCGCCTAACCGGTTAGATCCACGGTGGGAAAGCGTATCATTGGCAGCCACTTAAATTAAGGAACAAGCGGACGGGTTTTCGAGTTTCTTCTGTAGAGACCTCCAGGAGGAGGGAGGCATTCTTGGCCTCCAAAGACCCGCGGATGCTTCCGGGCTGGAAACCTGGCCCAAACCAGCCTCCTCGCTTGTCCATTTCTCTTTGCTCCCGAACGGACACAGGGCTCGGAGACCCTAAGTCTTTAGGGGAGGAAACAGAGTCACGTACATGCATACAGGCACAAATGAGAGGGAGCTTGCTGAGTGGAGAGAGGTTTTCTTTGACGGCCTTGGGGGACCTAGATCCCATTTCAGGACTGAGCGGATCGACCAGGTCTGACCACTGCCGTGTTTCTCTGTTTTTGCCACAACCCGATTGCAGCACACGCGACTTTCACACAGGTGTACGTGTTTTACGGAAAATTTTACATCTGTTACAGCAAACATGTTGTTACTTCGGGGGGAGAGGAGGATGTGTAATGTAACGAAACTATTCTTTGGGCTGTCCATCGTAAATGCGCAACGTGGCCATGCGTCCTGTGCTAAGTTATGTGGCTACATGAGACTTCGTGCCAAACCAACTACCTGTCACCGTCGGTCTGTATCACTGTGTTTGTTTCCAGTGATTAAATGGGCCAACACCTTTTCCAGTTTGTAACTTCTTGGGTACTATTGTGTATACTGCTCACATACATCATGGGCATACTACCGAGTTATTGTATATGCTTTAATCCAATTAAATTCATACAAACATCCTACAAAGAAGTGACCCCAGGAAGGAGGTCAGGGTGGCCCCGCGCTGCCTTCCTGGCAGCGGGGTGAGCCCGCGAGGCCCTGCACCCCCACCCCAACTTCAGCCCCTGCCCTTCTGTTTCGTGGCTTTTATGCGTTCGACTTTATGGGTGGGAGTCTGCTTCTGAGAATTGTTTAAAATCCAGCGGTGCAGAGAAGAGACCAGCGCCTCGCATGAATTATTTATCTGTTTATTAAGATTTTCATGGCACCTTTCCCCTCAAAGCTCCAGGCACTGTATGGAACATTTCAAACTAGTAACGTTTAGCCTTAGAGATTGGAAACAAGGCCAGGGGGTGAGGAAGCCCCGGGAAAGATGGGAAAAGAGGAAGGAGAAGACAGAGAGAGCCGGTGACCTCAGAGCGGGAGCCAGGGGGAGCAGGTCAGGAAATCCGCCGGCTGGAAGGGGAGCCGTTCGGCTCTGCCGGCGGCTATGTGATATCAGAGGAGGTCCCCGCCCCTCTCCGAGCCTCCTCCACGCAGTGGAGGTGACCTAGCTGACCTCCCGAGC
Organism: Paguma larvata; assembly: GCA_030068075.1. Lineage (NCBI taxonomy): Eukaryota > Metazoa > Chordata > Mammalia > Carnivora > Viverridae > Paguma > Paguma larvata. The sequence goes on along the minus strand of CM057840.1, from coordinate 50,132,612 downwards.
CCTTCCCAGGTATGCTCTGGCACGGGGCCCGAGAAGCTTACCTTTGCAGGCGAGAGGCTTAACGCTCTCGCCGGGTAAGTCCTAACGGTAATAAAAATGTTTCTTTTTAATGTTATGCATAAACCTCTCGATAACCAGTGTATTTGCCACAGAGCGGTTTTCAACCCTGGCCGCACATTAAAATCACCCGGGGAACTTTTCCGAAATCACCACCAGTGCTCGGGCTCCACGCTGACACAGGGGCATCAGAACATCTTGGGGGCTGGTGCTGAGCGTTTGGCTTCTGCTGCAGGGGCGTCAGAGGCTGCTGTGGGGCCCCGGGGAGGTTGGTTAGAGCAGTCAGGGGTTGAGGGTAGCCAAAGAAAGGAAAGGAAGAAGGGCTTTTGGGGGGGAGGGTGTGGTTTGAAATGCTTCTCAGATAAACGGGGAAGGGGGGAGGGAATCTTAACTCTGCTTCCATGTTATCAGGCTGTGGGTCGTTCTGGTAGTAAATGTGGTCCATTAGGCTCCCGTAGCTCATTTTTCTAGACTTCAAGGCTGGGGAACTTCAGAACTGTCATGGCCACTTTTTGGACACGTCCTCAGCTGCCTCACTGCCACTGGACGTGCCTCCCACATGCCAGGCGCTGTTGTAGGCACATGACACTTACCGTATGTAAGTTGCACGTAGCCCAGAGGTTGGTGTTATACCGCCCATTATACAGAGGAGGAAACTGAGGCCCAGAGAGGTTAAATAATTTGCCCAGGGTCCCCAAACTTGTAAATAGTGGAGAAGGGGAAGAAACTTGTTTCCCTCTCTGTCTGTCTCTCTCTCTTTCTCTCTCTGTCTCTCGAGATAGCCCTCCCTTGCCACTGTACTCACTGGCTTGTTAGCTTGTCTCATTGGTGCCTTGGTGGGAAGCCTTTGGCTTTCTTTCAGAGAGGTGAGGGGGAGTACCAGGGGAGAAAGCAGCTTCTGAAGGGATCACCTTTGACATGGAGCAAGGCAAGGTAGTGTAATGAAAACATACAAACCGTAGGGCTGGAAATCAGACTTCGGGCCGAAGGAGATACAGTGGTCGGGCAGTTCAAATGTGGACTCGCTGGGGCGCCTAGGCGGCTCAATCCGCTAAGGGTTCAACTTCGGCTCAGGTCACGATCTCGAGGTTCGTGGGTTGGAGCCCCACGTCGGGCTCTGTGCTGACAGCTCAGAGCCTGGAGCCTGCTTCAGATTCTGTCTCCCTCTTTCTCTGCCCCTCTCCTGCTCACACTCTGAGTGTGTGTCTCTCTCTCTCAAAAATAAATAACCTGAAAAAAAATGTAAACATGGGTTTTGTTTAACTACCATGCCTTTGGTGTCTTTGATGTTGCTTCAGCTCTCTCTTGTCTTGTGTTGATACGGCAGGCCTGTGTGGCGGTACCTTTGTGCTCAGGTCGGACTCCTGGCCTCCGCGCTTCAGGCGACCCCTGCTAACGCTGGCCTGCAGTCGTAGCTCACTCAGTCCTTCCAGAACACAGGGACCGTGTGTGTCTCTTTCCCTTACCAAAATGTTCTATAATTATATTTTTTTGTCTTAAAACAAACTTAGTCTCTTAATTTAAAAACTCTTCTCCAGTGCTTTTATTAACGGATTGCTTTTCCTCCGGAGATTATAATGCTTAGTATAAGGGGCCAACCCATCTGTTTTCACACCAGCTCGGGGAAGAAGGTGTTAACCATGTTCTGAGGGGACGACTAAGGTTCTGTCGGTGTTGAATGCAGACAAAACTTTTGTCGGGAGTCAGTCTCTAGGCCTTAAGGCCAGGACGCTTGACAGAACCGTCACGGCCCCTACTTTGCGACAACCTCATGTCTGCCAGGTCTTGTTTGGTGTTTTCCAGTGTGCGAAACACGTAGTTTTCTGGAATCGGCTGTTCCTATCTGTGATTTGGAGTCATGGCCACGTGGCTTCCGACGTGACGACCAGCTAAGTGCATCGGGAGCCCCCGCTGTTCACACCTGGCCCCCAGCGTTCTCTGCATCCCCGCGCCAGGTCCTGCAGCGGGTTGGCAGACCCCGCCCCCGCCAGGGGTTTGATGGGGGAAACGTTCATTCGCGCAACTCAGAACGACCTGTGTGGGTCCGTCCTAAGTTTGGATTCTGTCATCGATTCAGCCTGCGTGTCCTTTCCCTTTAATGGTGGTTAGTAAAAAGACGATGGCTTTCTTGTCCCTTCTCGTCATAATATTTGCTAGCTCTGGGGGTTCTCTGAGAACCTTGCCTGAGAAGTCCGTGGCCAAAGAACACAGTGATATTTGGCTTGAAAGTATGAGCTCTGGCTCGCTTACGTCCTGTCTCTGAAGAAGACTGGGGAAGAGGGGAAGGTTTCTGGGAAGGGCTGAGGGAGAAGCTCTTAGGTCTGGCTGGGGGCTCTGCAGGTTCAGTTAGGCAAACGTAACCCTCCGGACCCCAGCCCTGGGCTTCACATCCTGGCCAGCTGGACGGAGTCCGCTCCTTTTAAAGATGGGGAAGCCACCTTTCTCTTAGGCGAGCGCAGGGTGGGGAGGCTTTCTCCTCACTCCTGGGTGTGGGGGGATTATTTCTATTGGAAGAGGAGGTCCTGACTTAGCTCCGTTCCAGCGAGGGCGTTCCTTCTGCATTGTGCGGGGGAGAGAAGGCCATCGCGGTCCCTAAGACCTTCCTTGCCAGTAAACCCTCTTGACAGCTGGGAACGGGGTGCTTGCTCTTCTTGGGGGGCACATTCAGGGCTTTGCCCTGTCTGGACGTAGCCCGTGTTGCCTGAATTTTCTTTGTCACCCTCCTGCTAACCTCCCCCCCCCAGCCCTTTAAAACCAAACATGTGCAGAATCCGGCATCTCTGTCCCTTCGTCTTCACCTCTGCTTTCTTTTTCTCCCTTCCTTTCCTCCTCCCAGTGCTGCGTGTAGCCACGGGGAGAGACGGAGTTACAGTGGTTGAAGGTAGGGGGTGGTGGTGGTGGTGGTGGTGATGGCTCAGGAGAAAGAAATCAGCCGAGAGAGAGCTTCAGGCGGGGAGGAGGGAGGAAAGAACCCTCCAAGCCTCGCAGACCGGCTCCCAGCCTCTCGGTGCCTCCTCTCTGAAGGAGGGTGATGAATTTGGTTTGCGCCAACATTAAACTGATAAATGAAATTTGTACGTTAAAACAATGATAATTTAATTGTATTTTCTTTCCTCCTTGCCCATCCACGCGTCCGCCTCCCCCTACCTCTTACTCACTCTTCGGCTTTGGGTAAGGAGGGGGTGGCGGCGGGGAGGGGGGGCTTTGCAAGCTGTCGGTTTGCATTGTGCGGACGGGGAAAGGTCTCTACCTGGCTCATTTTGTCCCCTTTGCTTAGGCTGTCACTGCTGACAGTCCTCATGTTTATTTCATCTCGCGTGGTGGCTGTCTCGTTTCCCTACCCTCCGATGTCATTAACGCACAGAGAGCGGGGCCCTGCAGTGTTGAGCCTAATGAATTCCGCTGTGGCTGCTCTGCTCCCCACCTCGTTACCAAAGCTCAAGGTGTCAAATTAAACCCAGCCTAGAGAGAAAGAGAAAGTGCGGGAGAGAACGCCGGAGCAGGGGAAGAGGGAGGTGTGGGGAGCATGTAAACAACCCTCCCAAAAAGCGCTGGGGGGGGAGAGTTGAAAAAGAGAGGGACGCCCCAGATGGATGACCGAGTCCACTTTAAGCAAGGTGACATCCGGGACTCTCAGTGGGACCTAACGACCTGCCAGGCCCGGAGTGGGGTTTTGCACCTTGGCCTTGGCGTCGGTTTGTTGCCTTTTTCTCATTGCCTGATTGATTTATCCTCATGGTTTATGCAGATTGGGCACCTTGCAAAACAGGCAGAGCAGCTAGAGCGAGTGAGAACAGGCAGAGCTTGTGGAGGGATGTGTGTGTGTGTGTGTGTGTGTGTGTGTGTGTGTGTGTGCGTGTGTGTGTGTAAGCACTCCTGGTTTAGTGGCTCTGATCAGCTGCAGAAACCCATGTTTTAAAATGGGGGAGGACTACCTGGGTGGCTCAGTTGGTTGAGCATCTCACTCTTGGTTTCGGCTCAGTCACCATCTTGTGGTTTGTGGGATCAAGCCCTGAGTCGGGCTCTGCGCTGACAGTGTGGATGGAGGCTGCTTGGGATTCTCTGTCTCCCTCTGCCTCTCCCCTGCTTACTCTCTCTCAATCAATCAATCAATCAGTCAATCAAATGGTGGAAAGAGGGGTGCCTAGGCAGCTCAGTCGGTGGAACGTGCAACTTATGATCTCAGGGTGGTGAGTTCTAGCCCCACACTGGGCATGGAGACTACTTTAAAAACTAGTATCAAAATGGTGGTGGAAAGAGAAAGTCATCACATAAATTAAAATAATCCTAATGGGGTCACACTCTGGTAGATTCCGTTTACCCACGCCCACCCCAATCTGGTGAATAGTATTTCTGTCATCTCTTTTGTATATAACATCCTATATTCACAGCATGTTTCTATATGTTACTGGTATTTTGTCATCAGGCTATTTTGTTCGAATGACCTTGAAAAGAGGTCTCCCATTTCACAGAATGGGAAATGTGTGGAGATGTTACCTTGCTTGTTCAAGATGATAGGGGCGACAGGGTGACCGAGGTCATAGTTTAGGTCTTCTCTTTCTAGAATTTCATGTTTTTTCCCTTATACCACAAAACTTCCTAGATTTAGTCAAAGGTGGGAGGAGATTGGTGCTGGATTTTCAAGACGGAAGTAAATTTACATACAGTACAATGGATAGAACTTAAGTATATACTTGGATGTGGTTGACAATGAATTGACCCATGTAACCAACACCCAGTTAAGAAATAGAGTCCTTGCATCGCCCAGGAAAGCTTCCTTCTGCCGCTTTGAACTTTACTTCACCCCCAGCCACCGCCCCAGATAACAACTGTTTTAATTTTTACCATCAGAGATTAATTTTGCCAGTTCTAACATTTTATACTATTGGAATCATGTGGTATACATACAAGTTGATCTTTGAATAACAGGTTTGACTGTGCAGGTCTAATTTTATGAGGATTTTTTTCAGTAAATATATTAAGTGCTGTAAATGTATTTTCCTTATGATTTTCTTCATAAAATTTTCAGTAGCTTACTTTATTGTAAGAATACAATGTGTAATACATAAAACATATGAGATACATGTTAACTGTTTATGTTACTGGTAAGGCTTCTGATTAACAGTATGGTATTATTGAGTGTTAGAGGGGACAAAAAGTTAAGAACGGCAAGACTCAGAAACACAAGAAACAAGCGTTGGTAAGGATGTGGAGGAAAAGGAACCCTCGCGTGCTGTTGGAGGGAATGCAAACTGGTGTAGCCAGTGTGGGAAACAATATGGAGGCTCCTCAAAAAATTAAAAATAGACTTACTATATGAGCCAGTAATCCCATTACTGGGTATTTACCCATAGACTATGAAAACACTCATCTGAAAATATATGTGTATCCCTATGTTTATTGCCACATTATTTAGAATAGCCAAATTATGGAAGCAGCCCAAGTATCCATTGATAGGTGAATGAATAAAGATGTGGTATATTATATACAATGGAATATTACTCAGCCATAAAAATGAATGAAATCTTGACATTTGTGATAATATGGATGGATCTAGGGAGTATAATGCTGAGTGAGAGAAGTCAGTCAGAGAAAGACAAATACCGTATGATTTCACTCCTATGTGGAATTTAAGAAACAAAACAAGTGAACAAAGCAAAGAGAGGTAAACCAGAAAAACAGACTCTTAACTCTAGAGAACAAGAAGATGGTTGCCAGCGTGGAGGTGGGTGGGAGGTTGGGGGAAATAGGTGAAGAGGATTAAGAGTCCACTTATGGGGCACCTGGGCAGCTCATTCGGTTGAGCATCTGACTTCGGCTCAGGGCATGATCTCACAGTTTGTGAGTTTGAGCCCCACGTCAGGCTCTGTGCTGACAGCCTGGAGCCTGATTTGGATTCTGTGTCTCATTCTCTCTCTGCCCCTCCCCCACTTGTGTTCTGTCTCTCAAAACTAAATAACCATTAAAAAAAAAAAGAGTACACTTACGTGATGGGTGCTGAGTAATGTACAGAATTGCTGAACCACTGAGTTGCACACCTGAAACTAAATATAACACTGTATGTTAACTATACTGGAATTAAAAAACAACACCTTAATGCATGGATTTTCAATTACATGAGGGGTTGGGGCTCCTAACCCCCACGTCATTAAAAGGTCAGCTGTCCTTTTGTGCCTGACTTTTGGCTCATCATAATGTTTTTTGAGATTTTTACATGTTGTTGCTTGGATCGATTGTTTGATCCTTTTTATTGCCAAGTGGGTAGTCTGTTGTATGAACGTACTGTAATTCATTTATCCAATCTCACTTGAGGTTTTTTTTTTTTTTTTTTAAGGAAAAATTTGTTTGAAAATAATTCGATGTCAAAAACAGTTTTGGAGCACAGGGTGGTCACCCGGGCCTGGCTGTGTTGGCTTCAGTGGCAGGACCGTGTCTCACATGAGAGGGACGGGAAAGCAGAGACACACAGGCCCCAGGCTTCATGGCCACACACCTCTCACACCTTGGTCCACGAACTGATGCTTTAAATCGGTTTGGGACTTATGTTTCTCTTTGCTTGGAGTTCATGGTCTGGTTCATTGTCCCTTGCTGTTAATGACAGTAAGCATAGCAGTAGAACAAGAGTCCCTTCTTTGGCATTCTGTCACTCTGGGCTGGTTGGTTGATTTTAGCATTCTGCCGCCCCTTCCCTCAAGATCAAAGTGAAAGTTAATTTTTGAGAAGCTTCTACCGTTCCCTTTCCAAACAGTAGAGTGAAGCCAAGGGCATCGCTAATTGAAACTTGAAATCTCTGACAGATATTCTTTAAATGCAGCAAATGGGGGAGCCTCTAGTTAGTTCTAGGGACAATCTGGAAACCTGTGTCAGATTGTTTGGCAACTTAGAATAGCAAGAAAATTCAGATTCCCCGACATAGCCTAGTGCTGTTCCCTCGGACCAAACAGGTACGGTAGGGTGTGTGTGTGTGTGTGTGTGTGTGTGTGTGTGTGTGTGTGTTTCCAAGGAGTTGCCGGTTGTACTGATGGAAAAGAGGCCCCGTCTTCTGTGCTCTGGTTCGAGTTGACCTCAGGGTAAGATGTGAGTTCTCAGGTTTCATTGATGTGAGCTTGTTAATAATCCGCTGTCTCAGCCTCGCTGAGCACATTGGAGCAGCGCAGATCCAGAGAGGTTTGCAAAGATGGGGACAAGGAAAGCCAGAAATCCTGGAGTTCGAATCCTTTCCTTCTTTAAACTTTCCCCAGCGTTCTTTGTACTTTCTCACCAGTCTACATGGGGAGGGAAGGGTCTTGAGAGTAGAAGTGTGGAAGTGTTTTATCAACAGTCCTACGTTCTCTGTATCTCCCCCCACAAATCCGTAAGATTCACAGTTATGTAGCATTATAAAGGGTTATCAGGAAGGACTCTGTTATTGTGAGTCTGTGAAAGAACCATGACATTTTAACCAAATCTTAAGCATTTATTTATTCATTCAGCAACTTTTTCTTGTACTGGGGATAATAAATAAATAAAGTCAGCTTTGCCTTCGGTTAGGAGGGGTGGGTCACAGGTGGGTATAGCGTGTGATACATGTTGTCACAGGGAGGAGCACGGAGCGTGATAGGAAATGGAAGACGGGTCCCTAGGATGTCGGCTTGTGTTGAGGATGGCGCCTTGGCAAAGATCACTCTAGAAGAACTGATTTTATGGAAATTATCCAAAAGGAGTTATTCGTTAATGGAGCATACCTCCCCCCCCCTCCGCCCCCATCTCTGACCTCTTTCTCGGGCACCTGTCTTCTGCAGGGCACCGTGCTATGAGGTGTGGTCTGGCTTCTGAAGTCGAAAAGTCCAGTGTTGAATAAACAGGACTGATGAGGCACACGGGTGCCGGGACCACTTTTAACCTCCCAGAGAATGAGCTACTTCGGGTATTGGCCCATTGGGACGGTCCAGACAACGGGGATATTTCTGATAATGCTCAGTGCGTTTCCTTCTTTCGATGGACCTCGTTTTTGTGTTTGCTGGCCTGGAGCTCCAGTTCACATTTCCTTGATGGGGTCCTCTGTTTTTTGTTTTGTTTATTTGTTTGCCCTGGGCTTTAGAGTTCTAAAACACCGTATACGATTGGGTGATAAATTTGCTCTAGTCCTTAGTGATGAGGCTTTTACATGGCAGGGGTAGGTTGCTTTCATAATGAAACTACTGCCATATTGTTAGAGCCTAGGACTTGATGGAGTACTTGGTAGGACTAAGGAGACTAGACGGAGACTTGGAATGACAAATGAGGGAGTGGCTGCCTTTGGAATCGGTAGGTACGTAGAACAGGAAGGTGATGTAACCATTCCCCATTATAGTATATGCCACTTTGACTGGTATGGATCATGTGTGGATATTCAGCCTTCAACTGCAGGTAGACAGTGGAATTCTTTTTTTTTTTTTTTTTTTTTTATTTTAGAGAAAGTACGAGCAGAGAGAGGGGCAGGTGCGGGGTGAGAGAGAGAGAGAGAGAGAGAGAGAAGAGAGAGAATCTTAAGCAGGCTCCACACAGCTGCAGAGCTCAACACGGGGCATGATCCCACGACCTTGGATCATGACCTGAGCCAAAGGCAAGAGTCAGATGCTCAACCGACTGAGCCACCCAGGTGCCCCTAACATGGTATATTCTAAAATATTTTATTTTATTTTTTTAATTTAATTGTTTTTGAGAGAGAGAGAGACAGAGTATAAACAGGAAAGGGACAGAGAGAGAGGGAGACACAGACTCTGAAGCAGCTCCTGGCTCTGAGCTGTCAGCACAGAGCCCGATGTGGGGCTCGAACTCATGGACTGTGATATCATGACCTGAGCTAAAGTCAGATGCTTAACTGACTGAGCCACCCAGGTGTCCCTAGTCTTAAATATTTTAGAAGTGATATTTTTTAAGAGAGTCAGAATGAGATGTTCTCATTATCTGATTAATTGAGCAGAGAAAGTAGGCCACTTAATATAATGAATAACTTTTAGGATCTATGGATAGAGTTGCTGAATGGGAAGAAATGTCACGTATGTGTTGGTCTAACACATAAACGAGTAAGTAACTCTGGCCGGGTAGCTTAGGCAAGTATGCAGATTGCGGAATGTAGCAGCAAAACCAGTTATATCCTAATGAAATCCCCATTATAGTTGACCAGTTAATACTCTTTTCCAAGTAAATAATAACTCTTTTCCATTCTAAGCTTTTTCCACGGGCAAAAGCTTACTATGTCTCTCGGAAATTTTTGTCCCGATTGTATTTTGCCTGGAGGATCTGTATTCTTCTGCTGGATCTAAACCATTGCAGTTAGAAAAATTTTGAAAAGTAATAGAATTCATCTCATCTGAGCTAATTTAGATCAGCAAACTGGTAATGCTGAGTATTTTCATTTCGCTCAAACTAAATTATAAAAAAAAATACTTCTTCATCACATTTCAAGACTAAGTAGGCTCTCAAATCTGTATGGGACCAAAAAACGCATCTCTTCCTTTCATCTTAGATAAATTACGAGGAGAAAATGGTCTAGAATTTGGCTGAAACACGGCCTGCCATTTGATGCACTGGAGGGTTTGCTGTGTCAACTTAAGACTGAGTGATAGACGGCGAGGAAATGAAGGAAGAACCCTGCTCGCTGTGAAAATAGAAAGTAAAAGGACGACAAAACGCTAAACTGTGCAGGAAATTCTTGTAACATGACTAATTGTGTATGTGGTTTGTAGGTACCAGCTCTACTGCTGGTGCCCTCGTGTTCTATAAGTGGTCTACCATTGTGCTATGATATTATCTTTCCCATGTTATGTGTCACGTATTATATGGTTCTACTTTATCGAGGACAGAGGATAAGATTCTTCGTCAGCTCGTGACCCAAGTGTGAGTGTCCGAATGGGTTAACTGTGGGTTATTTGTAGGACACCAAGGCTGTGTTAAAAGAAATCAGGGGCGCCTGGGTGGCTCAGTTGGTTAGGCGGCCGACTTCGGCTCAGGTCACGATCTCACGGTCTGTGGGTTCGAGCCCCACATCGGGCTCTGTGCTGATGGTTCATCAGAGCCTGGAGCCTGCTTCGGATTCTGTGTCTCCCTCTCTCTCTGCCCTTCCCCTGCTCATGCTCTATCTCTGTGTCTCTCAAAAATAAATAAACGTTAAAAAAATTTTAAAAAAAAAATAAAAAAAATAAATAAAAATGAAATCAGTAATCTCTGTGGGGTATTGGACTCAAGCAATGATATTAAGACAACATATCCTAGTCTATGCGAGTGAGCGTAACAGACAGAACTAAACATTGGGGAGTGTATTGGTACTCTTTCCCGCAGGGTGGGAAACGAACAAGGACATATGTAGAGATGAGAAAAAAGAGTTGACTCCGAGAGACGAGCTTCTGAGATTTGTGGCAATTGAAGGACATCAGAGGGGAACGCTTACTTCAGTGACTAGGGTCGTTATACCCACTTCCGTTAAACATTTTTAGGACTTAGAAAATGTATCATGCGTTGGTATCTATTCAGAAGGTGGGGACATCTGCTGTCTGTCATGTAATTGGGAGACTTTTATCTCGACAGTAGACAATAATAATATGGTAAATCAAACCTCATATTATCACTGATGTATTAAAACTGGGATTAATCGAAGCAATAAAATCAAAATAACAGTAAGCGCTTATGTACTGTGTTGGGTAAGATTTACTTCAATATCAGAAATAAAACAATCTCCCAGTCTTAGCATATTCCACGATACCTGTCTTACGAAGGCAGAAACAGGACCAGAAATCCATACAAGATGCTGGTAACAACTCAGTTGGTCCTGAACTCCGAACATTGGATGTTGAGTCCGTTTACCTCGTATGGTGTTTGGTCCAACATTATGTGATCTGAGTGCAGCTGTTTCTCTTTTTGGTCTGCTCAAATGGAAAGGGGACTTGCTTTTACCTTGGTAAGGATGGTCAAGGAAAGGAATGCCCTTTTTCCTTCCTGAGTTAGATTTGCTGTCCTGTTGGCTTCATTTACTCACCCTGATCTGTGTGGCTTTATCGACTATTGTGGTTTAAACCCGTGTAACCTGCATGCTGTTCGGGAAGGAAAAGTGATGGACAGATTGTCCCCGAGTTAAACAGACTCCTCGTGCCCCTGCCAGTCGATGACCTGCCATCTCGTCATCCTGGTGGCTTTGGGGACGGCCTCCTGCTAAGGTACCTCGGAAGACGTGCCTCCCGGCGGCTCCGGTGTCATGCCTGCTGGCATTTGTGCCGTGATGCCAGGCAGATTCTAGAGGTCAAGGGCGGGAGAGAGCGATGGGCAGCAGGTGGGGGGCCGATGGGGAGACCTAAAATTCAAAGGTCGGTCCCCTTTCTCTTGTAACCGCGAGGGCATTCAGGGGTTGTGGTTATTTCTCAAATAATAAAAAGAAAGAAGAAAGGAAGAACGAAAGGAAGGAGAACAGAGGGACAAAACCAAAAACAACAGATCCACCTTACAACCCGCTCCGATCCCGCAGCCATGATTTAGGGCGCTCGTGGACGTGACCCTGTACCCGAACACGAGGAAAGCGAATGCTGTCGTTTCTGCAGGTCCGCGCCAGCCTGGTGTGTACATCGGCTCGTTGCACACCGCTTTGTATCTGCCGTGGTCACAGGGGTTTCCGGGAATTGCAGTTCCTGTGTAAGAATGACTAAAATACGGACAGATGTTACTAGAGATCGAATCCCAGAGATCTGTTAAAACAGATCGTTGCTGTGACAGTTCCTCGGCATCACAAGCAGCGGAACTAGAGCATTTGCTCTGGAAGGCAGCTCCATACCCCTCAGTGATGTACACAGTATGTACACAGTATGTACACAGCGTGGTGTCACGGAAATAACACTGGCGTTTAGGGTTAGGCCTAAATGAGGCATCCAGTTCTATATATCTACGCGTAAGAGTGAGCTTTATGACTTTGGGTGGGCTCTTTAACCTCTTTGAAGTCAGGCTATTGATGAATAAAATGGGAATTTTAATAGCTACCTTATACTAATAATAGGCAGTATTTATTGAGCACCGACATATCAGGTACTGTTCTAATCATTTATATATATATGCTTTTAATGTTTAATTTTGAGAGAGAGAGACAGAGTGTGAGTGGAGGAGGGATGAAAAAGAGGGAGACAGAATCCGAAGCAGGCTCCAGGCTCTGAGCTGTCAGCATAGAGCCCAATGCGGGGCTCGAACCCACGAACTCTGAGGTCATGACCTGAGCTAAAGTCAGACACTCAACCAACCGAGCCACCCAGGCACCCCATCACTTTATATATATTATCTATTTGAATACTCACCACTGTCCTCCAAGGTGAGGGTCTCATGGTCATTTTATAGCTGAAGAAACAAAGGACAGGAGCTTCAGTAAGTCACCCATGTGCAGAGTCATCAAGTGGCCCGATGGTTGACTCTTCGATTTCTAGAACCTTCACCTGGATTATCGGGAAGACTGATGACAGCCGTGCCGATCCCTCCCGCAGCACAGTGCCTAGTGAGTGGAAGGCACTTACAAGCGTGGCTTCTGTCACCACCCCTTTACTCCTACTCGTGAATGGTGTGACATGGGCACACGGAGGAAGTATTTCTCGCCCGAGTCGTTGGAAATTAGGTTTGTCGTTTCCAGCTCTAGAAATCGGTTGTGCCCCAACATGAAGCCGCGGACCGGTACGTCCTCTCATTGGAGACAGGCGAAGGCCCAGTTGCCGTACGATTAGGGGTTCTGCGTCCTCACTCCTGAGGTGGTCCACGTGGAGGGCAGCACAGACCTTTGCCTTCTAAGCTTCCAGCATGGGACGTGCGTCTCTCTACCTCCTCCTCGTGGGAATGTAGCCCTCCTTCCTTGTAGCGCTGCCTGCGTTCTCGGGGAACAGCAGCTGTGGTTTAGATTTCCCTTTATCCCCCCGGCGCCTTACGTAGTAGACTGCGTGCTGTGTATTCCAAAGCTATTTGCCGAACCACTGGGATCTTCGAGTGAGTAAAGGGAGATGGGGTTTGGAGCGAGCGAGCAGGGGAGCATCCGCTTGCCTCCTGAGGGGCCCTGCGGACCCCCGCTTCTCCCCTCTCCCTGGCAGCAGGGGCCTGAACACTTGGCACTTGGCCGATTGGAAATAGGTGCCCAGGCTTGAATCAGCGGGGAGATGGGCAGAGAGACACGAAGACAGAGGCGGCAGCAGGATCGAGGGTGGGACCGGTGGCGTGATGTGGCCCCAAAGCCAGCAGCGCCCTGCCTGCCTCCTGACTGACTTCCGGTGACCTGCGCTCTGGCCGCGTGCTCAGCCGCCCTTGCGTATTTTTCCGCGTTGGGGTCTCCAGGCTTCCTGTTGATTCCGTGAGGCGCTGCGTGTCTGTCCAACAGATTCCTCTCCTCAGTAGGTGAGCCAGAGTCCGCGCCTGCTGTTTGTAACCCAAAACCTTGACTGGCAGAGGAGGTCGGTGGGGGGATCACATGCTGTCTCAGAAACTGCTTCCCAGAGGAAAGGGAGCAGGGGGGACAGGGCTGATCGTGTTTTCCAGGGTGGACGAGGCCAAGGACACGGTTCTCCTAGTGAGCTGAGCGCAACGGTTCTGGTAGAAAAGAAGCTGGAAGCAAGCTGGGGAAGGAGGGCACCCGGCTTTCACATAGACGGGGACGTGGTCTGAGCCTGAAATACTGGTTTGGGCTTTGCGTACGGCCTTTGGGGACCTTGCCCACAGGGGACATGCCGGGGCCTGGAGCTTTGGGGAACTTATACCCGGGCTTGGAAAGCGACTGCCTGCCGGGCGATGCCTCTGAGCCGCACTGACAGAGCTGAGGAGACTCCGAACACCTGCAGGTTTTGAGAGATGGGCGAGAGATCCAGGACCCTGCGGGGACCCCCTCCTGGGGAAGAGTGCCGTGCCTCCGGCGCGGCGTGCATTTCCTTTATATTAACTTGCTGCTCCTTGTCACCTTCTCAGCCCCATAAGGTGATGTCAGCCAAGTCCGCCATAAGCCACCTCAGCCAAGGAAGAAGGAAGTGATTTTGTCTAGAGGTCACGCTTTGTGGCCGTACTGACGCCTGTGTTCCCACCGCTTTCTTTTCCTGGGCAACAGAGCAGTGCTGCTTTTAGGCACACGACCCTGGACTGAAGCTCCTCTGCGCATTTGCTAGACGTGGAGCTTCGAGAACCCAAGCACAAGATGCGTCTTTTGTTTGTTTGTTTGTTTGTTTTTTATGAGTATAGTCTTTTATTTCTAACTAATGCACATTGTGGTCTATACCTTTAAATAAATAACGCATCAACTGTTGGTACTACTCCGTCCCTTGCTAGGATTTATAAACTCCTCCCTCACAAATTCTGTGCGGTAAGAGGGGTACCTGTCTCACCCGCGGAGCCAGCTGCCTTCATGGAGTGCTCTGCGGTGCTCCTGTGGGGAGGACCACCAGGTCATTGGCACAGCGCAGTGGCTTTGGTGGGCAGAGCCGTTGCTCACGGCAGTGCTCACTCAGCTTCCTGAAGTCAACATGGGCTGGAAATAGCTAAGAGAAAAAAAAAATGTCTTCTTTGGTTTTCTCTGCATCTACCAAGTCTCCCTCATTGGACTGAATTCTTTCCAAGTTCAACCCCTGCCGCCATGTTCTTGACCTTTATACCTCAGCATCCTTAGTGGTGCGTTCTGAGCGTCCGTGCATGAACCCAGCAGAGTTGGCTCTCTCCCGGGGGGTTGAAGGACGTACTGCCGGGTATGAGCGATAGGAGTACCAGTGGTTCACGACCAAGGGCTCTCCACATCCACAGGGAGAGCCCGAGACCTTTTCCTCACTGTGGTCTAGCGGCCACTGGCAATTTCACCATAAGCCAGTCTCTTATATTGGTCTTTGTGATTTTATTTTTGGTATCCATGTGGCCGTGAGCATTACCAGCTCAGTGGAAGTGAAAGAGAGTGTCCGCTCTTTTTTTATTTCAGATTTTCCAACAGAGGTGGGTAGGTTGGTTATAGAATTAAGAGGGGGGAGAGAAAAGCCGGAAGACCTGAAAGAAGACACTCCCATAGAGAGCGTCAGGTTTCTGAATGGTTTCTTCTTAAATAGTCTCTAAATCCTATTAAATCAATTCCTTCCAGACTTGAAGAAAGAGGCTTTTTTTAAAAATACCTCCTCGGTCTGTTTTTGGAATGTTCAGCCTGACCAGACGTCAGGCCTTCCAGGAGACACGGTTTAGGCCGAGATTGAAGGATGCTTAAGGAATACTGTGAGGCCCTGGGCAGCTCCGGGTACACCCTCTGTGCCGCCACCTGTATCCAGTCGATCCCGAGCTCCCGCAGTCCGCTGTGGTGGTCTGGTGCTGTGCGTGATGGCACAGGGTCGGAGGAGACACTGAGGAGAGCCTGCCCTCGAGCTTGGATGTCCCCCTGGACCCCTGGCCGGAGCGCGGGCTTTCAGCTTCCCTGGATCAAGGTGTCTTGCACAGCCCCGTGGCGGTGGGATGCCTTTGTTCCCAAGCTGCACTGGTCTTTTCCACAATTTCCTGGGGTTTTGGTGACTTGGTTATTATGATCACTCTTGCTCCCCCATTGTTACCTTCTTCTGAAAGGGAGGTGTATCATTCTGTGTTGTACATGCCTACGAACGTAAATGTAGATCGATTTTCTTTTGGTAGAAAGTGGTTCATGTGCAGGATTTTGGTCAGAACTAGTTTTTCTTCCTCCTGAATTAGAACTATTTCCCTTCCTTCTTATTGTGTTACTACAAAGAACTACAGCTCCAAAACACTACTGTTTTTAAACATTTTTTAAGTGTATTTATGTATTTTGAGAGTGGAGGGAGAGGGGCAGGGAGAGAGAATCCCAAACAGTGCGGAGCCCGACATGGGGCTTCAACCCACAAACGGTGAGATCATGACCTGAGCCAAAGTCGAATGCTTTAACCGACTGAGCCACCCAGGCGCCCCGAACACACTAATGTTTTATAATTGACTATGAAATCGTGGAAGTGCGGTGGTGTTAACATAAGCACTGCGTGTGAAAATATGTCCTGCCCAGCTTTGTACCTTTCAGATGCCTCCCAGAAGCCTCAGCTACACACACGTGTCAGCCAACGGGATGACTTAAGCAAAATGTAAAGTGTGCTTTTTCCCCATTAAGACTTTTATCTTGAGAGTCGGTCAGAGCAGGAGGTATCGTAGTGGGGCCCCTCTCCCCGTGGACACGGCACGATCTAGTATAATAATATGTTACTGTGCACGCAACGTAGAACCCGTTCAGCCTGATGTGCTAGGGCTCTGGCCCGGAGCCTGCCCGATCAAGGCTCTGAAAGGAAAGATACTTATCATCGACGCGCTGTGTGTTCTTTAAAAGTAAAGCTATATCAAAGATACTTACATTTAATGAGATGATTGCACCTGTCTGTCATTGCAATTAAAACATTTATGAGATCATCAAACACTTTTTGAGCACTCCTCAATGTATTGCTCTTGGTATGATATCCTATCCATCATAGTCCTATGCAAATAATTACATTAGCAAAGTATGGGGAAGTGTGTTGGCGCCTTAAGTAAAATATCAATTGCCAGGTAAGTTGGGGTGAACCCTAGGCCACCTTTCATAGTACAGCTATGACTCATCAGATGATGCGTAAGTTAATTACTCCTCCCAGAAGCCAAGAGTGGGAGGAAGTTAGAGGTGGTGGTCCTGTGTGCGGGAACCCAAGACCCTGGTGAATGGTACCCGATGATTTTGTCAAAGGGCTTCCGGCAGTCTCCCTGTCTGTGACCGGTAGATCCTGAAAGAGCAAAACGGTTGCTTTGTCGGTCAGGAAACTGGCAGCCACTTTGCATGTGGGGAATGTATTGAATTACTGATAGTAATCCACATAACCAAGCGAGGTGACTGTTTGGCAGTGAGAAAGACATGGATGTCTCAGCGAAAGTAGATGAACTCAGGTCATGGAGCTCAGAAAGTACAAGTTTCCCTCATTTCCACAGGGTGAAATCTTTCCTTCTCATCAGGGTCGGACTTGAACCAGCTGGGGGTCCTTGTCCCGGTGTCCTTGTAAGGCTCCGTGTCTTCCTCTGTGAGATGTTCATATTGCTTTTGATGACAGGTGGTAGCAGTCGCGACATCAACAGCACAGTGTATTAGGGCTTCTGGCTTGAATTGAACCCCCTTCATGAGAGACACGTCCTGGTCTCCTTCTGCATTTTGGGGAGCTTCGTGATGGCACGGACCCGGAATCTGTGTTAATAGGATCTTAGAAAAGAGAGCTTTCGTAATGGGTGGGGGAAGAAGAGGGCAGGTCCCCTTCCTCAGTGGACCGTCAATGCTGGAATGAATCCTGTGAGGGGTTTAGTTAGGAGATGGTCGTCTAACTGGGCAGGCAGAATGAATTGTGTCATTTGCATTGGAATTTTTAGTCCATCAAAAAAAATACACGCTGGCTACTTTAAGCAGAATAAAAAGTTTATTTAAAGATTTCAGGTTTAAGAATCAAAGGTTAAAAAAGTAGATGGGCACTGGTTAGCTCACGGATCGTCTGGATGACCCGATGAGCTATGTCCGCCACTCCTAGGGGAACCAGGGAGACTCATCCAGGGGAAGGTCTCTTCCTCTGCAGCTGGCAGCCAGGACACTCGGGACCTGCTGCCGCTGGTTCGGCCACTGGCAGCCAGGACACTCGGGACCTGCTGCCGCTGGTTTGGCCACTTCTGCCCCTAAGGATCCACTAAAGAGCCACGTGCCTCATCACTGTGGTTGCCAAAAAACCGAGTCCTCTGAATTTCAGCCACTCCTCTTCCAAATGGAAGCTGCATCAGATCGGTGGGACCCATTTTATCTGCATGCATCTCGTTGTAGGCGTGTCCGAGGTTTTAAGTCTTGTGGTTTGGCCTTGGGAAGGTGGACTCTTAATGTAGAAAATTATCACAATCGTCTCATCTCAGAGACGTTCAGCAGCAGTAAGATGTAAGCTAGGGGATTCTCAGTTTGGAGCAACTCTAGGAGGGAAGGGTGCACCAGACCGGATGGCGTCGGGGAACCCTGGAGCGTGGCTGCTGGGTGCTGCTCACTGTCCTGTGACTGCCTCGCCCTTAGAGCAGGTCCCCATTTGCCATCTTCCTGTCCAACTTGGTGGCTCCCTCCTGCATCTTTCTTGGCTGCTCAGCTCTTCCTCCCAGTAGCTTCAAAGGCTGGTTGGCCTGAGAGGAGGCTCTGTTCATTTCTGCATTCGGTGGACACATTACGAATGCTAAAAGGAGACCTAAGTCCGTTATTATCATTATTCTTATGTGATGCTTTTGTATATAAATATGCCTAAGGTTCCAAAGATTCAGTGATGTATTTAGCTAATGCTTATGTTGTTATAATGTACTAGTGTATTCGTTTCTCAGATTAGTCTGAGAAAGAAAAATGAAATAATGATAGCTGCTCTAAGAAGCCTGATAACAGATTCTGGCTGATGGAGCAGATATTCTGCAGCTTGATAAGCTCGGTAGAACTGTGGGGCTTTTGTTATTGCTATTCCAGTAATAGAAATGTCCCTAGACTGGTTTCAGAGAGTATCAGTTAATAATGCCTGGGAGAAGGGCTGAAAAAAATACAGAGGATGAGGATGGGGACGTGAAAGAAGAGTCCTGAGAGTCACTGGATTTTAGAATGAGGGAGTAGGACTAAACTCCCGCACCCTCCCCCAAAAGTAGCAATAAGTAATAAGTTAACAATCACTACCTTTTATGAGTCCTGATTACGTGCCGAGGGCCTTATTAGGTTATCTCACTTAATCTTCTTCACAGAACTCTTTAAAGAAAGAAGGCATTGATCCTCCTTTTTTCAGATGAGTACACCGAGATTTGGAGATTGTGTGCAACCTGTCTTCGGCACGCAGTTCATTCTGGGTGGAACTGAGGTGTGAACCTGGATTTGCTTGTAAGCGCTAGGCTGCACCCGCAGAACGGAGCCTGAGCTCATGTCTGTCCTGAGATGGTTCTAGCAAGCTTGCAGGCTGTGTTGCTCTCCGCCCGGACCGACACTGCCTCTGAAGGCTTTTAAGGCCTGCCGCTCCATTTTCGAGAACCCTTGGCCTTGTGACCGTCTCTTCCTTTTACTGATCTTATGTTGATCATCCAGTGTGTGTGTGTGTGTGTGTGTGTGTGTGTGTGTGTTTGCGTGCGCGTGCATGTGTTTTTAGTTTCTGTCTTCACATGGTAGGGAGCTAAGCGAAAGGAAATGCAAGTGTTTGAGCTAAGGTCCTTGCCTCGTAGAAGTTTGTAATCTGAAAAAATAAATATTGGCAGAACAATACATCTGACTGTCTTGGGACTACAGCGTACAAAGAAACAGAAGACATTTGGGCCAAGACAGGAGCGTTGGGTCGTGGTCACTGAGCTGTATCTCATACCCTGTGGGGAGTCACTTCAGCCCAAGGCATCTTATGGACAAGACGTCAGTCATAATCTGAGAAGTAGCTATTCATTTAAGCAAGGTAGACCCTTGATATTCAAAGATTTCCTATTCTTGGTTTCAGCTATTAAAATGACCACAGAGGGGGGCCCTGGGTGGCTCTGTCGGTTGAGCGTCTGACTTTGGCTCGGGTCATGATATCATGGCTCGAGGGTTCAAGCCCCGCGTTGGGCTCTGTGCTGATGGAGATTCTGTGTCTCCCTCTCTCTCTGCCCCTCCCCTGCTTGTGCTCCGTCTCCTCTCTCAAAAATAAACATCAACAATAAAATTAAAAAAACAAAATGTCCACAGATGTCTATGGTACATAATCAGCTGTAAGGTTGCTGAGACACGGATTTGAAGGACATTAGCCAGGGAGAGGGCCCAGGTGGCCGCCACCCGTGGGATTCTCACCTACAGGGGCTCCCAGAGGTCTCCGGACAACAAGGGCTTGCTGTGAATACAGTTTACACTCCTTACATTTTGTTCCTGGCCTGTCTTAGTCTCAGGTGGTCCAGACAGTGAGATACTTGAGGCCAGCAGGCTGCCTCTCTCGCCGGGCGCAAACAGTCCTGATCCCCGCTTTGGGGGTGGGCGCAGTGGTGTTTTCAGATCTCCTGATTGATAAGGCCTGTCTGCGGAAACGGTGATTGATGTCGTTGCTACTTGCTTCTCCTCGGTGAGCTCCTCCTCCTTGACGTTTTGGTCAGCAGCTGTGTCATCGTCACCGGCTCCTATCATCTGCGCCCAACAGTCGACCCTTGCTACCTGGTCTTGAGCTTGGACTCTGTGAACTCGAGTATGTAGCACTCCCCCCAGTGCCCCCATAACTCCCTCCCTAGATGCCCTTGGCTGTTAACCGAAGCAGGCGGTAGAGGGATTGGTGTACTGCATCCGTTTTCATTTCTCCCCACCAAAACCGATCTCGTCTTGATCAAGGGGGAGGTGGTCAACTTTGAGGCTCAGAAAGGTTTCATGTGTGTAGCACAAAGTGGCCAAGTGTATACAGATCCTCTCCCATGCCAGCCCCCCCTGCACCCAGCCCACCTCCACCAACACTCAGGGTTGCCCGAGCAAGAAACCCGCGACCACCCGGCCAGGCCCCAGCCAGGCCTGGTCCCGAGGTGATCTCCAGGTGGGTGTAGACAGCAGGGAGTCTCAGAGCTGGGCCAGAATCACTCGGCCGCGGCCCCACGATATTTGAAGTCCCTGTGTGAGAGAGTGTCTAAGGATAACGTCCGCTTCCCCCTTTTGCCTCACCTTCCCCCAGCGCGGCCGGCGCTTGACGTCTTTTTATCAGATGAACTTGGCGCTGCCAGGACGGGTTCCTGGAGCCAACGTGGCAGCAGCCACAGCCCCTCAGCTTGTTAGGCTGAAAGAATGTGCCGTTTTAATTAATGATATGTAAATATCCTTGAATGGGCCGCATTTGCATATTAAGAGAGATTTGCGGAATCTGCGGAGTAATATATTTTAATTAAGGATTAATTAAAAATAATGGGAATTTCATTTCGCCTGGCAGAATCCGTTTAGATTTTAGCACACGTCTGCTTGGGAGTCTGGTAGGAAGGCTCTGTGTTACGATTCCCGCAGATGAGAGAGGCACTCCTGTGTTTATCATCTCGGAACCCCATTCTGGGGAGCGGAGGGAATATAAAAGGGGTACAGTTTTCCTCGCGCCTTCCCCAACACCCACCCATCTTCTTCCCTCCTCTTTGTGATTTTAGGGCTGTTTTGGTATTCTTTATGGTAAAGTAAGTAAATGGCTCTGAGACACGGAACACTAGTTGTGTTGGCAATTATGTTAATGGGATGCTATTAGGCTATGATTCTATATGAGCAATTGGGGAGAAGAAATGCCTTACTGAGAGAGAATGATACAACAGACGTCTGTCTTATTGATATAGCTCCAGCGGTGCTTTCTGCATAATTACACTCGGCCACTTTCTTTGGGTGGGGGAGAGGCCGCCGCCTTAGGGAGCCGGCAACAAGGGATCGGGTCGAGGGGTCCTCCCCCCCAGTAAGTGCACAGAGGACGTGGGGGGTGGGGCGGGCTCTCCTAGTAGATGTGGCTGTTGGCAGGTGAGCCAAACTTGTGTCACAGAAATCCTTCTAGTCTCTTCCTTTTCCTTCTCCTCCCTGCAAGTCGTCTCAGGAAGTTCTAGATCCAAACGCTGAGTTCTGTGGAATAGACGCACCGCTCGCTCTGACCGTTGGCCTGTGGGTCTACCCTGCCGTCCTCTCTAGAGGTCACAAAACAGTTCTGGAAGCCACTGCTTCGCCCGCAGCCCCACACGCATGTTTGTAGCCTTTGATGCTTCCTGCCACACACCTGCATTTTGTTGGGGATGTGCCGTATGGGGACTTGTCGCGGCCCCTCCCAGTGTGGACCTCAGCAAGCCTCCCCTTTCCCCCTACCCCAGTTCTAAAGCTGCTGCCGTGTCCGAGGTGGGACCGTTGGGAGGGGGACAGTCAGGTTGCTCTTCAGGAGGGCTGAAGAGCCTTCCTCTCGTGCATCTCACTGCTTCCAGAACCCCAGGGCACAGAAGCGGTGGGCAGTCCGAGAGGAAGCCCGACTCTGCCCCCAAGTGACCGAGGCCCCAAGCGGGGACTCTGGAGTACCGCCACCACTGCAAAGGGTTATTTGGTTTTCTTCCCTTACCATAACACACCCTCAGGGAGATCCGGGGGAAATAGCCCAGGACCTCTTTAAGAGCCGGTGGCCTGAGGCTTGCATCTTTAAAGCAAATTTCCGGATTGTTTGGATGACTGACCCTCGGAGGGATGAAATGCCAGGGAGGTACCTGGGGGCCAGGATCTGGCAATTCTGCTTCTAAGCAGTCCCTTCCAGGAGAATCCCCTGGTGGGAAATTTCAGCACTTCCGCTAGAAGCTTGAACTCCGCTTTCCCCTTCCTCTCATTAAAAAATAAGTGTCAGCTGTCCCCCTCTACCCCCCCCACCGCACCCAGTGCGACTCCTGCAGTTCATGAATTTAGGGGAAATCCACCCATAAGCACTGCTGTGATGGCCTTTCCTTGTAGCCATCGTGACATCTCAATAGCCAGCCGGCTGAAGGCATCGGGGTCAGGACTGAAAGGAAGATGGGTTGAGGCTGAATACATGGCGCGTGGAGAGTGGGGAGGGACAGCGACTCTGGGGCAGATGATTGGGGTAGGGGCAGAGCAGAGAGAGAGGCAGACGCGGTGAGGAAGAGGTCCAAGTAGCCAGGGCCTGGGTGCCCGTGAGATTAAAGGGACAGGGAACAAAGCTTGGGTGGGTGGGGGGGGGGACTCCCAAGGAGTGTTCTCTTTCTGCCCGTGTCCGTGCGCCTGTGTGCACTTTGCAAAGACAGCCGTGCCGTATCTAATGCAAATGGAGAAAATGCAGTTTCTGGTAAGTGTTCCCTAATAAATAACATCAAGTCTTCTTCCCTATCGGCCGGTGACATCCCGCATTTCTCTTCCCTATGCGCCAGCCCAAGACATTTAATGATGTGGTGCGCTTTATGGGATGTGAGGTCCATGCTAATATCTCCCTCACAAAATGGTGGGAACGGATTCAGCCCGGCTCAATTATTCTGCGCGGACAGAAACCACAGAGTAAATACATGTATATTTCAAATGCACAGAGAGCAACGCCTCCCCACCCCCGCCTTTTTTTTTTTTAAGTCCGTGAAGTTACTCTTGTTTTTTCTTTTCATTATGTAGAAATTCGTCCAGGGCTAGGGCTCGGTCGCTGGAGGATTTCATTAACGGAATGAAGTAAAAATAATCAATTTCAGATGTTCCTAGTGTTTGTGGTAATGGTCTCCCTAACAATTCTGATTAGCCGTGTGAGATGGAATTTTTCTTTTCAATGACTGCACGTTGACATTAAATATGGGCCAACTTTGGGTGTGCAGGCAGGCGTGTGCACGCACGCGCGTGCCCGCGCTGGCTCGCCTGCCGGGTCTGTGCCTGCCTGCCTGCCTGGAGCTGGGCGAGAGGCTTCCATTCGGCTGCCCTTTCCCTTTCACTGCTTCGCCGCTGGCTTCTTGTTTAATTTCCCCTGTCGTAACCCTGTCCCTCCGCCAGTCTGGCTTCTGAAAGGCTGTTCTCTGTCCTTTGCTCTCTCCTCATAAGTCTGGGCCATTTCTGGGAACATGTGTGAAAGGCTGATTTTTTTTTTTTTTTTTGTAAGTGGTGGGGGAGGGTCGGAGAAGCTGGTGAAATCTGCATTCAAATCAATGGGAAGCGGCTCTGCCATCCGGAGTAAAGGTTTTATGTGAGTGTGGGTGCCTGGATCCTCGGTATATATTATCCCGGTATCTCAGCTAACCCAGCTGGGAGCTCAACAGAAAGCGCTGGCTTGCCCATATGCCTTACCTTTCCTTTCTTCCCCAGACCCCCTTGTACTTTCAAAGAATGAATAAATTAAATTGAAGAGAGTCCACAGTGGGTTTTCCATTATTAATATGTTTCTTTTTATTTATTTTTCATGTATTTTTCTTACTCTGGCTGTTTTTCTTTTTTCTTTTCTTTTTTTCTCTCTCTCTCTTTTTTTTTTTTTTTTTTTTTTGGTGGTGCTCTCCGATTCCCCCTACCCCCACCCCTTGACACACCGTGGCTCCTGCCCTGCCATCCACCCCCACCCCCGCTGTGAACGCGGATGGGTGATTTCTCTGCAGCCTGTGTGTGACTCCACATAGACACCCACAGATGTAAACACACCACAGAGGGCCACTGCATGTGTGAATTGTTTATACCTCCTCCGTTTGATAAGCTGTCATCTGTGGGCACTGCTCGGGGATTTGATCCCAGTGATCTCTCGACCCCATGGAAGACATTAAACACCCTCCCGGACCCTTTGCTCTGCCTCCGTCTCTGAACCTTTCACTCTCCTTTAATGAGAATTTCTCCTAATTATTTCAGTGGCTGCAGCAGAGGGACCGCAGTGTACTTAGATCTCGATACGGGGACGTGACTGTTATGCTGATAAAGGCAAGAGATCAATAATTTAGGCCCCAGCTTTAATGGCAAAGCTGAGAGCTTAAGTGTCTGCATTCAGGTTGAGTCTTAGAGGTTCCTGGAGTATTAATGATTTCCACAGGATTTTTCTCCCCCTTCTTAAGCCGCTGCTGATCAGCAGTCTCATACCTACTAAATTGTATTTGTAAAGAGATATTTGCCTCATGTCTGTGAACCTATGTCTGTAGAGCACGTACATGTGCAGAAGCATGCCTGTGTATCTTGGCGTGTACGTCTGAGTATTCGCAAATGTGTGTACACACATGAGCACACGGAGACTTCCATTTTTGTCCTCAGTCACCTTGTCTTGGCTTTTGGGCTACCCGTGGTGTGTCCTTTTCCCAGTTCGTCTGGTAAGTGAAGCAGACACTTCAAAGGCAGGGGGAAAATGTCTTCTTTTTCTTTCTTTCTCTCTCTCTTTCTTTCTTTCTTTCTTTCTCTCTCTCTCTCTCTTTCTTTCTTTCTTTTTCTTTCTCTCTCTCTCTCTCTCTTCTTTCCTTCCTTCCTTCCTTTCTTTTTTCTTTTATTCTCCAATTCCCCCCTCTGTCTTCAAGCTACAATTGTACTCGACGGAAAAGGGCAACAGCCAGGCAGTGCACTCGCTCAGATGTGGGTGTGCCTCTGAATGTAATAAATTTCTGAGGTCCCGTCCACGGTCATCCTTTGAGGAATTCCATCCAGCAATCCTATTTGGGCCCCAGCAAATTTCTACCATACACGCATATTAAGCACACAGATCAATGCCGTGAGCATGATCATAGTATATGACACATTTTATATTAAGGTTGAAAAGGGGGGGAAAAAAGGAACATACCCGTCGAGGGATTTTCTTGGAAGATTGGTCACTGGAGTATTTCTCACCTACGATAATGGAAGGCTGTAAGTAAGTAATCAGTGCTATTCTCAAAAGGTCAGAGCGGGGGTGCTGGGAACACCCCAAAACGGGGAGGGCACTAATCCTCCAGGGAATCCACGCTCCAAGGGTCACTATTTCTCTATAGTTGGGCCAGCCCATCCTCTCTAGCATTGTTTTTCCAGAAAAGTTATGATATTTTTAGTTGCCTTAGGACACTAAGCTCCTCTGAATCTGCTAATATTTTGACATTGCAGAGTCAGTAGGGATGGCATTTCTTTCAGCCTTGAACTTCCCAACTGATTGAACTCTAGGGAGAATGGGGGGAGATTCCGCACCGATCTCAGCGCAGGCCACACCAGCCACTAGGGGGCGAAGCGACAGACTTGCGGCTCGCAAGGTCTCCCTGCCGCCTCCACAGGCAAAACCTCAGCTCAGGCACCGGGCCGAGGGGGTTTTGAATAACCGTCAGTGTTTTACACCGACGAAGTGACCTGAGCTGAAAATAAGACAAGGGTACGTGTAGATTCCAACAGCGAGACTATTTCCCCGTCCAGGTGACCTTTCAACACGTGGCAGGTTTAATTTACCTTTCCACCTGTGAGTCACGGGTCGGCCTCCACCTCTGCTTCTCAAGTTTCTTAAGGTTGGGAATTCCTAACTTCACATGAGATGGCATTGTTTTTGTGGCCCTAAAACGCTTATTTCTAGAAGCAGACTCCCTTTTGTTGTATGAAGCCTAGGTATCCTGGGGCTGTGACTTATGCATGGAAAAAGGGGGAATGAGAAGTTGAACTTTAGACCAAAGTGCTTTGGCATATTTGTATTTTCAGTACCATTCCAGTTGATTCTGCGGCTGAGATATGCAGATAGTTTGTTTTCTTCCCACGTTCTTGACTTTGCTCTGCTTTGCCAAGGTCATCGTTTCTCTGCTAAGTTGGAATGCTAGACCTTGGTAATTGCCACCAAAACCCTTTTTTTTTTTTTTTCCTGTTAAAAGAGATAGCCTAGGGACTTGGAGTAAAAGCCAGTAGTCAGGGAGTCCTGAGAAAGCTATAAATAGGCGTGGAATGTCCTGGATAATTCTGTGGTGGAGAAATTAATTCTGAACCACTAAGTACCATTAAGAACTTGATGCCAACTAAACAGGCAGAAATTTTTACAGATGCTGCCAGATTTTAGAAGCCACCCGGCATGCCTTCGCTTCAGGGGAGCAAAACTACTAACTCTAACAAACTGGGGGAAATGAAGAAACACAAATCTGAATCAGTTGACCCTGGAGGCCACTGGTCCTAGGTGAACAGAGATCAAAGGTGATACGGGGTGGTTGGTCAGAGAAAGAGGTCACAGGCTCACCCTACTGAAAGGGTCTTTAAACTTGATGGGGTGGCGTTATGATTTTATGGTACCCGTGAAAGTAACCCCTTTCTTCACTTTGTGCTTTATGGTTTACCGAATGCTTTCACATCTGTATTGCTATTTGAGCTTCGAAACACCCCAAGGAGTTTGGCAGGGGAGATATGATTAACTCCGTCTTAAGAGGAGGATACCGAGCTTTAGAGGTCTAGAAGGGCTTGTTCAATGTCACACAGCTGGTAGAGGGCAAAGCCAGGACAACAAGCCAAGGCTGAATTCCTTGTCCTGGGCTGACAGGTGATGTCTACAGATCTCTCCCCCAGGAGTTTGGGTGGGGAAAAAAAAAATCAGTAAAACCATTTCATTCATGGAAATGAAATAGAAATAAAGATTCTCTTTTGGGTCTTTTTTCTACTCTGGCGTCCAGCCCTTTGCATCGAAGACAATAGGAAATGTCTTCCGTTTACTATGCACTTATAATAACCATCAGTCTGTGCCTTCCGAGCTCCCCGCTGGTGGAGACAACGACCTCTGCTTGATCGCCCACCACCCTGGTGCCCAGCACTCCTGAGACCGAGCCCGCCAGAACCAGACCTGGCGAGCAGGCTTTCCTCTTCAACGAGGGCATCAGAAGCCATTCTGTTGTATGGCTTACATCGGATTGTGCACCATAATGAGGGGTTCATGTATTTTACTGGCTTTTCCTTTCACGTCCTACCCTTGTAGCAGCAAGATCCTTTTGTTTGGTGTTGCTCCTGTCGTTGTGAACGAACCCCAGGACCCCCAGCTGATACAAAGGACTAACTGCAGTCTTCTTGCATTATATCCCATTGGACCTGCTTGGATGAAAGCAGATCCTGGTGTGGACTGGGCAAGAAATTTCCCTGTTTCACCAGACTGGGTGTATGGCAGCTGTATGGCAGCTCAGGCTGCCATAACACAATACCGTAAACTAGGGTGGCGTAAATGACAGATACTGATTTCTCACAGTTCCGAAGGCTGGGAAGTTCGACAGCTGGGTGCCTGCAAATTCCGTGCTTGGTGAGAGTCCTGTTTGGCCACCTTCTCCTCGTATCCTTACGTGGTGGAGAGAGGAAGCTCTGATGTTCCTTCCTTTTTGTATAAGGGCACTAATCCCATCATGAGGGGCTCCACCTCGATGATCTCCTCTAAACCTACTTACCTCCCAAAGGCCTACCTCTTGAGACTCTCACATGGGGGTTAAGGGTCCAACGTGTGCATTTTGGAGTGACACAAACTTTCGTTCCATGGACTTTGTGCACATCAGGTTTGGTGTGATCTGTGTGCTGAGTCTCCTTCCATGCCTGCGGTTGGCACCTGGTGACCCCTCACCCCCTCTCCCTCAATGGCACCTTTTCCTCTTAATCATGCCTTGGGAGGAGGGCTGTGCTGTTTCTGTTTGGCATGAACTGGTGCAGTTTACAGACTTAGTCCCCTCACCCAGGTTCTTGAGCCCACCTTGATAGAGGAAGGCTAGATCAAAGTAGTTCATGGCACAGAGGGGAGCAAGAAGGAAAAGGAGGGGCTTTGCATTCTCCACGCTGCCAATTGCCTGCGGTAAACCGGGGCCTCCATGGGCCCATGAAGTGTTTTTATAACCATATTGTATTTGCTCAGCCAAGTGTCTGGGCTTTCACTGTCAATTCCTTCTCTGCTTTCAGATTCCGTTCCGAACAAGCAGATCCCTTGAGGTACTGGATTTTTATAGCAGAAGTAGAGTAGGGCTGGCTCTAGACCAGCAGAGAATGGAACCAAGGACAAACAAAAATACGAAATGAAACTCAAATCCAGGTGGACTAAAAGGTTAAACCAAGGAGGCAGGATGAAGAGGCAGGATTGTGTGGTTGAAGGTAGAAACTAGAGCACCCAGCTGAAACTAGCTGGTTCCTAAGGATCGAAGGATCCAGAATCTCAAGCCCTGGAGCATGACCGCCATAGGTGCAGAGTTCATTTCAAGGACATTTTTGGGCTCAGACACCAAGTCTTAAATGGGTTATGGTGAAGTGTATAAGAGGGGAGCCTCTGGAGTGGGGCTGCCTGGGTTCAAAGCCTGGCCCCTCAATTTGCCAGCCTATGTGATGTTGAGTTTTTTTTTTAATACTGTTCTTTAAAAAGTTACTCATTTATTTTTGAGAGAGAGAGAGAGCGAGCAGGGGAGGGGCAGAGAGAGAGAGGAGACAGAATCCCAAGCAGGCTCCACACTGTCAGCACAGAGTCTGAAGCGAGGCTTGAACCCATGAACTGGGAGATCATGATCTGAGCAGAAACCAAGAGTTGGCTGCCTAACCGACTGAGCCACCCAGGCAGCCCCTGATACTGAGGTTTTTTATTTTTAACTGTCCTGCTTAATATGTGTTAGGGTTGTTGTTTTCAAGGAGCAGTGTCTGATTCACTTCTTAGCTGCCAAGAGTCCCTTTTCTCAAAGCTTAAACCATGACCTTAAGCCAGGGGCTGAGGTCTGCCTTTAATTTTATTTATATATTTATTTATTTTTATTTATTGTTGAGAGAAAGAGAGTGTGGGAGAGAGAGACAGACAGTACATGAGTAGAGGAGGGGCAGAGAGAGAGGGAGACACAGGATCCGAAGCAGGCTCCCAACTCCAAGCTGTGAGAACAGAGCCCAATGTGGGGCTCAAACTCACAAACTGTGAGATCATGACCTGAGCTGAAGTCGGACACTCAACAAACTGAGCCACCCAGGCACCCCTGAGGTCTGCCCTTAAATGGACTTGCTGCCCCAGAGTCCCCTCTACCCGTAGCAGTGATGCCTGGGTGTTTTCATTTTTGCAGAAGACGTCACTGCCATACCCATCACTTATCACTGACCACCAACCACTGCCACACCCATTTGGATACTCCAGTTAGGAATCTTGGCCTAGTTTGGACCCCTTGCCCAACTGAAAGGTACTGCGAAGGTCCCAACATGAGTAATAGCCAAGCCTTCATGGTTTGGCTATTAGTAGAGTATATCTTCCATGCGTACCCTGCTTGACAGTTTACAAAGCACATTTATTTGCACCATTTACTGACAGTTTTTAAGGTGCTGCGAGGTCTACAAAAAAAAAAAAAAGGAAAAACGGGTATCTGCCTTAGGGGAGCTTCCAGTGTTTGGGAGAGAAGACCACGATACATAAGCTGCAGATGATCGTGTTCGGTGAAGTTGTAATTAGATGTCAGGGACTACAAGTACAGTGATGTGTCAGAGACCGAAGCCATGGCTTAGAGTTCGTGGTAATTAGAGTTGGCTTCGTAGGGAGGAGGTGGGGCGGGGTGAGAGGATGGGGGGAGGCTCGAGAGTGGAAGAGGAGGTAGTCGCCAGCACTAAGGAGGTGACTGGAGTTAGGCACTACTTCTGCCTCGGAAGGGAGTGATAGTGAGACTGTGGGCTTGCCTGCCGGGCAGAGTTTCGGTTACCGTAGCAATGGAATAAGATGATGCTATGGGTGGACTGTGTGTGCCTCCCCAAAAGTCCTATCTTGAAACCTAGTTACCAATGTGATGGTATTTGGAGCCTTTGGGAGGAGATTGGGTCATGAGGGTGGAGCCCCTATGAATGGAATTAGTGCCCTTATAAAAGGGGCCCCAGAGGGTTCCCTCCCCCCTTTTGCCATATGAAGGCAGAGCAAAAATGGCCTTCCGTCTATGAGAAAGAAAGCCGGCTCCCACCAGACACCAAATCCCCTGGCACCCTGATCCGAGACTTCTCAGGCTCCAGAACTCTAAGAAGTAAATTTCTCTTATTTATAGACTGATGGCTACCAGTCTGTGGTACTTGTGTTATAGCAGCTCGAACAGACTAACACGGATAGGACGAGTAGGGTCAGATTACGGAAGGGAGACCAAGAGAATTTCAAGTAGGTAGTTCACATATGTATTTTGTCATTTCATCCCTATCCCAACAGCCCTATCCATTTAGTAGTTATTGGCCCATTTTATAGAAAGTATACATGATGGCGGATCTCCCTACCTCGGTCAACGCCATGCTCTTTCCCTTCTGGCATGCGGTCATTCAAGACAGGCTTACAGGCTAGATGTGGTTGGCAGTGGGGAACCTTTGTGGCTTTCTCACAGAGGAAGTGTAAGCGCGAGGGGGGGTTACTGATGACATTGTTTCCTGCACATGGATGAGTCTGTTTATAGCAGACGAGGAAGTCTTCCAGTGAAAATATAGAACAATCCCAAGAGGCAGACCCGAGCGTCAGATTATGAACTCAGCTCTCGGGATTTTCCCGTGTCCCCGCAGCGGCCAGCGGCCATTTATACCCACACAGGGCTCTCTCTGAATCACAACCAGCATCAAAGGCGAGCTCCTCTTTGGGTCCTGTATCTCTACGATTTACGATGCTTTCAGATTACCCAACACAATTCATTTGGCAATGAAAGAAAATAGTTTTGTGCTATTGCCTCCGTGTGTGGGAAATTGCATTTTTGATGAGCAAAGCTGTTGGCCTTCTTCACGCTTCTGGTTGAGAACATGAGCTGGTGGCCAAGGCTTCGAGTGAAAACTCCCAGGAACCAGTCACCCAGCTGCCACAGCCCATCTAGAGGGAAACAGACCTCATGCCTGTGATACGTTAAGCTATGTTTTGTAATCTGTTGGTTTTCATTAGCTGATGTAAACACTAATAACGATCTGAGTAAAAGGATTCTTAGTTTTTAAAAAAATTTAAGCTATTTATTTATTTTGAGAGAGAGAGAGAGTGCAAACAAGGGAGGAGCGGAGTGAAAGAGGGAGAGAAAGAATCCCAAGGAGGCTCCATGCAGCCAACGCAGAGCCCAATGCAGGGCTCAAACTCACGAACCTCGAGATCATGACCTGAGCCGAGATCAAGAGTCAGCTACTTAACTGACTGAGCCACCCAGGAGCCCCTAAAATAACTTCTTCCTAAAGAAGACTCTTGTGATAGATTTTGTTGTCAGAAAGTGAGAGATTAGGGTTGTTGAAGGTGTGCCTGGTTGTCTGGGTGTCTGTGACTTATTGGAAGGAGGACAAAGGGGCTCAAAGGTAGAGGATAGGCTCTGTGTCTTCTCTACAGGGTGGGTTGTGGTTAATTACAGTCCACGACATTAGTTCCCTTAATCCCTGGTGCTCTGGCTGGGTGACCCCTAGAGGTGATGCTTTTCTTTTCAATTGCCCTTGAGCTCACCAGTGGGAGACTTTTTTTTTTTTTTTTAATCAGCTAGAGATCGTTTCCTTTTCTTCAACCTTTGCTACTGCCCCCACAGTGCCAAGGAGACCAAAGTCAAGGGTAGCATCTCCGCAGGCCCCTCCCTTGCCTCCGGTCTGCAGGGCAGTTTTACAGACAACTGTTTTTGGTACTGACATCCTCTGTTAATTAGGACTTGCTGTATTCCAGACTCCACGGGGGGACCTGTCTGGAGATAGAAGGAGCTCTAAGGTCATGTTAATTTAGATTTATCTGCAATGGCAAAGAAACCGTGTAAGTGGTGAGGAAACTGTCCTCACATAGTTGGGGGGAGAAGTAAACTAAATCAAATTCTACATGTATCTTCTTGTATCCAGACCGCTGTTTTGAGCAACGGGTTTGCCAATAACTATGAAAGGCTTCAATACGTTTTCCTCCTCCTCCTCCTCCTCCTCCTCCTCCTCCTCCTCATCCCCCTAAGGGTTACGTGGCTTCCACGTTCTTAATTAACCGCATCAAATACTTTGTTTCCTGGGCCGGGTTTTTTATTTGGTCGATGAATGATACCCAGGTAGGAGATGATGGCAAGAGATGACGGAGGACTAGGAAGCTCTTGTCAAAAACTCGGTGGGCACTTTGAAAAGGATGAAATGACTCACGGGGCAGGCAGGGAGCCAGTCTGCTGCTGCGGCCACTGGAGAGGCAAGTGGCCACTGTCAGGACTTAGGGACCTCAGTAGGAGACATGCAAAGGTAGAAGGTGGTTGAAGGGCTGCTTCAAAAACGCGCGATGGACCATGGTGTGTGCAGTCATCTGGGCTTTCACTAGAAGTCGGCAGCCCTTTTGGGCCTTTGGATTTTTAAGGTCGCACTGTGAGATCAGCAGATTGTCAACCACAGTCCGATCATTGAATCTGAGACCTTACATTGCTTTTTAAGAAAAAGTCACACAGACTGTATTATTCATTTAATTATTGCCTAAGTAATTAAAAGACAGAACTTGGTGCCACTTTTGTAGCAATTTTTAAAATTTACCTGAAAAACAGTCTTCCACCTGTGAATAACAGCACTTGAGGGCTTCCATCCATGTTTGTGTTCTCACTTGGTCTTTGTGCTGCTCCGTGAAGTAGGTTCTTGGGACAAACACGGATCCTGCCCCGTCTTAAAGGTGGCAAATCTGAGGCTTGGAGGAAGGAAATAATGTCACGGAGTTCATAAATGAGGTCTCCTGACTCCAGCTCCTCTTTAAAGAAACTCAACAAGCCACCGCTCTGATCTTAGTGGGACAAGGGAGGTGTCATTGGAAATACCAGTGATGATGTGAAATTAATTAATGGTTTCTTCCTTCCTGGTGGGAATGAGATCTCAGAGTAGAGCAGATGCTTGACTTCGTCACATGTGGAAATCTGGCCCCTACCTGTGCGTTGTTGGTGGGGTGGACCTGGATGGTTTAGCAAATGCAGAAGGAAAGCCCGTTTCCAGGCAGATGGGTCCAACACGTATCCCATAAGGAGCTAGAAATTAATTACTAAAAAATTATATTTTAGGAGCTCATGAAACAAACATTTATTGTATTCATTTGCTTTTTTTTTTTTTTTTTAAAGCAAAGCTTGTTGGGGGTTGTCTGGAAGAGAGGACATTAACAGTTTTACAAGGACAGATTCAAAAGGGATCCAATTTTAAACTCCTACCCAGTGGACTTAGCACTACAACAAGCTTCAACAGGGCTGGCTGGTGTCACCTAGATTTTGTCTAAATACTCCTAGAAATCAGTAGTAAGTGCATAGAACTTTTCTATCTTTATTTTTTTAAATTTTTTTAACATTTATTTATTTTTGAGAGACATAGAGACAGAGCGTGAGCAGGGGAAGGGCAGAGAGAGAGGGAGACACAGAATCTGAAGCAGGCTCCAGGCTCTGAGCCGTCAGCACAGAGCCTGATGCGGGGCTCGAACTCACAGACCGTGAGATCATGACCTGAGCTGAAGTTGGCCGCTGAGGCGCCCAGAACTTTTCTATCTTAAAGCAGCCTTTGAGATGATCATTATTTAACAAAAAGCCCTTAGGATATTCTGCATTTCAAACAAGCTGTTTTTTCTCCTGATGGACTGACTCTCCCTCAGCGAAATTTTCTCTCCTCTGTTTGAGGTCTCCTCTTGGACACTGTGTAATAGAAATCTACTGCACTTTTGCACAGTGGCCACTCAGATATTTTTTTGAGTTTATTTGTTTGCTTGTTAATTTATTTATTTGTTTACTGAGAGAGAAAGAATCCAAAGCAGGGTTTGTGCTGTCATATAGAGCCTGATGAGGGGCTCAAAATCATGAACCTTGAGATCACACACACACACATATGTACACACATATACATGCACATGCATATGTGTGTATATTTTAACAATAGGGAATGGAAATCAGAAGGCAAATAAATGAGAAAGAAGTTGAAAAGTTAGTTTGGCATTTAAAATAAATCTCTCTATGTTAGATGGTTTAAAATATTAATTAATCGTGGAGTTCATTATAGCGGCCCCTTAGAGACGGAGCTGTTCACAGATAACATTGCGGTAGATTGTAAGATCTCGATGCCTGTGAGAAGACAAACCCAGCTTTCAGCAGCTTGCTGGCTTTTATGCCAGACCAGTCCATAGATGGCACATGGAAACTGGTCGTGTGATTTTCCTCGGCAGTCGGAGGATAGGTGGAGAGAAACACAGTGATTGCAACCAGGCCAAGTCTGGGTTGGTCGCTAGGTGACAAGGAAGGAACTTTAAGGACAAAGGAGAGGAAATAATGAAATGAACCATGAAGTATAGCTGAGGATAGGAAAAAAAAAAAAGAAAAAGAAAAAACCAAATTACAAAGAGACACATTAATTTAAACTGTGCTGTGCTCAAAGTTTTGATCTTTGGTCCTGAGCAACTCAGATTTGCCTTTGTCTTTGCCGATAAAAATATTTACCCAGAAAGAAAGAAACTTGTTGAATAAATTAATACTGTAAAGAAGATATTGGTGGGAATGTTTTAGGTATCCCAGCAAACAAAAGAACACCTATCAGTATTTTTCTAGTATAGAATACAAGTACTCAATAAAAATGTGTTAATGTGTCACTTATATACAATGACAATTTAATTATAATATAAGTCTTTCTTTGAGATTTATTAAAAGAGATGTGATCAGGGCACCTGGGTGGCTCAGTTGGTTAAGCATCTGACTTTGGGTCAGGTCAGGATCTCACGGTTCGTGAGTTTGAGCCCCACATCAGGCTCTGTGCTGACAGCTCAAAGTCTGGAGCCTGCTTTGGAATCTGTGACTTCCTGTGTCTCTGCCCCTTCCGTGCTCATACTCTATCTCTGTCTCTTGAAAGATAAATAAATGTTAAAAAAAATTAAAAAAAAAACACACAACAAAACAGATGTGATCTACCAAGGATGTTATAGGCCAAATGAAAAGAAGTGGGAAGAAATCATCCTATTTTTCTTTAACACACTCTCTAAGAGCCATCCCTAATTCAGCCTGGCCCTTCTGGTTATTCTGAATTGGTGAGGAAATGGTTCATAAGTTGCATTTTGGGATCACTCACTTTCTTTGCAGGTGTTTAGAAATGAGAGTGGTTTGGGTATGGCTCCTCCTGGACCCGCAGGAAGGACCTGTTCATCCATTCAGCCTCCCATCTGTCTGGCCATCTGTCTGTCCATCTACTCATCCATCCATTGAATAAATATTTATTGAGCATCTATCTACTAGATGCCAGGCACTGTTTTCAGTGCTTGGAATACATTAGTAAACAAAGCAGAAAAGAAAAGGAAAAAAGCTTGACCTCAAGGAACTTTTATTTCAGGAATGATGACTTTTAGTTGCTTAATAGTTGCTGTTTTCTGTCGATTATCAAAGTTGGATACTTCCAACTTAAAAAAAAAGCAAGACTAACCGTGTGGGCTAAGGATAACCACGTCCCAAGTTCTGCCCCATATTTTTCTGCTACGGTTGGGAAGCCACCTCCTTCCTCGGGCTGTGAGGGGAACAGGTGGCCGTGGTGTCAGGACGGGGTGTTCTGGGGTCTAAATGCCCGGGGTCGCTGCCGTACGGGGGCCGCCACGGACAGGAGGCCCTCAGCAGGAAACCACTTGAATGGGAGGAAAGAAGTTCCTCCCTTTCCTCTTCTGCTCCCCTCACGCACCTTCCTTCCTGGTGGGACCCTTGCAAGGGCAGAGCCGCTCAGGGCTGCGGGCTCGTCCTTCACTCCGCTGTGGCCCCGCACTCCAGTGCTGCTCAGAACCCGGGCTGCGCGTCTTCTGATGCGGAGAGTGGCTCCCGAGGCATGTCGTGGGGAAGCGCAGCACAGGAGAAGGAAACCTCCAAGGGAGTGGTAATTCTGCGACCCTCACCGAATTTGGGTTTGAAGCTCAAAGTTGCCAGATACGGATCAGTTAGCAGACGGCGGTAGCTTACGTGTGCGTGGCCGCTGGTAGCATCTGTGGAGGGGTGTGCGGCTTTCAGATGGCCTATCAGGCGTTCCCGGACTTGATCCCGCTGGGGTGCCTTGAGGCGGAAGAAGAGGAGGAAATCCAGCATTTCGAGGAATAGCCCTGGGGCCCTGTAGAAGGCAACCAAAATAAGACTTTCTTTTTAAGACTATATTTTTTTTAAGTTTATTTATTTTGTGTGTGTGTGAGAGAGAGAAAGAGAGTGCATGAGCAGAGGAGGGGCAGAGAGAGAGAGAGAGAGAGAGAGAGAGAGAGAGAATCCCAAACAGGCTCGCTACTATCAGCTCAATGCGGGGCTTGATCTCACGAATTGTGAGATCACGACATGAGCTGAAATCAAGGGTTTGGATGCTTAACCGGCTGAGCCACCCAGGCGCCCCTAAAAACTATTTTTTTAATTTTTATTTATTATTTCTGAAAGAGAGAGAACACGAGCGGGGAGGGGGCAGAGAAAGAGGGGTCAGAGGATCCGAAGTGGGCTCAGCACTGACAGCAGAGAGCCCGACACGGGACTTGAACTCACGAACAGTGAAATCATGCATAACCGGAGCTGAAATCAGTTGCTTAGCCGACTGAGCCGCCCAGGCGCCCCTAAAGACTATTGTTAAGTAATCTGTACTCCCAGGGTGCGGCTCAAACTCATAAGCTCGAGATCCAGACTCAAACGCTGTACTGACTGAGCAACCCAAGTCCCCCTCCCTCCCCTCGCCACCCGCCACCCAAATAAGACTTTTAAGTCTGACCCTGTGATTCTAAACCCAGTGCTCCTTCTCCCTGGCTACGTGGCTTCCCTTCTGTTATCTTGACTCACACAACAAATGAGACAAGCACGGTGCGTGTCATTATCTTCCCTGTGTTACAACCGGGAGAACCGAGGTGCGGAGGCTAAATGCTTTGCTTGGGGTGGCTTGTGTGGGTGGGGGCAGAAGTGACAGTCAAACCCAGATCATGGGAATCGAATCAAAACCTTGCTGCTGTGTCATCTCGCTTGATGTGTCAGGAACCACCACCCCACCTGCCTGCACACGACACGCACACGCCCATGCTTGGTTTGGATCCATCACTGGGTAAGCTAGTTAAGGGCTGCTGCACCCGGTCCACAGACTTAACACTGTGATGGGAAAACGGTTTTGTGTCTGATACGCGCTGTGTGCTACGGTGACCTTTCTCTTCTTTTTAGGATCCATGCGGGATCCTTTAAGATTTATAGTTACTCTTAAGATTTCTGTTGTTTATATGCAGAATATCCAACAGCCAGACTTACATTTAAAATAGCCTTCTAAATATCCTTGTGAATTCCTCAAACTCAACCATGCTCTTTGCTTTTTGGAGCTGAATCTGTAGATACATCTACCTATCTCTGGCAGAGAGCGTTATCATCGTGTTTGCCCTGTTCCTTGATACTTCGTGAAAGTATTGCAGGAATAAAAGAACTGTCTTTCTACTTTGATCTCTCTTATGCTTTATGGATTCTGAAAAACTGAAGGAGAACAAAGGAAATCTATGCGTTAGTGCTTTCCTGAAGTTTTGAGAGGCAGGTTAAAAAAAATTTTTTTTAATTGAAAAAATGTTGAGAAACCAGAATGGACAGACACTGGAAAAAGGGATCCTGTGTGGTCAAGGCAGACCAGGCTACTTCTCTGACCCCAGCCCTTGGGTTGAGAAGACTGTATTTAAATGTCCTTAAGTGTCTTAAATTCATAGACCTGCCTCTCTGGGCATCAAGATGTGTATAGATGTTATGTCCTAAGGGTAATAAATACAGAAAGAGAATGGCAGCTCACGCATCAAGAAGTCACTTCCAATGGGAGGAGCCTCCTGAGATAAAGTCCTTCTTATATCGCCTGTATTAGCAAAAGAGATTTGAGGCACTGCGCTCACTAATGGAACTTTTTTGTTCTTACACCTAAGTGGTCATTTCTATTATATAGAAAGTAAATAAACTTTCTATAGCGTTTTGTGGTTAAGAACCACTTAGTCCTGTGTGTTGAAGTTCAGTAACAAATTTAGAAGAGAACTCACTTATAAGTATATTGGGGTGTTTAATCATGACCTTGGCGCCAGGAGTTAGACATAAATTACTGGAGTCATTTACTGGTGGGGAAATTGAGTCCTAGCGAGGTTGAGCTCCTTCCTCCAGGACACGGGATGTTACAGTCGGGATCAAGACTTGAGCCTCATTTTCTGATCGCGAAGTTCTAGCTCTGTCTGTTAAGGGATGTCGAATCATCCAAAGGCATTCGTAGAATCTTCCAGCGTTACTCAGACTCTTCTGCAGCCCCCTTTCTGAAGGCTTCCGCTGTCACAGCTATTCCTGGGAGATGGGGAGGGCTTCTCCTAGATCTCTCTGCATTATTTTTGTTGTTGTTATTTTTAGTTCCATTTTCATGAAAAAATGTCCTTTTAGCTCATGAAAATAGCATCGCAGCAGCTTACCACGGTGTTCCGGAACGGAAGTCTTATCTCACCTACAAAGCAGAGGCACCTTCATGCTTCCTGGGGTGGAAGGAAGCAAAGCCAGCTTTCCCCCGGTGGATGACTAAAGCCCGCGGGCCCTCGTTCCATTCCCAGACCCCAGGCTCGGTTCTTTCCTCCCTCCTACCTCTTAGAAGCATGAAATAACACAGAAGTGTTTCCGGTTTCCCTGCGAGGGGAGAGGGGTTCCGGAGACCAGAGGAGAATTACTATCCCTTCATTCTGTCCCGGGAACAATGCTAGGACTTTCGTAAACATTTTTCTCAGTTATTGCAACAGTTCTAAGAGGTGGGCAACATCTCCATTTCTCAGATGGGGCTGGGACCTGAGCGACGTTTCTAAGCTTGTGCAGGAAAGGGGGAAGGGTGAAGCCCGAATGGGAGCTTAGACCCGTAAGAGTCCAAAGCCTGTGTGCATCCTGTCTACGCGGGGTACCTTCCCTGGCACCGGAGAACACCTCAGACTGTGGCTTCTTGAAGCCTGCTGGGTGGAGACCATTAGGTGCCCATCGCCGGTCGTGTCGCAGAGCACAGCACCACCCGGTGGGAAGAGCCTGGACTCAGGAACCTGGTCAGGCTTGAGTTCGAATCCTGCGTTAGCCACTTACTATCGATCGCCTCGGCATGCCGCTTCACCTCCCCAGGCCTCTGTTTATTTGCCCGTGAAGAGGCAAGCTACCGACGGGGCAGGGGACCCAGGAGGATTTGATTAGAGGGTAGGCACAGAGCCCTAACCTGGCAGGTGTCCACTAAGTGATTTTTCCTTATTATTATCGTGAGTCCTATTACATTTTAAAAATTTATTTATTTTTAATTTATTTTTTGATTTTTGATTTTTTATATTTTATTTTAGAGAGAGAGGGAGAGGGAGTGTGAGCAGGGGAAATGGTCAGAGGGAGAGGGAATCCCAAGCAGGCTCCCTGCTCAGTTTGGAGCCCAACCTGGGGCTCGATCCCACGACCCCGGGATCATGATCTGAGCAGAAATCAAGAAATCTGACACTCCACCGACTGAGCCACCCAGTGCCCCCATTACGTTTTATTTACTTTAGGTGACAGTGGTAGGTCACCTGGAACCCACAAGGGTGTGTTCTTGGTCTCAAGTCTTTTCTGATCTGTGACCGAACTATTTGCCAGTTTCCCAGCCCCTCCTCTCTGCCGGAGGTCCCGATCTGATCTGGCTTCTACAGTCTGCCAAACCTGTCTGGTGTGGCTTCTTGGGAAGCTTCCCTGGCCTGTCAGATGGGAATTAGGCAGGTGACAAGCCCCAGACGTAGCGTCAGAAACTTTCAAACTTATCAAAGTTGTTTCTTCCTTAAGTGAATGCCGAGTCCACAGTTTTCTCCTTGTATGTTTCCTTGGCTATCCGAGGATGCTTGGGAGGAAGTGTGCGTGAAGGTGTCAGAAGGCACAAAGGAATGATGATGCCTCCCTCCTTGGGTTCACAGAAATGAGTCAGTGAGAGAGACCAGGATCCCACCTAATTTCCCTGGTCCCCTGAGCACGTCTAGGAACACTCTCAGCCGTGGAGGAGTTTGTTGAACAAATGAGTGATGCCTTGACCATTCATAACCCTGCATGCAGAAGTGGACACAGCCATAGTCCTGGAGCAGGGCCCTCGAGACTGCCCTCCGTGTGCTGGGTATTAACACTCGAGCTGCTGCATTCTCGGAAAGTGCAAGCAAGAGATGGGACAAAGAGAGAGAGGGGGGCTCTGGAAGATGGGGCGCCCTGTCTCTTTCGAAAAGAGACATTTAAAAATTTTCCAAAAATACCCTTATATATGGAGAAAGTGTGGACTTAGCATTCACTTAAGGAAGAAGTAACTTTGATAAGAACCAGATGGGTTTTTCTTTGTCCTCATTAGTTTTATGGTTTTCAGATCTCACTAACTCTCCCAGCTGGGTCCCGCTGTGGGCATGCATTTGAGACCCTGGGCGTTGTGATATCGCCCAGGTACCACATGGGCCCTGGGCTCTTCCTGGTTGTGACTTCCGGTGCTCCCCCACGCAGAGACTTTGGGGGGTGCCTCTCTCTCCCAGCTGCTCTTGCTCCTGCCAGGGCACACGCATCTCCTGCCATCGTGTCGTCTCTTCATCTTCACTTTTCAGCCTTATGCTCGTGTCTTTGAAACGTGCATGCACCTCCCTTTAAATAGTTTATCATTAGCCGGAAGTAACGGTTGAGATAGACTTGAGCTGGTTCTTCACGATATTAAAAAGGATTCTTCTAGTTTGGTGATGTCTTCGCTAGCTGGCTCCCCATGCGTAGGAAGATTCTCTGCCATGTCTCACAGTGCACGCAGGTCACTAGCGGCCTCGAGAGGCTTGGCACGTTGCGAAGAACTTTTCGCTGAAGTTGCAGGTGCTGTCAGAAATGGAGAGAGGGGCGCCTGGGTGGCTCAGTCCATTAAGTGTCCGACTCTTGGTTTCGCCACAGGTCATGATCTCCAGGTTCCTGAGATCGAGCTCCATGTCGGGCTCTGCGCTGACAGCGGGGAGCCTGCTTAGGATTCTCTCTCTGCCTCCCTCTGCCCCTCCCTCGCTCAGACACGTGTGCACGCTCGCGCTCTCTCTCAAAATAAATACTCTTAAAAAAAGAAACGCAGATAGAAATGAATAACAGATAATAATCATGAATAAGAAAATGAAGTTTGTTGAGCCGTCTAGCTTTGCAAAGCCCATGCACTCGTTTCTCGTGGATGTAGGAGAGCTCTTCTTCCCTGATCCTTTGCAGGACGGAAGGCAGGCCTGCCGCAGGCGTTTCCGACAGTAGAGTGGCTGGAAGCTGCCAGTAGGAGCCCCTCCAGTTCCCCCAGCACCACGACCCCTTCTGCATCTGTATTTACAGTCTTCAGTGACACATTCTCCCATTCTCGTCCCAGTATTTTCCTTCCTAATTATCAAGGCTTCGCTCTTCTCCACAAAATGGTTGGCATCCTCAGATTTAGGCCAAGGGGAAAAAAAAAATAGGATCTGACTTCCTTTTAGAACTCCAGTTCTGCACACGGCTTCTCGTAAAGATGGCGGGAGCACCAGGCCGGGTCTTCCTCGAAGCGGCCCCTCTTGTCGCGATCTGACCGCCCCATCCGCGGGGCGACAACCGGTCTTGCCTCCTTCCCCACTTGGGGAAGAGCTGTGCCCCCTGGAGGGCGGAGCCGCTCCCTGGGGGCCACGCGGGGGGGGGGGGACAGCGACCTTCCTCCGGGGCTCCTGATATCGAGCCGGGGAATGAGTAATTGGGACTCGCCAAAGTGTTTAAACACCAGAATTGAAATTAATGTCCCCTCATTGCTGGCTACGCTGACAATACATTACAGCAAACACCTTCCCAAAGTGAAATGAATGTTTGTTTATCCTCATGAAATATACATCAAAACATGTTGGTGGAAGAAGCCCTAATGAGGGAAGGAGCCAGGTTTCCTGTTAATGTCAGGCGAATAGTTAACCGAAATGGAGGGTTTTTCTTTTCTTCCCTTTTTTTCTTTCTTTCTTTCTTCTTCTCCACTCCTCCCCCCTTTTTTTTAGAATAACCTGTCCACAGCTGTGTGTCTAGGACATTAATATGGGTTTAATGAAAACTTCAGTTGATCTGTCCAAAGATATTGATGAGCTTTGCCCAGCGGTATTAATCATCTCCTTGAGGGAGGAAACGAGGGAATGGGCGAGCAGCTCTCTGTCAGATGCCAATCCAGATGAAGAGATGTGGGAAAAAAAAAGTGTTTTTAACCCTCCTTGGTCCCATCCATTTCCTGGGACGCAGATTGGGCCAGGAGGGAATGAGGAGGGCCCATGACAGCACAGGAAATTCTGGGCCACGTTCGGCGTGGAATCATTAAGCTACTGCCAATATATCCATTACTGTTAATTATATTGAGATGGCCAACGATCCACTGACAATATTCCTTCATTGATTTTCATTCGCAGGGAATCGATGTTCTGGCTTTAATCTCTTTCGTGTTTTCATTTGTTGGTTTCCGTCTCCCTCTCATCTCTTTCTCCCCATGTCCCCGCCCCCCACAGCTCTGCCTCCCCCTCCCCCTATGAGCTCTCGCAGTAATACGGTTCCCCTCTCACTGGTGATACAGTTCTCTCCCTAAGTGCCAAATGTTTCTTGATAGGAACAAGCTACATTTCTTTATGGCTTATGGCAAACTGCCTTGATTACTTCTACTGCTGTACCCATTATGTGAATTAAATATGTATTCAGTTGCATGCTGCTTGCGATGTTATTGCAGGGTGACATATGGTACTGACTCAATTAGAATGAAACTAGCATTAGATAACCCTTCTGATTACATGCATCCTGACCGTCTCCTCCTCGGCCTCCCCTCCGTGCACCCGCTCGCTCCAGTGTCTGCGGGCCGCAGGTTTTCATGATTGGTTATCATCTCCACCACACAGGGTGCGGGAGGGGGCTCGAGGCGGGGGGCTGTGGGTCTCTGGGAAGGAGGACGCATCAGACCGATATAAAAAGGTTGGTGGGGGAGGAATAGAAGAGACTCAAAGCTTGGATTTGAAATTAACCTTTAAAATTACATTCTTTGGAAGAGGTTGTCAGGCCTCCTATAAGAAGAGACCACAAAGGTCTCTCTGGGGTTGGAAGATCAGAAAAGGAAAAAAAAATAATGTGAAATGGCTGCTGGGTGCGTGATTAGTTGGTTCTTACCCTAAAAACTCTTCTTTTAAAAATAATGCCCTGTTCCCCGCCAACCAGCAGGGGAAAGTCAGTACCACCAGTACCCATTTTAATTAGAGCACGCGTGTATTAGTGGATGTTAGCACACTTGATTCTCCTAACAATGCAGGTGGAGTAGGGATTGTTGCCCCCATTCCGCAGATGGAGCAGCGGAGACACAGAAACACCACATTGCATTGTAATTCAAGGTCGCAAAGAGTCATTTTGGTGGCACCATGAGGAGGACTCCTTACTCTGAAGGACAGCTCAAGGGTGTGCTATAAAGTGACTGAAAGTTGCTCAATCTTAAAAACAAAACCAAACAAAGGAAGTATTTTGAGTGTTTGGGGTAGGGCCAGGAGCTCTCGGGATGTCGGGTTCCTGCTGCCGCACGATTCATGCCGAGAAGAGCTGATGCCCGTTCCCTTCTGTCGAGTAATTTTCTCTTCTCTCCTTAGTCAGGTCATCACGTCGGAAGCTGTTCTGAGCTCCTGTCCTTTTGTTTTTCCTGCTCTGCCCCTTCTGCTCACTGAGTGAGAATCTAGAGGCCCATGTTCCCAAATCTCACCTCCCCACAACCAGAGGCTGAGGCAGCTTCCTTTCAGTCTAGGACCACCCCCACCCCCCACCAAGGCCTGGAAGCCATCTTGGATTTTCCCACCACTGATGGAAAGGTTGCTGAACCCCAGGCCCCCTGACTGACTGATGCAGCACCACCCAGTGGGACGACTTCTCCGTGGCCACCTCAAGTCTGTTTGAGTATCTCCTGTATGTATTTGGGTGTGCCACACCATATGCTTTGGGAAGCAGAAAAAGCTTCTTCGGTATATGGTTCCTGGTCGTAGGCAGCTGATATCCAGACAAAATTATGGGGTGAGAATAAGTATTAAGAGGATAATATGAACTCAAAAGTGCTGTAGATGCACTTATTAATCTTTGTGTTCCTAGAATTATGCTGTCACTAAGCCTTGAGTATAGGTGGCACTAGTAAGTACTGCTTGGATAGATGGATGGGTGGGTGGGTGGGTGGGTGGATGGATGAATGGATAGATGGATGAAAAGGATCAGTGTGAACTCTGGTAATAATGAGGCAGGTTTCCATGGAGGAAATGGGGACCCTGATAGACAACACAACCCTCCGTCCCCATCCTGCTCCTCACCACCTACTTTCCTATTACAGCAATGCTCACTACTTTGTCTAGCACTTTATATTTGAAACAACCCTTTCAGGAAACCCTGAGGAGATAAACAAGCAAAGAATTAAAATGGTTACCTGTGGAAGCCAGGCGGAAGGGGGAGGATGGAGAAAAGAATGGGAGCAAGACCCTGCAGCATGTGAGAACCATCGCATACATACTGTAGATGTATTTTTATATTGTAAACACGTTACCTATTTAAAAATAATAAATATTAAAATCCAAAAAAGTTTCAGGAGCATGCACTTACCTAATCTTCATGGCAACTGTGAATGTGAAGGGGGTGGGTATTT
The DNA here is from genome assembly GCA_030068075.1 of Paguma larvata. Lineage (NCBI taxonomy): Eukaryota > Metazoa > Chordata > Mammalia > Carnivora > Viverridae > Paguma > Paguma larvata. Next base: position 50,087,662 of record CM057840.1, on the reverse strand, counting down.
TTATTTGGTTCTAATTTCACATAAGGAAACTGAGGCACAGAGAGGTTAAGTAAAGCTCACAAGGTCATAGAGTTGGTAAGTCGTGGAGCTGAGACTAAACCCGCCAGAGTTTCCTCCACCAGAGCACATGGCTTCGGGAGCCTTGGCCCATCTGTGCTAATCCCAAGAGGGGTGCCCGTGTGAGTGGGGCCTTCCCTGGGCCCTCTGTCTCTGCAGAGGAGGGAGCATGTTGGGTAGGGACCACCGTTACATGGCAGAGTTGAACATCCTGGGCAGATCTGGCTCGGAATTCTAAGAAGAGGCGTCTCTTACTCACTGCTGAGGAAGTTCATACTTCCTCATACTCACCGCTGAGGAAGGGAGGAGGCATCAAACAGGCAGCTTTTCCTCGATCCTTCGGATGGCCCTGCTAGTCCCGGAGTGCCTGCTGAGGAACCAGGGCGGTACAGGTTCACTTTTCAAAAACCCGCACCGAGCCACTTCACTGTTACGAAAGACCTACCTGGGTACCTGTTTTTGCTAACTGAAAGAAATCAGAGGGGATTTTTGCTGTTACAAGAAAAGGTGAGAAATGAAAGTATCCCCCAGCGTTGGTTTTGTAGTAAGCATTACAGAGGCAGCGTTCACCTGGGCAGCGAGGGGTGCCCGGACAGCGAGGGGCACCCCCAGATCCTTTGCTGGGACCCACACTGAGCATCTCAGCCACAGGCCACCGGGACTCTGACCTGAGTCTGTGAGCACCTGCGCCTTATCTCCATGTATTTTGTGCACCCCTTAGCAAGATGCGTCTGAAGGCATCAGAAAAGCCTGAGAGAGGTTATTTTGGGGTCTTGGAAATGCTCAAAAACAACTGCATATAAATTAATGGTGATTGCCTCCTCGTTTTATGCCCCAAAGTGCAAGTTTTGGAAAGTTTCGTAGGACACTGCTTTCAGATGGGGGAGGGGGGGGGACCTGTGTTGCAATTGTTATGATACCTAGAAGGGCCGGGGAGAAGTCTGGCACCGGAAAATACCAAAAGTTGTTAGTCTTGTAAACTGAGTCAGACACAGCATATGGTTTTGAGGGCCAAGCGTGACGTTTTTATGGCATCCTTCATGTCCTTGTCTTCCGCTACTCGAGATGCTCACTCTGTCCCCATTGCTCCCTTCTCGTCGTCCCGCCCCTACCCTCTCCTCTTTTGCCTTCACCTCTACCTGGGGCTGCCTCACTTGGCTGGACAGGGGGAGAGTTGCGCCGTCGGCCATTCTAGTGTGTTCAGTGTGTCTGTTGTTCCGTTTGCAGCTTTCACAGACATTTGCTCTCCAGGCCCAGCTAGTTCGAGGCCAGGCCTTTCCCCAAGCATCACACAGCCAGTGAAGAATGAATCTGTCCATAGACTCCGTGGGAGAATCTACTGCCCCGAACACCACAATGTGCATCCTTTCGGCAACAGGTTGCTAAGCAGAGGTATCGAATGCCTCTGTGTGCCCTTCAGAATAGTTATGGCAGCGTTCTCCCAGCCCAGCCTCTTCATGGGTCATGTCCTGTTTTGACTTCATCTAAAATTGCCCATTACATCTTCTATACTTCCTGACCCAGGTCCCACCTCCATGAAGCCTTCTGGGACTATTCCAGACTTTACAGCTACCCTCTCTATTGATTCTGAGATTTCCAGCTTCCTTCAGTAACTTCTAGAAGCTTCTTTGCTTCTGCTGAGGTGAGATTTCTGCCTCTCCAGATCACGGAATCTCCCAGTTGACAAATCTAATCTACAGTCTTTCTAATTCTACACCCTTTAAAAATTTTTTTTAATGTTTATTCATTTTTTAGAGAGAGACAGAGCACAAGGTTGGGAGGGGCAGAGAGAGAGACATAGAATCAAAACAGGCTCCAGGCTCTGAGCTGTCAGCACAGAGCCTGATGTGGGGCTCGAACCCATGAGCCATGAGGTCGTGACCTGAGCCGAAGTCAGACACTTAACCGACTGAGCCACCAGGCACCCTCTAGTTCTCTACTCTTGGTGTATTCGATACCCATGACTTTTCTCTTAGGAAACCTCTGTCCCCCTTGATTTCCATTTTATCTTATTTGCTTCATAGTTCTTTGGTTGGGACTTCTCAGTTATCTTCAGTGGTGCCTCTCTCTTGAGTTGTCACTGAAGCATTCCCCACCATTCTCGTAACTATATTTATTTCCTCAGTATCACGGCTCACAAATGTATCGCTTGTCATCTCACTGAGGACAGGGGCCTTACCTTTCTTGTCAACCTCTGCATTCCCAGTGAACAACACAAAGTCTGAATCAAAGCAGTATCCAGTAAATATTGGCCAAACAAACAGTACATTACTAAAACCTGTATTTTCAGCCCCGGTAGATTCCGTGAGTTTCAGGTCTGCACACGTAACTGCCCAGCAGGCATCTCTACACCCATGTTCCACAGGATCCTCCAGCCCGACACCGTCCAGGGCGCACCTCCTCAACGCCCCCGTCCACATCGGATCCTCTTCCGGGGTGCTTTCTTTCATTTGCCTGATACAGAAATTTTATATTTGTGTCAGACTCTTCACTTCCTCCCTATCCCCCTTCCCCACCTCCGTAGAATCATTGGAGATTTGTGTTGATTCTAGCAGCAGGCATTTACTGAACATTTTATGCCAGGCCTGGTGGTACAAAAGTAAACACACCCTAACTATGTCTCATATCATCTTCTCCCTCCATCTGCCACAGTCCTGGGTCAGGCCCTCACCGTCTTTCACCCAGACAGCTACATTGACCTCCTAGCTGGTGTCTCCGCCCCTAATATCTTACAGCTGTTCCTCCTCTCTGAGGCCCACCATGACACTCTTAGCATACAAACCTGCTTGCCACACCCCTATCGAGAGTTCTTCACTGGCAGCCCCAGCGTCAAAAGCCATAGTCTCAAATCTGCAGTTGTGAAGTGTATCACAAAGAGTTTTGATATTAATAGGCAAAGACCTGTGGTTTGCAGATTATTTAAAATTTTAAACTAATTCAGATTATCATGATCAAATGTTGCTTTCACTCACTTGAATTCCTACTTTCCTGAGTGGGACAAAAGTAGCTCTGTAGTCGGCTGGGAATCATGCATTTCTCTGGGCGCACCCTCTGTAGTATGCCCTGAATCTGATCATCATCGAGTATGTATGTATCACAGATAGGAAGTGGAAATTTGCAGGATGAACTCTGGAGTCTTTGGCATACATCCATTAGCCTTGTGATCTAGCCCTTATCTGCCTCACCAGTGTTAGTTCCTACCATTTTCTTCTAGATTATTGTAGGCTACAAATATGTGGAGTCACCTACAAAACCTAAAACTTGCCACTTTTCCCCCCCATACCTTTGAAGATTGTCTCTGCCACCAGGAATTCCCTATACCTGCCATGCATAAAATAAACTACAGCTAATCATTGAAACCCTAGCAGAGGCCTTTTCCGAGTACTCTGACTCAGTCCTAGATATTCCTTCTTCTTTGTATTCACTTTGCCTTATATAGTCCTTCATTTTAACTTATATTACCTAGTCTTTGTAGTTTTATTTTTTATATGTTTATTTTCCCATGGGACCATAAGCACCTTGAGGTTAATGTGTGTTTATGTTCTTCTTCCAGTTTTTTAGGGTAGGCTTGGGCATTAAGTAGGTGCTCTATAATCATTCACTGTATGAACTAGGGAGTCCCATTTTATCTGCTGGTCCCAACATTCTCTAGAGGTGGGCGACTTTAGTACCATATGATATTTCGATGGACTTCGAGAGAGCCCTCGACAGGGAGTCTGAGGAGTGAGTCCTAGCTCACCCATGAGTAATTATATGGCTCTAGACATGTTACATAAAACTATATACACTGCTTCTATGTGCGTGGTCCCTTTGTGGGACTGTCCTATGAAGTGGTTGCTTAGACCAAGTTGGAAGACATCTATTGGAAAGTATGAGAAATAGGACGTAGTAGGTAAAGTGGTAGTTGTTGATAGTGTGGCGCTGAATGTCTGGCAGAGGGGTTCAGGCAAGAAGTGGAGACCCTGGGGTTGTTTGAGCACTGATGACATATACTGAAATCAGAGTTAAGGACTTTTATTCTAATAAAAATGTGCAGGATGTATTCTAGACTGAAGTGAGATTAAAGGCAGGGAAGTCAGCCAGGAGACAAGAGAACTTGGGGCCTGGGTAAATGAATGGCGTTTGGGGAATGAAAAGTCTCAGGCTGTTTTGAAAGAAAGATTAAGAGTGTGTGGTGACTGTCTAGGTATGGAGGTCGAAGGAAAGGTAAGGGTCAAGATTGATTGAATCATTTAATTCATTGATTAATTTGGATTCCACAAAAAGTTTGAGATGGGAGATGACTTAGTACAGTGAAAAGCTGTCTAACAATTATAACTGCCTCCAAATAGCCAGAGGGCGTGGTCATAGATGCCACATATCATGTAGCCATGGAAATGAGGCTTCGCCAGGATTGTTGTAGAGGCGTCTGCTGCATCGTGTGCAAGTTCGAACTAGACTTTGAGTTGTCTTCCATCTCAAAGATACATCTTTATCTATGCATCTGTGTTTAAGGTGTTACCTGAGAGAATGGGCTTAGCACTAATAAGAACAAGGAAATTAGGAAAGGGAGGGAATTTGAATGCCTGGTAGAGTTTTGTTCATTTCAGATTGTGTTACACCTTTCAGTTTCACAAAATCATGTGATTACTTCTGTGTGTTGTTGCTTTTCCTATTGGCTATGTGTTTGACATTCATTTGACTTTGTCTCTCCAGAAACAATGTGTGATCTGCTAGAATCATGCTCTATTTTCTGGTGATTTCTGAGACTTCGCCTTCTAGATCTTGCACCTCCTTTCTGGGAGGAGCCAGAGTTTCTGGTGGACCAGAGTAAAATATAGTGAGAAAGAATTTTGACTTTGGAGTCAGATCGACCTGGGTTTGTGTCCCGAATCTTCCATCTACCGTGTGACATTGACCTGATTTCTCTCATGTCTGTTATCTCGGTACTGAAAGCAGAGATGGTAATACCACCTACTTCATAAGGGTTGGAGAAGTATTATATTAATAATTGCTAATCTTCACTTAGGGGTTGTATACCGGGCACAGTGTTATTTATGTTCATTCATTTATTTAGTCCTCTCTGTAAAGCCTAGAACGTATATACTATCCTTGTCCCTGCTGTACTGACTACCAAACTGAGTTCGGAGGCCTTAAATTATTTGCCCAAATTACCCAGGTTGGAATTGACAGAGCAGGGGTTTGAACATAGGTTGAATGACTATGTCAGCTGAGCCCTTAACAGCTGAAAGTTCTGCAGCCTCCCAAAGATCTCTGTTTCTGTGAAAATTTGAAAGCTCTCCTAAGACTTTCATTCAGAGTAATCACCACTTCTACCATGTCCCTGTGACAAAATGCCTATAGCTTTAATTAGCCTGTATTTTCTAATTATTCAACTCCTAATTTTAGTCAGTTGTTCACATGTCCCTCTTTCTTCACTAAATTATCAACTTTTGAATGCAGGAACTGCGCCTACCTTTGTATTTTCTTCTCCAGTGCTTTCTTTCTACATAGGTGTTCTCAGCGTTAATTTGTTGGAAAGAAATCATATGAAAGGCTCAGCTCCCTCCTTCCCTAGGGGACATCTTTGGTGCTGTGAGGTCACCTTTGCCTTTCTGTCACCAAAATAGAAAAATCAAAGTGTCCAGGAATACTATAAGCAGCACTAATAAAATGTCATCATTTAAAATAATGAAATAATGTCACTTAGTCTGATTATGGTCCTTCCATCTACTCTCCCAACCCCCAAATAAAAAGTCATAAAAGCCGAAGTGATCTTTGCCTCAGTAAGTTAGATTGCTTGTGATATTTGGAATTGAACCAGACAAGAAATGAAGTATCAGGAACCAGTTCCTCCTTGCCTCTGGGCATCAGACATGCTGTATCCCATTTGGTCTTAACTTTTTTTTTTTCCCATTTGCCCCTTCCGTTGGAATGCAGGCATTATTCTGAAGCTTTGCCGTAAGTGCCTTAGACATGTCGGAGTCTGACCTTCCTTTGGTTGGGAGCAGGTCTGGGGGAATCCATGTCAGTGAATCCCCAGGGTACCCATTGTCAAGAGGGTAGACCCTGAGCCTGCCCCTTTCCCCATTCTGCCACAGAGTGAGATGGCAAAAAGAAATTCCGCGGCCCCTTGATTGGGTAGCAGTCGGAAAAATAAGACTGCCACTTCGGAATGCTTTTAGGGTTAGAAGTACGTTTTAACTGCCCTAGGGTGCAACGTTGAGTGATAATGATGGGTCCTGTTGGTAAAGACAGCAACACACAGTGTTATTTCATGCCACTCGAAGCGCTTTTATCCATAGTATCTCCTATTCCTGTGTTATAGAAGGAATTACAAGATTGCGTTTGGCGGTGTTCAATGAAAAGACCTTCAGTTGTTTTTCTAGTTTTGTCTCCTGTCGCCTCATTCTTTCCTTATCCCGAGTGAGTCCGTCTAGAGTGACATCTCGTCTTTCGGAGCTCAGCGTTGGCAGCCTCACCCGTCTGAAGGAACAGGGAGCCAGGGTATTCGCGCAGAAGGCCTCTCCGTGGCCACAATAAAGGCACCAGGCCCGTCGGCCTGTGCAGTTGACCTCTCAGAGTGCCCAAGGCCACCACCTGAAATCTCTTTACTCTTATTTCAAACATGATTCCGACTGTGTTGCTGTCTGGTTTTCTAGCTCCTGCCAGAACGTATGCATGGTAGTCACTAATATTTACTGAGCACAGCTCGCATTCGCTAACTGTAGACATTGTCTTCAACGCGTCTAGGTTTTAACTCAGGTAAGCTTCAAACCACCGCATTTGTCTCCATTTCCCGGGGGAGCACAGAGCATGGAGGGGATCAGAAGCAGGGTTCCGTGGCCAGCAGCTGGGTGGGCGTCCGTGGTCTGGTACCACGGTCATGTTCTTGACTGCAACACTGTCCTGCCTTTGAAGAAGAGGATCCTCGGGGAGGCAGGAACACTGCACGAAGGAGAGGAGAGAACTTACGCAGCCCAGCAGATGGAGTTTATGTACAATAGACAGGCAGACTCCCATCTAGCCGTGGGTCTGGGTGGTAATTGGCATTCATAATGATAAACGATTTGGGTCATGATGAGGAAGCCAAATTATGTTCACGATTATCCATCTCCCCATCTATCTGGATAGCTTTTAAAGAAGCTAGATGGAAATATAACATGTTTTTAACCGATTTACATCCGAAATGATGAAAACAAACACAATTTCGGTAAACCCCCAGAATATGGAGACGAGGCAGCTCTCCGGAGTGATTTATTTCTCGGGAGTTCATGTGTCCTTGCCTTTCTGCCTGGCTCTTGGGTTCCAGAGGTGCTGTTCCCTGGGTGTCTCCCCCACAACAAAGGTTGTGGACCACTGGACTGCTGCCTCCACCCCCCACTCTTGCTCCAGAAAAGATGACAAGAATTTATGAATCGCCCTGCACCGTGCATGGGGTGCCGCACACTCTCTCGGCTCTATGTTGCTCTGCCTCCGCGGTGGCAGGTAGAGGGAGTGCAGTAAACATCAGTCCTTTTGTAAACCACCGTGGAAAGGGAAGGGGGGGCGGTCAGGGGATTGGAGAGGAGAGAGGGGAAATCACTTCTTTGTCTGAAAAGGAGATGCCGCGACTGTCCCTTCAGGTCTGTTAAGTGTCTATTGGATGAGAAGGAAATTCTCTCTTCTTGGCTTCCACCTCCCTCGGCCCCTTTATTTTTTTTTTTTTCCTCCCTTTGTAGAATAATATAAAATAAAAAAGCCCAGCAGAAAGGGAGCCGCGACGCTGTCGTCCCTGGCGTTCATGTTATTTATTTTCCTCAGTTGCTGCTCTGGAAGCCCGGAGTTGACAGAGCGGTTTTGTAGAATAGAAACATTATAGACTGTTACTGTCAGAGTGTTAAATGTGATGGATAGAGAAATAGAGGCGAAGGAGGGGACTTAATACTGAGAGCCAGGGTGCTCATGGGAAAATAAACCATCCGCATATAAGAAATGAATGAGGTAATGTGGCGGGAGGTAATGGGCTTTCGCAACATGCCGGAACAGAGATGCTTATTACAGGGCGTGCTTAACCCTTGGCATGCTGGCTTCCCTTTGTGGGTTCCGGGGCTTCTCGCGGGTCCCGCTGCGGGAGCACGTGGGTGGCTTTCCTGCGGGCGGGGAAGCAGGCGGGCTCGGAGCAGCGGAGACCAGCGTGTTCTTAATGACGCTGTGTTAGCAGCCTGCACATCGGGAAGCCTGGGCGGCCCTGGAGGGGCTCGGGCTGCCCGTGGCCGTGGGGAACACGGGCCCTGGTTGCTGCGGTAGGGGGGCTGGAGGTTCCGTCGGTGTCTCCCGTGGAGACTGACAAGGAGCGCTTCGATTTCTTGGGAGAGACGGAAATTCGTGTGACTGGGCTCCCTCCGTGCCCCCCAGAGATTCCCTGCAACTTTAGGTAGCCGGTGCCTAGCTGTTTGCCCCGCTGACCAGAATGTGGCGGCTTTGCTGTAAGGTGGGAGGAGGGGAGCCGAGAGGGCACCTTCATTACCTCCTTGCCTGCCATAAGGTGAGCGTGTCGGGTGGGGACCCTGCCTCCACTGGGATGATGGGACCCAGCCAGCCAGGTGGGGTAGCGTGAAATAAACTGAAAGGTGTCAGTTTCAGTGATCAAGGTGCCTGTCTTTCGCACCGGGTTCCTGTGACCTTTCCCGCCCACTTTTGCATCCTAGTCGTGATCGGCCCCGTCTCTTACCTATGACAAGCCTGGAGGACTCAGTTGATAGGGCCGCCATCTAACACTGGTGGTTACCTGCTGTGTGGCCTTGAGCGGGTCATTTACCCTCTCTGGGTGTTAGGGTCCTCATCTATAACACGGACAAATTTATTAGCCAGGGTAAAGAGGGGCATCTGGGTGACTCAGTCGGTAAAGATCCGACTTGTGATTTCAGCTCATGTCATGGTCCCGCAGTTTGTGCAATCAAGCCCCGCGTCGGACTTTGCTGAGTGGATAGTGTGGAGCCTGCTTGGGATTCTCTCTCTCCTCTCTCTGCTTCTCTCTCTCAAAATAAATAAATAAATAAACTGTGGTTTTTTTTTTTGTTTTGTTTTGTTTTGTTTTGTTTTAAGAGTAAACATAGGGGCGCCTGGGTGACTCAGCTGGTTAAGCATCTCTTGGTTTCAGCTTAGATCAGGATCTTGTGGTTAGTGCGTTCGAGCCCCACATCGGGCTCCGAGCGGACAGTGCAGAACCTGCTTGGGATTCTCTCTACCCCTCCCCTGCTGGTGCTCTCTCTCTCTCAAAATAAATAAACTTTTAAAAAAGAGTAAACATAATCACACGAAGTGTCATCAGGCTGTGAAACATTACGCAAATACCAAAGTATTACCATTACTTCTGTTGTTAGTAACGAAACAATAAACATGTATGAAGTGATGAGGTGAAGAGCTGCCCCCAAGAAATCACGTTTTCAAGTCCGCAGCTTCACATGCTTTAAGCAGTGCTGTTCTCATCCGATGTTAAAGCGGCGGTCACACGGTCAAGGACACCGCCCCGGTTGGACGTTTATGTTGTTGGCACTGGAGGTCAGGGGGACCCAGGAGACCACAGTCATGTAAGAGTTGGGGTATTCCTCCCTCTCTCCCATTCAAAGGTTTCACAGAACCACTGAATTTTGGAGTGAGAAGGACTCATAGTGAATGTCCATCATTGGCTTTGATTTAGTTTGGAAAGTGCTTCCTGCCCAAACCTGCCCCACCTCCAGCAGCTGTTGGAATTTTCCCCGGAGCCTTTCCATCCACGGTGTTCCTCAGTGTTTCTCAGCCCAACCTCAGTCCTCTGAGATCTAGCAGCTGCTTATGAAAGCCGCCACCGTGCCCTGTCTTTACTGTGATAAGATGGTCCCCATGCTGGGGATTTTTTTTTTTTGTTTGTTTGATTGTCATTTTGATTTCCAAGGTCCTTAGTATTTCCACAGGAGCAGAAGGGCCTAGGTCGGCTGGCATGGTGTACCGTGGCCTGAACTGCTCCACGTCTCAGGTCGGTATAGGGTGCCCTTCGGCGAGGCGAGGGGCCAGACTTACCTGCCTGCTTCCTTTCGTCAGGATCTTGTCCTTGCCCCTGGGTCCAGACCTGCCAGGCAGGTTGGTCGTCTTGCCTCCCACGACTCCTCCTGGGATGCTGTTTCCTACTTGTCCTCTGTGTATGTCTCTGCGTATATCTCTGCATATATCTCTGTCCACCCTTCACACTTTGCGTCGTCTTCCCTTTCTCAGAAACCGCAGCTCGTATTGAATTTTCCTTTCCCTTGATTCCTCAGATTTGTGACGGTATGCAACAGTTAGCTTTTTACAGTTTCTGGTGTTTCTCTGATTGTTTCGCATGAAGGTATCTTGTCTTATGAAGGATATTAAGAATTTCTTGAAAAAAGGTGTATGTAGTATATATATATTTTTTTTCTCACCCTCTGCTCCAAGCACTTCTCAGCCATTTCCTTGTAATGCTGCTATCATATATAGCGTTCTTCTGTCTATTTCCAGTCTCCCTCACCAGGCTCCTGGTTCCTTCTAGACGGAAGTATTATCCGAGGCATCTTTTGTTGTCCCAAGGCATCTAGTGTATAACCTTTCTTGTTATTTCTTCAGCTTATTGCCAGGTTTTAATAGAAAAGTTCTCTTCCTGCCCTTGTCTACTCTATATGCCTAGACATCCTTACCTTGAGCCTCAAATGGAACAGGAATGAATGACAGGTGGACATAAAGAAAAGTCCCAACCTGCGACAGGATCTTCTCTCGACGAGTAATATCACTGGTGCATTAGGGTAAGAGTAGCTCTGAGGATGAAACGTGCTGTTGTGTCTAAAGAGTTTAGACGGGTGCCTGACACTGGCAGGCTCCAGAACTTGGTAGTCACCGCGGTAGTAGCATCAGCGGTTTTCATGATTGTTGAGAAGCAGTCAGGGTAGCAATAATGCTTGATGCCCCCTGGTTTGTCTTTTTGGCTCCATTTGTCTTTGAGGAAGTTCCATATCAGATAATCAAATTTGGATGGAATCTATAAGCTGAAGAACACCACCAGACCTTCTCAACGTGAATCTGCCTTGGGCTCGTGAGATTCTTCCACCCCTCGCTTGTTCTGGAAGCTGGAGTCTCCCATGGTGTCTTCCTGAGTGCCTCTATAGTCCCAGGATAGTTCTTCATCTATGTTGCTATAAAAGCCAGCTACATTTGGGTTCATGAGGTGGGGTATATTTTAGGACCCAGTGAGGTACAAATCCTAGGATTTGTTGAAATTTACAAGAAGAACAGTAATAAAGGAAGGGGAGAGACCCAGCTCCTGGCCTTTTCAGGAGATTCTGCCTCTCAACATCCAGACCCCAGTAATGCACAGAGCGGGAAGTGTATGGAGACCGGAGTTAGGGGGAATGGCAGAACAAGGCAAGCCTTGCTAGACACTTTTTTTTAATGTTTGTTTACTTTTTGAGACACAGAGCATGAGTGGGGGAGGAGCAGACAGAGAGGGAGACACAGAATCTGAAGCAGGCTCCAGGCTCTGAGCTGTCAGCACACGTGGTGCTCGAACTCATGAACCATGAGATCATCACCTGAGCTGAAGTCGGATGCTTAACTGACTGGGCCACCCAGGCGCACGTGGACACTGTATGTCTAAATCCTTTTCTTTTCTATCTCAAAATGCATAGTTCACAGTGCTTGCAACTTCACCACCTGCTATCTCAATAGAGTGTGTACTGAAGCCCTTCGTACTTGAAACAGGGAACGTAATTCAGGTGGGAATTGCTGGTGTCCTTCCGCAGGCAAGATCAGCTACCCTCCAGAATAACCTGGGGGTTTTATCAAATGCAGATTCACAAGCCCTGCATTGGCAGGTTTGATAGCTGGCCTAGGAATCTGCATTTCATAAATAGCTTTCACAAATTAGATGCCCTTGGTATACACCTTAGTCTTTGGGAGATACCTCTCCTGTTCCACTTGGCTGGTGGTTTACTTCCTGGTCCCGAAGCTGACAATCTGCCTCCACGTAAGAGCATTTTAAATGCAGCCTATGCGCTCACTTCATCCGCGCGTATGAAAAATGAGAACAATGCAGAGAAGATTAGCACGGCCCTGCCCAGGGATGACGTGCATATTTGTAAGGCATTTCATATTGTTTCACCGAGCTACGCCCTTTTGATTTGTGCCCCTTCCTATATCTGTGTCCTGTGCCCCTGATTTTAAAAAGAACATCTATTGTCCTCTTTATTAATGCCCCTGTGACGTATGACCCAAACCCAAGAACTTTTCACCTACATCAAGAATCCCATTTCGAAGAGAATAAAGAACCGGTATCGTGGAGCCACGGCTTTCCTGTAGGCAGCTGTCGCCGAAGGGCTATGAAGATGCACGTGCCTACAGCTTTGTTAAAAAGTCTTGTTTGTAGCAGTTCCGGGGGGCGGGAGCATGGTGTTCCTTGTTCCTGGTCCTATGAGGTAACTACCGTCACGAGACTTGTTAGTGTCTTCTGTAAACAGGTTAGAATGTTTGCTGTTCCAGCGGGGCCAGGAGAGCACGTGATAACATTTTCTGAACGTTCGTGGAGATGGGGATTGTGAGGGGAAAGTAAGAACATATCTTGGACTCATATTCATGAACTCGAATGTGCTCATGAGCTCCATGTTTTTCCAGGATCACTAAGTTGCCTTTGTATTTACTCAGTTTCACGTGCATGACCTCATTTTGGCAGAGTTGCCGTGTTTATAGGTTTCATTTGACTCTTACCCTTCTACACCAGAACTTCCATATTTGAATTAACTACTTATTTTTAGTTAGCTGAGTTGTGTTTGAGTGTGGTATATGTGAATGTGTATCTGCCTGTGTTCAAGTGACTGACCATCCTGTTCTCCTGGTCTCCCGGAGGGACTCTGTCTATTCCAGAGTGCAGAAATAGTCAACTTGCTGTGCCAGGTCCGTCGATGTCCATCCAACCACATGATGTCTTCTGATTTTTAAAAACTCGGTGTTTTCGAATATCCTTGTTCCTCTCTGACTTTTCCCACTGTGTTATTCCAAACGTGGGAAGGCAGGGAATCTTCAAAATGTTGGTGCAGAGATGCAGTGGGTAAGAGAATGTATCTAGCACAGCTGGATTGTGTGTAGTGGACTGCTTGGTATAAGTTTGCATATTTGGTGTTAAATTGTAGTAGTGGGACTGGGGGAGGGAGAGAGAAAGACCCACCCAGACACACAGACACACTGACACACACCAGACACCACACCCCCAAATAGACAGACACACACAGACATATAGACACACACACATTCAGATATAGACAGACACACACACACACACACACACACACACACACACACACAGTGTCTTTGCTGATTATCGTGAGCCTAAGCTCATTCCAGCAGAGATGACCCGTTGGCCAAGAGCCCAAGCCTCCATGTGACAACTTGGGCGTCCCTCCTCCTGGTCACAGCCACTTCTGCTGGCTGGACTCGGCTTTCTGTCTGAACCCAGAAGCACAGAAACTCTCAGTCCTGAGACAGGTCGGGAAGGAAAAGGGATGGCTCCTCCTCCGAGCTTTCCTTAAACCTCTTCTCCACACCGAGCCAACAGCACCCACGAGGACTGCACCACCTTGTTACAGTGGGCTCTGGCATTCAGAGCAACTTCCCTCCAAATCTCTTTCTACTGGCATTTCCTCAGATGGAACCAGCCCTGAATTGCATTTGAATCGGTGGAGAGAAAGAGAGGAGGGAAGGGGAGAAGGCTCCCCCCCCTTGCTCTTGGAAAAGCAGTGTGCAAGCAGCTTTATTTGGTAAAATACTGCAATAGATGCTTGTCAGAAATAATTTATTCCTGTTAGCTGTAATCTGAAGGAAAACAGATACAAGTCCTATAGTTAAAAAAAAAAAAAAAGTAAAGTAGTCTTGCTTTCGCTGACAGTACAAAGGTGTCATATACAAGAAGGATTGACACAGACCAAGGGGTCTTGTGGGAAATATGATAATAACTATAAAGAAGACAGATTATTCCCCAGTTGCCAACATTCAAACCTTTTTACAGTCAGTTCAAACATATAAAACTTTATTGCTCTAGCAGAAAGGGGAACAATTTCTGGTTGCACAGCTTTCCCAGGGCTGGGTTTATACTGTCTGTGTTATTGCTCTATAGTGGCATTTTAAAGTTTATTGAACAAGACTTTTACAATTGAAGGAAGTATATAAAACTGTAAATTTATTAGATTTTTCAGGATAAGTGCCCTTTCTAGTTGTGCTCAAGAATTCGGGGCTACGAGAAACCGCTAGTTACAAGACTTATTAATATTAAAGACTGAGAGTACGCACATTTTATACCTTAACTGATCTCAAAAAAATATTATTATTATATTACTGGGCGTCAGAGCCCTGACGCTATAGAATTGGATGGATACGCACGTGTGGGACTCTAAATACCAGACGTGTTTATTCTTCGCTGGCTAAAAAGTTGGCTTTTGTTAGATCTTAACTTTATTTGATTTTAACACAGTCGGTCGGGACACACTCCTCTGTTCACTGAAGGATCTTGGGTGTTTTTTTTTTGTCAGCTCTTTGTCGATTTCCCAGACTTTCTCGGTGTATGGCTTTAATGTGAATACAGGTGTTGGGTTTTCAGAGCATATTTCAGATGAAGTAATATACGGTAGCATCCTGCCCCCCACCCCAAGCAGCTATATATTCAAATAATCGAAATGCTACTAGAAAGAGTTTTCTTTTATGGCTTTTGACTTCTCATATTTTATTTCCTTTTTTAAATTTTTTATTTTTTAATATTTATTTTTGAGAAGGAGACAGAGCCTGAGCGGGGGAGGTTCAGAGACCCAGAGGGAGACACAGAATCCAAAGCAGGCTCCAGGCTCTGAGCTGGCAGCACAGAGTCGAACCCATGGACCATGACGTCATGACCTGAGACGAAGTCGGACACTCAAGCGACTGAGCCACCCTGGCGCCCCTCATGTTTTATTTCTTAAAAGCCTTTCAGGGACATGACTTGAGGAATTTTGTAATGTTTGTGGTCATCCGGATCTGGTTTCTCAGTCTCTGCACTCTTGACTTTTTAGGCCAGGAAGTTCTTCGTTGTGAGGGCTGTGCTGTGCGCTGTAAGAGGGTCGGCAGCACCTCTGTTCTTTCCCCAGTTCTCCACTGGGACAACCAGAGATGGCTCCAGACGTTGCCAGATGCCCCTTGGGGACATAATCATCTTCTGTTAGGAAGCAATCATTTTTACAGTATTCGGATGCGTCTTGGAAAAAAATGTTTTTACTATAAATAATATAGTAAATAATACGGGTTCTAGCTGATAAGTACAAGAACTATAGTTACCAGATTTGGTAAATTACAGGATTAGTTACTTTCAGAGATGTCCGACCATGGACTTCTCTTATAGTGTGTTACCCAAAGAAGCTAACATAACTCAGTTTATAAAATGTGACATAGAGGGGCGCCTGGGTGGCTTAGCCGACTGAATATTGACTGAATGTCCGACTCTTGATTTTGGCTCAGGTCATGATCCCAGGATCATGGGATTGAGCCCCGCATTGGGCTCTGCACTGCGAGTGAAGCTTGCTTGGGACTCTCTCTCTCCCTCTGCTCTTTCCCCCACTCGTGCCTGTTCTCTCTCTCTCTCACTTTCTGTCTCTCTCTCTAAAATAAAAATAAATAGGGGCACCCGGGTGGCTCAGTTGATTACATGTCTGACATGAGCTTGGGTCACCATCTCATCGTTGGTGGGTTTGAGCCCCATGTTGGGCTCTGCGCGGACAGCAGCGCAGAGCCTAGAGCCTGCTTTGGATTCTGTGTCCCTCTCTCTCTCTGCCCCTCCCCTGCTTGAGTCCTCTCAGTCTCTCTTTCTCTCTCAAAAATAAATAAACACTTAAGCAATAAAATTATAATAAATTATAAATGTTACATATAATTTCTCAGGATCACCATCACTCTCTAACAGGACATGTTGTTTTTACTTGCCTGAGTCTGAGGGTATGTGTTTGCAAATCTATCCATTTATCTGGATAAATGATGTCTGGATTGCATATTCTTTCCATAGTATCTTATGACTAACCATTCATAGGCGTTATTTTCATATGCACATTCACAATGTGCATAGGGTTTATCTACATAGGGTAGATAAACATCCACGTGTTTGAATTTTGTGCCTTCACAGTGAAGGATTTCAGAAGTACATAGACATTTTGATTATAATTTTCTCACTTGACATGTTTAATTTTGAGGTACCATCAACTTGCCTTTAATTTTCAATTTGTGGTCTAGACTTTTTTTAACCTCTTCAGAAGGTTTTATTAGTGGATACATTAAAAACATTCAAAGAAGTTGTTTCTAGCACCTGTTCACCTCCAAGCCACCTAATGTTGTGTAAGTATCTACGTGTGAATGGCACTTTGATCTGGGATTTCGTGTTAATTTGCCTAATGGCCATAGCATTTACAGAATAATTAAGATAGTATGTTTTCAAAAGAGAGTAAATTATAATAGGCCTTTAGTTTTATTTTGCCCGCATTTTGGAATTGTGTTTGCTTTTTTTTCTTATCCTTTGTAAAGATTCCAGACACTTGTGACTTTGTGAGAGGTACCTTGAAAGTCTCTTGATTTTGTTGTTTTGTGAAGCCACTGTTCTTTTAGGTCTCTGTGGCCTTGGATGGTTGGTGATGTTAGTCACAAGGCAATATGTCTTTTCTCGTCTTCTTGCCGTCTTTATAGGTCCTTGGGCCCTTACCCTGTAGGTGGATCAGAGATTTTCTTTCGTGAAGATGTGTGACATCCCTTAAGAAGTATAGCATAACTTGCTTTATTCACTAAATGTTTTTCTGGTCACTGGCTATGAATTAATTATATGATTGGAAAGCAGATCATACAGTTGGGAAGCTGGTGGGTCTTGGTGAGACCCCTCTGGTGATCCTCTTAGCAAATCAAAAGATTTGTTCGCCATCAGCCCTTCAGTTACATTTGGTTTCCTTAAACTAGAATCCACCTCGCTTGAGTTTTTAAACTACTAACAGCCATACCCGTGTGGTACTCGTTGTGTGTGACAGCTGTGGAGTCACACGGGCACTGCGCGTGTCTTCGAACTTGGCCATCAGAGAATGCCCTTGGCCCCTATTTGGTGGGCCGCCTGCCATGCCTACAAATGAGAGCGCTGGCACTTCGCGGAGTTAAATACTGTGTACGGCCTCTGATGTGGATCGTGGTGGGAACCCGGAGGTGCAGACACAGCAAGTCAGGCGTACACCACCCTCCCCCCAGGCACTCCCGATGAAGGGGAGGGGGTTCTTGCTCAGGTCCCATTAACGTCTGGATTCCTAAGTCCTGCCCCAGGCGCCATGGGGGAGGCGGCGGATTGCAGTCTTGGAAGAACCCTCAACGGGGTGAAAGAAGCCAGTCGCGGAGACAAGAGCCTCAGGCACAGCTCAGTTCCTGGGCAGAGTCGGGTCCCACACTTGTCCCTCCTACTGACTTCCTCCGGAGGCTAGCCACCTACCGAGGGGGGGTGCTGCGGACTCTTTGGAGGCAGAGAGGGGAGTGGGGACGACAGGAAAGAAAGAGCAAGTGTCGGGAAAGTCCGTGAGCCCTGAGGCTTGCAGGAGACCTTGGCTGTGCCATCACAGCCCCGCCGACACGGAGATCGGGATACAGATTACAGGAGGGCGTGGCTGGGACATGACGCCCAGGCTCCAATCTTCCCAAGGAACAGTCTGTGCTTTTATTTGGCGCCGTTCCCGAGGGAGGCCGGGAGGGAGAGCGACTGCGGAGCCCGGGGAGGGCGGGGCCCCAGGTGGGACGGATGAGGGCCGAGTTGTGGTAATGAGACTCCCACCCTTATGGGGGTGCGAGCGTGAGTGTGAGTGTGTGTGACAGTGGGAGTGTGTGGGAGTGTGAGAGTTGTGAGAAACCGTGCAAGTGTGTGTGAGAGTGTGAGGGGAATGTGAGTGTATGGGAGAGACTGTGTGAGGAGGACTGTGTATGAGAATGTGTGTGCAAGAAAGTGTGGGGGGGAATGGGAGTGTGGGAGAGACTACGTGTGTGAGGTGTGAGAACGTGTGTGAGGGAGTGTGCGTGTGAGAATGTGTGCGTGAGACAGCGTATGTGTGTGAGAGGGAGTGTGCATGTGAGAATGTGTGTAAGAGTGGGGGGGACGCGAGTGTGTATGTGAGACATATGTGTGAGAGAAGGTGTGTGTGTGAGAGGGAGTCTGGGAGAATGTGTAAGAGTGTGGGGGGGATACGAGCGTGTGAGAGCCTGTGTACGTGTATGAGGTGTGAGTGTGCATGCGAGAATGTGTGTGCGAGCGAGTATGCGTGTGAGGGAATGCGAGTGCGTATGTGAGGGAGTGTAGGTGTGAGAGCTTGCGCGCGCGCGCGCGGGAGCCTGCGCGCATGCGCGTGCCCGCGCGCCCAGTCGCCAGTCCTCAGGCTCCCTCGAGGCCTCTGAGCTGAAGCCGCTGGAGCCGCTGGCGCGCCCGGTCGGGCCTCAGGTCGCGCGGGAGGAGAGAGAGAGCGGGAGCCCAGCGCTGAGGTGAATGCCGCGCCTTGGCTTGTCTGGGGAATGCGAACGGGGGGTACGAGTCTCCAGACGAAGATGGCTTTAGGGGGAAACGGGACAGACCTAGGAGAACGCTGGGGCCTGGGGGGACCCTCTGCGGGCGGAGGGAGGCCGGGCGTCGGCCGGACGGCTGGCTGGATTTCCAGCGGGGGTCACCGGCAAGACCGTGGCCCGAGCGGAAGCCGTCGCTCGAGGCTAGAGCCTCGGCAGAGGCCCAGAGGGCGGCGGGGGCCCGGAGGAGGTCCGCCGAGCGCTGGACTCGGAATCGCTTGGCCGGAGCGAGACTTCGAGATCTGGATCTCGCTCTTCCGCGCGCGTCCGCATCTGGTGGTCACGCCGTCTCCTGGCCCGCCTGCAGCCGGGCGAGGCACAGTGACCACGGCCCAGCGCGGGCCACGGAAGCCGGGAGGCCGAGCGTCGCGGGGGCCTTCGGAGTTCCGGCGCAGCCCGGGTTCCTGCACGTGGCCTTTTCTTCGGTCAGAGCAGCATGGCGGCCAGAGAAGCTCTGTACCAGGCAGGTGTGGGGGGGGCCCGGGGATGGACTTGCATAAATAGGAACTGTTTCCCGGGGGACTGTTAGGTGTCAGCTTCTGGGCTCAGTGCTTTATATTTTAGAAGTTTATTTAGCCCCAGCCCGCTCCTCACTGTCAGTGCAGAGCCCGATGCAGGACTCAAACTCGCGTATGGTAAGATCACGACCTGAGCCTGAAACCAAGAGTCTGATGCTTAACTGACCGAGCCACCAGGCGCTCCTATGCAAATCAGTATCTAAAAAGTCCACATATTACTTTTGGTTGTAGTGCGTGTTTTTGTTTTTTTTTTTAGGTTTATTTATTTCTTTTGAGAGAGAGGGAGAGAATGAGTGGGGGAGGAGCAGAGAGGGAGAGAGAGAGAGCATATCCTATAGCACTGACAGTGCAGAGCCCCATGTGGGGCTCGAACTTGTGAACAGGTGAGATCATGCCCTGGGGCGAAATCAGGAGTCTGAGGAGCCACCCAGGCGGTCCCTCAGTGCCCGGAACTTACACAATTGCAGCAAATCTATGGCACAAGTACTGTATTCTCATTTTAGAGATGGGGAAACTGAGGCGGAGACAGGTTTTGAACCAAGGTTGTCTCTAAAGAACTTGGCCTTGAACACCCACCTGGGTAGGTTTGAGCTGAATCTATTCCTCACTTCCGCCGCCATGGATTGAGTGCTTACTCTGCCCGGTTCCCTGGTAGGTGCCGGGGGATACGGACTGCAGGAAGACAGGGCCCTGGGCCTTGAGGGGCTCGCAGCCACGGGGACACCCAAGCAAATGGGCCACGCCCGTCGGGCCATAGATGCTCTTGAGAAGGCTGGACACGGACACGGTCCCCCATGCTGGCGATTGTGCAGAGACAAGATGGCAGCCCACCCAACTTTTTGTGGCCACCTTTGTCCAAATCCGCTGCCCGGAAGGCTCCATCTGCCTCCGCCGTTGACACTGAGAGGGCTGGCTTTCTTTTCTACCAGAGTGGAAGCTTTTCAGACGACAAGGGGGCTGTGGACAAAATGGGAAGCAGACCCGCCAGAGAAACAGGCCCAGCTGCTTGTTGCAGGAAGTCCTGCAGGCTCGATAGCCCCAAATTGGAGCAGAACAAAGGGGGGGTCCATTGAAACAGAAAGAATAAGTAAACAAAAATAGAAAAAGGGGGGAGGACCACTTTAAGGTGAATAAACTGCCGCCGAGCCCGCTCATGGGTTCAGACGGGGATTCTCATGTTTCCAGGGTATTTTCAGATTCTGATGGCAATTAGGGGAAGACCGTTGCGACCTTGAAACTTGGTCCGGGGGGACTGAGCTGAAGACCACCAAGAAACCGCACTCGGACCACCCACCACAGAGTCTTGCAGGGATCTGCTGGCCAGTCTCGTGGTGATACTGCGAAGCAACCTAAGCCACGTTTTGTAGGGCGGGTGGAAGAGCGAGAGCAAGTTGTTGAAAAGCCATGAAAAAAAAAGAATTAAAACAAAAATGTGCCTCAGGCTCATTTCAGTTGGCAGCAGGATTTTCCTTCTCTCTCTCTCTCTCTCTGTGTGTCTTTTGAATTTGCTATTATTACAGGAACATGATCATGGACTCAGTTGTCACTTGACGGTGAAATACCAGAATTTTCAGGGCCAGAGCGCTTGGTCGGTCGTGGGGGTGGGCTGCTTGTGAGCCCCCGTAAATCCGCAGAGGAGTGCATGGAGGAAGAGAGATGGGGGAGGACACGCCAGGAAAGGGTGTGCCCTGGATGCGAGCTCCCGGGGACCCAGGAGACGCCGCGCCTTGTGTAGATGCGGCCGGGCAGTAGGTCACCTGGGCGGGAATCACAGCATCACTTTGAGGACTGGATCCGCGAGCGCGCGTAGGCTGCTGTGGCTGGTGCCTGGCCTGTGCTCCGGTGCTCCGGGAATGTTAGCTGCTGTTCTCGTTTCTTCCTGGACAAAAATGATACCGTCTTCTCTCTGCAGAGTGAGACACTGGTGTCCAGAAAAGAGAGGCACCGTTGTGGGTAGGAAGGAACTTCTTCTGGGTTCACTTAACCTTCTTTCCTTTTTCTCATTTCGGTTCTCTGCTTGCGTCCTCATCAGAAGGCCACCGCAAGTTGAGTTTAAACCGGGGCTTCTCCAGTGTCGTGGAATTCGCCGGGTGTGCGCACCGGCCGTGGGAGGTGCCGTGTTCCAGGGGGGAAGGGAAAGGACTCTGAGGGTTTGAGGATGAAAGTTGGGAGAAGGGAAGAAAAGACCAGACCAAGTTGAAGGGATGTCATGTCTTCCAAGGTTGAGCAGAAGAGTGAACGGTGACTGTTGAGTCAAAGTGGGGGCGCCTGTCCTTCTCCTCCTCGGAACCCCACCTGCTCTCACTGACCCATCTGGGCCACGCGGCTGGGCGGCGAGGGCAGACGGGGAGGTACACCCTCTTGCCTTCAACCCTTCCTCCCCGTGCTGCAGCCCCCTTCCTTCCACTTGCTTCTGCTGACACGTGAGGGGAAATCGCATCGTCCCAAGAAAACACAGGGTGGCTGTTGGCCATGCGCCCACAACAGTGACCCAGGGCTGCGCAGTCAGCCACCGAGACGTCTGCTGACCCGGAGGCAGAGGGATGACGCTTTCGGCAGAACTTCTACGTTACGATTCGCTCCGTGTTCTGTCCCCTCCCTCCCCTCCAATGCTGCAGGTAGTTGACTCTCGTGTGACAAGCCTGAGAAACCAGTCTGTCACGAAAGAGCATGGGGAGAAACCAGATTGGGGAAACGGCTTTCAGGACACAAAATCCCCACAAGCAGAGGCTTGTTCCCACCCCTCCCCTCACCCCCCAGCGTCCTCGTGGTCGCCGTATATGTCTGAGTGTGGGACGTTGAAGGGAATGGCATAGACGCTCCAGTATAAATATCCAGCCGCTCTGTGCTGAGGGCCTGCTCTCTGCCGGGCACTCACTGGCGGGCGTGGGGTGGGGGTGTGTCTGAAGCTCCGTGGCCGTGGGGAGGAGATCAGGGTGGGGTGAGCAGACAGGTTATTGCGGTTGAATTGGGGGCTGAAGAGCAGAGAGCGCCGTGTGGGTTCCCCCTTGTCCCCCTGTGCTTTTTTTTTTTTCTTTTCTTTTCTTTTCCATGAGAGAATCAGAAAGGTGCCATCTGCCTTTTAGGGGAGGGTCACGCTTGGTGACTGGTAGCATCTGGGGTAGGGTCCCGTTCATTATGCCACCCAGAATATCAAAGCGGTTTTAGGCGTTGGAAACCAGGGAAGGAAGAAGGGATTTGGAAAAAAAAAAAACAACAACCCAACCCTGCTGCCAGCCAGGGGCTCTCTGTCTGCTGTCTGCAGGCTGCTGCTACCCACTCGTTACAATTAAAATGAAGTGTCCGTCAGCGGCTATCTGCTCTGTGTGGCCCATATGTTTCTGAGCTGATACTGTCCGGATTATTCTGTTCGGGAAAACGATAACGGCTGTTTATAACCTTGGCAAAGACTGAGGCCTAATCAGGCTGGAGCACATTTTCACCAACTGGCTGATAACAGGCTGTTAGCAGCCTTATCGCTGGGGAGAGATAGGCCAAAATAAGCAGATCTGTGAGCACAGGAGCCCAGTTGAGTGGTACACTCTCTGGCCCCGGCTTTATTTTTAGATTCCCTTTTCCCGGTTTGATATCAGAAGGCGCAGAGGAAGGAGGCGGGGTGGGTAGTACCGGGTGCCCCCGTGGGATGTTAATCAACATGAGAGGCAGAGGGTCAGCCCGGCTTCCAGCGCTCAGGGCTCCCTTCAAATGAGGGAAAACACACGCAGGTCTTAGGAGACAAAGGAAGGCGAGGGGCTGTGTCTCCTGGCCTGGTGTGTGGGCCCTGGTGCCTGCTCGGCTTAGTGCCTTCCCACCGTTGGGAGTCTCCGTCGGGACCGGGGGGCCTAGGTGCTCGGTTCTTCCCACATCCTCTCCTGCCGCAGGGGCCGACTTTTGCTTTCCGTCTTAATCCACTTTGCCGAGGCCGCTTCATGGCATGCCTCCAGAATGACACTCCCTGCCCGATTCATCGTCCTCACACCGGCTTCGAGACCACACAGTGGGTTGGGGGTAAGAGGACCACAGGCAGGCCCACAAGTATGGAGAGAGGACAGGGACTGCGGCTCAATGAAGTCTGTCCCCTGAGGCACCATGACGTCATGGTGT
Source organism: Paguma larvata (assembly GCA_030068075.1). Taxonomy (NCBI): domain Eukaryota; kingdom Metazoa; phylum Chordata; class Mammalia; order Carnivora; family Viverridae; genus Paguma; species Paguma larvata. Next base: position 50,064,401 of record CM057840.1, on the reverse strand, counting down.
AACCCAACCCCCAGGGGGAAACTGGACCTTTTCTGAGAGGGGCAGGTTTCGGGTAAAACCTTCAAGGAAAAGCCCTTTGAACTTGTCCCTCTACCGAGATGGATAAAAGCCAAATCCACAGCTTTTGCCTCCAGACCCAGTTTCTCCAAAACAAGTTACATCTGGGCCTTGACATATGCGTGGTTCTAGAACAGTTACGAATTTGAGACAAAAAGATAACACGTGAGGTCATCAAGCATGTGATGGAAATAAAATGTAGGGGGGAGGCTGTAAGAGTGTTGGGCAGCAGATGTCGTAAGCAGAAGGAGTTTGAAGGTATCGTTTGCTGAAGACAGTGGAGATCTGGTGTTTTTTTCTCTGTTCATCCTGCAGAAACCTTCCAATCCTAAAGCGCATTAGGCATTTTATTTTATTTTATGTTTTTAATGTTTATTTATTTTTGAGAGAGAGAAAGAGTGTGAGCAGGGGAGAGGCAGAGAGAGGGAGACACAGAATCTGAAGCAGGCTCCAGCCCGACGTGGGGCTCAAACTCACAAACGGTGAGATTGTGACCTGAGTCAGAGTCCCTTGACTGACTGAGCCACCCAGGCGCCCCAAGGCATTCTAGTCTCTACTGTGCTTGTCCGTCTGTCTGTCCCCATCTGTCTTCTCCGCTTTCTTCCTCTCCTCTTCTTACTCTTTGTGCAGCTGCCCAGTTTCTGAATCACTTTTGTCTGCCTAAGACCGAGTCAGTGGAATCAGGTCAGGAAAGAGGGGCAAGGGGACCGGTGCGTGGGTGGGGGGGAGGCGTTTTCAGGGGCACACAGATTCAAGTAAGCACAGAAGGCAGCAAAGAGCATTATCACCATTATCATGCAAATCTTTTACAAGGCTCCCTTTATTCATTAATCTTTGAATAGCAGAACCGTTCAAACAGCCTGAAACGAGAACCACCTGTGCCTCTACAACCAAAAAAAACCAAAAAACTAAACAAAAAACAAACAAACAAAAATGAGTGTTAAAGACAAATGATATGTGGGGGCAGGAAGGGAAGAATTAAATATAAACAAATCCAATCTTTCTGTCATTTAGATCTCCACATACATGATTTTATAGCTCCCACGTTGCAGAATGGCCAGCCGGTTGGCAATATTGGACACTTCCCCCCAGGTTGAGAGAAAAATCTCTGGGGAGGGTCAGAAATGTAGTAAAATTATGAAACAGTCTGTTTTTAAAAATCCAGACGGAGGTTTTTCTGCACCAACTTTTGTTCTCGTTTTTGGAGGTAAGACATGGTAATATGCAATGTAATAAGTGGAATATAAATGAATTGGGTTAACGTTTCAGAGTCACTGCCGAACTCAACATAAAGGGATCTTTCGCAGAATCTTCCCTGAATTAATAGTAATATAATATAAAAATCTCAAGCTGGAAGAGACCTTGCATATGATCGAGTTCAGTCCTCTCCCTGTCTATTAAACCTTTAATTAAGAGTTCTTTACACGTAGTCCGAGTCCCCATTTGTCACATCGCACATAGACTGGTTACATTATCTTCGGAGCAGTTATTCTTACAGGGGGCAACATAGCCCTTGCAAACACTTATTACCCTGTGTTATAGGCAATTAGCAGGGGCTGCAGGGAGATGTAGGGAAGGGCTCCAGCTTTCTTTGCCGCTGTTGCTAAGATGGCAAAATACCAGGTAGAAAGTCTGCAGAAGAGAACATATCTCACCTAGGGTTAAACACCTTCTAAGAAAAAATACAGCCGTGCCAGTGGAATGGAACAACTTCCATATTCCTTTCGGTAGGACTTTATGTTAGCGGAGTAACCGCTGTCATTAAAATCCCCCCACTCCCAAGAAATTCTAACTACCAAGTATTATTGGTCATATGTGTTAGAGTTCTAGAATCTTAGAGCTGGAGGGACCCACTCTAAGGAATTATCTCCTCGTTGTAGGAAGTTGAAACCCCAGAGTGCACCTGCCCCGTAAGCCCGAATGGGGACTCCCAACTAGGGATGAGGCGGATGGTCCTGCCTTCCAGCTCAGTGCTTTTGCATCTTTATGGTGACCTTATAGGATGATTTAGTTGTAGGAGGAAGAATTTAAAATCCCTGAACTGTCCATACCACTGGTTACTCATCTGTAAAATGACGATTGTAATTTCCCAGTTGACTTTGTAAATTCCTCGAGAGCCGAGACTGTGCCGTGCATCTCCGTGTCTCCCAAGGCACCAGCCCACACATTGCTGCGCACGTGGCGCTGCTCAAGAGATGTTGGCTGTCGAATAGTGGAGCGAGTGAACGGATGAATCGGACTTTTCATTCGACTTCTCCAGCGATGACTTTCATGAATTTATTTTTCTAAGTCGTGGGCACCTTCCCAGCCACGCAGTTCTTAAATCTCTTTCAGGAGAAACGGTGAAAAGTGGTGATGGGGTCTTGGGCGGTTCCGATGACCAACCTCTCGGTTCTGCAGAGGCCCGAGTATCATCAGGGAATTTTTGTTAGTGTTTGTTTGCCTTGTGGTTGGTTGTTCACGAAGGCCTGGGAAGGCCCCGTGCTCCCGAGGGTCAGTTGACTTGGGGTTCTCATTGGAGTCCAGTGCATTCTCGAGTCGTCCAGGAACCTTCTCCAGTTGTGTTGTCGGGGGATCTTTCCATGTCTCCCGCCTCCCCCAAGAAGAACTTCTGTGGGACCCCGGGTGGAGACCTTATTTAACTTGCTCTTTTCTAGTGTCTAAATAACACCTGGATACAAGTAGATACTTGAGGAAAGGGTGAGTTAAATGTAGGTATGTCTACTTTTGCTTCACGAGCCCATGCCTTCCAAGTGAGAGGCTGGATTGCAAGTCTGTGAATTATCTGAGTCTGTTCCTCTGACTGGGAAATCCCGGCCAGGATATGCTTTTCCCCTCAAAGCATAAATTCTGTCAGTTGGTTAAAAATCTGTATCTTTGGACCTTAACTCACCCTGCCAGGGCCCTTTGTATCCCAGACTCCTTTGCTCATCACCCCGAGATGACTGTGCACAGAGGCTGATTGCCCACGCGGGCTCTCGAAGGCCCCCGTTCAGAGGGTCAAAATCCAAGGCAGAGAGATGACTTGGGAGTTGGGGCTGGGTAATAACAAAACTGCAGATCTCTTGAATCTAACTCGCTTCTCAGAGGCACGTGACTGGCATATTTGGGTCATTAAATATAAAGACATTCTGCTTATGAATTATGCCAGCAAGATGTTTTCCGATCACATGAAAACGGTGTGTGTGGTGACTGCCAAGTGGTGTTTTTATGCGCATGACTCTGAACACACCGCCCACTGGTCTGTGTGAGGCAGTGGCACTCAGCGCTAAATGCAGCATCCTTCATTCTGGGATCTCCAAGCCTTCCATAAACATTCAGTCGCTTAAGACTCCTGTGAGTTAAATAAATAATAAGATCCTTACCCCCTTGAACAGAATAGGAAGACTAAATATTGAAAAATTAGGCAATTTAGCCCAAGGCAGACTGTGCAGAGGAAGCACGACCTGGTGAACCAACCCTGAGCGCCTGCAGCAAGAATTTTTCCTGTGAACATTTTTTTAACGTCAGATTGACGCGTGGCTTTGCGAGGGGCTTTCAGTCAGCCTTCAGACTGGCACCCAGCACCCCGTGCGTGCCTGGTACGGAGTTACAGTTAAAGAAAACCTACCCGATTCCTTTCTTGCAAGACCTAAAGACACTGCGGGTGTGACAGCTCAATGCGGAACATAGCTCAAATATTAAATATTATTATGCAGGCAATACTGGGTTTTGGAGGCAGACAGCTGTTCAGATCCAGGCTTGTGGTGGTGGGGGTGGGACATTGCCGGTCGGCGAAGGGAGCTGGAGCTGGGGGTTGAAAAATAGGTAGGTTTGGGGTGCCTGGGTGGCTCAGTCAGTTAAGCGTCTGACTTCAGATCAGGTCATGATCTCTCGGTGCATAAGTTGAAGCCCCACCGTCAGGCTCTGTACTGACAGCTCGGAGCCTGGAGCCTACTAATGATTCTGTGTCTCCCTCTCTCTTTCTTCCCCTCCCCCACTCACAGTCTGTCTCTCTCTGTCTCTCAAAAATGAATAAAAGTTAAAAAAAAGAAAAGAAAAATGGATGGGTTTGAAGTCAGCAGAATGGGGAAGAATGGTTCTTGCATCTGAGGCGAACCGAATCAATGAAGGCAGAAAAATGGGAAAGGGGGGTGACAGTTTTGTAGCAACTCCTGCCGGGTCTCAGTTTTCCTTCCGGTCAAAATAAAGGAAAGGATACCGGTCAGTAGCGTGCTACCGGGGAGGACAGCTGAGGGTGACTGATGTGTTTATAGCTGCCGGAGTGGGGTGCTCTGTGTCTAACCTGCTTTGGCATGGCATTGGCTTCAGGTTCTTGGATTTCTTGAGAGCCTCCGTTTAAGAACGTGGCCTGGGGGCCACATGGGTGGCTCAGTCAGTCAAGCGTCCAACTCCTGCTTTCGGTGCAGGTCATGATCTCGGGGTTTGTGGGTTCGAGCCCCACGTTGAGCTCTGTGCTGACAGTATGGAGCCTGCTGGGGATTCTCTCTCTCCTTCTTTCTCTGCCCCCCTCACCCCTGCTGTGCTCACCCTGTCTTCCTCTCTCTCTGAAAATAAACTTTTTTTTTTTTTTTTAATGTGGCATGGGATGTGTTTTCTTTGAAGACGTTTATTAACCTGGTGTGTGCTGAGGTCAGAACCAGACTTGGGGAAGAGGAAGGCCCTTCAATGGCCTCAGGCTGAATACAGACCAGCACGTGCAACCATATTGGGAAGGAATCCTTGGGTGTCCCAGCGGCCCCTCCCTTCCAAGACTGAGCTCTGTCAGGCAGGTGTTCAAATAAATAATGCATCTAAAAATCCTTCCAGCAGCAGCTGGGACCATCTTAGTAGCTCCAAGATAGTGGGAGTACATCAGCCCAGCTACTTGGGCAGGTGTGTTTTGGCTCCAGAAAGTTAGAACAAACACTCTCTAGATATATCCCCTACATGGATGAGGGCCCCATTTCTGACAGAGAAACAAAATGAAGCATTTATTTCATCTAGCCCTGTCTGGAAACAGGTGTGCCTTTGGCTGAACCCTTCAGAGTTCAAAAACAAACCAATTAATAAGCTTCCACTAGGGGGAGACTGTGGTTTCAGAGCGCTGAGTGGAATTAATACCTGCTCCCATCCGGTTCTTGTCCATCACTAACAACAGTACCCAGTATAACCTTGGGAGACTCATCGCCATTACTGATCATAGCGATGACGGCTTAGCATATTAGCAGTCTGTTTAGCACTTAGTATGTGCCAGACGCCGCATTTGTTGTTTTACTTAATCCTCAAAAAAATATCGAGGTAGGTAACATTATCCCCATTTGAATGGATTCAGAAACTGTTCTGCATTGTCCAGTTAGGTCCGAGTGGTTCAAAATAGTTAAAGACTTTGGGACCCCTGGAGTGGGGCTCAGTCGGTTAAGTGTTTGACTTTGGCTCAGGTCATGAGCTCACAGTTTGTGAGTTTGAGCCCCGCATTGGGCTCTGTACCAACAGCTCAGAGCCTGGAGCCTGCTTTGGATTCTGTGTTTCCCTCTCTCTGCCCTCCCTCTCTCGCTCTCTCTCTCTCTCTCTCAAAAATAAACATTAAAAAAAAAAAGTTAAAGACTTTGCCCAACAGTGCCTAACACTTACGTCATGGGGTTAAGTCTGATTCCTGAGCTACAAGACTGTAGTAAAAAATGTGAACTTGCCATTAACAGCATGTTTCACCTTTTGTGGTTTTTTTTTTTTTTGACTCTAAACTTAGACATGTAGATTAATACAGAAAAATATCTTGCATTGGCTCTTGTAGCATGTTCAAGGTAACTTTGGAGAATCCGGATTATATTTTGCAAAAAGATCAGTCGTCCCCAACCCCCATAAAGACGACCACACCTGCGTGAAATTCTGCTGCCCGTTGAAGATCCCAACTCCATCCCATCCAGGACTCTGAGAGGTCAAGGTGTGATGACCTTCATCACTCTGGCTGCTGCTTCGGTAGGGCTAACTCTGGTACACGTGGGTCTAAGAAGGAATGTTCGACAGCCAGGAGTATTTAGGATTTGGGTGAAAAATGTAGTCTTTAAAATGATTTTAGAGGTTCTAGTTATCATCACAATGTGAGTATCCATCCACACGGCCCGGACTGAGGAGCACTTAAGCAGCCAAACCTGGAGTTGCCTAGGTTTCGGGGATGAGCTAAGCCACCTCTGCTCCTTTGTGAAATCAAAGCTGATGACAGAGACGGCCCGGCTGGAGGTCACCAGAGACTCCATCGTGCTTTTTGACTCTCGGGTCATCTGGACTTTATATAAAGATGGCGGACAAAGCCACACAGTCTTCTCTGTGTGGCAGGGACTAGGTGTGAGAGAGCAATCTGTTTTGGAATCGCAGGTTCTGAAATGTAAAATTGTGAACTGCAAGTGAGGCCGAGTTTAGGCCTCTTTGAACCTGAGACTGAGGCCCTGCGTTCCCAGCGTTGGTGGTAAAGCCCCTCCCTCGAGTTGAATCACACTTGGATTTACCGAAAGAGGAAGGGCTGACCCTCAGGAAATGGCCGAATGACAACCTTTTGGTTGATCACGAAAGTGTTTCAGAATTCTGCTCAGCCTTGCTCCCGGCCAGTGACCCCGTCAGATCTGATAAACCGAACAACCTGGGGGCTGCTGGATGCTGCAAAGGAGAGCCACACAGGTACGCTGGTCTGGGAGAGGGAACAAACGGTCAGGGTAGGGCCCCACGAGCAAACAGCTCCCTGCCGAGCCCTCTTGCTCTGCACTCCCGTGCGAGTTTAAATCGGAGGTAGGGTGCTCGGAAATTTTTCTGTCTGTACTTTGTCCTGTGAGCGGGGAAGTTAGGAAGCTAGTGGTTTGATGTCTGTGGTAAAATGTAGACTATGAGCCCTGATCCTAAGGGTGATGCAATTCGGTGACCAGCATTCGGCCAGAACCTGGACATTTTCACTCGGCCTCAGTATGTGAGAGTTTTAGGCTGTTAATTGGCGTTGTAAATATAGTATTTACAGGAAACCAGGGAGTAGATGTATGGTGTGTTAGAATCGCCTGGAGACCTTTGTAAAAATCGTACGTGTCCTGGATCGTAATCTCAGGATGTGGGGAGGCCCAGCCGTGTGCATCTTTGCAAGGCTCCCTGGGTGACTCTGCTGTGTCCCGCTAAATGGATAGCCACTGCTTTACGAGATAATATAGGAACATTGTTTTTTGTCCTGTTCGGTGAACGCACCAGTGATGGCCCACTCTTCCTGTCACTGAATTTGGAAGTGTTTTGGCTCCTGCCAGCACGTGCCAGCATGCGCGCGCCAAGCTGTGTGTGCGTACAAGTGCGTGCGCGTACAAGTGTGTGCACGCGTTTGTTTGCTTTCCGAAGCACGCGGTCTGCTGCTGGCCCTGTGACGTGTGATCAGAGTGATATGGACGTGTAAGCCTGGGCAGACCGACTCTCCCCGTCTCACCCTGCCTGCAAACACAGTTCACGTCCTCAAGGTGAAGCTCTAAAATCCCACACTGACCTTTTCGCGAAGCATTATAATCAAGTTGAACATTTCCAGTTGTACCACAAATGCCTGCCCTGTGGGAAAACACTTCCCTACATTTTATGACAATTGATTCTGATTTTGAGGAACTAATTTGTATTGAATGCAAAATGTCCAGCCTCACATGGAAACTGGAAAGTCCCCGTGTCCAGACAGGTCCAACACTGTTTTTATTATAAGGACAGGGCAAACAACAAAAGATTGTGCTTTCTGTTTCAGAAAATCCTCCTTCACTGCTCTGCATATTTTCATTTTCTTTCCTTTTTTTTTTTTTTTAAACAATCCTGTGGGTCTAATGATGGCAGGCCATTTTTATAGCTATCTGGGCTCATGGGAAATTTCACCCAGTCTGAGTTCTCAGCTCCTAGACAGCAGAACCTGCTGGATCTTTCACTGTGCGTTAAGTCCCCCATGGTGCCGAGGGTCCCCTTGAGAACATGCTGACCCCTCGGAGAGACTCCTGAATATGTGACTGACATTTGTACTCGGTAGGGAGAGTGGCAACTCCCCACGTGATAGTCCTGGCCACAAAGGAAGCAGGTCTCCTAGGGCTCTGGGATGTACCCAAGAGCCCTGGGGCCTTCCAGCTTCATATGGAAGAAGGCACAGAAACAAAAGCTACCATTTTTCTGGCTAATATCTGCTGACAGAAGCAGGAACTCCTCAAGAATGCTTTCTGCCAGTGCCCAAACCAGGGGGGCGGGAGGAGGGGAGGTTCACATAGAGAAGTATCATTGAAGCTTGAGTACGCTTGCCCCCCCCAGACCCAGCTGGTGTCGTCTTCCGTGTGAATTTGGGCAGGGACGTGCCAGGATGCCTGTTAAGGTAACAGAGATGCCCGGTGGGACATTGCTTGTTGGGCTTCGTGATCTCTGGTCCAGGGAAGGGGCTTCCGTCTACTGGAGCTGTGGTTGGCTTAGGGTTTCCGTGGCCTCTTTTCTGAGGGATACAAGGTATACCATGGTTGTACCGTTGTTGTAACAAAAGACGGATTTTAGGGGAATTCTCTTGCGCAGGGTGAGGGGGATCACCCTGTCCAGAAAAATGTCAGGATTTCTTAGGTAGGCATCCTGCTCTACTTGCCTGGACCAGTAAGGAGGTGACCGAGTGACTAAGGACAGGGGTGGGCGTCTGTAAAGGCTCCTTCTAATCCCAGGGGTCTGTAAGCATTCTCAGGTTCATGGCAGACTGTCTATTCCTGTTTCTGGAATTGGCTTCTTGGCGTTGTCACTTGGGGGGCTTTCTCTGGTTGTGCTTTGTGGCAGAAAGGTCGGTCAGCTGTGCTGTGAGGAATATGGACTCACTGTCGTACCCCGCCCTTGGGTTCCAGAGCAGGCTTTTGACTAGGTGGCCTATGAATTTGGGAGGTAGAGGGTCTTCAGACTTTCTCTCTGATTCTCAGGGCGGCCAGAGTTCTCTCTAGGGCACTACTTCACATCTCAGGGACTCCATCCCTAAAATTGGGTGGCGTTTGCTTTTCTTTGTGCAGGATTGGCAGAGGAGAGGTGGAGGCATAGTGACTCGAAAGCAAAAACCATTGGATCCTTGAACTCCGTGCTCTGCTACGACAGCACCGTTGTTTCCTTTTGGTGCAACACCTTCCGAGACATTTCCCTGGGTTCTCTCACCTTTCCATGTGTGGTCATTCCATTGGAAGAGCAGGTTCCTAAAGGCTCACTAATGCTCCCCAGGCAGAGTGCGGAGCATTTCACAGGGGACCCTTGAACTACGCAGGGAATAAAGGCACCGACCCCCTGCCCAGATAAAAACCATGTATAACTTTGACTCCCCCAGAACATAATAGTCTACTGTTGACCTGAAACCTTACTGGTAACGTAAATCGTGGATGAACACATATTTTGTATGTTCTATGTAACATATGCTGTGTTCTTACAATAAGCGAGTTAGAGAAAAGGAAGTGTTATTAAGAAAATCATAAAGAAGAGAAAATACAAGGGCGCCTGGGTGGCTCAGTCGGTTAAGCGTCCGACCTCGGCTCAGGTCACGATCTCACAGTTTGTGAGTTCGAGCCCCACATTGGGCTTTGTGCTGACAGCTGAGAACCCAGTTCAGATCCTCTGTTCCCCGCCCCCTCTGCCCCTCCCCTCTCATGCTCTCTCAGTCTCAAAACCAAATAAACATTAAAAAAGAAGAGAAAAAGACATTTACAGCACTGTACTGTAAAATATCTGTGTAAGTGGACTTGCACAGTTCAAACCTGAGTTCACACCCGTGTTGTTCACGGAGTGGCTGTTCGTTAATTTCTCATTAGTAGCTCACCTGTGTTTCCCCCTTCTCTGTCTGACTGCCCTTGGGAAATGGAGAATCCCATCCAGGGGTTGGCCAGGGTGTATGTATTCACTTAGAATGTTTTATGTATGTACTTATTTATCTGTTCATTTAATAAAACTTTATTGAGCATCTCTTTGTGACAGGCTACATTCTAGGCACCAGAGATACAATAAGAACGGAACAGACAAAACCCTTGCCCCCGTGGAACTTGCACATCAGTGAAGGAAATAGACAATAAATGCGACACGGCGTGGTGTAAAGTGGTACACTATCCAGTAAAATACGACTATCTTCAACCCAGTTTTGCATCTTACCCCCGGACTGACCCTCGGCTCTAGGCTTCCTAGCAGGTGGTCCCCTGTGTGGCTCTGTCTGGCTGTCACCGATTATACGTATCTGCAGGGCTTACACTCATGCTCTGTAACCATTTCTGTTTCAGGATCCTCTTGCTGCTCACCGGAGCCTTCGTCTCTTACGCCGCGATCAATGGGCGTGTGCCTCTCCCACTTGGATGCTCGTTTTTTAATCCTTACCGCCTCCTTCAATGTCATTCCGTTCCATTTTTCTTTATAGACTTTCAGGTCTACTGTACCTGCTGATTACTTAGTGGAGAGTGCTGGGCATCTCCCTTAATTAATTCCATCGATTTTAAATCCCACAAGGTTCAAGGTCCTTAGATTTCTGAAGCAGCTAAATGGAATGTCTAAATTCCAGCCTTTTCCTTCTACAAATTGTTTTGCCACAGAGTTGCTGGGAGGAAGGGCTGTGGTTTTATTTATTTGAAAGAATATATTAACCCACAGAGGACTCTGAATTCTTTTTTTTAACTTTTTTTTAATGTTTATTTTTGAGAGAGAGAGAGAGAGAGAGAGAGAGAGACAGCATGAGTGGGGGAAGGGCAGAGAGAGAGGGAGACACAGAATCCGAAGCAGGCTCCAGGCTCCAAGCTGTCAGCACAGACAGACTCTGATGTGGGGCTCGAACTCAAGAACCATGAGATCATGACCTGAGCCGAAGTCAGACACTTAACCGACTGAGTCAGCCGGGCGCCCCGAGGACTCTGCAGTCTTAACTGGGCTTTTTGTGTATGAAGTAGAAGAAAGAAGGGGGCTTGGATCTCTCTGTCTTTCTCTTTCTCCCTCGCTTCTTCCATTTACGTCCATAATGCCGGCTGAGCTGGGTCCTCGTGTTGACTTCCAGTGGTTTCTTGAATTCTTTGAAGAAAGGATGTGACCGTCAACCCAGGACTTCTTTTTGAGGAGTAACTGCCTAGGGTTTTCCCAGGAGGATACAGCTAAAAACCTATGCCGGCGATGTAGTTGGGTGATACACATGTGACTTTCTAATGCTCCCTGTTAAAAGGAAGCATGAAACTTCTGGGAAAGGGTTATCGACTAGCCCAGTATCATAAGGTTCGTAAGTTACAGCACGTGTTCCTCACAGAGGTGCAGAAATCGGCACTGATGGGAGCTTTAGAGAGTAGGAGCTCATTTCCTTCATTTTACAAAATGTGAACACGAGGAGTATGGAAATTTGCGCCGACCGAGTCCTTGACAGGTGCCGGGCCCTAGATTGGACATTCTGCATATGTGTTCTCCGAATGGTGCGCTTTCTGGCTGGATTGGGCGTGTTACAGGCTGCAGCTAAAACCCAGTCCCTTTCCAGTCACCGTATTGCCTCTCCTTAAACCCAAAGAGCCAAAGAAGAGGGAAGAGAGATTCAGGGCAAAGAAGTATCTTGGGCTGGTTCCTCAGAAGCTCGGCTCTGCCTGCTAGGCTGGCAGCCGTCGCGGCCCTGGCTCAGAAGCTGGCACTTACAGATGCTGGGTGGTGGCCAGCCTGGCTCTGCTTGGAGCATCGGCAGCCATCAAAGAGTTAATGTTGGACGAGTGTGGGTGGTGGGCCCATGGGAGGGGCTGGAGGGAGAGATCGACAGATGAACGCACCCCCTCCCCTCCTCCTCATGCTCTCTGACCATCTGAAGTTGTGTGCATGTTGGAAGGGCCAAGAAGCACGTTCGAAGGAGGGCGTGGACTTCTCTTGAGAGGACTCTTCCCCTTCTGCCCGGGCCAGCCAGCAGTTCCGCCCTGCCCTGCCTGCGGCTGGGGAAGGCTCTGTTGCTATGCGCCGGAAGCTTAATTTTATTATTGCTCTCCCCTATTTAATGTCTGTCTCTCAGGCAGCTGGTGATGTTTTAATGAAGCTGGAATTGTATAGTCGGTAGCGCTGGATAAGCATAAGCTGCCGAGTCAGAATCAAATTAATAATTCATGAAATTAAAGTGTATAATTAATTTGCACCGTGCAGATGAGAAGAAGGGCCAGCACCCACAGCCTGGAAGGTGCCGAAGTGAGGGAGGGTGTTGCCTGAGCTCGGCTCCTGGCCCCAGATAGTGTAAGTTGGCAGACACATCAGGTGTCACGAGCCCATCTGTCTGTCTGCCTGCACATAGACACACAGACGCTTACCCATGACGAGATCCTTTCACCTAAAACTTGGACCAACCTTAGAAGCTCCAAGCATTTTAGTTGGTTTTGATTCACCCTTCCGAAGCTCTAGAAGAATCTTATTCCACCTGAAAGAGAGATTATCAGACATCATTGGGTTACGTATCCTTGTAGCCAGCTTCCGTCAGAAACTTCCCTCTTGGGGCGCCTGGGTCGGTTGAGCATACGACTTTGGCTCAGGTCACGATCTCACAGTTCGTGAGTTTGAGCCCTGGGTCGGGCTCTGTGCTGACAGGGCAGAGCCTGCTTGGGATTCTCTCTCTTTTTCCCTCTCTCTCTGCCCCTGCCCTGCCCTCACACACACTCTCTCTTCCCCCCACCTCAAAAATAAATAAATAAATAAATAAAAATAAAATGAAACTTAAAAAAAAAGAAAAAAAGAAACTTTACTCTTTTGTGCAGATCACAAGGATGTAAATCGAATCCAAAAAATTAAGCATTTTATTGAGCTTCTAACTCCTTATATTGCTTCTCACACACGTCTGGACGCTCACACAGCAGAGGCGAATGGCTTCCTCTAGACCACAGCAGTGATATGTTTCACATCTAGCATCTTATTTTTTTCTCACAGACGCCCTTGGCTTGGCGATACCTGAAGAAAGATGTTCTTGATTCCATTCCTAGCAACAAAGTGAAGGGAGAGGAGGCCAGTGCCTCATCCGGGGACGGGGATGGTCCACTGGCTTCTTCCCTCTGTGCTACTTTCAGGAAACTGACGTTTGTCTTTGTGGGCTTGTCTAGGCGTGAGAGTGGGCCCTGCTTGTCGCCCGTGGTGCTGACGTGACTTGCTGGGCATGTTGCCTGTATTCTGCTGACTTGGGATCCCTCCGTTGTGTGTGTAGGGATGCCTGCACTGGTCCTTAGTTTTGAAAGACAAATGCGATGGACCCGTAGTGAGACGGGATCTTTGGGTTGTGCTTTTCATTAGAAAGTCCCCGCTGGTGTGTAAGCCTCCTAAGCACGGCAGCTTTTCCCAGTGGAGACTTGCAGAGAGTCAGAAGGCAAAATGGGGAACTGCAGTTGTCTGTTCCTCTTTGTCAGGCCATTGAGAGTTCCTGTTCTAAAGGGACTGGAAGCCGTGATACAGACTAACAATGCATAAACCCCCAAAGGTTTGGGTGGAATTGAGGCTCAGTTGACTTCACATTCTTGAGTCTTCAGAATGTTTATTTGCTCCTCATATAGGGGCTTGCTCTGTCTGCCAGAAAGTGCAGAGATTTTCTAAGATCCTAAGACATTAAGGCCACACATTAAACAGATACATAAATAAGTTACATTATTTTTTTTCTAATTTTTTAACGTTTATTTATTTTTGAGAGACATAGAGACAGAGCGTGAGCAGGGGAAGAGCAGAGAGAGAGAGGGAGACACAGAATCCGAAGCAGGCTGCAGCCTCTGAGCCGGCAGCACAGAGCCCGACACGGGGCTCGAACTCACAGACCGCGAGATCATGACCTGAGCTGAAGTTGGCCGCTTAACCGACTGAGCCACCCAGGCGCCCCTAAATAAGTTACATTAATTCCAAGAGGACGTCGTATTGGTGGGCTATCTCCCCAGGTATCTAGGACCTCACATGCAACCTCGATTTTCTTCAGTGTCTCCTGATCTGCATGCCTGCCCTAACTTGCCTTTGCTTGCATGGCCTCAACTTCTGTAGCACCTTACTTACTGCTTTCCCACAGGTAGGGTTTCAGCCACTGATGGCTCGCCAGACTGGCCGATTCCCTGTAGACACATCTCAGGGTTCTGTCTTGCTTCCGGCAATCCTGAAACCATGGCGTGTCTAACACGCTCAGACTAAGGCACAAATCGGAAACCTCTGATGCCCAACACATAGGGAACACGTCTTGGGGCAAAAATAATGGTCCTGCAATATGTCTGGCTTCCTATCTTCAAAGCACTTTGCCTACACAAGTAAATCCTGACTGTGAAGTGACTATCCATCATTTTTTGGTAAGAAAGCCAAGACAAAGAATTAAAGTGACTTGCTCAAGACAAGTGGAGTGGCGCCATGATGGGATTTGCTCTGTCTTAACTTTTCAGTTGGTAGAGGGAGCCTTTGACAACCCTCAGATTTCGAAATGAAATTTAATCGCCCAAGAGCATCTGGAATTTCCTACTCTTGTGTTCAGTTGAAAATTTTTGACTGCCCTGGGTGATTGGATGGTAGCTTGCTGGAAAAGTGTTATACTACATGGTTTCTTGTATGGCCCTTTTAGCCTTAAAAGTTACATCTGTTTTTGGCAAGATAAAAAATCTTTCAAGACTACTGTGGAATGATCAGAGTCAGTGCACTTACTCGTGATCTTGGTTTTTACATACAAACATTTTGGTCAACTTGCACAGCTACACCTCTGGGCAATGAGATTTTTCTGATTTGAGGAGGTTGACTGCAGTTTGCAGAGGATGGGTTTTTTGGTTTGTTTGTTTGGTTGGTTTTTTGCTGTGGCCTCAGTGTAGAGAGAATGGGACACAGTGGGAACGATGATCCTGAGTCTGTTGTAGGTCACCTGGGTAACCGGACAGTGACCTTGCCTGCCTGGTTATTTTAGCCATGCAAACAGTGATCAACCTGGATTGCCGTAGGATCAGTTTAATTAACCAGGTGGCATTCGGCCATGAATATGGCTGGAACCAATGAATTAACCAAAACAAAAACAAAAACAAAAACCATCCATGGTCACATCTGGGCTTATGAATTGATGCATGCTGAAGCCACATCCTGGAATTATATAAAATTGTGAGTGTGGCCACTTACTTCATCATTGAATTAGCACCATGTTTGAAGTCTATTGGGTATGAAATGGAGGTCTATGGAGTATAAAAATGCTCTTTCAAAAGTCTTTTAGGAAGAGAAGTACTTCCTAAAACCCATAATGACAAAACAACGCTTTACTGGTAAAAGCAGCCCTACATCTCCCATGGTGACACGATTCTTCATGGTCATCCTATGCTTGTGTCTTTATAGCACTCTTCGTACGGGGCTTGGCAGAGTGCATTTCTGCGTAGGAAGGCACTGAGGCACGTCTAGGGCAGTGACCGCATCAGCATCCTTTCGGACAGAGTTGAGGCCCCGCTTCCATCCTAGCGTTGGCTTTCTCCAAGAGCCTCTCTCGGGCCTCCATAATGTAGGAGGAGGACTTCCCCTTAGTTTTCCGGGTTCCCTCCAGCTACTTTTTGATCGCTTCATTTGGTCAGGTGTTCAAGCAATGCAATATGGTATTACGGTTTTGCTAAAGCCTACCACTAAGGTTAGGCTTTATGAAGTTACAGACCCCAGGGGATAAATATTCTGACCCTCTGGCAGCTCCTGAGTGAGTTACCGCACTCACCCTTGGCATGCACATAATGAATATGTAATGAAATTCAGTAATTAACTTATTTAATTTATGTATTTGTTTAATGTGTGGCCTTAATGTCTGTCTTACGATCTTAGGAAATCTCTGCAAGTGTCTGTTGGTTTTTATTAGAAGATTCTAGAAGTCAGGGACGATGCGTGTGCAGTTTTATTTGCACTTCACCACGTCATGTTAATAAAATTACATTTGGTTATAATTCAAAGTAATACAATTCACATATAGGGCATTTTAATAAAGTGCGCTTTTCGAGAACTAACATACTTTAAAAGTGAACAGGGCGAGTGACCTTCATTTAGTGCTTCTGAGCAGAGGGGGTTAGTTCTTGGGTGGGTCTTCTGGCCCTGACACATCCACTCACACAGTTGCAATTGGTTTTCGTTTTTTGAAAAAAATTTTAAACAGTTTTTTTAAGTTTATTTATTTATTTTGAGAGGGAGAGAGAGGGAATGGAGGAGGGGCAGAGAAGAGGAAGAGAAAATATCCCAAGCAGGCTCCACTCTTCCCTACAGAGCCCCATGTGGGGCTCAGTCCCAGGAATCGTGAGATCATGACCTGAACCGAATTCAAGAGTCGGATGCTCAACCAGTTACACCACCCAGGCGCCCCTTACAAATTGGTTTTTATTACTGAGATTTAGAGAGTCAGTGTTACATACACCTGTGGTGTCAAGGTCTTGAGTTGGTGTGGAGCAAAAGCCAGTGGCCTCGTCTCGTGTACCAGACAGGACTCATGGCCGCTTTCCTTTGGCACGTGAGGAGGAGGCCGCTGCCACGTGTGCCATGGGTCTCTTGCCTTTTTCAGCAGCTGGAATTCGGTTGCAGGGCACGGTATACAGGTTTCTTTCTGTCTGAGCCTCAGAGTTGTTTGCACTGCCTTCCTCTGTATGGGGCAAGCGGGGGAAGTTGTCTGTCCCTCATCTGAGAGGGAGGCTCATACCTCGTTACCGTTTCTAGTAGGATTTGTCGGTATCCGTGCCCTCCCCTCCATCATCTGCTGAGCATCTGAGAAGAGAAACCAATGAAGGAAACGTGGAGATGGCTCATTCCCGTGCTTTCGGTGAGAATGGGTGTGACTAATTAAGATGGGCGGGCCATCTGAGACCTCGGTTCTTGGAGATGCGAGTGAGGAGCCCGCATGCCGTGTTCCCATTTCTTGGGCAAACCAACAATTTATGTGTTTTCCAAAAGGGAGCCAAAAGCATAGACATCGTTCGTAATTTCCAGAAATTATTTATTGTCATTATAACCTTCCCCCACAGGCAGCAGATAGCCCATTATTCAGAATTATAACCTTTCTTGGATTTAGATATGGCCTGAATAATGAAATTGGGGGAAATGCAGAAAATATGGGTATTCAAGTTAACTAGACGTACTTTTCACTCAGCAGAAGGAAGGAACCTCTCTCCGCTAAAGATTTGTTTATTTCCCCCCAAAATACATATGTTTTGCTCAAGGCCTCTGGTTTTTAACTTCGCACCCGTTGAGAGTCACTGAGTAATTTTTAACTGCAGGACGCGTCTCGTTCCCCGTCCTCTCCCCACCTGCTGCAACATGGTTCAGCTTAAATGGCCTGTTATTTTTCTTCACGGAGCCATGTCCCTGCATGGGTGAGGACTACAAAACCATTCAGGAGGAATTCGATACGCCAAGCGGGTCAGCTCATTATGGCTTCTAGGAAACCGCAAGATGATTGTAGGGTTACGGCCGGTAGACTTCCTCAGCCCCACGTTAGGTGTTTGCGTTTTTCTCTGCTCAGCCTGCGGCGGCCGATTCTCCTCCTAATACGTTTGATAGGACGTCGGAATAAGGGTGCGGAACATGCATTTTCAAGGCAGCGTCCAGGAATATTGGGGAGCTGACCGTAGAGGTTTACAGAAAGCAAACATAACGTAGGCGATGGAATTCTTACATAGGAAATATATTTTGACAGTCTGCCTCAAATGCTTGGAGCACCTTTGTTGATACGAAATGAATTTTCCCTACATGATGGCCTATCGTTAGATTGACTTACTATGAAATGGTCAAGGTCCTGATGAAGACGGTTAGCCATGGACTTACAGTTGTGTCTTCTTTTTTTTCTTCCTCCTTTTCCTCATTGCATCATCAAAAAGCATGTATTAAAAGTTCATCTATGAGGGTAGCAATAGGTTGGGTCTGTTTTCTAGGGACTCATGAGTTAATATTAGTGCTCTTACTATGGATCTAGCGATTTCAAGGTGTATGGCATGTGTGTGCATGCGTGTGTTATATATGTCTTCATGTGTGTACCTATATAAATACTACTACTACTACTACTAGGTAGCATTTATATAGCAGTTACTATATGCTTGGGGTGATTCCCAGTGCTTTTTAGGCAGTTAATTTTAAAGAAGCAGATGAAGTAGGTATAAATACTATCCCGCTTTTACAGTTAAAGGAACCTCAGGTCCAGACAAGTTAACTGACTTATCTAAGGTAACACGGCTCATAAACAACATATTTAGTCAACATAGGCAGGCAGTCTGGCTCGGGAGTCTGTGCTGCTTCCCGTATAAGTGTAATAAGCAGAGGACAGATGGTAATAATAATAACAACAGTAAAAGAAGTAACCATTCCCAGATATTCCCTGTGCGCCAGGTACTGTGGCCAGCCATTTCACATTTGTTGCCTCGTTTAATCCTGTCAATAACTCGATGATGTGGATACCATCAGTGCCCCCCCCCCCCCCAGTTTGAACATTTAGAAACAGACTTAGTTTCTAACTCACCTCATGTTACACATCTGGTGAGCAACAGATCTTGAGTATTGTTGGGTTACATCCTAGAGGGCTTCAGGACATCTAAAGGCACAGATAAGTCCCTGTGAGGATAGCAGAGGCCAAGCCGGGACTGTAGGAGGTTAGAGATGGCGGGTCTTATTAGCTCGTTAAGCATGGAGTCTGTGAATCCATTTCTGATCGGTTCGTTTTGCTCTACTCTGTGAACGTAGCCCTGAGTGTTAGTCCCAGCGTTGATGGCATTGGTGAAGAAAGGGTGGATGGACGGGTTCAGAGCCGTCCCCGTGTCAGATGTTACATGCCTTGTTGGCTGTGATCTGGCGATGCCCAGAAGTCAGCACGTGGAGGCCCTGACCTCCCTGGTGCCTACTTCAGCTCGTGGAAGTGTATGTGCTGGGACTGCCCGATTCATGGTGAGGATGGAGTAGTGTCACTTCTTCATCCTGGGTCTTCTAACCTAGTCAAGTGTAAGATTTGGGGGATGGAGGGGATTCTCTCCTCTCACCTCCGCCCCCCCCCAGCCCTCTCCTGCCTCTCAGAAAGAGTTCAACCCCATCTCCGCATGAAGTGTTTTACTGCAGCAGTGACATCTGTGGCCCTCTCTGTTCTCCTTCCTTTAGCTGCCACAGTGAACAACGTAGCAGTTGAGGCTCAGTGATTCACTATGCTTTGCATAAGCTTGGTCGAGTCTAGAGCAGTAATAGGGCACAAAACCCAATTAACTCAACTAGCTCTGCCCCCCTGGTGTTAAAGAAGCAACTAGAATAACCTTTTATGCCAGTATTTTGCCATATTTTCTCTTCTTTTAATATATGTCAACACTTGTCTCTGGATGGCGGGATTTTGAGTGCTCTCATTTGTTTAAATGCACAAAAATGGGGGCGCCTGGGCGGCTCAGTTGGTTAAGTGTCTGACTCTTGATTTTGCCTCAAGTCATGATCCCACAGTTTGTGAGATTGAGCCCCACATTGGGCTCTGTACCGACAGTGTGGAGCCTGCTTGGGATTCTCTCTCTCTTTTTCTCTCTGCCCTACCTCTCTCTCTCTCTCAAAATAAATGAATAAACTTAAAAAAATAAATGGCAAAAATATAATGCGTGGAAGGGTGGTTCTCATCAGAATGAGGTCCAAAAAAGGAAGACTTTTGTGTGTTTCTTGCCAGTGTATTGTGTGTGTGTGTGTGTGTGTGTGCGCGCGTGCACGTGTACACATATGTCTGTGTCTATGACGTGGGCAGTAGGTCTTCTGGAGGCTGGACTCCTTCTCCGTAGGCCCTAGGAACTTCTTTACAAGTGATGACCCTTTTGGCCTATTTTTGCAAGCGTCTCTTGCCTTTTTCTACTCTTTGCTTTCCCTCCCCCATCAGACATGTTAATGGCTCATATCATCTTCCCTTTTCATCAGCCAAAAAAAAAAAAAAAAAAAAAAACTCTCGCTTGGCTTCTCCTCTGATTTCAGCCTGTCACTTGATGAGGTCCCTGCTATTTATACTTTTGTTTGTTAGGAGGGAGGGGGGCAACGGATAAATAAAGCCCAGGCAAACCCGACCACCCTGCTGGATGCGAGGGACTCCCTGGCTCGTGGCAGCAGGGCTGCCTAACTGGTATTTAAGCAGGGACCAAGAGGTCCACACTGTGAATGCCGTTGAAAGGGTTACTGGGAAATGCAAACAAAAACAACATGCAAATGAGGCTGCCAGCAACAGGTAGGCTTAATCAGATGCTGTCAGATGAATTCAGCATCTCCCCGATTGTCGCCTCTCTTTGCCTCCCATTCGGAAGCCCTCATCTGCTCCAGATGTGGTTTAATTTACTGCGACTTGGCTAATTACTGTAATTAAGGATTAATTACTGTTAATTACTTTCACATAAACTCAACGCCAGTCAAAGAGCGGAGCCTTATGAAGTCTGCCACAGAAGTGAGCACGGCTTGGCGGCCTGCGTGCGCTCCGCGGGTCCACGGATGGCGCCCGGGCCCCCGCTGCCACCAGTCTCCCTGACCTTCGGGCCTCGCCAGCGGGATGGGGGGGCCAGAGGTGCGGGAAGGGTCAGCGCTCGGGCCCTCACAGGGCATCAACTACCAGGCCCTTCCCTGCACCTCGGGCATCCGGGAGGACAGGGCTGATGTTGGGGAGAGGGCCCGGGCAACCCGCAAAGAGCCGCGCAGAGCACCAGCCTCCCCGGTGATGTGGGAGCCGGCCTTGTCTTCTTTTTCTGCTCTCGCGCGGTTGGCTTCGTGAGCGCATAAGGAAGCCAAACTCCATATAGGTGCCCAGGCGCAGGAAGGGCTCCCCGTGGGTGAGTGGAGCAAAAATAAAAGAGGAGGCCAGAAATCAGCAGCAGGAAGTCCAACCTTCCCTCCTGAAAACATAGGCCTGTTTATGATTCACCCAGTAGACTAAGAGTAAGGGTTAAGCGTCCTGCCGGTACGTGGTCACACGGGTACGAGATTCGTGCCCCCCAGGTACCCGTTCCCAGACGTCACCGGGGCTCTCAGCAATGCCGGTTCATACTTTCCCTCATTGCAGAGAAGCTAGCTGCCCCAGTGACTGTTAAACATGTTCCCTTCTCAGTCCCCAAATGTAGCCTTCTCCTGGCCGTGGACATTGCTTTCTACTTCTTGAAGAAAATTGAGCTCTTGAATCTTAAAAATCCCTCAGTCTCCCCCCACGTCGTCTCCAGACATAGCCATATTCTATCTTCCTCTTCTGCTTCCTCCATGAGATATTTCCTTTCTTTTCTAAGAAAATACTTATTTACTGTTTTTGAGAGAGAGAGGGAGAGAGCTGGGGAGGGGCAGAGAGGGAGACAGAGGATCTGAAGCGGGCTCTATGCTGACAGTAGAGAGCCTGATGGGGGGCTCGAACTCACAAACTGAGACGGTGACTTGAGTCGAAGTCGCACGCTTAACCAACTGAGCCACCCAGGCGCCCTGAGATGTTCCCTTTCTTATATAAAGGTGATTCTTCTACCTGTGCCCCTTGTGCTGGCCTCTTGGCTTTATCCTGGTCCTTGGCTTTATCCATGGTTCTGTTGTCTTCTGTGTCTTCGTGGGCATTTTTAAGTCTTTTCTAGCCTACAGAAACCTTCCTGTGCTCCGTGTTTCCATAGCTACATAGGCTTTCCCCTCCTCACATCATTCAAATGCCTAACGACAGAAATCCACCTCTAATCTTTCTCAGCGTACTTCAGTCTTCATTTGCCTCCATCCTTGACTGAGACTGTTCTAGATAATGTCACCAAAGTCCCACAGCTGCTTGAACGTATGTGTAATTTTCAGTCCTCACCTTACTGGACTTCTTTCTTTGCTGCGTTTAACCCTTTTCTTCATGACCTCTTCTCAGAAGCAGGACTCCCTTGGCTTCATGATTCTCAATGATTTTGTTCCCCTTAATGGGCTTCGCTTTCTCTGCCAGACCCTTAGATGTTGGTATTTCTCTCGAGTTCCATCCTTGGATGGGCTCTAGATGCACCTCATTCGACACACTAAGTGTAGAGATTGACCCCATCAGCCTCAGGGTGTTTGTGATTCACCCAGTAGACTAAGAGCTCCCTGATGCCTGGCCGTGTGTCTCATTCACTGCCGTGTCCCACAAGGGTGTAGTGCCACCATTAACACAATGGGCGCCTCCTCTTACTGGACTGCGGAGCCCTGGGTCATGCGCATCTTTGGAGACCCAGGAGGGTAACTTTTAAGAGCCTTCCTTGTTTCCAGCGCCACCTTTATTCTTACACGGGACTTACCCAGGTAGGTCTTCGTCTCCTCTAAGAGAATCCTAGGACTAGAATCGTCTCAGAGTTGGATTCAAAGATCTTTTCTGGTTGTGAAATTCCAAGAGATTCACTGTTGGTGCAGGAAACAAATCCCGGAATACCACACGGTAGGTTTTTCTTCTGTGTACTACCATCTGTGTGTAAAAAGTAGCCTGCATCTAACTAAAATGCAAATTACAAAAATTAAAGAATAAAAAGTCACCTACTTGTGCGTAAGTAAGGTCATCTTCAAACTGGCAGAAGGGTACTGCTCAAACATAAAGGGAGCCTTAATTTGGGACTGAAGAAACGTTGAAATTAGTTTTTGTATCCATCTAAATATCCATTTAAATTTTTCGATAAATCAGAAACAAAAATTATTAAACAGCTTTACTCAGGAATTAATTAGAAGTGAGATTTTAACTTCTATTAAATATTTTTTAATCTTAACCAAACCAGTTAATTAAAGGAAAATAACTTTCATTCAATTAAAATGTGCTCTAACAAATAGACCCTTTTTGTGTGTTCGTTTCTTGCTATGTCCACAGAAATATTCTACTCATTTTTTTTTTTTCTTTCGTTGACTAATTTGCAAATGGATGATTCGACTTTACTGGGCACTTGCAATGTACTTATGTCCTGTGTGTGGATGTGTTGGGTGAGTGTCGATTTATTACATGTGCTTGTATTTTTCACTGTGTATTTGCAGGTTGTGACTTTTTTTTTTAATGTTTATTTATGAGAGAGAGATAGAGACAGAGCACGAGCAGAGGAAGGGCAGAGAGAGAGGGAGACACAGAATCGGAAGCAGGCTCCAGGCTCTGAGCTGTCAGCACAGAGCCTGACGCGGGGCTCGAACTCACAAACTGTGAGATCATGACCTGAGCCGAAGTCAGGCACTTGACCAACTGAGCCCCCCAGGCGCCCCGCAGGTTGTGACTTTTGATGGACGTTCGGATGTATGTGATTCCAGTGGCATGCACTTTATGCCCAGCCCTAAGACGCCAGATGCTAGTACCCTATAGCTTGGACTTACCTGCTTTCTCGTTTTCTCCTGGAATTTTGTCGTAAGAAGTATAGTATTGTAGGTCCTGGTTGCTAGTAATGGTTTAGAGAAAGCATTTCTTGTACATAATGGGCCAAAATTAACTTCAGTGGACAACTCATTTGCATGTTTAAAATACAGAAAATAGGGGCGCCTGGGTGGCTCAGTCGGTTAAGCGGCCGACTTCGGCTCAGGTCATGATCTCTCAGTCTGTGAGTTCGAGCCCCGCGTCAGGCTCTGTGCTGACAGCTCAGAGCCTGGAGACTGCTTCGGATTCTGTGTCTCCCTCTCTCTCTGCCCTTCTGCTCACGCTCTGTCTCTATGTCTCAAAAATAAATAAACGTTAAATAAAATAAAATAAAATAAAATACAGAAAATAAATGGGCACCTGGGTGGCTCTATCGGTTAAGCATCCGACTTCGGCTTGGATCCTGACTTCACGGTTCCTGGGTTTGAGCCCCATGTCGGGGTCAGTGCTGACAGCTCAGAGCCTGGAGCCTGCTTTGGATCCTGCGTCTCCCTCTCTCTCTGTCCCTCCCCCACTCATGCACAGGAGATCGTGAGCTCTCTCTCTCTCTCTCTCTCTCTCAAAAATAAACATTAAAAAAATTTTTAAATACAGAAAATATAAAAAGCACAATGCTAATTAATTACTATTATTTCTTGTCTGAACAATTAATTTCATGATTTGAAATCCTTTTTTGATGCGATTTTGTTTGTTTTGCAAGCCATCACCGTCAGATGATGTGTTTGCCATGACCACCATGTACTGATTCTTGAACTTTAGCGATTAGGTACTTTTTTCCCCATTACATGCTATGGCTGTCATATAAGGGGTTGACTTAACAAACACTTTTTGGATGCCTGTTGTATGTCACACACGGGACTAGGCCCTGAGGATAACATGGCATTACTGTGTCTGTGCTAATGAATTAAAGTGTGACAAAATTCAGAATGTACCATTACTCTGAGTAACAAAGTTTGACATATTGAACATTTTTCTCTCTCGTGGTAGTATTTACTTAGGTGCCTGGACAGCATGTAAAGGGCAAGGAAGGGAAAGATAAAATTGTATGTGGTGGTACTATGACCTGGAGAGGGGACATTCATGGGACTCCCTTTTTGCCAATGAAGTCACTTGCTTTAGGAGTATCTCTGAAGTCAGGAAATGTGGAACAAGAGATAAGATCATGGCATTATTTCCTGAGCTGGATAGCAAGAGCTTTAGATATCAGGTGAAAAGTGAAACAGAGAACATTCTGAATGCTTCTATAATTCACTAATGCTATTACAGAAGCATTCTTTTCTAGTTAGAATTTAATGTAAATGCTTAATATGTTTTAGTATATGTATTATGCAATTATTTACATTAGATTGCATAAGCTATATATATATATATATATACACACACACACACACACTACAGTTTAGCTCATCTCTGTTCCAACCACAACATAAATATATTCCATATTTGCAACAACACAGTCATTTGAAAAAAAATAAATATTGCTTTTGTAAAATGAAGTGTTTAGATATACGTATTCATTCAACGCTTGGCAACAGAAGAACGTATTGATTGAGTGCTCAGAGAGGCTAAAAATAAGCATGCACAGATACGCATCGTCTGGGTATAATGAGATTAAATTCTATATGCGTTACGTACATAGACTACGCATGTTTTTGCGCTTCGGAAAATTGTCGTAAGTCTTACAGATGTGTGTGTGCCTGTATGTGTGTGCGTATATCAGCGCGTATGCAGTCGCGGAGAGATGTGTAGGGGCCTCACTGCAGGAGTGGGGAACAAAGCTGACAATGGAAGCAATTGAGAGAGAAGGAAAAAGAATAGTGATTAAGCAGGCATTGTTCTATCCATCCCCGGCTGCCTGCTGTTGTTTTCGAGCATTTGAAGAGGAAACTTACTCTTGTAGCTTTCAGAACGAATGGCTTTAATAAGGGCTGAGCGGAGAGGTGGGGTAGTGCTGATGGCTGGGGAGGCCCATCAAGGCTCCCCCTAAGGCCATTCCGTCAGAGCCGAGGACCACATGACCATTAACTCAGCAATCAGGACAAGTTTTCAGCATTCCGGGGTATCCTTCAATGGCAGAAAGAGCCATTTGGAGTCAAGAGAAGATGTATATCAGCAGTAATTGGATTCTGGCCAAGGCTCTTAGGACAGTGTTCTCAATGGTGAGGGCATGGGAGGCGCTGGGTCCGGCGTGGCGGGTGGGATCCGAGCCATGGCCCGGAGAACAGCAGCCGGCCCCGGGCCGCAGGCAGAGAGAGTGCGGGCACACGGAGCTGTCTGTTTGCCCAGGAGTCAGCGTGGCCTGTCTGTGGATGTAAGTGATCTGATCCGCCTTCCCCGACAGAGACAGGTTTCTGAATGTCCTGCGGGATAGAACTCGGGGCTCCCCGGAGGAGGCCGCCCTGGTGTGCACTTGACTAGACAAAGCCATTTAAGGCCCGAAAGTGCCCCATCCGGCCTCTTCCCCTGCTGCCCCCTCCCTTCCCTTCACCCTGACTACTTCATTACAATCTGCCTTCAGGCCCGAATTGCCCTGCTTAAGCCTCAAATCATTATAATTACCATTATTAGAAATAGCTGCGGGGGGAGGCATCTGAACACCAAGTAAAAATGTGTGAGTGTGTCCGCTAGGCCCGGAATCACTGCTTTTGAGCTGGGGGACCACGAGGCATGAGGGTTCCACCAAAGCCAGCTAATGCGACGGCTGTCAGCTCCACTCACCCCACCTGTCAAGAGGGGGATGCGGTGGGGTTCATTTTTTTAATTGACACCTTCCTCTCTCATTCCACGCTCTCCCGTCTCAACCTAATTCTCCCTTTCATCTTTCCTCTTTGAGAAAAATCCATTCCTCTGCTACCCGAATAAAGAAAAGGGAAAAAGCCACATGAGGAACAATGACACATGCATTATCCTCCAGAAAATACATAGATTTTCACAAAGGCACAAGGCAGGGAATGCACCGAAAGTCAGAAAAATAATCGTCAACCTAATATGAGGCCAACAAGATGGACAGAGGGAGGGGGAGAGGAGAGAGAAAAAGTCAACGGAAGGAGAAGAGAGGTTGAAAGGACTGTGTTTCTCTGTGTCTGGTTTTCTTCTAGTCCCTCTTGAAGAGAAGGCCAGCGCTTCGCGTGAGAGATGGTGGGTGGGAATATGCGGAAACCAGAAAAGGGTTACCCTGTGAATGCCTTGTGAGTTTTCAGCCATAAGTCCTTGCTGTAGAGGTTCAGGAGGATTAGGAGATGAAGTGGGAGGTAATGCTGTTGACCGAGATCCAAGGAGATGAGGAGAGACAGGTGTGTGTCCAAGTGGACTTTACCCAGCGGTCGCACCTCAGGACCTCCCTGCCTTGACTTTAGGCAGCCCTGAAAAGTGTGCCTGGTCTGTGTTTTCTTGGCACCTGATGGCAGAGTCCCCCGGGGAAAGTCCTTCCATGAGCCTTGGTTTGTTAAGTTCTCAGGTCCCCAAATGATCATGTACTTGAAGTTACATTGATATGTATCACGTGTGACACTGGTGGTATTTAAATTTTTTTTTTCAATCTTTATTTGTTTTGAGAGACAGAGTGTGAGCAGGGGATGAACAGAGAGAGGGAGACACAGAATCCGAAGCAGGCTTCAGGCTCGGAGCTGTCAGCACAGAGCCTGACGTGGGGCTCGAACCCACAAACTGTGAGATGATGATCTGAGCTGAAGTCAGATGCCTAACTGACTGAGCCCCCCAGGTGCCCCAACATTAGTGCTATTTAAAGATGGGGTGGATCAGTCCCCTAAATCAAGAAATAAAGTAGGATGAGGTTAAGGAAATAGGTCAGAGTCTTTATTTCAATTTTGAAGTATGAATGTCGTTTTTTTTTCTTTTTTTTAGTTTTTATAGTTATCGACTTGAGGTGTAGTTTATTTTTTTATTTTTATTTGTTTAAAGTTTATTAATTTATTTTGAGAGAGGGAGCGAGCCCCCATGAGTGGGGGTGGGATAGAGAGAGAGAGGAAGAGAGTGAGAATCCCAAGCAGGCTCCTTACTGTCAGTGCAGAGCTTGATGCGGAACTCGATCCCACAACCTCGAGATCTTGACTTGAGCCAAAATCAAGAGTCACATGATTGACTGATTGAGCGACCTGGGCACCCCAAGGTATAATTCATATAAGTAAATACACATATTCTAAATGTAGAGTTTGATGAGCTTTGACAAATCTATGTATCTCCCCCAGTTACCACCTCAACTGAGATAGAGAACTCTTCCATCACCCCAGAACGTTGCCTCGTGCCCCTTTTGCAGCCACGCACCCCTCCCTCCATCCCTGCCCCCGGCAGTCTGCTTTCTGTCATTTAATGTATTGTTTTTCTCTTCTGAAACTTCATATAAATGGAAGTGTACAGAATGTAGTCTTTCATGGCAGGCTTCTGCATCCACATTGGTGCTTGGCTCAGTAATGTGTTCCTTTTGTTGCTGAGTATGATTTCATTGTGGGAAAATACTACAATTTGTTTATTATTTATTATTATTATTATTATCCATTGATGGGCATTTGGGTCGTTTCCAATGTGGGGATTCTCATGAATAAAGCTACTCTGAACACTGGGCACAAATCTTTGTGTGACATATATTTTCACTTCTCTTAGGTAAACACCTAGGACTTACACTCCTAATCACATAGTAACTTTAAATGTCATTTTATAAGAACTTCCGCACTGTATTCTAAAATGATTATTCTCCTAGCTCTTCTTGAGTGAGACCGTACCACCAGCCACAAAGGAAAATTTAAATGAGATCTTACTTTTGGTGATAGAGATAGGCCAGTTGATACAGACTTCTAGTTTTCTAGAAAGCTGTCTTTATGCTCCAATAAAGAGCTCAAATTATTCCATTTTTTAAATTAAGTAACATTAAAATAAAACCTCTCCTAAAATCCATAGCTCTTAATTATGAGCTGATCTGGTTGAGTTGTGCAGGTAGTTAAGGAAACATGAAAACAGGGTCCTGAAGTCCACTGTGTTCTGTGGCCCCGTTTCTTACCTTCTGCAGGAAACCTTTTCTAAATAGCTCACTTGATTCTCATTCCTTCTGCTCTTGTTCATGTGAATGGCGCTGGAGTGCTGTCCGGCCGGGGCAATATTTTTGTAACTCTCTAGTTTTTAGCTGGTGTAATGGTTGGTCTGTTTGGTGATGCCTTTCTCCTTTTCCCAGTCCCCATGCTCCCTACTCTTGTCATGCACACCATAGGTGCTCAGTACATTATGCAGTAGGTGAAATTGGTCCCTGGAAGCTGTCGTTCAAAGCCTCGCTACCTCTCTGCGGTCTAAGGGAAAATCTCTTGCATCACGTGTGTTCCGCTGGCGAAAATCCATCACAGACCTGCGCTCGCATGAATACTCCGTCTCCGTGGCTTTTACTGCGAAGCCCCCTCACCTGCTCACGTGCCTTAAATGGGCTCCACATTCAGCTCCGCACCTTCTGAGTAAATAATCAGGTGATAAAGCTCAAGAAATAATTTGGTTGCGGGGTTTTATTTTTCCGCCACGGCTGCCGATGTGTTACCTCGCAGGCTGTATTCCTACACAGTGCTTGGTTCTCTCTCACAGCTTGTGGGAAGCGAAATTATTCCAAGATTCAATGAATACCTGCTTTTGAGCAGCTTCCCTAACCACTCAAACTGGTCTTTTGTTAGTGGTTATTGAGAGGATTGTCACAGCCATTGACCTGCTCGGTTTCGCTTCAAAAGAAATGAGCATTTTTCTTCCCCTTTCATTTCCAAAAGCAGATATGGCAATTTGCTTAAATTGCTGTCTTTAAAAGTTTAGATGATTATACTTTTTCCCCCCTCTTGCCTTTTTTCCTCCTTTTCAGTTAAGCTGCACAGCGCCGTCTCTTTTTCTGGGATTGGACACAGTTCCTGCTGCAGCAGTTATGTAGTAACTAACTGTGTGTGTGTGTGTGTGTGTGTGTGTGTGTGTGTCCTTACATATTGGTATTTACCTGAGATCTCAGAGACAAAGTAGATTATATTGAAATATTTGAGTAACATTTTAGATTTTAGTTAGAGGGGCTATTTTCTTCAGGCACTATGGGTCTGTAGCTTTAAAAAAATTTAAATGCATGTGGAGACTCCTGGAAAGTCTCCATTTTTTTTTTTAATTTTTTTAATCTTTATTTTTTATTATTTTCAAGAGAGAGAGACAGAGAGACAGAGTATGAGCGGGGAGGGGCCGAGAGCAAGAGGGAAACACAGAATCCGAAGCAGGCTCCAGGCTCCAAGCTGTCAGCACAGAGCCCGACACGGGGTCGAACTCACAAACCGTGAGATCATGACCTGAGCCGAAGTGGGACACAACCTACTGAGCCACCCACGTGCCCCTGAAAGTCTCCATTTCTTTGCAGAGAAAGATATAGTAGCTGCTGGCCTCAGTGACTTAAGAGTAAGCAAGGTAGGTTATGTTTTAAAGATTTTTATATTCTGAAGAATAGACAGTTTGATATAAACATGAGGAGAGGAAATAAACGTTCTAAGTGAAGGACCGACTGGGGATGGAGATGCGGGAGAGAGTGCGGTGGATGAAGTCCTGTGGCCAGTTGGCAGAGGCCCGGAGAGCGTCCTTGTCATTGATCCAATACCGAAGGTTCAGTTCCCATGGGTCATAGTTTTCTTTCCTGTGACCCGGGACCATGGTGACAAAACATATTGAGCCATTCCCTATGCCATATGCTTGATATGTGCAGAGACATGTGATGAAGAAAATACGTTTTAGCTTATAATATGGAAAGGATAAAACGTGTGAAAAGATTCACTCTGTCTACAGAGAACTCACAGGCTGGGGGCCATGAACTTGATGTCCAGTAGCATGCAGCTATATTGCAAATAGGTGACTGTGTCAGAGAGAGGACCAGTGGCTGGAAGAAGCAAATCTGTACTAATTTGGGGAGGGCCCACAAAGCTCAGAGTCCGCTACTAAGGGTTTATGTAATATGGAATTCATGTATTTATTGGGAACTTGATATATACCAATGACTTATATAAAGTACTTAGGATTCAAATAAGAATTCATTCATTAAATTTCAAAATATTAAATATGTACCTGTTATGTGCCAGGCATGAATAAGACACTATCTTTGCTCTCAAAGAACTCAGAGTTTAGGTAACAGACAGATATTTAATCAGCTGTTTTCAGTATAGAAGTGCTTTATGATATAGATATTTATAAAATTCTATGGGAAGACAGAAAAGGGAAAATCAACTCTACCTGTGGATATTGATAATTGATCACCACTACTGGATTATGGGGTAAAGATTTCAAAACCAGCAGACTTGAAACACTATTAAATATTGTTAGTAAACTATAAAAATTTACCAAGAGACAATCTAACGAGCTGGTAATTTATGTACGTGTGAGTATTGGTGTTAGCGTTAGTAAAGGGCTAATTCTTCCTCTTCTTCTCTGCTACCATGCGGTATTAATAGTTTTACTTATCCCAGCTCAGGGAGATCCTGAGAGACCCATGTTCTAAGACATAAGCAGGGGGCACCTGGGTGGCTCAGTCAGTTGAGTGTCCGGCTTCGGCTCAGGTCATGATCTCGCGGTCTGTGGGTTCAAGCCCTGCGTCGGGCTCTGTGCTGACAGCTCAGAGCCTGGAGCCTGCTTCGGATTCTGTGTCTCCCTCTCTCTCTGCCCCTCCCCCACTCATGCTCTGTATCTGTCTCAAAAATAAAAATAAACAGTAAAAAAATTAAAAAAAAAAAAAAGACAAGCAGAAAAGTTGGCCAAGTAGCCCTTGTGGCTGTGTAAGGCTCACGGAGTGAGGTGAGGCAGCACCTGTGGGTCACGAGGAACTTAGTTCTGGATTCAGAGGGCAAGGAAGACGTGCGGGTTGAATCCTTCTTAGTGACCCAGAATTCATATGACTTAGAGGTATGCTTTTACTATTCCAGAGAATGCCGGACAGATTGCCAAGGTTATAAATTGCAATTCCCGTTAACAGCCGGCCAGAAAGGGTGCTGTAACTAAAATGTATTCCAGATCCAAGAGTAAGTAATCAGAGTGAAAGGACGATGGTGCAGTGGATCAGAGTCTTTCCTTCCCGGCGTTGAAGCGTGATGCCTGTACAAGGAGGGAACGGCAGAAATGGGCCGTGAGTCCCTGTTGGTTGCACTGGTAGGATGTTAGCCAACCTTTTTGTTCTTTCTCACTATCCTGCTCTAACAAATGGTGAGAGTGTTTTAATAAGTCCCCTGGCCATCGTCGTCATTATGATCTCTAGATGAAGACAACTGTGTGAGGCTGGTATCCTAGAAGGCTGTAGTCAGCGCACGTGCGCGCATGTGCGTGATTTTGTGTGTGTGTGTGTGTGTGTACACGGACCTATGTGTGCTTGATGTATGAACCACCAAAGCCACGATGAAGTACTAGGGTGAAAATCACCTACATGAACCACAAAGAAATGTCACCATCAGTTCCTAGAGGGACTTGTAAACCTGGAGCTAACCGCCGATGGTTTAATTCTTTTAAGATAGAAATTTCTTTAACCTTTCTAGGCGAAACCATATCCCATCTGGAAAGAATGCAAATTGACGGGCAAGAAGGAAAGCTGAGAGTTGTAGTTTTCATCTAAGAGCCAAATAAAAAATAGCCCATCTTTGAAAGACAGTCTGCTAGGGAGTCTTGAAGAGAAAAGTATTTTTCCTACTCACAGTGCAATCGGTACTAGAGAAACTCGAGAATAGGGAAACATGCAGATATTTGACGTTCCTTCTATACTAGGTGGAAGGAGAAAAGTCTTCAAAGCCTTCAACTACGGGATATCCGTGTCACTTATGGACCAGAGGATCTATCTTGTACTCAACACTGAGGATCACAAACCCGGATTTCTAGTATAGTAGGACACTTGTGGTAAACAGGGAGCAGGTGTGTAAATGAGTGAGGAATGAATGAGCGACACGCTGAAGCCGGTATACGCGTTAGAGCTCCGAAATCTGCTTGAGGACCCTGCTCTATGGAGACAGTCCATTTTTAACTAATCTTGTAACCTCTGACTTTTATTTTATTATTATTTTTTAATTTATTTTTGAGAGAGAGAGAGAGAGAGAGCAGGGAGGGGCAGAGAGAAAGGGCGACGCAGAATCCGAAGCAGGCTCCAGGCTCCGAGCTGTCACATAGTGCCCGACACGGGGCTCAGACTCACAAACGGTGAGATCGTGACCTGAGCCGAAGTCAGACCCTTAACCAGCTGAGCCACCCAGGCGCCCCCAGCTCTGACTTTTAAAAAATGGAAATCAGAGAGCTGCAGCTTGGAGCTTGATTCAAACAAAGAGCACATGGAGATCATTTTAACCAAATTGGGGCCTGTATTTGGAAATGTACAGAAAGGGGGTTCACAGTCCTAGCCAGCTTGCTGCTTGAAAATGCTAGAGGCATGGCTTCCGAAAGTGACTGTAGAGCAATTGACAGTGATGAATGAGAAATGGTAATGAATGACTTCATCATACGGCAAAGATGTCATGGCTTTGTGTACTACTTACTGGATGGAAGGACTGGCACCAAGCTTCGACTCCAATAATATGATCGACTTCCCTGCTATGGGGTCAGTTCCTGGCAAACGGCAGTGTAAGCCCGTGAAGAAGATTCCTAAGGGGCCAAGACTCGTGACAGAGCAAAGCCAGAGAAACCAGCTAGCCTGAAGGGGGTGCTCCTGGTGGTATTGTAGCTGTTGCATTCCTTCCACGCAAGCATCCAATCAATGGCAACATAATTAGATGACCATGATAATAGGAATATTTATTGCCATGATAACAAATTTGATAACGGTCGTATCGATCTGTTTTGTTCATTTCCTTCCTCCACTGTAAAGTCAGTCTTGGTTGACTCTGACATGCTGAACTGTTCCATTTTCCCTTTCCTTCTTCCTCTCTCGATGTCTCGCTCTCTCGTTTTGAATAAGGTATCCTCAGGAC
This sequence comes from Paguma larvata, assembly GCA_030068075.1. Taxonomy (NCBI): domain Eukaryota; kingdom Metazoa; phylum Chordata; class Mammalia; order Carnivora; family Viverridae; genus Paguma; species Paguma larvata. The sequence goes on along the minus strand of CM057840.1, from coordinate 50,031,155 downwards.
TCGAGGATCCAGCACTCCTAGCCCTCCCTATCCACTCTGTTGATCTTTTTACTCAAAAACTTAAATCCCTCTGCTGCTGTTGGAAAGGATAGCGGTCCAACCTGTGCTTTTGCATAGCTATATGTGCTACAACCCCTCAGGGTTATTAGCCAGCATCTGGAAGACTATGCATCCATCATCTTTCGTGTATGTTTCCATAGTCTCACAGATGCTGCCTCCTCTTTCATGTAGGTTTCCAAAGTTGATTCCAAGGAAAGCCAGGATTCTCTTAGACAGTTTACCAACCCTGCATCACTTAGCATTAGATCTGTCTGCCAGCAACATTGAAAATAATGGTGGCATAAACAATATCTCATGGACTGGAATTCCAAAAGTGAGTCACCTGAGAGTCGGGGGCTTTATAAAGCTGTCATTCTGCATTTACCTTCCGTCCCCAAGATCGCCTCATAACTTAGCATTACGGCTGGGTTTCCAGCCATCACGTCACAGTTCTAGGCAATAAGGAAGAAGGCCTGAGACGGTTAAAAAGGACACATACTTCCTGTCTGAATTACTCATTTAAGGAGCCTTCCGAAAGCTCTTCTATAATACTTCCACATACATATTATCCAGAACTTAGTCCGTGGCCGTTGCTAACTTCAAGGAAGCCCAGGAATGTCATCGTATTTTCTAATACGTTGGACTCCTGTTTCTAAGGAGGACAGGTAGAATGGATATTGGCTCGTCACCTACAAGTCTGATGGGATCGTACGGACTTGCTGACATTATCATCTCACGTTTGTCCCATACACCAGAAGGTAACGCTGAGAGGTAAGGTCACAGAACAGCAGAGGACACTAGCAGAATTTCAGCAATAGCAGAAGACAGGCAAAGGATGCCCATGTTCAACACCAAGTCGAAATCAGAAACTCAAAGTAATGCGTCTGACTCATTGGTAGCTTATGTGTCCTAGGCTCATTTCTAGCCTATTCTTATAACTTTAGGAGACTCCCTCTTCTCTATTCTATAGTTCCTTACTTCTTTATGTTTGGATTGGGATAGCACAAATTGTCTACACTTACTACTGAAGAACTTCCAACCACAACCTCTTATGTGTCCAATGAACAAGTAGCTACTGAACACAGCTCTCTTATGTGAAGTGACTGTCACACTCACGGCTATTCTGATATACTTGTATAGCCTCCGTGCCCAGTGTCTTTAGATCCACCGCCTTCCTGGGTCTTTGCAACAACCCTGTAGGGCAGGGGTAGCGTCTCGCCGGTGGTAGAACATCCTGATTTGTCTCTTGGTTTTGCGTCTCCAGTGGCTAGAACAGTGCCTGGTATATGATTGCTGCCCAATAAATAATTTCTCCCCCTTCTTCCATAGTTACCGCAGGCTCAGGGGTGAGAGGGTTAATAAACAGAGGTTGTAGACATGGCCTCTCTACTCTTTGATAGCTGTTGACCAGGAGGCAGGAGATACATAGGTAATCGGGGGAAAGTTTATTCATACTGGTGGAGATTTTATACGTGGGTCCCAAAGCTTAGTTGAGCTATTTGGTCTAGTGTTGTATCTAAAAAGATAGGGTGTGTAGGGACTCAAGGGGAGGGCAGGGGGGAGGGAGGGGTGGCCTCTTGGCTGATTACCTGTCATCTGCAAGACTCTATTTCGTGTAATATACCAAACTTGCGAGATAATATTTTTATTCTCTACTCCGAACTTAGATGGTAATGTTTTATTATCTACATCAGACTTACAGGGGAATACTTCTATTCTCATTTGAAAGCTGGAGAAACTGAGTCTCAGAGATGAAGAAAGTTGTTCAAGGTCACATATCTAGTAAATGGCAAAGCCGATATTAAAATCCATATTTTTTTTCCATGGTGCCACACTGCCTCTCCAAGGAAAAATATCAAAGCAGGAAACTTAAACTTTACAGTGAAAAATAGAAGGAAAGCGCGGGCCACAGACTGAGCAATGGCCTGGAAATTAGAATTACTGAATTCCGTCTTTCCCCGCTGCCACTGCCGCCCTGGGACTTTCCTTTATCTTCACATACTGCCTACTGAAAGTGCTTTATAACGGATGGAGCCTTTATTATACGAATGCTACTTCATCTTAATAACAACAGTTACATCAACACCTACACTCTGCCCTTATCAAATCGGGCAAATAATACTGTTTCTTGGCCAAAGCGCTGTAATAATTAATGTGTTGGGAAGCACGTGGAGGACTAGAGACGAGGTGCCTCGTTGCCGATCAACGCGGTCAGTTTGGTAAGTGGTTCTGAATCTTCTAGTTGAGTTCCAGCCTCTAAATGTGAAGCACCCACAGAAAGGAATAGTAACGACAGCAATTCAGTAGTTGTTAGTAGTGACCTTAGTCAACCAGCTACGGGTTAGGGCAAAGGTTCTAAGCATTTTCTGCCCATCCACGCCTTCTGTGAGGGGTCTAATAAAGACGTGAGCAGAGAGAGACCATCCGAGGTCAGACCTCTCCCAGAGCCTTCAGAAGAAGTCTCCTAGTGAATCTCGCTGCGTGCCTTCAGATGTACCTATGTGACCCAAGTGCCATTACTGTCGATCTCCTTTTCCCGAGTTCCATTTTCTTCCGGATACTTTCACTGCCCCGTCCTACCCAAGTTGACATTACTGAGCCTTGTGCTGCTGAAGGAGCCTCCCACTTGGCCTCCATGTCACCTCAGAGTTGTCAGCACGGAAACAGTCTCTCGCTGATCTGTCGTTGCTACATGACCCCTAGCGGTGCCCAGGAAAGCATCTGATTATTTTATAGCAGTATGGTTTATGGGCGTCTGACTCTTGATTTGGGATCAGGTCATGATCCCAGTGTCATGGATTGAATCCCATGTCGGGCTCCATGCTGAGTGTGGAGCCTGCTTAAGACTGACTCTCTCTCTCTCTCTCTCTCTCTCTCTCTGTCTCTCTCCCCCGAGCGCCTGGGTGGCTCAGTCAGTTAAGCATCTGACTCTTGATTTCAGCTCAGGTCATAATCTCACAGTTCATGAGTTCGAGCCGCATGTCGGGCTCTGCACGGACAGCACAGAGCCTGCTTGGGATTCTCTCTCTCCCCCGCTCTCTTTGTGCCTTCCACACCCTCTGTCTATCTCAAAATAAATAAATAAACTTAAAAGAAAAAAAAGATTCTCTCTCCCTCTGCCCCCCGTCTCTCTAAAATTAAAAAAATAAAATAAAAAGAACATTATAACGTGTATTTTGAGTGGCCATCCTAAGTACTTGGAATTAAAATATCAACTGTCATTTTCCTATGGCCAAAGAAAAGCTAAGAAAGCCAGGTTTTAGGTGTCAAAAGTATTCAGAATTATTCTTTCCGTGCTTGGCATCTTGGTGCAAGAGGTTCTGAACGGACAGTAAAGTAATAGGGAGCACTGTGCTCACAAGTCTTGGTCACTTAGCATGGGATTTGTAGGGAAAAGTGCTAACAAGTAGTCAAACTCTTAGGTGTCCTTGAGAAAGTTTTGGTGAATATCATCTTTTTTTTTTTCCTACATGTTTCCTGTCTAGATTCTTATCAGCCCTCCTTTTAGCAACAGCAGTTTTTTTTTTTTTTAACTTTTTAAATGTTTACTTAGTTTTGAGGTGGGAAGGGGCAGAGAGAGAGAGGGAGACACAGAATCCGAAGCAGGCTCCAGCCTCTGAGCTGTCAGCACAGAGTCCAGCGTGGGGCTCGAACTCCTGAACCGCGAGATCATGACCTCAGCCGAAGTCGGAGGCGAAACCCTAGCAGCAACGGTTTTATATTGCTTTTATGTGAATTATCTCCAACTTTTCTGCACAGAATTCCATGGGGTCCTGTGGTTGCATGTGGGTACTTGGGGTGGGGATGAGGGGATGTGGGCAGGATCTTGCTTCTTTTCTGGAGTGGAGCCACCTTGGTCTAGTTTACATATCGTGCTTCCAGATAATCCTAAAGGAGGGATATCATGTTTCGCAAAACCTGAAAATCACTGCATTGTCTCATTTTATTATCTCCAGGAGTCCTCGAGGGGTATTGTTCCCTTTCTGCAGGTGAGGAGCTGAGGCTTAAGCAAACTGAGATTCCAGGGAGTACCTAACTCAAAAGTGACTGACGACTAGCTCAGATTCTGATCTTCTGACTCTAAATTTTATTTTACCACTAAATTCCTTCTTCCAGATTTAAATACTAGTGAATTTCAGAATGATCTTTTCCCTTTTAGCAGATCCAGACTGTAGAGAGTGCTATTATGGTTGTTACTCTCCTACTTACGCTAATGTGGCATCCATTCGTGTGTGTGCGCGCGCGTGTGTGTGCGCGCGCGCGCGTGTGTTTCACATGTATATTTGAAAGTACAAGAAAAGATTACACAAGCCTAGGCTAAGACAAGTTTAGTCGTGTTTATATTCTCGGCCTGCTACGGATGTAATAGCACAACGCGTTTTTGTGTATTTTGTGCTCTGCTCGCTCGATCTTAGATTAGAACACCCCTCAATGCTGTGTAACCGCAGGCAGGTAACTGCACCTCTCTGAATCTTGAACAACCACGGGCACACTAGAAATGAAAGTATCTGGCATCTTGTGCATGAAGAATAGGCCAAGCAGGATTTTGTTTGGCGTTTCTTCCTGGGCTAAGGAGTAGAGCAGTCGTGAGATGATTCATAATCCTTTGAGTGGACACCTTTGCTGCGCCTTGGTGATGCCCACGTATCCTAGGACCCGATCTGAGTTGCAGGGAGACCAAGGCGGACCGCAGCCTGCGTATCCGGTGGAAGAACTGTGTTCCGGGGGTCAGACAGTTTCAGAATTTTGTTTAGATTGGAGGTTGACAGCTGGAAGATAAGGTTTACATATCAGAGTAGAAATATTTCTTACTCCATCTCCTAACGTATACACCGATCGTGAGTATGAAAATAATATATGCCAAACAAGCCGTGAAGAAAGGTCTACCCACCGTTTTAACTTCAAAATGAAGTCTGGCCAATGGGAGAAATAGTACGGACACCATTCGTTCTTTGTTTTTAAAACCTTTGGGCTTAACAGGAAAAGTAAAGGGACCACAAATTATACAAAGAGACCAGCGGGATTTGAGATGCAAAGCGTTAAACACTAAGAGCGTCAGATTCCTTATTCAAAACGGAAGATACCGAAAGACCGTATCACACCATAAATAGTCATGGTGTGGTCAAACGCGAGTGTGTATGTGTGTGCGTCTCCGGGGACGGCAGGGAGAGGCAGTTCGCCGGGGTTCACCTGACTTCCACTGCTTTGTGATTCCTGCTCGCCGGCTTCTAGAAGCAGCCATGTGTATCAGAGGACAGGCTAAGAGATAATTAAGTGGAAATAAGAACTCTACGTCCGGCCTCTTCAGAAAGAGGCAGCACATTCTCCTAATCAATTCTGATTCCTGCTGCCTTTGTTGCCTAAGGTCAGCTTAATACTCATTAGGAGAGGTCATGGCGGGCTCTGTGACCGCGATCATATGAGGTTAAATAATACGTCATTAAAAGGGTCAATCAGAAAAGGGCAGATTTTTTTCCTGTGATTCACTTATTTTGCAGAAGCCTCTGGCTTCTTGAAATTTCTCTCACAAATTTCAAATCTCACAGCAGAACTGTTTACACATCCCAGTTTGGCGGAATTCAGAGGAGGCTCCCCTGGAGCTGATGAGAAGTGGGGGCTGTGGTCATGGGGAGCAAACAGCCATGACGTCTGTCCTTCGTTCTGGACAAGGAGAAAGGTCACCCGTGGCGTCAGATCTTGTATGAGGATTTGCAAATTCCACCCTAATCTGATGGGAGCACCTCAGGATGGTGGGGATGCGGTAGTGGTGGGTGCTGGGGAAGACAGGACATCTTTCTCCAATTTAAGTAGGATCAGAATTACGGGAGGAAGCCGGAAAGAAACCTCTCACAACTCTAATAATAGGTTTGACTTTGGCCTAACCTTGACCTTGCTGGGTAGGTCTTACTACCTCTGGAAAAACTTTTCGAGCCACCCAAAGTAGGGAAGACCAAGTACAGCTAAAGCCCTCAGAAATCCTTCCTTTTTTGTGATTATCCGGACAATCATAAAGCAGCACAGAGAACTGGGAAAACAAAAGAAAAAAGAACCGACAATCCTGTCCCCCCAGATACAGTAGTACATTGCATTTTTTATATCTCCCTTGTTTTTACCCATTTGTAGACTGCTAGATAGATAGAGAGATGGATAGAGATGGAGGTTAGCTCGCTAAAATTGGAATATACACCAATATCTTGCTTATGACTAAACTAACAAAACAGTATAGAACTTTTCCACGCTGCTATGTTATTTTCAAATAATGATTTTTAACAACTGCTTAATATTCCTTAGATAGAGGTTTGAGGGTAATTGCCCTAAGAAATAGGTGAAAGTAATGATGAATAGCACGTGTTACTACTCATCCCTGGGTAGACACAGGGAGGTGAAGATCTGTTTTTGTGTTTCCTTCATTTCTGCCAAAAACTGCTTGTCAGCCACACAGAAATGTGACGAAGTATAGATTCGGGTATTTGGTTTGAGTTGCTGGAGGTTTTGGTAGGTGTGATCGTTCACATGAACTTGCTTTTGTTAAGTAAGTGAGGCCTGGACCATTTGACCAAAAGCTTTCTACAAGGACAGTAGCTAGGGGATGCTTGCATGGGTGCGCAAGTGGATGGGAGGGAGGGAATCGGTCTGTCAGTTTTCAAAGCCCAAGCGCACGGCTTAGAAGAACCACAGACCAAGCAGGCCGGTACAGAAGGTCCGCGTTGTCTGATGGTGGTTACCCTCTTCTGATGGGCCAAGGGTCAGTATGTAGGGACGATGATTTGAGTGAATACAGCCATATACCCAAGCCTTTTTTGCTTTGCATAAAATATTAGGATTTAAGCAAAAACATTATTGCTTAGAGGCCAATGTATATTACTTTTTTAAAACGTAATTTCAGGGCACCTGGGTGGCTCAGTTGGTTAAGCATTGGACTCGTGATTTTGGCTCAGGTCATGATCTCAGGGTTTGTAGGATTGAGCCCTTAGGGTTCTCTGTCTCCCTCTCTCTGCTCCTCCTCTGCTCATACCAACTGACTGTCTCTAAGTAAATAAATAAACATTTAAAAAATAATAAAATAGGGGCGCCTGAGTGGCTCAGTTGGTTAAGCGGCCGACTTCGGCTCAGGTCATGATCTCTCAGTCTGTGGGTTTGAGCCCCGCGTCGGGCTCTGTGCTGATGGCTCAGAGCCTGGAGCCTGCTTCGGATTCTGTGTGTCCCTCTCTCTCTGACCTTCCCCTGCTCACACTCTGTCTCTGTGTCTCTCAAAAATAAATAAAAATGTTTAAAAAAAATTTTAAAAAAATAATAATAAAAAGCAGTTTTATCTCTTTCTAAAAAAATACTTCGAATGTAGTGAACATTGAGCTAAAGCCAGTAGAGTATTTGTACTTTGCTAAAGTTGCATGTAAGAGATTTCATGGGCCCCTGGGGTGCCTGAGCGCTTTAATGGGTTAAGCATGGGACTTTTGATTTTGGCTCAGGTCGTGATTTCATGGTTCCAAGCCCCACATTAGACTCTGTACTGATAGCACAGAGCCTGCTTGGGATTCATTCTCTTTCTCTGGCTCTCTCTGGCTGTCTCCCCCCACCACACACATCACTTGTGCACGTGTACTTTCTCTCTCTCAAAAAAAAAATAAACATTGAAAAATAAATAAAAGGAACTTTCAAATTGGGGTGGGGTGGTTTTGTGTGTGTGTGTGTGTGTGTGTGTGTGTGTGTGTGTATTGCCGGAGTGCTCATTGCTGTGTGGTGGCCTTTCTTACTAAAAAGCTTGTGTGTGTGTGTCTTTGTGTATGTACGAAATATCTGAGAATACAGTATTTAGACCCCATTAGTGAAGGTAAAAATGTACAGATAAACTGTATCATTTATGGTTATGATATGGCTACTGTCAAAATAACATGCTATTTTGACAGTTGCTTTATCTTTACTCTCACTGAATCTACAATAAGAAACTAGTTTCTTAGCAACTAAAATATATTCTCAAACAAGGACATTAAAAAAGAAAAAAAGCCCATAAAGGAACACTACCCTCATACTTGTTGTCTGGACTGGCTACTCTTGGGGTGGAGGGGTGTGTGAAATTGATCTGAAATGCCGTCCTGCCACCTCCCTGCCTTGGGGCCGTGTCCCTGGCTGAGGCAGGTTTTTCTGAGTCTAGATGCTAGAACAAGAGAGAGCTTGCAGGAGGCTTGGAGAAGATGTTGTTTTTCCTTTTTCTTCTGCCTTTCAGTGTCTTTTTAAAAAAATTTTTTTTAAGAGCTCCTTGTCTTAGATCCTAGGTAAGAAAGTTCTATAAGAACCAGCACAGTAAGTTCTGGGGCAGAAAGCCTGTAGTCAGATTTTTCTTCGTTGTAACTTGTAACCAGTGGTTTATGTATCATGTAATTAGCTAGGATGATCAGAGTGGAGACTGGGGGAGTGAAGGGCGAATTGACCTATTCCGCCTGTTGTGTTCTAGCCATTAAAGGTTTTGAGATTCTCCAGTGCTACGTACAGTTCTCCAAGGATGGTCGGGGAATCTTCAAGCCCTTTCAGGGAACCACGAGGTCAAAACTATTTTGATAATGATACTAAGACATTATTTGCTTTTTTTTTTTTTCCACACTCAGTCCTCGATGCGTGTGCGGTGGAGTTTTCTAGAGGCCACATGGTGTACGACGTTACCAAGGACTGAATGCAGATAGGAGAACCTGCCTGCCTTCTATTAGGTCACACATTAGAAAGATTTACAAAAATGTTGGGGCGCCCGGGTGGCTCAGGCGGTTAAGCACCCGACTTCGCCTCAGGTCAGGATCTCACAGTCCGTGGGTTTGAGCCTCGCGTCAACCCTGGCGTGGAGCCTGGAGCCTGGTTCAGGTTCTGTGTCTTCCTCCCTCGCTGCCCCTCCCCCCCTTATACTCTGTCTCTCTCTCGAAAATAAAATAAAAACATAAAACATTTTTTAACAAGATTAACAAAAATGTAAACCAAACATCTTCTCATTATTTTTTTATTTCAAAAATAGCATTTTTCATAAAAACATCTATGTTAACATGTAATAGGCCTGTTACTGTTTTAAAATGAATCAATAAACATTTAAAAAATTTTAGTTTCAAATTTCTAATACAGTAACCGTCGTTAGCTATTATCTATATAAACAGAAACTCTTTGGAGTCCTTAATGAACTTTTCCAGAACGTTGAGCCCAAAATGTTTGAGAACCTTTGGTTCTAAAAATTGTCTTTACCTTTGGGTCGTCCGTGGCTTTGAGGAAGCACCAGTACTCTTTCCTTTCAAGTGCCGTGGAGGTTTCGAAGTGGCTCCCGGAGAAATGAGCCAGTCGAAGGGCTCGTCAGGCAGCCTGTCAGTTTAGCACACTTCACGGCGTTTGGCGCCCGGAGTGCTTGGACATTCAAGTGGGCACGGAACGAGGGTTTGAGAAAGAGGCTTCCCTGGAATTTCCTCTGCCGATCCCCCAACCAGTGCCTTTGTAAGGAAACTTGGCCTCCGGTGTATAGGTGCCTCCCTGCCGGATACGGCGACCACATTACCATTCCAGAACGAGATCTGAGAAATAAGGCATAGGGGAGAATGCCGAATATGGAAGGAGGAGAGGGGGGAATTGTTAATTAAGCTCTATTAAATATTAATTGAAGTATAAATTCAAAACCTCTCCAACTCCTGACAGTTCTATAATCTAATTAAGTGGTAGGGCCTGTCGCCCCACGGTGTCATTGGGTGTGTTAGGGGAATACGGTGATCTCACACTCATAAACACCACGAGGGCTTTAGTAATCCAAGGTTTCTGCCAATACACTGGATGGGGAAGTTGGCGATAATAATAATTCCGTGGAACATGGAAGAACCGAAGAGGCATTTTCATCCGGGGAGGCGTGCAGTGAATCCACCGACGTGCTCCACGTGGGACGGCTCGGCCTCTGCCGCTGGGGCAAGGAGGCGAGGCCTTTCCACGATCACATAAGTGCTTTCTGCACTTGGGGAAAGTCTGTGGCATCCTTGAGACCGATAATCAGGTTTTCGTTCACTTTGCAGGGAGATCGCCTGTGTGAGTTTTGGCGTGAGAATTTCGAAAGACTGTAACTGAGTTCGATTTTTTTTAAGTTTATTTTATTTATTTTGAGAGAGAGAGCATGAGCAGGGGAGGGGCAGAGAGAGAGGGAAAGAGAGAGCATCCCAAACAAGCTCTGCTCTGTCAGCGCAGAGCCCAAAACGGAGCTCGAACTCGCAAACTGGGAAACCTTGACCTCAGCTGAAATCAAGAGTGGGACGAGCCTCCCAGGTGCCGCTGAATTTGATTTCTTAATAGCAGACATGCGTAAGATTGTGTTTTGCACAGTTTTCGCTGATGGAGTTAGTGGGAGGACAGTGAAAATGACATGAATCCTGTACACACGGCTGGAGGAAAGTTGTGAAAATCCGCAAAATATCGTCCAGCCTTTTTTTGTTTCTCCCGGGTCTTTCGTAATGGTACACAAGGGCACAGCGTGGGGTTCTGAGTTTTCTCAGGTGGGGCAACCCTGTTTTGAAAAGAATGATCGCCAGTTAAGTCGGCAGCTGTTTGCCTTTGTTTTGAGAAAGCCTCTAGGAGAATGCTCCATCGCTTCTGTTCCAAAGCCGGGCTGTTTGAATTCTCCTCGTTCTCCGGCTCGCTGCGGTTTCGTTGGGTGGTGGTTTCGCGTCGTTTTGTAGCAGAACTTTTCTTCCACCTCCTTGTCCTGCGTTTGCTCTCGGCGCCGCAGCCCCCGCCCTTGCGACACTGATGCTTCGGCTTTAGAAAAGGAGTTGTCTGGAAGCTAACGTCGCGTCCTGCAAGACCACGTTTGCCCTCGCGCGGTTCTGCCTGCGCCATCTGTGAGCGACACAGCCAGCGTGTGGCTTTGACCCTGTGAGTTCTCGGAAATGAGAGCAGGCCCCCCCCTCCCCTGGGGCCACTGTGGCTGGCTGGGCGGGGGCGGTGGGGGGGCTGGGATGGGGGGAGCGTCCTAGGACCGCGTCTTGCGTTGCTCTGTTACTCCCCGTATGTTAGCAATTTCACTGTGGTCTCTTTTCTTTCCTTTTCAATTTGGGCCTGAGCCGTTTGCTCAAGGAATGCGGATAAAGGCTCCCAGTGTTGGGATCAGGAATAAATGCAGTTTGAACAGTTCTCTCCCGCTCCGAAGGGGCCAGGCAGCCTTGAAAGGCCCCTGAGAGGGGAGATTTCTGTTTCATGTGGCCAGGAAGGGGTCAGCATTCCTGGTCCCTGAGGAATAGGTAACAAATAAGAAAGCATTTTTGCTTGGCCATTAAGAGCGTGGACTTTGGGAAAGCCAGTACCTCCGCAAGGCTGGTTTGGGCAGCGGGGAGGACGTCCTGTCTGGGCGCCACCCGGCGTGCCCAGGATCCCCAGGTGACTGTGCACCTGCTGTCTTGATCGATGCCTGAGTGCCCAGCTCGCTTAGGGACACGAACACGGGTCCGTGGCTCCTGGGGAAAAATGGAGGCTGGGCACCTTTCGAGAACTCGGCGAGGCTTCCCTGACTCGCTTTGGAGTGTTTCTTTTCTTGAAGCCGGTGCTGGATCTTGGGTCTGTGCTGCTGACGTTTTAGAACATGAGAAAGAGCCGCGGTAGGAGCCAAGGATCTGCCAGACTGTGTCGGGAGAACCTTTATCATTTCTGTCAGATACATCACAACTCGCTTGTCTTACCATACATCTTCCTAAATGTGACAGAATATTCAGCTGTTATTAATTGAATACTCTCTAATTTAACTGCTTAGCAGGAGAAAGAGTGACTGGTTTGTTTCAACACGTAAAACTGGCATCAACCTGTATGTGGGTTTCAGTGCCGTTGCATTGCAGGGCCTGAAAAAAAGTCGTCGTGTCCAGAGAAATGGCTACCCTACTTTTCAGCGGGGCAGTGAAATGCAGCTTATTGTTTTAAAACAAGTAGAGTGTGTGTGTGAGGGAGAGATCTACAGAGAGGGCCACACGAATTGGCTTTACGGACACGTTAGACTCCATCGCTTTCTGTGATGGTGCGTGCTAGATTGCACTACCGCTCCCGAGGTGGCTCCGCTCATCCAGAAGGTTCCACGGCATCAAGGATCTCTTTTATCCGAACGTTTTGAACGTGCGAACTCGATTCCTCCGTCTTTATCTTTTCCATCAATAAAACGTAAACAGAACCCTGCACGTTTCTAAGTAGTATTAAATGTGATATGTGATATTAAGAATTAAAAATCATCTTTTTCTTAATGTTTATTTTTTAGAGATAGGGAGAGAGGGAGGGAGAGAGGGAGGGGCAGAGAGAGAGGGAGACAGAGGATCCAAATCGGGCTCTGTACTATCAGCAGAGACCCGGATGTGGGGCTCAAACTTACAAACTTCCAGATCATGACCTGAGCCGAAGTCAGACGCTTAACCAACTGAGCCACCCAGGCGCCCCTAAAAACCACCTTGATGAGAGAAATTAAAGAGATTAAAATTTCGGGAGCCAGGGATGAATTGGGGGAAACTAACCACAGCTTCCCTACTCGGACCTTTGGTGGAAGAACAGAGCTAGTCAACCATCGGCTTCCACAGCTGCCTTCAGACAAACAATGGAAGATTCCAATTCACTGATCTAGAGAGAAACCAGGGTGTCAACTGGATGTCCTACAAAACCAGTGTGGATCTTTAGCGTGTGTTTATGTGTATGTAATTGTGAGATTGTTTTTTTTTAAGAAGATAGCAAAAGGCAGTCGGTGCCAGAATGCCTCCAGGTACATGTACGACATGCTCCTTTCTTAAATGAATTCAGAGCGTGACAATAAGTAGAAGGCAGACTCGGCTTGAACGGAGCCCCCTCACGAAGTAAAGTAACACAAAGGCTGTGTCCCCAACTCTGCCCTGAAGGTCAGCGGAGTGTGACCTCGGCACTTTGCAGAGATGGATGGGAGTCTCGGCACCGCGGACAGGGAAGAGCGTACCTCGCGTACCTCTAGTCCTTCGAATCGCCCATCGTGGGACTATTAGCCTGAGCGTTCTGGAAAATATTATTACCCCCAGGGCGCCATGTAACTCCCTGGCTCTGACAAGCTGCCAACATGGCTCTCTCTGGGCTGCAAAGTTGGAGCTTCCCTGGCTGGCTGCCAGGGTTTTAAGAAGGCTCTGGGGGCCCGAGGTGGCCTCCTGGTACCAGTCAGCATTCAGTGCAAAACCCAATTCAGGAAGAAAACTGCCCTGCCTTCCCCTCTGCATAGAGCGAGCTGGCATACAGGGACTGGCTAATGCTGGCACCTTGCCTCTCATTCCAAGGGGCCGGCTTTTGCTCCGGGACGGCATGGAGAAGGGGATTATTTGCACTGTGGCTTTTGATGTAAGCCATCATTGTCATATTATACGAATAGCACTGCACAGAGATGGCCGGGCACAAAGACTAACCCCCTTCCCTCCCTCGTGCTGCCCTACATAACTCAAGTTCTGTCACAAAAAGGCTTACGGAGTTTCCCCCGGCCTGTAGTCTGGAAAACAGTGGGGTCAGTTGGAAACCTCGATTAAAAAAAAATTTTTTTTTTTAAAAAAACTCACTTTTGAGAGACAGAGAGAAACAGACCACGAGCAGGGGAGGGGCAGAGAGGGAGACACAGAATCCGAAGCAGGCTCCAGGCTCTGAGCTGTCTGCACAGAGCCCGACGTGGGGCTCAGATTTATGGACCTTGAGATCATGACCTGAACCAAAGTGGACCGCTTAACCCACTGAGCCACCCAGGCACCCCTGGAAACCTCAGTTTTGTAAAAAGACACCATTAATTTGGACATTGCAAAACAGGTTAAAAATTAGAAAAGTATTTTTCCCCCAAAGACATCATTTACACTTTTTTTACACAGAAATGCCATGCAGCTATGCTCACAGTCGTAACTACATTCTCTTTGCTGTGATTAAAAAAACAATACACTTGGCCACAGGATTTTAGGACACCCTAACATTGCATGCATCGTCCAGAAATTCGAAAAGCATCCCATAAATTCTGGTCATTCAGAATAGAAGTCTATGTAGTGAAAATACCAGAACCCTAAAATCCACTCCCTAGAGGAAAACCGATTGGAGAATTCCTGGGATGTCGCTTAGCTCGCCAGATTCAGTGTTTACAAGACAAACGGAGGAAGGTAATGTATTTAGTACCAGCTCGAGAGGTCTGTGTGCTTACTTACAAATATACGCATTTAGGTTGATCATGACATAGGGACATATGCGCAGAGAGGGAGGGTAAAGATTTAGACCCGGGGAAGTCGTACTGTGATAATACAACAAAAATCATAATTCGAACAGTTGTCAAAGATAAAGTCTAGATGAGGAGAAAATTTTTTATATTTATGTAGCAACTCACTGAAGAGCTCACTTAGGCCAGTGATGGATTGGGGGCTGCACGGGGTTTGGAGTTGGCAAAGTAGAGGTGGTTTGTAGCTAGATTTCAGAAACTCGCTGATCTAGATTTTTTTTTTTTTTTTTGTCAAGAGGAAGATGCATCAATATTTATAGGGCTCCTTTTTTTTGCACCAAGAACAGAGGATATAGCGATGAACCAGGACGGAGGACGTCACTGTCTCCATGGGACTCAGATTCTTGGAGGGAAGACATATATAAACTACATTGGGATTCAAGGATATAACCTGACGGGGGGGCATCCGGTGATATTTTCCATGGGCTGACCATGACTTTGAGATTCAAAGAGTACAAGTGGAAACAAGTCATGAAACATTGTAATTTCTCAAAAATTAACACAATCCCTGAATAGTTCTAAGTGAATGGCATTCAATGTAACCTAATAATAACTGGTCCTAACTTTGTAGTGGTAACTCTTACGCTTATTAAGATTTGTATTTTCTATTATTGTCTGGAGTGTGGCCAGATAGGGAACACAAAGCGACTGATTTTTAAATAGCAGCCCCAAAGTAATGTTTCACCTTCCAAACTACCTGAAAGAGGTTTAAGGGCTTGAAAGGTGTTATCTCACCCACCCTTATAATCACATAAATTATATTCCCCATTTCGCATAGCTGGCCCGTGAAGTCAGCGCCTTCCACCTGAAGTCAATTGCGTATTGACAGAGAAGGAAGAAAAGACTTTCAAAAGGCATTTTTCCAAGCTGGTTTAAGCCTTTTTCTTTTCTTTTCTTTTTTTTTTTAAACCCTCTAAATCATGCTGTTCCTATTTTGTAGCCCAGCCTGCTCCCACTCAGGCTCTCACACAAGGTTGCCTTGACCCAGCAAAACGCCCCTGAGGTCTGCGGGCCAGGCGGAGCCAGACCGCAACCCCAGGCCAGGGCCCGAGCCTCTGCTGGGCTGGTCACAGTGAACCTTTGGGTCTGCTCGGATCTGATAAGACTGAGTAAATACTCCTGTACTTCCTCATCGTCCACGGCAACGCTAATACTTTTATAATCTAAAATGGTCTTTCATGGCTTTTGAGGCATTTGGATTTTGTAGGCAAGCCCCCTGGGACACATGGGATTACTGGTCGGGCAGCAGATTTGCTCCGACTATCCGGGTGGCCACTCAGAGCCACAGCCACGACCACCTGACATTTCTGCAGCATTTTATGTTCCCCAGCAAGTTTTCCTCTTTGGTCCTACAACTCGACCTCCCCCCCACCCCCGCCCTGGCCCCCGAAGCCCGTGTTATTTTGCTTCTTACAGAATCCGGTTTGCACGTAGGACTTTGTTCACAAAACACCGTTGGTTATTTTTACCACTTCACTGGTTGTTTCAGGCAACCACTGTTTTCTTGTTCATTATTGCCTAAATATATCATTGCATGGTGTCATGGCTTATGGCTAATAAAACTCCCACTCCGAGTGACTGCAGCCTGGCTTGGTGGGAAGTGACATCGCGAGCTGCAGGCAGACTCTAAAGTGGCAGGTTTTAGATGCGCCCTGACGCCGGGGATGGATCTCAGCTCCACGGAGTCGAGGACACGGGAAAAGCAGGTGACAGAAGGGTCCCTGCCTAATGATCCCTGTCAGAGCCTGGCAGGAAGGGGACTCCCAGGGCCCGTGGCCGGGTGGAAACGTGCCTCCCCTCACTTCTTTCCTACTCCGTCACCTTCAGAATCCATGTTGCAGCCTCTCGTTTCCTCGCCAGTAACCAGCCAGCGCAAGGCTAGAGTTCCCGCGATGAGGTGGGATCATCTGGCCTCCCCCAAGCGCTCTAGTTCAGTGACTTGCTTTTTTTCTCACTCTCTTTTCCCGCCAGCAGTCAAGATGCTTGAAACCGAAGTCTGTTTCTTTTTCCTTTCGGTTTGGTCGGTTCCACCGGCGCCTCTGAGTGCCTGTTGGGCTCTCGGCACATAGTAGATGCTCACTTAAACACTTGCTGAATGACCAAATGATGAGAGCATCAGGCCCGACAGAATGAGGAGGAAATGTAAGGGGAAATTAAGCTCAAAAGCAGGCCAAACAAAACTCTGCTTAAGAGGAGTCAGGTTGGATACCCTCGAAGGTTCGGGTTATCCTTAATGGCGAGGGGCTGCCCAGGCTTTGGAGCAGGGGCTGCTAATACTTTTTTTTTTTTTTTAATTTCTGTAACTTTGCAATTGCTTTTTTTTTTCTTTTCTTTTTTTAATCTTTGAGAGAGAGAAAGAGAGAGCAAGCAGGGGAGAGAGAGCAAGAGAGAAAGGGAGAGAGAATCCCAAGCAAGTTTTGCGCTGTCAGCACAGAGCCTGACATGGGGCTCCATCTCATGAGCAATGAGATCATGACCTGAGCCAAAATCAAGAGTCAGAGGCTTAACTGACTGAGCCGCCCAGGAGCCCTGGCATTGCTTTTCATTTCCTGCGGCTGATAACACCTTAAACGTTTTATGTTTACGCCCAGTATGGGACTCGTACTTATGACCCCCAGATCAAGAGTCGCCTGCTCCACCAGCTGAGCCGGCCTGGTGCCCGTCTATTCTCTTTCTTGGTCCCGGTTCTGGACGCTGGACTGCATGCACTTTACTAAAAGTCATTAAGCCAAGCAGCTAGGATGGAAGGGGGAAGTGGTACCTAATATGTAGGCAGCAGATTATAACATTATTTTGACTGAGCCCAAATTCCAGTAATGTGCCGTGATAGCAGGGCGTAGCGGTTCGTTCCAAGCTCTGCCCTTAGGTGTGGCATTAACAGATTTCGGGGCTGGGGTCACCCGAGCTGAAGCCCCCAAGTCTAACACACAGGGAAGTCCACGTTCAGTGCCTGTCTGTGACTCAGGACCCTGGGTGGCTGGTTCAGCTTTGTCTGCTGGCTCCCATTTATGATTTTATTTTTTTTTAAACAAAGAAACATAAGGAAAACATTTGCTTTGACATCGAATCCACCCCCACATGTAACAGTAATTGCAGGCCCTGGAGGGGGAAAAAAAAGTATCATTCCAATTTGGGGCCAACCAGCCTTGACAATATTGTGTTAAACCTTCTGAAGAGACGAAACCGAGCTGTAGCAAGGCACAGGTGGACAGCTGGGGGCACAGAGAACCGTAGCGGCTAGAAACTTCCAGAAGCAGGAGATGTAAGCGCGCCCACCTCCCTTTCCGAGGCCTCTGCAGGGAAGACGGGGACTCTAGAATTGGCCCTTGCCATCGCTTGTGCTGCTGACCCCTTGGGTTTTGGGCTGGGAGCCGGTCAGGTGCCCAGTTTACGTGATAAGCTATAACCACTCGACCTGCGCTTGGAGCCTGACCGGATCTCCCAGAAACGATCGCTATAAAAGCACCGTAGAACCAGGAGCCTCTGCAGAGTCCCAGGGCACACGTGCTTTCTCTCCCAGTCTCCGTGTGTCTGTAAAAGTTCAAACACTGAGTCAAGTTTATTGTTTCTATCTCGTTTATTTTAAGTATAGTTTTACACTTTATTATGTGCAGTGACATCCTAAATGGAGCCTGTCACTCCGTCTTGACTACTGCTAGGGGCTAGAGCCACTTACCATGTCACGTTTCGGCAGCCCTGATTAGCGGTATCAGAATGAGCCGCTCCAACTCCACCCGCACCGGCTCCCCCAAATAGTGCCCCTGTTTACACAAAGGAAGATACTAGAACCAACCTCGAGATTCTGTATCTAAAGGGAGAAGGATTCTAAACTCATGAATTTAGAGATAGCACTTCCTTCCCCCCGTTTTTCCTTCCTACTTCTTCCTTTCTTCCTCCTTCCCTCCCTTCCTTCTCTCCCTCCCTCCTTCTCTCCCTCCCTCCTTCTCTCCCTCCCTCCTTCTCTCCCTCTGTCCCTTCTTCAGCTTTTTCTGAGAATAATAATAAATACATTAAAAGCGCCCCCCAGGCATGTTTTTTCTCTCTTTGAGAATAACATTTTTGGGGGTTAATTCTTGCCCAGAAAAAGCAACAATAAAAAAACGAAAGAGCGGTGCCTGGACGGCTCGGTTGGTTAAGTGTCCAACTCTTGATTTTGGCTCAGGTCATGGCCTCACGGTTTGTGAGTTTGAGCTCCACATCAGGTTCTTTGCTGACAGTGTGGAGCCTGCTTGGGATTCTCTGTCTCCCTGCTTCTCTCTCTCTCTCTCAAAATAAATAAACTTAAAAAAAGAAAGAAAACAAAACACGAAAACTTTCTTTTCTTCATTTGTCCCCCCCCCCCCCCACTTACAAGGCGGTTTCTGTAGCCCTGTCATTATGCGAGGTAGCCTAGAGTAATTTGAATATTTCATTCTCCCGGCTGCTACTGCAGCATGAGTTACAGATGGCGCTTGCTTCATCCTTCTGGACCTGGTTCAATTATAAATGAAAGTCGGGAGCTCAGATTTGTCTTTTTGTCTCTGCTTAGTTGGAACAATACAATAAAGCTTGATGGGTAGGAATTTCTCAAAGTGCCTCTGTCCCCTCGGACAGTCCCTGTTAGATCTCCCCTCGGAGTACTTGGTCACACTCGAAGCCAAGTAAGAATGGTCGTGACTGGGTTTTTGGAGGTTTCTTCCCTCTCACTTGGGCTGAGGCGGCATTATAAAAGTCCAAGCAGCCTCAGCCCCCACCCTGCCTCTTTCTTTCTCCTTCCTATTTCTCATCGATTCCTCGGCTCTGGCTCCATGACTCATTCAAAAACCTTCAGTAAAACCACTTCCCCGCCGCCGTGCCCTTAAAAGTCCTGCCCTGTCGCACGATGCCGATTAAGGACACATTTGTGGTCAGGGACGAGGATTCTTCTTCACGTGAACACGTGTCTCCCCAGCTCACTAAGTCAGTATTTAAAAATAGAACACACGTGTACAGCACATTATGCAAACTTAAGAATGTAATCTCATATGCACGTATTTGTTAGTCGCTGCTAGTCGTTGGGGCGTGTGTGCGCATGCGCGTGCATGTGCGGGCGCGTGCATGCCGGACGGCTTGGGTCTGAGTGTTTCGGAAGTCTGAAAAATAAACATGGCATATATTCTTTTGTCGGGGTATTGTTTTTAGGAACATTTAGACAGATCGTAAAGCATGCTGTTTACTTGGGCTGTATTTATTTGGGATCAGCGTAAGGTTTTTTCCCCTGCGAACCCCAAATTCGCGAGTGCTGAGTGTTGGGCAAATGCAGTGTTACGGTCGCATCTAGAGGAATTACTAGTTCCGGTATCTACCAGTCATTTCAAAGAATGGAGTGAAACCATTGGCTATGTTTTCCTTTGATTGGTCGATTCATCGATTGAGATTTCATGAGATTACGTGAATGCTCCATGTAGACGATTTTTTAAAAATTTCACTATGTTCCTCACCTGCTGTTGGAAGCCAGCTCTGTGTGATCACACTTGGAGGTCTGTTATCTTTCCTCCCTTCACTTGCGGGGAATCTACTCTTGTAAAGTTAAATCTGGGCCCACACATTTATGCTGTCTCCTGATACCTGCCTGCATTTTATTTATGTTTAAATCATTAAAAAAATATTTTTTTGATGTTTATTTGTTTTGAGAGAGAGAGAGAGACAGAGCATGAGTGGGGGAGGGGCAGAGAGAGAGGGAGACACAGAATCCAAAGCAGGCTCCAGGCCCTGAGCTGTCAGCACAGAGCCCGACGTGGGGCTCGAACCCATGAACCGAGAGATTATGACCTGAGCCAAAGTTAGATGCTTAATCGACTGAGCTACCCAGGCGCCCCTATGTTTAAGTCATTTAAGATGAAGGATAAAGTGTTCTCCAAGAGAAATCACTGACGTAGAAGAGAGAGTGTGAGCTGTGGTGGCAGGAGCTGAGACGCCGAGTCCACACGGGTCAGCAGCAGCAGTGTTTAAGGCCCCTGTTCTCCTTGCTAGCTGCATGCCTGTCACCCCTTGTTCTTCCTACTCAGTTAGATGGAATCCAGCCTACTGGAGAGAGAACAGTGGAAAGTAACCCAAAACAGGGATGGAGTTTTCAGAAACATGACATACTTTTTATTTTTAGTTTATTTATTTTGAGAGAGAGAGAGAAAGAGAGAGAGTGCAGGGGAGCGACAGAGAGAGAGAGAATCTCAAGCAGGGTCCGTGCTGTTAGCACAGAGCCCGACGCAGGGCTCGATGCCAAGAACCTCCAGATCATGACCGGAGCCAAAAGCAAGAGTCGAATGTTTCAACTGAGCCACCCAGGCGCCCCTTACATACTTTTAGAAATAAGGCGTGCTTTGTTTTCCTGTTGGCTTATGATAAAACATTTTTTGGAGGTGACCTAGTAGTCGAAGATCTGGTTCTGAAGTGCCCTCTGGATGCACTCCTCATGGGTCTCAGCCTGCCTTGAGTCCTGCCTCAGTTCTGCTTCCAAATGATCTTAGGTGAGCAAGCGGTAGAAACTCGGGACCTAGATGGAGTTAGACATGCCATCCTTCACTACTTTTCAGGTAACTAAAATAATGTCTTTGTAGCAATTTTCTAGGAACACAACAATTAGAAATGTTTAATAACCTGCGTTCGCTTTCATACAACTAATTATCTTGGACTCACTTTCTGCCAATAAAAAAAAAATCTTGCCACAGCAATGAGATTGGAGTTCCTATTTTTAGCTGGCTTTAATTTGTCAATCATTGACCTACTTTTCTCTGGTAATTTGAAATAAACTGAAAAATAATAGCAGTGATACTAATATTGGTACAATAATTTTCAATGTGAGGAATACTTCTGGTATATATTATCTCCGTTTTTACCCTCATGATAACTCTGAAGATTTATTTTATTTTTCTTAGATTACAGATTGGAATACAAACTTAAACAACATAACCAAAAATCACAATTCAAATCCAGTGTGGATGTGTTAGGATTAGGTTCAGTTGTAGAGAAACCACACTCACCCCATTTCAAGAAACAGAAGACAAGTGTAATCTTTGGACATACTCATGACCCAATATGGCTACTAAGGTGCCAGCCATCTCATATACATTCCAGGCATCAGAATGGAGAAGGAGGTAAGGAAGAAGAGTGGGCTTACTCTTAAAAAGTGTTTATTTGTTTTTGAGAGAAAGAGAGGCAGAGGGAGAGAGCATCCCAAGCAGGCTCTGCGCTGACATGGGGCTCAATCTAAGGAACTGTGAAATCGTGACCTGAGCCAAAATCAAGAGTCAGAAGCTTAACTCCCTAAGCCACCCAGGCACCCTGGACATACTTTTTTTGGAGGGGTCTTTCTAGAATACTAGCTGTACATTCCCCATATCCCATTGACTAGGACTTACTGATGGGGCCACTCTTAGCTGTAAGGAAGAACCTCGGAGATGTAGCTGTGTGGAAATGTTTCTCTTAGAAACAGGGCAAACTTCTGAAATAGCACTGCGCCCAGGTTTAGAAGAGAAGTGGGAGCCTCAGTCCCCAAATATCCCTTGACCCTTGACCAGGTAAGATAGACCGGGGAGTCATTTTTATTGTCGAGCACTGATTTGGGACCCAAGTGTCCTATTATACCAGAAGAGCCTGTTTGCTAACGGCAAAGGCAGATCTTGGTCATCACGTTCATGAATGTTTGCTAAATTGGTGTAACTAAACGCATTCCTGGTGCAGAGGTGGTATGCTTTGAAGAGCAACAGCACGACTGATAAGGGTCTGACTCTGATCATGCCACTGGCCGCCAACCCATGGAGATGGGAGTGGCCTTCAAGCTCCAGTGTAAATTCTTCAAGTTGACTTTATGTGCTTCTCGCAGAATTAAAAAAAAAAAAATACGTAACTGCTAAATCCACTTGCTCCCTTGGTGTTAACTTCCACTGAAACCATAAAAGAATGGTTTATAGGATTGCAGAGATTTATGGGACCAACTGCTTGGTTATTCTACCGCCAGTGGTCAAGGAACCCGTATCTCTCCATACGGCCCCAGTGGAGGGGGCTTCTTACTCCTGACTTTATTTCTAGGAAAAAAAAAAAAAATCCAAGTTTCCAACTACCTGGGCATGTACTTTTTGCTTTGTAGTCCAAATATCACTGAAGTCCTTGGCCATGAGCTGAGCTAGTAGGGTGTCCTCCCTCGACACTGTCAGTTAAATCAACTGCCCTAAGGGCTTTGGGGTCACGCGTTACACACAGCCCATCTCACAGGTACTGACGGCCGGTGGCTGTCTTTTATTCATTGATATTTTTTAAAGGATAAGATGAAAGCAGAGTCCCTATATGTTTGCGACAGAAAGAATTTTGTGTGTATTTGTGTATCTGTGTATAATATTTCACATCATATATCACGTTAGCCTCTTAATAGGATTCTCCGTAGGTCACAAATCCATATAGAATATTTGACAGTGTCGCTTGCTTGAATATTTTTTGTTGCAGTAATGTGGGGATGACCACATTACTCACGAGTGAGCGTTGCTGGTCTCTTCAGAATGTCAGGAGAAACTTTACGGCTTTGCTGACACCGTCCCGTATTTTATTTAGACCCCAGATGTTTGGTCCCATAATTTAGTTGTCTTATTTTGTTACATTTACTGCGGCATTTTTTTCTTTGATCTTGCCTTTATAATTCTATTGGAATTTGTCAAAATAACTATCGTCCGCCTGCCCGTAAGAAGACTTAAAAATCGTGGCCGCGTGGGTACACAGATCCACATAGAATGCAATTTGAGATGCGTAGTGAAAGTTTCTTTTTTCAGGAGTCTATATGAAATACAGAGGTTAGTCTGTTTCTTTACCATCATTGAAACTACTGTCTGTTTCTTATGTCTAAAGACAGTGTTCTTATGAGTCAAGTCTTCCCCCCCCCCCCCCCCTTCATTTTTGTTAGTCACGTTGTTACAATTCTTCTATGAATTGATCTTCTTCCTTCGGGAAGGAATTTTCCAGCACAGAAAGGCAGATATCCGTATAGTTCCAAATTTAAGATACTTTCCCTCCACCCTGGCCTTTCTGTCAGTAGCTACGTATGTGGTCACCACCAGTATATGGGTATTGATTTAACCCTCAGTTCCAGGAACATAAAGAGATAATGTCTTGACAAGAATTGGCAGGTGGTATAAAGACATATATACATATACTTCTGCCGTTAACTCACCCATGATTTTGTTTCTGCCCAGCAAGATTAAATGTTATCTTTAAAAAATTTGTCTTGGGTGTATTGTGCGTGTGCATGTGTGTGTATGTGTGCGCGTGTGGACGCCCTAGGCAGTAGAGTGGGCATTAAATGTCCTTTAGGAAAGAGGACACTTTTGCTCTGATTTGTTTTGCAAACGGGACCCAGAGAAAGGGAACACCGGCTTTATCTGTGAAGGTGATTGGCTTCTGAGAGTTGACTGTCTTCCGGCACCAGACTTGGGGAAGGAGGAAGCAAATACTTGGTGGAGTCCTAACTGTTCAAAATGAATTTCATCTAGTGAAAGTCAGAGAGAAAGCAGCTAACAGGTACTGGGTGCCTTCTGTGTGGCTAAGCACGCGTCTAATGACTTTACACACGTTAACTCGTTTAAACCTGAGAGCAATTCTGTCAGATAAATGTGATTCCTCCCCCGGTTTACAGATGAGGAAACAATCTGGGGCTTTGAGAAGTGAACTAACTCGCCGGGAGCCAGGCAGCTAATAAGAGGCAGAGGAACCAGAATTGAACTTAGGTCTGTCAGATTATAAAGCCATCCAGTTTCTAGGGCTCCGCGGAAACTTGCGTCCCTGTCCGTCAGATGCTCTCCTTCCTTTGGGGTATGAAATGCCCCCTAAAATATTGTTACGTGAAGTAGTAGCGATGCCTTTATGTGCTCTACTCACTGCCTTTGCTTACCTTGTTTGAATAAATTAGAAAGTATTTATGAGCTTGTTCCGTGCCCGTAACAAAGTCCTAAATGCTGTAGACGGCGCAGGAAGGGTAAGGTCTGGCCCCCGCCCTCGGATGGGTAGCTCCCAGTTGGCGATGAGCAAAGAGCACGGAGGACAACTGGTAGCTGTGATTTCTAGTAAATGCGAACGCGGGGGCATCCGCGGCACTGCCCAGCTGCGTGCCGTCGTTCGAAGACCTGGAGGAGCAGAGGAGGGGGAGATGAGCGGAGCCTCGTTGGACAGAGCCCTGCAAGGATACTTTCCATGTGGCTGGATGGCGGGCTGAGAGAAGACCTTGAGGACCAGCTGGACCGGACACGGACAAAGCATCATCATCCCGCAGATGGAAGGAGAGAAACTTCCGGCTGGCCTGGCACTCTACTGTTTGCAGAGTACTTCTGTTCCCTTATCTCGTCTCCCCATACTGCCTCTCTTATTGAGGTTCGCTTATAATCCTCCTCACTGTGGTCACCGTTGTCACCCCCGTGTTACAGGTGGGGAGCGCCAGCCAAACCCAGCTCCTCCTCACACAGTGCTCTGTGAAAGGCTCTAGAGGAAATGCTTGAGGGGCGCTGGGCGGGGAGAAGCAGGCCCAGCTAGTGGGACACAGAGACTTGACGTTATCCCTTGTTTTCTGATTCCAGTTTGGATAGAAGAAGTAGGGACTCTTCCAGAGTTTGACACCCTCCAGAGGGTTCCAGTTGACGAATGGGTTGTATTCTAGACATTTTCTTTTATCCCTCCTGACCCCCGCTTTATTCTTTTGCAATCTCTTCTGATGCCGACCTCCTGACAATCACGCTCTCCTTTTCGGCAGGCGTTACAGCTAGGTTCCCGGGCCCCGACACGGATGCCTGTTTCAGGATAGAGCGCGCCTGGAGTATGATGCGCTGGTCCTGCTTTGGCTATATCAGATCACCATTCACAGGATCGGTTTTACTTTTTAAATTTTTTAAATGTTATTTTTGAGAGAGAGAGAGAACGAATGGGGGAGGGGGAGAGAGAGAGAGAGGGAGACACCGAATCTGAAGCAGGCTCCAGCTGTCAGCACGGAGACTGATGGGGGGCCCGAACTTGTAAACCTCGAGATCATGACCTGAGCCGAAGTCGGACGCTTAACTGACGGAGCCCCCCGGGCGCCCCTACAGAATCATTTTTAATAAGAAAATACATTCTGAGGCAGAACCAACTGTATAACTTGCTGGGGTCTGAGTGCAAACCAAGAATGTGAACCCCCTTGTTCAAAAATGGCTAAGAATTTCAAGATGGCAACCTGAGAGTGTGAAACCCAATGCAGGGTCTTTCTGAGCTTGGGTCTCTCATCCATAAGGCCAGCTCAGGTTGGCTTAGGATACAGGGACTCCTAGAAGCTTATATAACAGGGACTCTCTCAACAGGGAGTGGGTAGGAGGGATGTACCCCATGTCGGGGCTGGAGAGGAGCAGAGTTCAAGTGCAGCGTGGAGGTGGTTTCCTGCGTCTGCCTGTCTGTGTAGATGTACCAGGAATGTGTTAATTCTCCACTGCATGAGGAAAAGATATCTCTCTATTGGTCATTCCTGAACAATTCTGATTTGTAGCAAAGGATAGCATGGATAAGTGGGGGGGACCACGCATCAAGACCTGGGCTGCTGTGCTCCCTGCCAACCCAGATTTGGTTCCATTTCAAGTCTGTAAGTTTATTATTGTAAGTGGAGATACATCGTATGTAGAAGTCCTAGCACCTTCCACATGTATCTCTGGCACAAAAACAGATGGAATAGAAACTTAACACAAAAATCACATCTGCCACTCTGGACAATTAAACAAAACATGAAATTGCAGCTAAAACCACAGGGTATTTAAGTAGAACAAGATTTCCAACAAAGGACTCATATGATTTAACTCTGCATCTTGGGATGGAGAGGGTATTTTTGTTTTGTTTTGTTTTGTTTTGTTTTTCCATATGTATGGGGCCTTTTTGTTGTTGTTTGTTTTGTTTTAATGTTTATTTATTTTTGAGAGAGAGAGACAGAGCGTGAGAAGGGCAGGGGAAGAGGGAGGGGGGCACAGAATCCGAAGCAGGCTTCAGGCTGTGAACTGTCAGCACGGCAGGGGTCGAACTCACAAGCCATGAGATCATGACCTGAGCCGAAGTCGGACGCTCAACTGACTCAGCCACGCAGGTGCCCCAGTGTTTTTACGTGGGTAGATGTGTCCACTTAACAAAGACAACTTTCCTCCTTCTGGGGGAGGCTAAGCCAAAATTTTGTACTTTTTAAAATCCGTCTATCAAAAGGGACATGACAAAACCCCTCACAGGTATTTCACACCAGCCATGAGCTAGGGCTCCCCAGGAGGTACTGCCAACTTTATTTTACAGTTAAAAAAACAAGTTCCAAGATGTCTCCCCTGACCTTCCTGCCAATAAGTAACCGAAACAGGACTTAGAACTAAGTCCAAGGCCCATATCCTCCCCACACACCAGATTACTCTCCCATCTCGATTCCAGCCTGGGAAGCCAGAGACAGAGAGAGGAACAGAGCCTTCGAGGTCCTCCAGCCCCCTGGACCTCGTAGGAACCGTGCTGTCGAGGTGGGCCTCTGCTGTGAATGTTCTCCGGGTCCTCACAAGACTGAGTACTGCTTTATACCTTTGCCTCTGCTCACCGAAATGCTTCTGAAATGTGATGTGGGTGTATAGCTTCCATCGCCTTCCCACTGTGTAAGAGCCAGGGTCCCCAGGAGAATGGTTCGCTCCAGTAGGAACAGTTCCCTTGAGCCGGGCGTAGCACAGTCGAGAGAGAAGCACACCAACTCTTCCAGAAAAGGAACCTCACTTGCTCATCCCTGTCTGTGCCCACTCCACTCTGCCTCACGTCCCTGAACAGTTGCTTACTTGTGTGACACGAGGAGGCTTTTATTCTGGAGTCTGTTCGGGTTGATTTAAACTTCAGATCCATCATCTCCACCTGTCCACGTGGTTTGATTCCCTCACAGGTAAATGGAATTCGCTGGCTCAAGGCTTTGAGGGGATCACGAAGAATCTCGAAGAGGTGGAATGAGACTCTGGCCCCAAATCATGGATCCGTACCCTGGGTTCATGTCATTTCCTGCCTCCTCCGGAGCTGAGAAACATTCCCTTCGATGTCAGAAGCAGCTCCAGCTCGGACTCCTGTTCCGTAGCGGGGGAAATACAAAACAAGGGCATTAGACTCAGAAGACCCTTAGATACAGTGGGGAAGGCATGGGCCATGCTCTCTTCTCTCTGTCCCTCACCTAATGGAGTCTCGTTGTGTCATTTATTAACAGAGCTAGTCTTCTCCTACAAGGCTACTTGCAAGGATCAGATAAAGTGTGTTGCGTGTGCTGTACAAAGAAAAATTAATCATCATAACTGGGAAGCCATCATAACCTGAGGTGGCCATCTAGGGAACACGTGCCTACTGCGCACCTTAAGCCAACGTTTACTCCTATGGCACCAAAGGACAGGGCTTACGAATAACTGTCCTATAAGTGAAGGGGTGCTTGTTACTAAAGGGAGTTGGGTGTAGTGGCCGCCATCATGCCCCACTTCGTTCAGGCTCTGTAAGAGTCTGTGCCCTTCAGTATCTCCACACTCCCTCTCCGCTCGCCTGCATCTGCTGACACCCCTGCCTTTCACTCCAGCTCACAACAAGGGAACGGGCTTGAGAGCCGTATGCCCATCGCCCTGCTCAGACCCAACACTCTTTGCTTCTCCCAGTACCAGTACCAGGACAGAAGCCCAGAAGGGTGCAGAGGGCTTGGACTTGGAAGAACGGGACTTGAGTGTTCTGTGTAAACCTGGGCTGAGTTGAGCGTCTTTGAGCCAGTTTCCTAAAAAAAAGGTTATATGTGATCTACTTCTGAAGAGTGATGTGTGGATCAGACGCGAGCGTGTGGATGACATAACAGGAAGGTTCTCAGTGGTGCTGAAAGCACTACAGCAGAAAAGGAGTCCCAGTCTCTGTTCAAAGGCTGGTTCGTTCAATTTAGAAAATGGCTGGTTTTTTTTTTATTCCTTTTTTTTAATGTTATTTATTTTTGAGAGAGAGACAGAGTGCGAGCGGAGGAGGGGCAGAGAGAGAGGGAGACAAGGAATCTGAAGCAGGCTCCAGGCTCTGCGCTAACAGCGCAGAGCCTGACATGGGGCTCGAACCCACAAATCTCAAGATCATGACCTGAGCCGAAATCGGACACTTAACCAACTGAGCCGCCCAGATGCCCCGAAAGCGTCTGGTTTTTCAGAATCATGGGTAAATCACCAACGTCTATAAAAATGACCTGGTGACCCCTCTTTGTGCCATCTCCCCTTTTTACAAAGAAAGGAGAGCGACTTGCCCAAGGTCACCCCGATGAAGAGAGGCAGACCAAGTACATCGCCCAGACTGGAAAACCAGTGCTTTTCCGCCGGAGCCGCCTCTTGACGGTGAAATCCCCACAACCACTCCCAGTCGGTGGACATTTCCACCCCTTTGTGACCAAGGCAGGCTAGAGCCATTCTCTTCCCTCTCCCTGCATGCTGCTTTGCCCAGATGTCTTGCAGACGGTGCCTGCAGGCATTCTGCATCTACAAGGCTCCGGTGTTTTCCAGGGTCTTCTTCTGTAGGGTGTGGTCGGGCAATTCTCCGGCTTGCTCGTCTCTTCTTACCGCTGGGGCGTTTGAGAACTGTTACCCTCTCTACCAGTTCACGCTGCCAGCTCAGCGAATCTCCTCGAGCCCAGCCCTGGTATCACTATGACTTTCGATGCCCCTAAACCCGTTACTCAGATGCGCAGTGGAGGTCCCGGTGTTTGTTACACAGGTGTGAGAGGTGTGCCGAGAAGGAGGCAAGGAGGTCTGTGACCTTTATAAGAGGGTCACAGGCCAGTACAAGCAGCATGTGTGCATTCATCCGTTCTAGAGACCGCTGCCCCTCTGTAAGTTTGGCTGATCTTTTCAGCAAAGTGAATTAAAAGTAGGTACCTCTTGATTCTGTTGCCTGAAGATCCCAGCTTTCACCTGGGTGGAGGTGGGGAGGGTCTTCTCCACCCTCCTTGCCCCTCTATCTTCCCTTTCCCTGAATACCTTGAGGATTTAGAATACTTCCTGACCAACATCTTCAACCAAGGGACCGCCGGGGGATTTGAGTGTTTATTGCTTTTTTCTCTGGGATTGGAACAGATCCGACCAGCTACTATTTGAAAAACATAGAAGTATTTTTTTGCTTATTATCAAAAGGAGAATAGAGTTTCCTTGCAACTAAATGAGAACTTGATGTCTTTCTTGCCCCAGGGGTGCTTGTGTTGGGGGGGCGCAGGGGGGTGGGGGAGGAGTATCCAGCCTTCCCTTCCCGATCTCTGTCTCCTGGTAGCCTGGTAGGCTGATATTCTCAACCACAGCAAGGATCACAGTTTGCCTTTCTCCAAAGGCAGACATTCAGTAATTCGCTTTCTCCTCTACCTGCTTCTGTCTGTCCCCTTAGCCCAGAGGGTTCTCCTGTCGGTCAGTCTGTGTGTTGTCTGCACGCAGCATTTGTCTGGGACGCAGAAGTCCCTGCACGCGACAGTCACTACAGTCTTTCTGTCTTTTCCCTTAAACAGCTTTTTTAAAGCCCCCAGGGACCCTTTAAAAAAAAAAAAGAATGCAAATGGAAATTGCGCTGGAAGCTAAAATGAACGTTGTTGTAAGTCATGGGACCCTGGCCACACAGGGACAAACTCTTTTTTATTTTGGGTAATATTTCTTCTTTGGCATTTATTACACCTCTGTTAAACACAGCTCATGTGACACAGTGTTACTCATAGGCAATCAGAGACAAAGCTGCAAGTTGAGCCATTTGGAGGGCAAGGCAACTTATTGTTAATAGCAGCCATTAAAGCTGAAAGGAAAAATTACCCACCTGCCCCCGCCAGACCTGTCTGCTGGGATGGGACCTCCGCCTCCTGGCCCGAAGGGGGGCTGGGCCAACCCGAGAGGAAGGAGAACAGAATGCAGAAGCCCAAGATGGGTGGAGGGGAAGACAGAGCTGAATTCAAGTTTGGGCCCAACCCCAAGCATGGAAAAGACCCCACTGCTCGTCTGTTCTCACGAGAGCCCCTGATCCGTCTTCTGCGAGATCCGTTTCAGCTTCAGGTCGGAAACTCGACTGAAAGATTTGTACAGCAGCAACACCTTCTAACGGCAAAGCGTTCCACCGCAGAATAGAATTTATTACAGATTTACGAGACCAAAATTCTTTGCCACGAGACCTTGGGGTTCGGCGATGCGATTTTTTTTTATTTTAAAAAGTCTAGTTTTAAAAGAGCGTATGGTTTAAAATCCTTTCAGACATTTTAAATCCTAGCCAGAGAGGCAACCACCATTTACCCAGTCTGACAACCCGCTGCACAAGTGTACCTGTTCGGTGTGGCCGTGGAAGGTGTCAGCTGGGAAGATAAATTTGGGAGGGCTTTGCAGAGAGTGTGTTTATAACACTTACAGGAGGTCTGGAAGGGAGAGGCGGTGGTCCACTTCGCAGATGGCGCTACACTCCCCGGGGTACAGAGTGACTGGTATTGGACCCCGAACCGATTTGGAAAGCTGTAATAGAAACTGGATTTCTGGCTCGGGGTAGGGTCCCTCCACTCCCCCGCTGCACACCTTCTGTCTCAGGAGGGCAGTTTTGCGGCCCTGCATGCTTTTTGGGGGGTGGTGGTGGAGATAGTAGAATGAGGTTTGCGAGGCTAGTTGATGGCCCCAGGGATGACCTCTGGGACTGGCTAGAAGTCTGAGCAAAGCTGGCAGTACTTAGCGTTAGCCAGCCGCTGAGTGCAGGCCTGGCTCAAGATAAGTGGTTGGGCCTGTCAGAGGGGGGAGGTGCATGCCGAGTCAGACCAGGAGAGGTGCTTCATACTCAGAGTGTCTGATTTTCCAGATAGGACCACGCCCAGCTCTGGGCTCCAGCCCTAAACTGTTCCTTGGCTATCAAAACCAGTGTCAGGTCAGATCAGCTGAACTCCTCACCAAGAGAACTCTTTTTTTTTTAAAGCTTAGTTTTATTTATTGAGAGAGAGCAGGAGGGTCAGAGAGAGAGGAGAGACAGAATCTCAGCAGGCTCTGCACTGTTAGCGAGGATCCCGAT
This sequence comes from Paguma larvata, assembly GCA_030068075.1. Lineage (NCBI taxonomy): Eukaryota > Metazoa > Chordata > Mammalia > Carnivora > Viverridae > Paguma > Paguma larvata. The sequence continues at coordinate 49,999,855 of CM057840.1, read as the reverse complement.
GCGGGACTCAAACTCCTGAACCATGAGGTGATGACCTGAGCCAAACTCAGGAGTCAGACTCTTGACCGACTGAGCCCCCCCAAACCCCCCATCACCAAGAGAATTCTTGATAGAGCTTGGCTCCTCCCTATATCCGGTGGCTTTGTCCCGCTAACACTGGTGGTTGGTTGTCGGCCTCTCTGTGTTGGCAGCATAACTTGGAAGACTGGAATTACTCTGGCTGGAGTTTGGCATGAGTTACAAGTTCGCTCAGAGGATCTTCACCACCACGTCACATTCATTGAGTAGAACTCTTTCCTCCCCTGACCCAGCTCCCAAAAACAGCCACCACACAGTCCTTCTTGTTATTACTATATCTCTTTCTTATCTTCTGCTCTTGGCAGATGGATCGCATCCTGTTAGAACGGGGTGACCCCTCAGCTCAACATTCCAATGACAGACACTATGGACACACTGTGTATCTCACATGCGCCAGCAACTCTGCGGTCGCCTATTCTATTGTTATACAAGATGAGTTTTATGAACTTGTTAATTGTTTAAGAGTCTGAGAGACCGGGTGGAGAAAGATCTCTGCTGTAGGGTTCTACCCTGTGGTCAAGTGTGGAGAGTACTTTCGGGGGCGTATGGCTTAAGGGATACCATGGGGCTGGTAGGGCAGGTGGTCCAAGCACATAATTTATGAACCCGTGGATTGTCTCTAGAGGGGATTCATGATGTCACCTTCAGACACCTGCTGAGTGTACTGGAAAGAATTAGGTGTTGGGAAGGCATTGAAAAGCAGGTATGGGAAAGAATTAGCTGAGGTGAGATTCAGCTGAAGAGAGACAAGTGCGTGGCGGGGCCCCAGGGAGCCACGGGCAGGTGAGCAGCAAATTTGTACCATCAAGGTTATCTGCCTGAAGAGCTAGGTCTAGGATTTGGGAAAGTCCGGAAGTCCTTTTTCCCCTCTGCAGTCCCCATGTTAACGCAGACGGTGTCCTAAAGTATTGTATCCACTTTGATTCTTTGATCTTGAAGAAATACGAACAGCAGAAAGAGATAGATGGCAAGATAGATGAGGAATTTCAAAGGGGGCTGTGATTATCCTTCAAAGAGAAGGCTAATGGGCTATTGACTTGCTTTACATAGAAGGACTCTATGCAGAGAATGTTAGGAAAAGTGCATCAGTGAAGAAATGGCAGAACAAGAGAAAATAAACTTAAGACGCTTTCCTTTTCAAGCGAGGTCCTTTGTGGGGAGCTTCACAAATTTCAGAAGTCATGGTATCTCCTCTCACAGAATTTAGTATGTAAAGACCTTTTCATATCATAAAATGCCAACTCTCGAGTACGATGAGAAGTCTCTGTCCGGGAGATAGAAAAGGCAACTTCTGGCTGGGCTGAGTTGGCTTGGCCTCTTCAAGGTGAGGATGGAAATCTTAAATTTATTTACTTACCGCGGTCACCGCGGTAAGAGGCCGTGGGCTCTGTGCCACAAACACTGCCGAAGTTGCTTCTGTGGCCAGCTGAGGGAGGAGACTACCCTGGCTTGTGGTGATTTAGGGATGCCGTATTTTTAACAGACCTGAGAAATCTGCTCAAATGCAGCAACTTCGAGACTTTCCAAAGACTGGAAGCAGTAGAGTGGGGATGTGGGCATCGGTGGTAATCTAATTCTTCCCCTATAATACTCGCTCTTCCCCAGTTCTCAGTTGTTACCTCCCAGTGTAATTACCACCAGCAGCATTTTGTGTTTGTCCCCCGGAGGTCCACCACATTGCGCCAATAACCCGCGGCCCAGCAGGAATATACAGTATCCTTTGCCAGTGTCGATCAGGGCTTGATTACACTTCACGGCTGTAATTCAAGCCTGCTAATCCTCCTCTGTGTTAGGAAAAGAGGCCTGTTCTATTAGATAAGCTGATTACGTCTGGTGTGTGCTTCATGCCTAGCAAGAGTTGTTTATATGTGGAATTATTGCTGGCTGGAGTCTGTGCTTTACGGCACTGAGTAAGCTTGCTTCGGGGTCAGGGGTATCGGGCTTCACCTTAGATCTGGGATGGGTGAGAAATGGAGTCTTGATTACAGCTGCTTTTCTCCCAACCTCTGCGCCACAGGCTAATAAGTATTTACTTTTCTTCTTTGTTCACGGAAGGAAGCAGATAAGATTTTAAGAGTCGAGGCTTTTGCCCCCAGGCTTCTCTTGTCAAAGATCATAGAGTGAAAGGTCACGGCCCCACTTTCCCCGTGGCTTTGCAGGACCTTCTTCGTGGGGTGCTGCGGGCTGAGGGAGGGAGGAATATGGCGGCGCGAAGTTGAGCGTGTGGTGAAGTCAACAGCCACAGACCGGAAAGTGCCCGACCACAGGGCAGGGATGCCTGCGGAGACCGTTTGAATGCTTTCGCGCATCCAGAGATGTTTTCTTCGAAGCCACAAAAGCCTTAAAACCACCTTTGTCTCTCCCTCCTGGCCCATTGCTGGTCTGCTGTGCAGCTTGTGGCTTGGGTGCAGTCTACAGGGCCCTTGCTCGTCATGGAGGAGAAAGTACATTTGTTAAGACTGTCTGCCAAGTGAAGTTGGTGTGATTGATACCGGCTGTGCTCTTGGGACCTCACCCCCACCACTCCTTCCCCAGGAGCGACTCTCCAGGGAGAGGGCAGGGATCCTGACCCCAGGAGCTCTTGAGTGTTTAAGTTCCACAAGCGGTTGCCAGTTTAGTGGCGTGAGGATGAAGTGAGCGCTGGTCACGGGTGGACGCAAGCACCTGTCCCCTGGCCTCATCAGCCTCTGTGCTGGGCTATGTTGGCATCTGCGTGTCTACTCGAATATGCGGTGGTCTACACCGGAGCAAGGAAATTAGGGTGACTGTCAGGCACGCTTGATTGTGAAAATCTCACAAGTGGGGAGGCGTTTTGGTGAGTAAATTTCCTCCATGCTACTCTGTGTTAATGATCTGGTTTCTCCGTGAAACCATTCGCTCCTTTAAGGCAGGCATTTTGTCTTTGATTTCTGTGTCCCCAGTATACCCATACTGCCTGGCACATGTAAGCACCCCGACAATGATGTTCTGGATTTAATGAGTGAATACACTAATTAATGTATTTCAGTAACAAGGGGCTGACCCAAGAATGAACGCAAGTATAAATTGTTGGGTGTTTCGTACAGCTCCCTCCCTGCACTCTTCCTGCTCTTCTTTCTTCGTTTTTGTTTTTGTGTTTTTAAATGTTTATTTATTTTGAGAGAACATGAGCAAGGGAGGAGCCAAGAGAGAGGGAGTGAGAGAGAATCCCTAGCAGGCTTCGCACTGTCAGCATGGAGCCCAATGCTGAGCTCGAACTCATGAACCGTGAGATCATGACCTGAGCTGAAATCAAAAGTCGGATGCTGAACCAACTGAGCCTCGCAGGCACCCCTATTTTTCTTTCTTTGAAGTAGACTCTAACTTCCCAGGGGCATGAGTATTCCTTAGAAGGAAAGGGCATGGTGAGTTGAAGAAAGGACAGAAGACAACAGAGCCAAGTCGCATGTGACATGAGACTTAGACAGAAGAGCCACTGTGTTGTCCTAACCATGGGGCATGTGGTCTGTGTAATAGATCTTGACCCACAGACGTCTGGAGCCTTATTTGATCTCCCTCTTTTTTTCTCCCTTTTCCTCCTTCACTTTCCTCTCTTAATCCTCTTCCTTTCCCTCTCCCCACCCCCCAAACTCTCCTTCTTCCCTTTCCTTTTCTAGGGAAATCATTGTCTCCTAAAGATCAGAGGATTCTCCAAATGGATGAGTTGTCCTCCAGGGAGATTTCTTCTTCTTCTGAACTTGAATTAATTTCTACTTCTAGGATAAATCCAAAGAACCATGCAGAAGGGCATGGCCCACTAAAACAGAGCTGTGAAAAGTAACCCCAGGTTCTAAGCCTAATTCAGGCAACGAAAGTTTTCTTTGATGTGCATTGATGATTTTTTTTATTTTAAGAGATTATAAATCTATGAGTTTAGTGCACCCATCATTTTATGTATGGCTTTAGCTTCTAAGTCACAGTGAAAACTTAAGACTAGTTGTCTACTCTAGACCCTGTGGTTGTGCGTTTGTGTGTTTTTTCTGTGTGTGAGAGATAGGGTGTGTGTGCTGTCATTCAGAAGCTGGTGGTACAAGCCTGTTTTCTTCTACACATGAGGCTGGGTAAAGGCTTGACTAGCAAGAGAATAATTGTCCTGGAAAACCACATTTTGAAACTCAACCTTAGCATCTTTCACTGATCTCAGACATTTTTAGAGTCAGAAAATGAATCGTGATGTTGCACCCCAGAGACTCAGACCATTGAGCCACTACCTGAGCGTCTTCCCACAGGACAGAAGCAGGGACCAGACTATCACGTTTTGAGAGTCTGGGGTCCTTCCAAACACAGAATTGCACCAGTCACAGCAAGGCAGAGAGGAATTAGGGAAACTCCTGCTTTTTATTCTGTTCATAATGCTTGGCATCCCTTCTGATCTCCCCTGCCATCCTGAGTTTCAGGATGAGCAGTAACGTTTGAATGTTTGCCTAAAGTAGCAATCTCCAGGTCTTTACCAAGCTCAGTTGCCTGGGATCCTCTCTCGAAGAGGAAACAAATACATCAGCATAATTTGCTTTGGTGGATGGAATCTTAAAATCAGCCAGTTTTTGTCCTAAAGTTGTCATGGTTCCATCATCACCTGTTGGAAATAGTGTTTGAAGATGAAGACGTTAGGCTGAGATGGCTCCAGACCTTTTCGTTTTTTTCTAGGAAAAGGAAATACACGCGATACATACATTGAGCGACTTGATCCAGGTATCTGGCAGCTCTTTCGCCGGAGGACTTCTGAGCATCTTACTTTCTCCCCTGTGTGAGCCCGTGTGCCATTTTGGTCATTTATGATGGCAGAGAGGGGACCTGTACTTGTGGTTTGCACACTGGGAACAGAGCCTGACATTGGAGGGTGTCTCCCACCACGTGGTATCGAACCCTAGAACCAAGGTCTGGTCGCAGCAACCCAGTGCCGTCGCCCAAACCGAGTAACGGAACGGCTGCCAGGATTTCACCTCCACGTCCTCCGATACAAGAGGTGAAAACAAATCAAGCTTTAAAAACCAGTGTTGGCACAGCTGTAATTGGGATGGTCTAGCGTATCAGCAATTCTGTGACTTTGGGGTTTACTTTAAGACAGAGCGGGGTAGAGGGCGAGGGAGCTGGGGAAACCACGTGTATTGTTCGTAGTTTTCCTTGGTTTAGGCCAGTTCAGGAGAGCAGAGAAATGAAATTCTGCAAAAGGGCAGCACGAATGTTCACATTGGCCTCCAACCTGTGCAACTTGCCGGTTGCTAATTCAGGCCCTGGTGTCCCAGTTCAGCCCTGTGATAGTTTTGAGGTACGGGCCCTCGCTTGCTAAGTTTTGGGGCATGGGCCCTCGCTTGCTACTGGCCTCACTAAGACTGGGATGTAGGGGGGAAGCCCTAACATCAACAGCATGACCGGTTATGTGGCCATGAGTCCATTCGACCCCCTGTGCTTTTGTTTTCTCATCTGAATAAAGGGTTTAATGATACCCCAGAATGTTCATGCAGACGAGCTCATTTTTGATAACTCGCTTTGTGAAGTTTTATTCCCACACAAGAAAATACCATCCCGTCCTCCGTTCTTTCATTCGTCCACACATCTCTGCGTTTCCCTTTGTGTTATTCGCTGACGCTTCTCTTTCTCCCACGATCCTGCAGACTTCTATCTGGTCGAGTCTCCCCAGTGGGAATAGAGGACTTAGCAGAGACGGATATGCAGTCTCCGTTTGTTGAATGAATAGCGGATGGACCCGGGTCCTTGTCAGAACGGCAGTGTGGGCGAAATCACGCAGGCCAGTAACACATGGTGCAGGCTGAGAGATTTTTATTCTCACTGAGCTGCGAGGCTGTCACTAAACACAAGCGGACAGGACCAGTTTGGCAGAGTCAGGCAGAGTACCGTTGGAAAGCAGGCGGCACCAAAAGAGAAAAGCAAATTTGGCTTCTAAGATTACCGCGTGTCCGTTACGCCGGGGAGGCCGAGCCCCCGCAAAGGCCTTTATTGGAGCGGGGACAGCTGGCGTCTTCTCTCCGATCGGCAGGGCACTTGCTGAATGCTTGGCACTCCGGGCCTCCGTGTCCTCCACGTAGACACGGCTTGCTAGGGGCTCGCCCCTGAGGCCAGATGTGGCCCGGGGAAGCAGCAGCAGTGAAGGCCCCAGTAGGGCCGTGCTAGCATCCGGCCAAGGGAACGGGCGGGGACCTTCCACACCGCGTCAACTTGAGAGCAGCTATGTTGTGGGTCAGCGAGAGATGTTGGCTCACTCAGTGGAGGAGAAAACAAGACACCTCTTCAGATAAATATAGTAAGAACCACAGTAAATAAGGCCCAGCCTCAGGGAGGCAGATCTTTACAGAAAATTAAGATAGCTTGTCATCTGTCTCTCTGTCAACCGTTGATGTATTTAGCTAGCGCCTTGCGGTGCTAAATGCTTTTTGATGATGGTCATGATGGCCACGGTACCTCCCCACCGCGGGAGGCACCCCGATGCGAGAGTGCTTGGTGGGGGGCGGGCGGGCGACTCCATCTCAAGTGCCCCGAGAGAAAGGATGGACCGGAGGACCCTTCTCTCTTCTCTCTTTCTTCTGGATTTTACCAGGATGTAAAAGCAAGTGGAGACGACAACCAAACGCTCGTCTGAAACTCGGAGCCTAATCGCTCCCATCTGCTCCGGCGCGGCTTCCCCTCGCTGCCTGCCAGGATGCTTGCTGCAGACGCTAAGTAGCACATTATTTTCGATAAGTTGCGATCATTTACGTGAAATCTACTTCTCCCTTAAAATGTCCCCCTGGAAACTTGAAGCGGCATCTGAGAAGCTCTGTTCGCGCTGGGGTTTGAATGCTGGCGCTCAGGTTCAAGAAACGCGAAGCCCATTTGTCTGCCAGGTGTTTATGTGTTCAAGGCTTCGGGGGCTCTGCAGGGAGGAGAGGGGGGAGGCGCCATGGAGGGCCGTCTAGGAGGTCGGGGCCACCGAGTCTCGTTCCCCAAGGAAAGGCACAGGTCCTCAAATGCCAAAGGTAGGAAACGATGACCCCATGGACTCTTCCCCAAAGCAGAAATGTCACGTCTCCCGTAAGACATCAATCCAAGACCTTTCTTGCTCCCGGGGAGAGGTTTCTCTTTTTCCAGTGACCGGGCTAGTGAAGGCCTGTTTCGCAATCTGGAACTCATAATCTCAAATGCCCTCCCCCCTTCTGCCACCACCACCACCACCACCAGCATTTCGTACTCAGCACCTCGTGCCTAGGACGAGAATCTAGACACAGCATCCAGGGCGCCATCCGATCTTCCCTGCCACTTAAGGCTTAGAGCTTTCAGACGCTACTTGGAAAGTTTGGGGACACAGCAGAAGCCTCCCGCTTCTCATGTGGCCCGTGTGCCTGTGGATTCCGCAGCTCCGTGTGTCTGAGGCTGGCACGGGTGACTCATTAGCAGCGAGACATGTGCTCCGGGCGGTTTTTGTAATGAGCGGTGATGCATCATCCGTAGACTCTCCCTGAAGGACCTGCCTGACCTTGTATGCATTTGTGAGATGGCCGTCTAGGGTCACAGGGTGTTGTCTGTGGTCATGGAAGAAGGAAAGCTAATTGGCATGTGTTTTGAAATGGACCGGGGACACCCATAAACAGACCCCCTACGGTGGCGGCATTTCTGCCGCCAACAATGTGAGCCGAGGTGATTTCTTCTTGCAAGGAGGCTGCATTAGGGTTTCCCTTTTCCTCCTCCTGTGTCCCTGTTTTGGTCCTCTGGAACAGACAGATCCTGCAGGCTGCTTAGGTTGCAAACATTATTGTACTGTCGTGTAAGAAAATGCCCCGATACGAGCTGTATGTAGCTGGGCAAGTCAACAGCGCCCCAGAGTGATTTGTTAGAATTCGGTCTCACATGTTCCTCCTGCCCCTGTGTTTGCCGCCGGGTTACAGTTTAGTCCGCCGTAGCTTTCCTCTGGTCGAGAAAGGACCTCCCCTTGTCCTTTCTCTTCTTCATCACGGAGGCAGCAGAATGTTCTCGGCTGGTTTCCGCATGCAGCTGCCTCTCCCCGTCAACACCGTCTTCCCCGCTCAGGTCACCTAGCACCCTGACCAGAAGGCACCTCCTTCCCTGCTCCCCGGCCCCAGACTTCCTGCATCTTCTCCCCACTCTGCCTATTAGCCAGGGCAGTTCCCGGAGAACTTCCCTCTAATGATCAGCCCTGTTTCTATCTGTTCTAAACCTTCTCGTTTTGCAGGAAGAAATTCTCCCCAGTAGCAACTCAGGCTTTTCTGGGACTTGCTTCTAGGTCTTAAATCTGCCCCTTTGTAATGATCTCTGTAACACGCAATCATTTACTTGAAATCTGCTTCTCCGCCTTGCAGAATTGTTCTGCGACCTTCTTCCTAATAGTTTGGATTGGCTAGGCAGTCAAAAACAAACAAGAGCTTCCAAAACCTTCAAAATAACTGACTTGAACAAAATACAGGTACGAGCTTCTTTCTCCCCGTTTTCATATAGTCCCAAGGCGACCATGCAGGCTGGTCTGTAGAGTGTGATAACTTCTATCTGGTTTCTCTTCCTGGTGTGGCTTCCAGTCCCGAGGCCAATTCATGGTCCAGAGTGGCTGCTCGAGGTCCAGCCATTATGTTCATGTTCTAGCTAACAGAAGACTAGAGAGAGGGACAAGAAAGACCTTCCTCCTTTTTAAGGACGTTCCTAGAAGTTTTCTATCGTTCCTCAACTCATCTGTCTCTAGAATTTTGTCACCTAAGACATGACCACATCTGGCGGCAAGGGAAGCTGAAAGTGTCTTTCCTCTCAGTGGCCATGAACTCAGTTAAAAGCTAGTATTTTGTCCCTACAGAGAGGAATATATTGGAAGAAACTGGCAGATTGACTTGATCTTTCACCTTTGTGTCATCACTCTTTGCGAGGCCCTTTCCCGGGTAGCCCCGGGTAGCCCTGGGTCCCAAGTAGGAGATAGACACGGGCTCCATCGTATCTCCTCTCTCGACAGAATGTTAGCATAGTCAACATCCACATTCATGTGAAATGGTCTCATTGTCAATGGTAGTTGCAGTGGTAACAGAAGTCTGAGCTTCAGGGCGTCCTTTTGTCTTGTTCAAGATAAGCAGACGAGTCCTTTTCCTCTCCTGCACTTTCAACTTCTCATCATCTATATAGAGTCAAAGGACTCGTGTCTCTAATGGAGAGAGAAACAGAAGGACCAAGTCGGAGAGGCCAAAGGGATGGAGTGAACTAGAACGTGGTGCCTCATTTCTTGATTCCAGACCCTGCTGGAATCTGCTGCTTGCCGTCTGTGATGTCATGATCTCTCTGCCTTTGGGGTACACACCTCCGTCGACAGTGGTCCTTTGACCATCAACAGAGGTGTGAGCAAACTCGAGCAGGGCAAGGCCGTACTATTAGTGCTAGCACGTGTCTCCCGTGATTGGTGGAGTTGGAAATAATCTTGGAACCGGCGAAGACTAAAGTATCACTATCTTGTGGGATTAAGGTCAGAGGCACATTGCATTAGGAAACCTCCCTTGGAATTATTCCGTAGTTTTCAAAAACTGGGAAGGACTCTGTATGAGAACAGAATGTTCTTTATTTCAGACTAAATTCTGATGAAATTGTTCGGAAAGTTGGAGGAATAAAATAGTTCTGCCGTGATTGAGTTTGTAAATACAGGCAAGAAGATCCCGCTCGTCGCCAGGAACCGGGAACGCCTGCGTAATCCTAAGACAATGAATGATGTCAACATGGTAGACCACGCATGATAGACACGTGGCAACATCCCGTTGTTTTAACATTTTGAGTGTGGGGTTTCTTTAATGCCCCTGGGGCAAAGGATGATTGTGAGGTCTGGATCCCACCCGAAAGTAAACCAAAACAAGCTTGCTCAGACCTTGACGGTGAAGAGTCTTCACTCTCTTTGGTTCTAATTTATTTATTTTTTTTAAATGGAGATGAGAAGCAGCCGTCTGAAAGATGACTTCCAGGCCGGCTCATCTGACACAAGTGGAGGCTGCGTCAGAGCTAAGCGGTTCCCAGAAGGGTCTTTCAGTTTCTAGAAGGACTTGAGTCTTCCCGAGCGAGCTCTGCCAGGTCAGGGAGACGCAGATGTTTCCCGACTCAGGAAGACTGAAGTCAGGGACTCAGTGTAAAGAAGGGAGTCTTCAGGCTTCAGTGGAAGCAAGATTCGTAAATGTGCTTGGGAGAAGAATAGTAAGCTGGGAACAGGACGCGGGGGAAAGAGGACGAAAAAGATGTTGGAAATGGATTCTGTTGGCTGAGGATCGATTTGTTGGCCTGTGATGGTGTGAAAATGAGCCTGCCTGGAAGCACAGGACAGTGGGGGACTCTGTGTGTGTGTGTGTGTGTGTGTGTGTGTGTGTGTGTGTGTGTGAACACTCATTGACTTATCCCAGTTCCTTCTGCATTGCTGATTCCTGAGATACAGAAACCAAACTCTTAATTCTAAATCTGTCTTGCTTTCTTATTCTTCCCAAAGGGACCTTTTTCAATAGGATTGATTCAGGTTTAACCAACAGTTGAAAACCTACCCGTTACTGAGCACAGACATGTGCTTTTATAAAAATGACCTTATTTCATCTTTAATAAGAATTACGGTGTGGCTGATGTTATTATTGACTGTTGGGTGATAAGGAAGCTGAGCTTAAGGGAAGGGCCAGGTCATAGCGTGGGGATCCCGAACTTGACTTGGTGCCAGGGATCCTTCTTTGTGCCATGCCGTGGAGCTAACAGAAGGGAGCCCTGGGCACGTACTCACGCACTTCGGGGATATTAACATATGATGGGGAAGGAAATCTATCACTTATTAGCCCTTGCAGCGAAGCAGAGGATGTACTAGAGACTCCAAGCTACGGGACATTTTCGTCTTTAGGCAAGAGAACATTGAGGACTATCTCTCACTTCCTCAGTGGTCACCTCTTTTAGAGACTCCCGTGGCAGAGAAAGCATGCACCTCCTGCACGGCAGGCCACCTTCCAGTCCTGATGCTTTTTATGTACAGCTTAGTAGTAAACTCTTTCTTTTTTTTTTTAATGTTTATTTTTGAGAGAGAGACAGAGCGCGAATTGGGGAGGGACAGAGAGAGAGGGAGACACAGAATCCGAAGCAGGCTCCAGGCTCTGAGCTGTCAGCACAGAGCCTGACGCGGGACTCGTACTCATGAACCGTGAGATCACGACCTGAGCCGAAGTCAGATGCTCTACCGACTGAGCCACCCTGGCGCCCCTAGGAAACCTTTTCTTGTGTCAAGTGCTACCACGTGCAGTGCGGGCCTCACACACTCAGTGCTCCTGGGTCACGCCCCCCTACCAGCGTCTGCAGCGACTGTTTGGCCAAAGGGGTTCCCCGAGCCACAGTCCAAGCTTGGGCTATTAAGGACCAAAGCCCCTCGCCCAGGCAGCCGGCACCCATCCAGGAAGGCACATGAGGCTTGTCTCTGCCAGCTGGCCGGGGGAGGCTCCTGTGCCAAGCAGGGGACGTGTGAATGGGATCCATGCCCGAGCATTGCCTGAGAAGGAGAAAACGCATGTGACCAGGATGGCCGAAGCCTAGCCCAGAAAGACAAGAAAATTGCGTTGTGTTTCTCTAAAGAAAACCCGAAAACATAAACCCCAAAACAAGCTGGAAAATCATCTCAAGAATGTTATATGATTTCATTTTCGCCCCTGCCCGAAAACCTCCTGCAAAGCCCCGCACACTTGGTGGCTCTTGGCTGCATGTGAAGCAGTAAGTGTATCACATCGTGTTTCGATACTCAGCACAGCGTCTGGCCCCGAGGGAGACGCTTGGGAAATATTTGTGGGATGAGGTATTTGAGGCCTCTCGAAACCTTGCTGCCAATTCACAAAGGTCCTTAGGTCCCCTCACTCGGTCCACCTGCCACAAACCCAGACGGAAAGGGGAGGCAGCCATAGGACATCTTATCTTCATAGCTAAATCCCCGGTGGCACTTAAAAGAGACCCCGGACCTGGGGTCCTACCTTCGTGTCCCTGAGCTTCTGAAGGGCTGAGACCCAGACAGCACAGAGTCCCAGCGTGGTTTCAGCACCTGAAGATTGCATGAACTTGGACTTCGCATCCGACAAGGCAGCCCCAAGCCCGTTGCAGCATCCGGCATCGGCACCAGGAGGGTCTCCGCTCCCGGGGCCGCTGGTTCCCCCATGCTAACCAGCAGCACTGACCAGTAGCGGTCTAGAGTGCTGGTCTGGAAGATTCCGGGCATTGAATTGCTAATCATTTCCAACTGTTTGATGGACACTCTTTTAAAAGCCCACAAAAATAAGCCTTTCTGTGAACCAGCCGAGGGCTTAAGAGCTACGAGTGGAGAGCATCAGGACGCACTGCCCTGAGCCTCAAGCCACTAACCGGAGACTGCAGTCCCTCCTTTGGTGTCGAAGAATCAAATTATGTCATAGTCATTTCTTAGCTCGAGCTGAGGAGTTCCTGGTTTGCGGGTGTGATCGGGCTCGTGGGAAACGAAAGTACCGGGAGGACAGGGAGGAGGCTGTGTGTTCGTTGAGGTTTCTGTCCGCCAGCCACCTCCTCTGGTGACTTTCTGTGCCCACCGCAGGCCTCAAGGCGGTTGGCGTCGTGTGCGAGAAGGGACCAAAGGATTCTGACTCATGGGCTTCCTGCACCAGCTCATGGCTGGTTCCTCTTGCAATTCCCAGCACCCGCCTTGTTCCTGGTGCTTCAGAGGTGCCTGGTCAGTAATGTCAGTGGACCGACCGTTGCTCACAGGGCTCGTCTGCGGTCACATCGTGTGTGTGGCCCCTTCATCGGGGGCCTCTGTCAGCCCTTGCGGGAGTTCTTCCCAGGTGCTGGTCACGTGCCCGGTTCTCCACAGCACCCAGAGCCTTCCTCGTGGATAATGTCGGCTTTCTGGGGTACCCCAGGCTCTGGGGCCTGGAGGCTCTGGCTGAATGACAGAGTAGATTCACTTGTTTGGAACTGTCGGACTTGAAGAGGCCGACTTTGGACGTGGGTTATGGAAGAGCAGCAGAGGAGAAGGCCTTCGATCCAATAGCGTGATGACCGTGGTCCAGCCTGGAGCCGGCACACAGGGGACGAGGCACACACGGGAACCCACTGCCTCCCTACAGGCGAGCAGAGACAGAAGGCTTTGGGTCCCACCACCCCCATCATCCTCCCTTCACTCTTCTTACATATTAAGAAATGCTTGGATAGGTGCTCAGTGCCCGAGGCTCTGGGAGACCATATGGGGGGATACACAGATGCAGGACAGGTCATCTCTGCCTTTCAGGAGCTCACGGCCTCGCCGGCAAGCCGGTAGGTGTGACCCGGGGTGTTCTGAGATGCCCTGTGGCCATGGTGTAGGCAGCACATGGTCTGGTGGCTCGGAGGTGAGGGAGTTTGGTTTGGACTATTATTAGGTTAGGTTTCAGGGGGGAGGGTGCTGAGCTGCGGTTCGAAATAGGATAGGACTGTGATAAGTGGATTTCTCTGGCCGGGAGGGAAGAGGGCACTGTGTCCCGTGGCACAGTGGCTCGACCCATTTATGGCGTCAGTCGGCAGAAAGCGGTAATTGAAGAGGATCAGATTTGGAGGCGTTTAAAGAAATTAAGAAGTCAGTAAGAAGACCTTCCTTCCTTCCCTGTCTCACCTCTGGTTGTCTTCTCCCAGAATAGCAGTCATCACCTGTGCACGGAAAGACATTGTGCGCACCTGTGCGCGTGCGCGTGCACACACACACACCCCCAAGTTGATGTCACATCCACTTAGCTAGTGTTAGTGAAAGAGTTCGCATCCTAATGTCGTGGTCAATAATAAAGCGTCTGAGAATCTAGAGTCTTGTCTTGGCTTTGATCTGGGAAAAGTTACTTTGTTGTGACCTTGCCTTTGTCGCCTTGCATCATCTGCTATGAAGTTGGGACTTCACGTTTTGTAAGGTGACACAATTCAGTACGTGCAAGTACTTAATGAACAAACACAAGGGGTGTCTGTGCTGTTTTCAGGAGGCCAGCACTTGGCTGTATTTCTAAAAATGCAAGGACAACGTATCTCCAGGAGGGAAGTCCCACACTTCCCTCCTGGAGATGGCGGAACCCTCTTGGGGTGAGGCTGGGAGAGTTCCCCTCTCCTGACTCTCTTCCTGGTCATGTGTAGGAAGACTAGTCCCTGGACAGTGAGACACCCTCCGTGGGGATGTAAGTCTCACGCTTCCCAATCAAGCAAAGACATTGGCCAGAGAGTGTGAGGGCATCCACCCTGGGGAGGCCTCCTCATGCCCTTTCTCAAACCGCCTGTCACCTTCTGTCTATCTCGATTATCTGCGTGCTAACTGTCTCTATCTCCAGCTCTATCAGTATCTCTGTCCCTCCGCCCTCCTTTGGGTCCCTGGACTGCTGTCCAAGTCTGAAGACAAGCCTCTCTGTAGATCTGCCATCCTCCCCCACCACCTTTCCCACCGGGAAAGTTGAGATGTCCAAGCGGGGGCATCTCCTGGAAGGCTAACCCGGGGACTGGAAACTGCCAGACCCTCCCTGCAGAACGCATCCTTGGTGAAGAATGAGCGCCCTCTAGTGGGCATCGGCTGGAGCGGCTCGGGATCCGTGTCGTTCAGACAAGGACAAAACAACCAGCATGCAGCACCCCCTGCCAAGGATCTGGAATATGCCTTTGGGTTTGGTTTGTTTTTCTCCTTCTCTGAAGAAAAAAGAAAGAAAGAAAGAACAGCGGGAGACCAGTTGTGAGAGCAGCTCCGACTGTGCTGTGACAGTCCCCTTATCTTGGGAGTTTTCCCGAAGAAGTAACCCCGGGGCCAGCCATGGCAGCAAGGTGGATGTGACGGCAGATGCCTTTCAGAGGGCTCGTGACAGTTTCTACATAAATCACTCACCTGCCTTGACTGGTCTCACACCAGACCGGGTAGATGCACAGGGAGGAGACTCCTTCCTTGATGGTCATTACCGAAAGGGTTAACTGCCTCTTTGGGCAGCCCCCCCACCCCCACCCCCCCGCCGGAGAGCGAGCCCACTGCAGTTGATACGTCTTCTGGTAGTGGACCAGTGCAGACCTGACTCCTGACTGTTAAAACCTTGTATGCCCTGGCGGAAACGGGGGACTTGGCCCTTTAAAACCTGGTTCAGTAAAAGCCGCTGGACTGGGGAGCAAAGGGGGGAGGGGAGAGAGTGCAGGGCGCCCGTCAGGGAAGCAGAAACCTGATCATATGTGATGGTTGCTGGATTAGGTAACAGCTCCGCTGGTGGAAATTGGATCTTGGAGGATGAGTGTTAACATCTCTGGTGTCCTGGCGAAAGGTTCATTTGAGTCTTGCATGGTGCCACAGAGATAAAAAGGAGCTTTTAAATAATCATTTTGTCTCCTACACACCAGTGTGCTGGCTTCAAGCAATAAATAGGCAGCATCAGTTCTGCTTAGACATATCACCCTTTTCATTTATTTATTTAATGTTGGTGGGAGTTTTTTTTTTTTTTTAAACCGTCTAGCTGAACAGTTTCCGTATCCGTTTTTATAATGGTTCACACGGATTCTCCTTCTGGGTAGAAATAAAGTGCATGCAGTTTATTTGTCCATACATGCCTCCTCCAAGCGCACAGACACAGCCCGAGACCATCAGAACCAGAATCTTCTATGTGAAGTAGTGGAAGATGAATATATTCTCTTACTTAATATTGTTCCTATATATACACACATAATATATATACATTATATATACACATATTATACATTATTTATATACACATTATATATACGTTGTACACACATATATATATTATATATACATTGTATATACACATCATATATACAATATATGCACACACATATACGTACATTATATATACATTATATATACATACATTATATATAAACACATACATTATATATATTTTATATACATTATTTATACACACATATATATATTACATAGACACATTATATATACACACATTATATATACCCACATTATATATATACATATATATACACACACGTTTTATATACATGTTATATGGGTACACACATATATACACAGATTATATATATTATGTATTTACACACATATGTATGTAAATACATATATATACACATTATATGTGCGCATCATATATGTATACGTTATGTGTGTGTATACATACATAAACATACACACACACATACACACAAATGTACAGTGAGGGATTCTGACACATACCTTGAAAGTTTTTATTTTTATAATTACTTCAGTATAATTTAAAGGGTGTAATTTGGAGAGGACTGCTCCCCTCCCCCCATCTTTATATTATTTTATTTTCATCAGTTCTCTGGTTTGGGACCTATTTATGAGTTCCAAACTCTGAGTATAAATGCAAGCCACAGGGTCTCCTGGGTGGCTCAGTCAGTTGAGTGTCCAACTTGGGCTCAGGTCATGATCTCACGGTTTGAGTTCGAGCCCTTCATCAGGCTCTCTGCTGTCATCCTGTCAGTGCAGAGCCCACTTTGGATCCTCTGTCCCCCTCACCCTGTCACTCCCCCACCAGTTAGATCTCAAGACCAACAAAATGTTATTTAGGTTAGGTAGGTGTGCAGAGTCCATGTGGAGAGTTTATGTATCCCATTGATATACAGGCCACCAGGGGCCCCTGGGTGGCTTAGTGGGTTTTAAGTGTCAGACGTCAGCTCAGATCATGATCTCCAACCCGTGAGTTCAAGCCCCTCGTCATGCTCTGTGCTCTGTGCTGACAGCTCAGAGCCTGGAGCCTGTTTCAGATTCCGTCTGCCTCTCCCTGCCATTCCCCTGCTCATTCGCTTCCTCTCTCTCTCTTTCTCTCAAATACAAATAAACATTGTAAAATTTTTAGAAAAGAAAAAGTGGAGGGGCTCCTGGGTGGCTCAGTCAGATGAGCGTTCGACTCTTGATTTCAGTGCAAGTCATGATCTCATGGTTCCTGAGTTCGAGCCCCACATCAGGCTCTGTGCTGATAGCTGCAGAGCCTGCTTGGGATTTTCTCTCTCTCTCTCTCTCTCTCTGTCTCTCCCTCTGCCCCTCCCCCTGCTCTCACTTGCTCTCTCTCTCAAAATAAATGAGTAAACATTTTTAAAAAATGACTTTAAAAGAAAAGGTGGAGGAGCACAGGGGCAGGTGAAACCGTGCGGGTCTGGAAAGAGAAAGTACACTCGGAAGGAAACGGTGGTGGTGACGTGCCCGTGGTCCCTGCCTGGTGCCCGGAGGAACCGGGCCCGAGCTCTGGTCTCTGACTATCTGTCTCTGCTTCTCCTACTTCTCTCCTAATTGAACTTTGCTGGAGGAATAAGCCGACAGAGTGAGTGAGGCAGTCCGGGGCTCACGCGCTGTCTCAGCACCTCTGCCATCATCTCGGGTGGACAGGTTGTAGGCCGGCCTTCCTGAGCCGGGTCCTGGCCATTAGGATGACATTGTTCTCTTTCTCCTCGCTCCCTTCGTTGAGACCGGAAATTATTATAAGATCTTTCACGTGCACAAGGGGTTGGCTGTGGAGCGACCGGGAGGACCTACTTGGAGCTATTACCACTGGTTCAGCATCCGGGGTGAGGGGCATATCCGGTCAGTCTCTGGGGGACAGGGCTGCTCTCCTAGAGTCCGCGACCACTTCTGGAGGATGTGCGACCCCAGATCGGTAGAGTGGATGAGAGAGTAGAATTTCACCCCGGCACAATTTAATTAATGTCCAAGCTAAAGTGGAGCAGTTACATTTGTTTTTTAAGAATGTCTCAGAGGGGCGCCTGGGGGGCTCAGTCGGTTCAGTACCCGGCTGGGGCTCAGGTCATGATCTCGCAGTTCATGAGTTTGAGCCTCGCATCGGGCTCTGTGCTGACAGCTCAGAACCTGCTTCAGATTCTGTGTCTCCCTCTCTCTCTGACCCTCCCCTGCTCGCCCTTGCTCTCTGTCTCGCGCTCTCTCTCAAAAAATAAATATTAAAATATGTTTTAAATAAAGAATGGCTCAGAGGTGAATCTTTTAGTTTCAAATGACCTGTAACTATTCTTGTTGATAAAGCAATTAAAATTCACCAAATACAATCCAGTAGAGAAACACCCACAGACCCACACAAGAACGCCCTCGCTTGCAGAGGTGCAAAAGGAGGGACTCTACCACCAGGTGCTTGGGTGGTCCCGTTGTTCTTTTCCTCCCTTTGGGGCCTGGAAAGGTGTCTAATTCAGGAAACGGGTACAGCATTGAATTATTTTCTTAAGGAACTCTGTTCATGCTGATATGTTCTTCAGAGGACTTTGGAGGTTTGGGTAAATAAATTCAAGGAACAGAGTAACATGACTAAATATTTTTCAAAGATCAGCCAGAGGGGCAATTTCCCCGCTAGTCTCCTGGGCCTACGAAAGAAGGATTTCACTGGGAAAAAAATGTCCACAAAGCAAACTTCAATGATGACATCATCCATGCGGTAATTTTATTTTAGGGAAGCAGAATATTGAGGATTCAGGTGCAGAAGCAGAGCTTGGGTCCGATGGTGCGTGGTGTTTGTGTACAGGTGCAGGCGTCCTTCTTTCCACCCCAGCTGGCCGCCTTTCCTGCATCCTCCCTTCCCTCCTGCCCCCCGAGGTTGCTTCTTGTCCTGCCCGATGGAAGCCAGGAGCATGTGGTCATGCTGATACTCTATGTGACGGGATGCCCTGAACATTTATGCGTTCCCGTGTCCTGAGCTCACATCCGCCTTCCCGGTGTTGACTCTGTGAGGCTGCCTGGCCGGAGCTCTGGAGACCACTGAAACTGACACCACCCCTGGGGGACTCCCCAGATGGCACCCTACCTGGAAACCGCTCTTGATTCTGTGATCCTTACAATGCTTGCGTATCCATTGGGCCACATGGTGCCTGCCATCCCCATCTCCAAACGAAAATGGACATGGGACTCCTTCTCCTCTGCCTTGAATCACTTCCCTCCTTTCCTACAACTTACCCCCAATTTTTCTCCCATTGTTTTTTAATTGGAAATTCTTTTCATGTTCCCTCTCAACAAAGACGTGGCTGCTGACAGCTAAACTGGGTTTAGATGAGTGATTTATTTTATGGCAGGTTGTATGACGGTAGTAAAAAGAGACTGCCTGGCTCTTCTGCTGATTTACTAAAACACTTGATCTCTCTCAGTCCAAGCCACTCCCCCCACCCACATGGCCACCGCATTTTAATAAAAAGTGGCCCTCGCATTGCTCTGAGCCTCGTCCACCCTACCTGGGTTCCTTGAATACCCAGAACAGCTTGTTAAATGGGTCTCACTCTGTTTTCCAACAGGACAGAGTTCTCCCCTGGAACGGAGAGATCTCTGTGTCCAGAGATAAACATGCCCTATTTGAAGGCCAATTTGTCTTCTTGCTGTTTTGTTATTTTTTATTTTTTACTTTTTATTGAAGCATAATTGACATACAATATATCTTCTTGCTGTTTTAGACTTCTCTACACTCCCTACAGGTCTACGGAAAAGGTCTTAAGATTTCTGTCCAAAATGACTGGATTTGCATATGGCTTAGGTTATTTTGGAAATGATAATTCGGGCCGATCTAATATTACAGAGTCAGTGAGTGTAAAACCACAAACTCATGGAAATCTAAAATTAGAAAGGAAGAAGGAAATGTCTTTCCTTGAATTAAAAATTTGGCAGTTTGGGGATGAACGTGAAGATTATATTCTGTTATAATTAAATTTTTTACTTTTGAACTTTCTGTGGTCAAATAGACATAAAAAAGTTCTCATTGTGACCATTTTTCAGCGGTGCAGTTTAGCGGCATTAGGTACATTCACTAGTGCAGCCGTCACCACTGTCCATCTCCGTGTGAAACTCCATCCTCCCTCCCCACATGAAACTCTGTCCTCATGCAACACTGGCTCCCAGGCCCCCGGCCCCAGCTCCCTCTCCAGTCTGCCCCCATGACTTGGACTGTTCTGGGTACCTCACATAAGTGGAGCCTCATTACTTTCTGGAACAAAGCAGTCCTCTCCTGGCATTCTCTCCCCCTCTCCCTCACTGTACCCTCTCGCCCGACCCCTCACCCATTCTGCAGGTACCATTTTGCAAGCTCTTCGGTGATTTGCCAGGCCAGCAACAGCCTTGCTTTTATTTTTCTTTATTCGCTCACTTGGGTTACCACTAACCCTCCCCTCCCCCTATCTCTCCCTGCAGTCTTGAGTATCCGGGGAGCCCAGGAGGAGGAACCCACAGACCCCCAGCTGATGCGACTGGACAACATGCTGCTGGCCGAGGGGGTGGCGGGCCCAGAGAAGGGTGGCGGCTCGGCGGCGGCGGCAGCGGCGGCGGCGGCTTCGGGAGGCGCGGGCTCGGACAACTCCGTGGAGCACTCCGACTACAGAGCCAAGCTGTCCCAGATCAGACAGATCTACCACACGGAGCTGGAGAAGTACGAGCAGGTAACCGTGGCCACAAGGGCATCGGGCACCGGGGCCCTTTAGGACGGATGAAGAGCTGCTTTACTCAGGGGCTTGCAGACCCTGGGAGCCAGCCTCTGGGCTTCAACACAGAGCCCCTGGTCAGAATGGAGTCCATCGAATCCTTGGTCTCCACTATTAAAAACCCAGGCACACTGGACATGAAGGCATTTTAAAAACTTTAGCTGCAAGTGATGATTTCAGGAAACATTAATAGTCGGTATAACAGACATTCAGTCTGGAAGCCTGCAGCCCAGTCTTATCAGGTTAATAGAGGCCATTAGCAGAGTCACCACCTGCCTGTGGGGAGGTTGCTGGGTTCCTAGGGCCCTTGTTTGCTCCTTATTTGGGGAGGGCTCCTTATCTTCCAGGTACTCGTGGAATCCAATGGGAAGGATACTAAAACATGGCCTTAAAGTCCCTTGCTCAACTCAGACTCCATTCAGCTGAGAGTCAAACATATTCTTTTTATATATGATGCAGAATATGATACTCGCCTTCCTCCATAAGAAGAGTAGAAGGTCTCCGGGGACCCCCGTAGCCAACAAAGTTGGATTCCAGTCCTGACACCCCATCAATGGTCTGCAGGACCCAGTGGTCCACATATTCTACCCAAAAGCTGGTGGCATAGGGCAAAGAGCTGTAGATTTGGAGTCTAGGATATCACGGGACCATAAAGACTGTATGAAGGAGAGCGTAAGAAGGACTTTAAATTACAAAGCAGTATATAAATTATTTATAATAACAGAGCTCCTCTCTCCAAGAGATCCTCCCCTCTCTACCACACACACACAGGAATTTATGTATCCGTTCTGCTTCCTCTGGTCAGTATGAGCAATACTCCTTTAATAGGGGTCCCTTACACCAGCCATTCCTCCATGAGTAGGGGACAGATGTATTTATTGTCACATTTTTGGATGCAGCATTATCCTGAAGTTCTATAGTTAACTTACTTTCATCGGATTGTTGGATTTCCAGCTCTCTTTTCTTTTGTAAGAGTCACAAAAGAAGAGGGAACAAAAGCAAATGAGAAGACCCTCTGTAGTCCACTTAGGACTATCTGGGTACAAGGCAAATGCTAACTTAATAGAAAATTTAAATTTTAAAATAGAAATAGGCATTTTAAAATTTAAAGTGAAGAAAGTTTCATTATTGCACTCCCATCTACCTTTGAAATAGATTTCTATAAAGTCCCTTCTTTGATGAGGGGGAAAAAATTGCTGCAAAGCATGAAGCCAAGCATGGAAACTCAACGATCAAATAAGCCTAGGGAGGGTCTGAGGGGAGGAAAAGAGAAGCAATCTGGCGCTAAGAACCTGTGAGTCATTGACATTCACCTTCCCAGGAGACGACATACATTCTTGCCACAGTGTTGGCTCCTGTAGACACTTCCCAGGATTTCAGGAGATGCCGAGCCCAGAAAGTGGGCTGATCCCTGAAGTTTCCCCCAACCTGGTCCATCACTTTACAGTTCACAGTCTGTCCTCACTTGTGGGGAAGATAGATGGAGGCATTTCCTGTAAAGGTCTCTAGCTGGCCTCTTGAGTTCTTCCGACTCAGTGCTGTTCCTACTTGACCTTCAAGATTAAGCTTGGTTATAACAACCTATCTAGATCTGCTATCCAGTTTAACTCCCTCCAAACTCCAGGGGCACAAGAAGAGCCCAGAGGGTGTTCCCCCACTAGACCCATAACTAAGATGGATACTAGGCTGGAAGGTGTTGAAAACTGGTCTTATTCTTAGCTCATGTTGCCAGCAACATAGAAGAATTGACTGTTACTTGATTTAAACCCCCATGCCATTTTGCTGTGCTCATCTGAAATAAGTGAAATGCTATTGCCAACATCACTGCACTTGGCAGTTTTGTGGTTGGGTGCCCAGGACAGATACTGTCCTCCTCTCCATTTATTTTATTTTATTTTATTTTTTGAGAGACATAGAGACAGAGTGTGAGCAAGGGAAAGGCCGAGAGAGAGGGGGACACAGAATCCGAAGCAGGCTCCAGGCTCTGAGCCATCAGCACAGAGCCCAACGCGGGGCTCGAACTCACAGACGGTGAGATCATGACCTGAGCTGAAAGTCGGCCACTTAACCAACTGAGCCACCCAGGCGCCCCCCGCCTCTCCATTTTGATATGGGTGCGGGAATGGAGATCAAAAGGCTTAGGTTGTGTATCTGGGTTACACATCCTGTGAAGGGCAGAGGTTGCCCTAGAATCCGGTTTCTGAGCCTTAGTCCACAGGCTCGTATTAGAACACCACCTGACTGTGCTCAGTATGGAGAGAGTGTGGACTTGTGTAGACGGTGAGGGAGTAGGCTTGTCCTCTGTGACTTCCATGGACTAGATCACTGGTACCTAAGAGAGGCCCGGCTAATAATACGCTCCCAGGTATCTACCTGTTTTAAATAATAAAGATGTGGGAAATCAGAAACTTAAGGAAAAACTCCCATCAGTCCAGGACAAATTATAGAAGTATGGTGGTGATCGTCTGTATTTCTTATTCTTAAAAATACTAAATATTCATTTTCTTAGTTATTTGGGCATCTTCTGGATAAGAACTGAATCCTACCTAACACACTTTGGGTGCTTAACTATTTATTAATACTAGTTATATTGTTAATTATAGTAAATAACAGATTGTAGGGAAATTATGCTGTTAAGCTCCTCGCTCGTATGTCTGGGAGATGTATCTTCTTCACTTGTCTGTGACCATTCCTTGTGGGAGCTTTTTTAAAACCAAGAAACTTCAGGAAAGTAAAAACGTCACTCTCTACTCTAGTAGTACCTGGATGAAGTTGCCAAATTGGTTATTGATAGCTGACTCCGTTGTTTTTGTTTTGTTTTCAGTATGGTGGTGATAGATGACCAGATAATCAATTAGCTTTCTGCTAATTAGGTATCTTGACCCTCCTCAACCCCATCCCTTAAAACAGAAACAAAAACAAGAAAAACCCTGCTGGAATCAGCCATTGATTCATCCTGAGGTTATTTATGTCAAGAAAGCTTCTAGAGACTTTCATTAGAAAGAAAAGAAAGAAATTATTTTATCCAGTAAATGGTGTTGGTAAAATGCTCTAGCAGCAGATCGTGTAGGTAGCTAAGGTATTTAAGAGCTGACGTATTCTAATAAACAACACCACGATGTCAGAAAGCTGAATTTTATTCCGACTGGCATTTAAAGAAATGACGGCTCTTGGAACTCTGGAAGGTTCTCCAGCTTTTGTACGTAATGCTGCCGGGGCGTGGATAGGGCTGAATCCGTAAGGCTGAGCTGGGCTGGGTTAGCGGGTTCACAGCTAAGAGGACCCTAAATCCCGTTACCTTCTTTACCGAGATTGGTGCCAAATCCAGTTGGAAGGCAGAAGGGAAGAAGGCGGCTAGATGGAGTGCAAGACAGAAGCTTAAAACTCTGGCCCCTTGAGGGGGATATTCTAGGCGGGGGCTTGGCTTTGGTCTGTGGCTCCCGGAAACACCGTTGCCCTGGAACCTGGGAAAGAGTCCCTTTGAAATCCTCGAGTCTCTGAGACACCCGGAATGGCAGCTCCCGAAACGACTGCCTTTGTGACCGTCCACAGCGGAGTTGGCTCTGTCACGGAAACTTTCAGCCTCTGAGGGTTCTGTTTAGTTAGCGAGTTGCAACCCCAGCTCTTCTCATCCCTGGCGCATCGAGAGCGCCTGACCCAACAGAGGCAGCCCAGCTTCCGGAGGTGTAAGCTGGCGGGATCCGGGGAGGACACGCAGGTAGTTCAGGTCCTGGGAAAACCCAGATCATTATGTTCTGTCTGTCTCCCATGGACTTGGAGCCCGTCTCTGCTCTCTGGGGCGTGTTCCTGGGCAGCTGCTCAGCGCCACCTTATTCCCCCTCAGCAGTGGGTGAGAAGACCCCCACTGTCTGTTTATGGCAGAGCAGAAAGGGCCGCAGGATAAAATGCCTTGAATAGACATCAGATATAGTGAGTATTTTTATTCCCTGTAATGAAGCACATTATTATTAGCCCAGCGCTGTGGCTTCTCAGTGGAGAGCGAGTGCACTTGACAATGCCTCCTCACATCCAGCCCCTCCTCCCTTGGAGCCCCCACGAGGTCAGGAGGCTGCAGGCCAGCGAGGTGCAGCGTTTGCCCACAAAGTTGGCCGTTTGCCCGCAAAGCTGGTCGGGATGCTTGCTGTGTACCTAACCCGGCACTCCCCACCCCGTGGCCTCATCGGACCCAACCCCCGTCGTTGCCAGGTTTTCTGTCCTTCCCTTTGTTTACAATTGGAGGCTGGGTGGGCAGGGAAGAAGCTTATCCTACAGATCGTGGGGTTTATATAGTAATTTTCTTAGTGGTAAGCAAAATGCTAGACGGGCCTGATCTGTGGATTTGTCTTCGGCATTTGCCTGCAGAGTAGAAAGGAGGTGTCGATCACCCTGTTTATTTTTGCCAAGAGGGAAACTGGCACCCGGACACATCCTTATGCAGCCAGACACACACCTAGTAAGTCATCTGATCTTTACCATCCCCTTAGAGGCGGGTACTGCCACCCCCATTTCACAAATAAGGGAGACGAGTCCCAGGTTAGGCAACTCTCCAGGTCCCACAGCTATGTCAGTCCCAGAGGCAAGATCTGGGACTTGATCTTGAGTGCACGCCATCCGGGCCCTTCCCGTGCCCTCCACTGTGTTCGTGAGCACAATTCACTCTATCCACGGGTCACCGTACAGGCCCATGGCTGCGGCTAGCCTTGCTAAAGGTTGGGAGTGATTAAATCCACTCCCTCCAATGGATAAAATGAGGCACCGAGTAGTGATAGGCTTTGCCCAGACACTCGCGGAAATGGGGTCAAAGACCTTCCAGTCTCCAGTGTAGACGTCGCATGGTCAGCCACCCAGGTATCTTCGGCCAACCAACCTCAAAGGATTTCTTATAGACATGAATAGTGAATGGGTTGTTGTCACTGCATTCTTGACAGATAAGAAAGGCTTTGTGCTGTAAAAACAGGGGCAACGCGGTGTTCTCAGTAATGAGTGTGTTTCTGTTATTGATATTAAGTTGGAGCCCTTTGAGTTTTTAGTTCTTCTCCTGTCAAAGACCGTCTTGGCTTTTTCATTACAAATCTAATATACTTTTATAACGTTGCTGTGAGTTAACCTGTGCGTAGATATTTTATTGAACGCTCTGCTAAGGAAATCACACTTTAGATGTTAAGAAATAGTAACCACAGGAAGGACAGTGGGGTTCAGAGGAGCAGGTTTGGGCTCTGGGAAGGGACAGAAGTCCCCAGCCTAGAATAGGAAGTGTTAGGGTCCTGACTCAGCTGGTTCTTTTTTGCCGTGGGCCTTCAGAAAAGGCCCTTCCCCTCTCTCTGGGCCACAGTTTTCCCAACTGTAAAATAAGAAGGTGGGAAAAATGATCTTTAACTTCCCTTCCAGAGCTGATGGTATGCTAGTCTAACCTGAGAGACTTCCTTTCTGCAGGGATGGCTTCTGAATCCTCTACTTCATGTACTGATGCTGTTTCTACAAGGCCTCTGAGGACAGATTCCTTTTGTGTTGTGAATTTAGTGGGCCTTCTGAAGGCCAGCAGAGGAGGGGATTCTCCTAATAAAACTGAAGAGAGAAATAGGTCGATGCGAAATCTCTCGAGAGGGTTAGCTTTTAATTCCACGATTCCATTCTTTTGGCTGTTCGCACATCCAAAAATCCAACATTTGGAAGTTCTAACATATCAGAGATAATGAGCAAGGCACAAGTTCATGCTGTATCTGACCCCCAACTGTCTCCGGCTGCTAACATTGGGGTGAAGGGCTGTGGGGTGCGTTTTATACTCGGACTCGTGTTCTCACCTTTCACTGCAGGAAAAACATGAAAAAAATGAATTCTCTTTTCCTTTAAAAAAATAAATCTCCATTGTGGCCAACAGTTAGATTCAAACAGGATGAAAGGTATTCCTAAGCCACCATTTATTTCATCCCTCTGAGATGACGACACCCCGCGAACCTTGTGCTAGTCTCTAGAAAAGCCCACACAGCCTCCCGTGCAGGCGCGGACCCTCCACACGGCCGCTGTTTGTTGTCCTGCTGTTCCAGGCGTGCAACGAGTTTACCACCCACGTGATGAACCTGCTGCGGGAGCAGAGCCGGACCAGGCCCATCTCCCCCAAGGAGATCGAGCGCATGGTCAGCATCATCCACCGCAAATTCAGCTCCATCCAGATGCAGCTTAAGCAGAGCACGTGCGAAGCCGTCATGATCCTGCGCTCGCGGTTTCTGGATGCGCGGTGAGTCGCCAACATGGCCGCCCGTCCGCCGGCGGTGTGGGGGGAGGGGAGCGCCCTGGCTCACCCCGCGGGCCAAGTCCAATGGCGGCTTGCAGAAGTCTCCTGGGTCAGGTAAGTAGGCTGCAAAACTAGATTAGCCGTTGGGTTTTGACAGCTCCAGGAACACACGTGACGGGGGCCGGGTGCTTGCTTCTCGCTCTGAGTGAGAAGCAGGGGTGACCGAGCTGGGTGACAGCAAAGGCAGCGCGTTTGTTTTCACCCCGCTAGGTACCGCCGTTACAGGAACGCGTCGTAGCTCTGGGCTACTGAATGCTGCAGTTAAACACGTTCCCCAGAAAGTGCAGTTTGAGAGACGGATCGTTTCCACGTTCCGTATGGGCAGAGAGTGCGGTCGGGTCAGCTCAACAAATATTTGGAAGTAGACTTTAATGTTCCGCACTCTGGGCTAAGTATTAGGAGGACAAAGATGAACAGGACACAGTCCCTTGGGCCCAGAGGAGCAAGGGGGCTGGTCTGATATGCCCCAGATTTTCAATCAAGGTTTGATGTTTTATATCTGGCATTGCTACTCCTGACCTCACTTGTGAGGCCACAGAATTCAGGTAAAGAAACCCTCGAAAGACAGGTCCTTTTTTTTTTTTTTTTAAAGGTTTATTTATTTTTTGAGAGAGAGACAGAATGCAAGTAAGAGAGGGACAGAGAGAGAGGGAGACACAGAATCCAAAGCAGGCTCCAGGCTCTGAGCTGTCAGCACAGAGCCCGACATGGGGCTCAAACTCACAAACCACGAGATCATGACCTGAGCTGAAGTCGGACGCTTAACCAACTGAGCCACCCAGGCACCCCTAGAAAGGTCCTTTTTAAAAGAAGATAAAAACTGCGAACAGAGAGCAAGCAATCGGTTCTCTAGACCAGTGGGTTTATGCGTGTCCCTCTGATTTCTTTAACTTCTGTTACTCGGCCTGCAAGATGGTGACAATCCTATCTTTCCTTTACTCTGGAGGAGTATTTTGATCATGGTTCTAGCGGACATGTTTTCGTGTGGGCGTCCTTTGCGATCCATGCTCCATCTTAGATTAGCCAACTTCTACAAATGTACCTTTCATCCTTCATTGCTTCAATCCCTAAAAATCATCCCAACCTATGATTTTAGTGATTAAAGTTTTATGAAATGATGCCATTTCATCATTTATAGCTTTGTCCCTTTTCAGTGAGACAGAAAGATTTGCTGCTCCTGATAGAATTTTTTCACCCCCACAGTCATGCCTCATTCGGCTCTCTTACCTGTATTTCTCTCTGTTGACAGTTGTAGTCTTCGCAATCCATAGACCTCTTTAAAACTCCCTGGCATCTCCCAAACTCCCTTTCTTTCGGTGTGTTTTGGGTCGCACGGAGCATGAAATGATAATGCCAGCCAGCAAGATGTATCCCGGGGCCCCCAGAATTCCATAGAGTTAAGTCGAGAGAAAGTAAAAAGGAAGATAGCTTTTCCCGGCTGAGGAAGACTGTGCGGGGAGGCGGCATCGCCCTGAAGCGGGGCCCGGGTGCGTCTCCCTGGCCTCGTGGCCACTGCCAGCCCAGCTTATTTAAAGCAGCCTGTTGGGCACAGTATGGAGTGCAGGTGACTGGTGACCTCTGTCTGGGTCGGTCTCCTGCCCTCACTGCAGCCCCCACCACTCTGCACGGCTAGTTTCCATCCCCATGGAAACTCCCCTCGTTAAAATTCTGGCGTTGGTATGTGTGTTGGCAGTTACCGAAAAGGAGAAAAGTTGGGCCCAGACTGGATTCTTTTGCGGAGAGAACCGGGGGGGAAGGGAGGAGCAGAATCATTGTCTTGTTGGACTTCTTCTCGCAGGAATTGGGCTGTGTGCAGTTGGAGTGCAGACCCAAAATGAAGCGAGCTTTGTACACAGTTGCTGTCCTTTCCCCCAGCTTTTGCCTTGACGGTCCCAGTTGGCATCTGAAGGACAGTCACTTAACAGAGGGCCTCTTTCCTGCTTTGGTTGCAACCTTTGAATCCTTGCCTCTGAGCCAAGATTCAAAACTAAAGCGACTCAGCTATTGTCATTGTTACTAACACTTATTTTGAGGGTGTATTTGGTATCAGTGAAAGAATATAACTCCAAATGCCAGCCCATGGCTGAGCAAAATGGCTTTCTCAGCTCAAAAGTAAGTGTAGACCTTTTGACCGAGGTAGTTCGTATCATTGCCTCCAGTGCTGTGACTGGAAAGTTAGCGTAGCAAACCTTAGTGAGAAAGACAGACTCACGTGCTGACACTCACACGCATGTGATGGCCGCGGCTTCATCCCCAAAAGATTTGGTGGAAGACAAATGAAATACAAGGGGAATTTGACTTAGTAACAGCATTAGTCTTTGTAACGTAACAGGTATGTAGAATCGAAGGGTCCTGCTTTGCGATGCACCACTCCTTGGCCTGGTTTTCCGTTACCACCTAACAGACTACTCAAATCGAGCAGCCTCAGACAACACAAAGTCATTACAACACAGCTTCTGTTGTTTAGGTGTCTGGGGAGGGTTTGACTGGATCCTCTACCCTAGTCTCACAAAGCTATAATCTGAGTGTCAGCTGAGGCCGTGATCTCTTGAGAGTCTCAGGTCCTCTTCCAAGCCCATTCCTGCCGTGGGCAGAATTCAGTGCCTTGTGGTTGTGGGACCGAGTTCCCGGCCTCCACAAGCCACTCTCTCTGTGGCCAGCTCTCATCTTGGCTGCTCGCTTTCTTCCTGGAAACCAGCAAGAGAACCTCACTATTTTAAGGCTGTAACGTCATCTCCCTGAACACAGAACAGTATCTTTTCATTGTCACGTCTGCACTCGGGGGAGGGCGTGGATGCTAGGTTGGGCTCTTAGCGTTTCTAGAACTCTACCTTTCATACCTTTCAGCTGAGCACTTGGTCCAGATGTGTCCATTCCTTTCTCTCTTCCTTACGTTGACTTAATTGTGCCAGAAAAAAGTTCATTCATTCATTCATTCATCATTCATTCTACATTTATTCTCTCATGCTGTATACTGAACAGTGTGCTATAAAACTTGGGAAAGTTACCATCAGGATCATAAACACGGTTTGCTCAGTTGAAAGAGAGAGAACTTAGGAACACTCTTAATGATTTTCAAGCAATAATTTTAACTTCTGTTTGATAACGTTTTGCTGGAGGCAACATTAAGAAGACAGGCAGATGTCGGAAGAACACCTCTGCGTCTCACCCCGAGAGGGGGATTCTGTAAAATGAATTAGTAAAGCGGAAGACAACAGTAGGGAAGGACGTCCAGTGAAGTCTGGGCAGACCGGCCTGTATTTAGATTTGTGTATCTCATTGCCGGAAGCTTCGTAGCCACTGGAGTAACTAAGAGGGAAACACACACACACACACACACACACAGAAATGTGGGTCCCACCTTCAAGGAGCTCATACTCTCATGGGACAAACCGACACTCGTTTACACGTGAACATAACACTGCATGTTACACACCCACCTCTCCCGGCTGCCCCTGAAGGGGAGGCGGAATGCGGGCGGGGCATCTCAGAGCTGGCGTGGTGTTTGCCAAATCACTCGCCCCCTGTTGAGCAGCACGAAACAATGTGATCCAACTTTGACAAGCAATACTTACTGGACGTTTCCCATGTGTGAGGGCACTAGGGTTTCAGGGATGAGTGACACATGGCTCCTGCTCTTGAGGGCTTTGCTGTTTCGCTGGGGAGACGTACGCAAAGTTGGGGCAAACGCTGGAGGAGAGAAATACACAGGTTGGTGAGAGGGAAGCACAGGAGCATGGAAGTCACCAGTGTCTTTGGGGAACGGAGAAGCAAGATGACGTGGCTAGACGAAATTACGCAGAGCATGGTTAGGACTGAGGGGAGACGAGGTACTAGGGATGGGATGGATCCACTGCAAAGCCCTAAACTGTACCCGTGAAGATGTCAAAATTTGTCCTTGTAGCAGCAGAAACCATCATGGCTGTTTAAGGACAGAGTATAGTTATTTACGGTGTAAGTTCTCAAACGGCACTGCTTGGATTCCAAGTCTGGCTACCTTTGTAACCATGTCCTCCCCAGGACTCTTGTCAACTGGGGATAATCCCACACCCAGGAATAAAGAAAGGAATAAGAAAACAAAACAAAAAAACCTAGTATGGTGTCCAGAACTTTAACACACTTAAAGCGAGACACATAATAATCCAACTGTAGATACTAAAGATCACTATGTTATATATTAGTTATTATTACTATTTTATTATTATTATTGTTCTTGCTGTTATTACTGACATGCTCAGACAGTGGCTTATCGAAACCCATTTCAAAAACAGAGTGACAGTAGGCTGGAATGAAAGAGTTGGGTTTGAAGGACTAGACCTGGCAGGACTTGCTTTCAGGCCCAGCATCTGAAGAAGGTAAGACAACAGGAGAGGCTGAGAGTCACTCCTGGGTACTGGCAGCTGCGAGGCACTCAGATATTTGAATGAGTGAATGAACACATTTAGATACACCAAACAGTGTCTCTGGGGATGAGGGTAATGGAGAAAATGGAACTGACTTGGGTGCGGTGTGATGCTGGTTTTAGAGACCCAGAGTGTCTAGGCTATGCAGTGGTAGATGGGCAGCGATTCTCAGGAGAGGCAGTAGGGCGGGAGGCAAGATATTTGGTATCTAGCAGCGTATGTTTGCCGTGCCTGCCCTTCTCCCTCTTGAGTCACCGATTCCGAAGTTCCTGCTCCTGAAATGCCACATTTATCCAGGACTGTTTAATCAGCCTCCGCATTTCCTACATTAACAACCTAGATCCCCAACTCCCAAGGCTTTCGACTGGCTCAAAGTCACAAACGTTAACCTACCAAGCTGATGACGCTTCAAGCCAAAGCCAGGTGCATAGCTCAAATAAGCTTATCGTCAGAAGTGTATTATTTTCAGTAGGTTTCTTGAAATTCTGCAAAGTCTTGATCTTGGGATTTCCGAGGCCCTCAGCGGAGACGGCCTCGGAGAGAGGTGATAAGCGAGCCCATCAGAGTGGATGAGACCACCTAGGGAAGGTTGCACATCACGATGAGAAGAGAGTCGGGAACAGCTGTCTGTACCAGCCCCACACCCACCGGCTCATTCCAGAGAGGCTTCCTTTGAGCTCAGTTGGAAGACTCCCAAAAAATACAGCGCGATGCTAATGCAGACGGCTGAATGAATGAACCGAGGTTCTCCCAATTAGGGGAGCCTTCAGGGTCCAGTTCCCCAGGCCTAAGACAACTGTTTTCTTTAGGCAGAGAAGAAGCCAGAGGTTATCAAAAGCCTGGCCTGGAGCCCCTGTTAGCCACTTGGCTACCTTCCTCAAATTCCCAGCAGGCAAGGACTTTTAACAAATGCCTGTTTTTTGAGTTCAGCTTTTTAAATCCATTCTGCCCAATTTCTGATGCTGGGTGACCCAGAAACTCAGCGTGATTTGGGAAAGTGGCTCGGGCTTGGCATAGTCTGGACAGATGTGGCTAATACCTACGGACAGATGGTGTTCATCCGGTAAAATCAGCCACTTTATTGTGTTAATTAATCCAAGTGGGACCCTGAAAATATAATATTAGCTGAATTTCCTGTCTAGCAGGGCGATCGGTGCTTTCTGTGGGGCTAAATCGGGAAATCCTGTATCCTGGTATAACCAAGGATGTTCTGGAAATCTCTTCCATGAGGAAAAGCTTTTGAGGAAAGCAAGAAAGGCAGAGTGCTAACAGAGCTCATTTAAAGATGGGGTCCCCACCACCTCGAGGAGAGCCAGCCAGCGTCTGCGGTGAGCCTGGCTTCCCCAGACAGCTCCCCAGCTGCCCACGGGCTGTAGCTGTGAGGAGGCAATAAAGTGATTCTCACTTTAAAGTAGTTCGATTAGCACTTTTTCCTTAAAGACAGAAAAATGCTTTTGTTCGAAAAGTGGTTCTCTTTCTTTCAGCAACCTGCATATTAAAAAGATTTCTGTGGGCTTTTGTTTTACCATTTAGCAGCTGTTGATTTCTCTCCTTCTGAGGGAGGTCAAGCAGTCCAGGGGGGTGATTCTAGTTTCTTCCACACCCTCTTCCCCCATGCCTTTACAGAATGTTGTATGCATTTACCTGGGAATGGAAGGAGGAGAAAATGATCACTTATTTTTAACTTACGGCACAGGAGTCTCTGTGTGATTGTCAGGAGGCGATTTGTATATAAGAAAGAGGGCTGGGGTGTACAGTCAGGCAGAGCTGAATTAACGTCTCGGCTCTGTCACATACCAGCTGAGTCAACTTTGGACTCAGCTCTTCACTGGTAAATGGAAAGAACCGTACCTATCTTGCTAGATGAACAAAATGAGTAACTTGAATTGACTGCTATAAGTGGGAGGGTCCAGAGCATGGAGCCTGGGAGGAAGGAACACCATCACCGGGCATTGGCCATGAGCCAGGCACCGTGCAGAGCGCTTTCTGTGTATGGCCTCGTGCTACCGCTTCGGTCACCCTGCGAGGCCAGCGTGATTTCTTCGCTCTCAGCTGAAGAAGCTGAGGCTTGGAGAGGCATCCCAGACCCCGAGCTGGCATGCAATGGGTCTGGGATTCAAAACTAAGGCGGTTGAGTTGTGCAACTCCATGCTCCTCACCACTCTGTACAAATATTTGCGGCTGATTTTCTGCTCGGTGCCCCCACAGTGCACCGTGAAGCATTTAACTAATGCTTTCCGCCTTGGCATCCAGCCCCTCTGTGCAAATTTCCCCTAATCCCACTTTTTGCTCAAAAACTTGTCTTTTCCCAGAAGTAGATCCTCGTCTCTCCCTTTTTATATGCATTTGGTGTGAACTTTTTTGGTCGTTCTTTCCTTTCTCTTTCTGAAGGCGGAAGAGACGGAATTTCAACAAGCAAGCCACGGAAATCCTGAATGAATATTTCTATTCCCATCTCAGCAACCCTTACCCCAGTGAGGAAGCCAAAGAGGAGTTAGCCAAGAAGTGTGGCATCACAGTGTCCCAGGTAAGGGGCCCTCAAGGGGCTCAGCTTCTCTCCTGCCTGTGGTGGAGCCCACACGGCAGGGTCTGGGAGGTGTCGCTTTACTGAGCTTTCATGCCTTGCTCAGTTTAGGATCCATCTGCTAAAGCCCTAAAAATGGCAAGGTAAGCACCTGATGTGTTGAAATAGGAGAGTTTCCAGGTAAGTACGTGGGCAAATGAGAGAGGGCCCAGCAAAACTGGAGGAGTAGAGTACAGTATAAAAACAGGGTTGGGGTTCTTCCTGTTAAATTCTCTTGTTGCTTTAGAAATGGGCCAAGGTTCTTAGATGTCCTGGCAAATCTGTCTGCATTTGTCACATTGTTTGCTCAAACACAGTCCATTCCTTAGCTCATCTTTTGCCCAACCCAGGAAAGAGTCAGTGAACAGAACTCTAAGATGTCCTCTCTTGACGTGCATGTCTCTATAACTGATGGAATGTAGGAATTTTAACATGTTTCTGTGATGGCATTGGAATGGTTGCACAAAATGTCACTGAGTGCCCCTTTCCCCCAAAGAGCAATAACTATAACAGGTGCCTGTTGACATGGAAAGATACAGGATAAAAATATTTTTATGGACCTGGTTGTCTTCAACGGGAGTATGGAGTAGAGAAGCAGCCAATATTTCTGTACGTATTTTTTGTCTACTCAGAGGATCCATCCAAAACTTGTTATTTAATCTGAACCTCAAATAACCACCACTGGTCTCTAGTTGAGAACAGTGATGATAATTGTGAACTCTGTCAGAGAGAGGCCTTCTGAATTATGTCACAGGCAAGAGAACCAAATGTACTGGCATTTCCATAAAAGGGGGAGGGGAGGGGCACCTGGGTGGCTCAGTCGGGTAAGCATCCAGCTAAGGTCGTGATGTCTCAGTTTGTGAGTTCAAGCCCCGAGTCGGGCTCTGTGCTGACAGCTCAAAGCCTGGAGCCTGCTTCAGATTCTGTCTCCCTCTCTCTCTACCCCTCTCCGCTCACTCTCTGTCTCTCAAAAAAATAAATAAATGTTAAAAAAATTAAAAAAAAAAAAAGAGATGGGTGTAGGAAGGCTACAAAACTTCACCCGGCATCTTCCAAGCAAAGGAGATGCGGTTTTGTATAAACTGAGCATTTGTACTTCCTTGAACTAAATCCTGGCTTCTCTTAACTCCCTGCAGGGTACTCAACCCATCATCCTTGGTTTAGCTAAGCAGAATTAATTCGAGTCAGAATCTAGAACTCCACAGAGTACGTACAATGAGGAGATTGCCAGGGCCTCTCCCGTAAGCTGGGGGGGAATTTGGCAGCAGCCTTGGAAACCCCAGTTCCTTTTCATCTCAGACCTTCCGTAGGTGCTTGGATCCAGGTGAAAGTTGTTCCGGTCTTAACCCTGAGAAAGCAGAACACCAGAGGACAAGCTCAGGTGACCTGGTTTTGTCTAGGTCTCTAACCGTTCTTGTCTAACTTTAGATCCCGTGTCCATAAGAGAAGAGAATTGATGTTTTTGATACTTGCTGCATGTTTGACAGTCAGTGAATTCGATACATGGAATCTTCTGCTTCTAAAGTAGAATTAAATCATTACATGGTCTGAAATCTAATTCTGGGATTCGGAATTCTAAATCCCTCTTGAAGATAGAATGAACTCTTGAGGAGTTAGTCTGTATTAAATCTAGATCAAGGTTGGAATCCTGGCCCGTTCCAGCAACCTTTACTAACCTTGTTATGGAAACCCAAGGTGCAAATAATTTGTCCATTAAAATGAGTATTTATATACGGTATCGGCTTTCCCTTTGCTTCGCCCACCCTAAGGCCACGCCATTCCTCCTTCCCCATCACAGTACTCCCTGTTGACAACAACCGAGCTATTCACCGTTGCCAAATGAGTCCCAGTGGGAGACAGTATGATATGGTATCAGAGCAAGAGCACTTGGCTAGGAGCATGTTTTTGTCAAGAATCAACTGTGAGATTTTAGGGAACTCCCTCTTTATGGGTCTCAGTCGCCCTGTCTTCCAATCATGGTTCATTGGACCCCATGATTTATTAAATTTCCTTTTAGTTCCCAAATCTAGAGGATGCAGATTTGGGGCTTGTGTGTTGGGTGTGTGTGTGTGTGTGTTTCGTAGCTGTTTTGGGGCTGTATCTTTCTTGGGCTTTGTTTTGTTTTTTCTTGCTGTTGTCATTATATTGGTTAATAATTACCCCTCCATCTTGAAATTCTCCTACCTTGGCTTCCTTGGCACTGTTCTCTCTGGAGTTTCTTTCTTCCTCTTGGGCTACTTTTGCTTGGTCTTCTTAGAGGATCTTCTATCTCTGTCTACTCTAGAAATAGCATTTTTTTCTTTAGCCCTCATCTCTTCATGCCTACCCATGGTTCTTGGCCATTTTCTTTTAGCCACAGAGTCTTTCAAAATCTACTTATTGTTGGTTCCTCCCATGATCCAAAACAAAAAAACGTGCCGAGATACCCAAATTCGTCTATAGACCATCCTCCCCTCTATCCTCCAAACAGCCCTTCCTGTATAGCAGGGCTGCTCGGCGTGTGGTCTGAAAGAAGGCAGCACCAGCACCACCTGGAAGCTGGTTCGAAATGTGAATCCTTAGATCTCCCCCCAGTCCCGAGTTAGAATCATGGCAAGGGCAGGTTGGGATCTGTTCTAACGAGCATGCTTTGACGTGGAAAAGTATCTTCTACACCCTTTATCTGAGTGATCTCTACTCTCCTTCCAGCTGAAAGTATACTTTTGTTTGAATATCCAGATGAGACTTCTGGAACACCGAACTCCTGTATCTTACTTCCCCCTGGACCCTGCCGTGGCTCTGCCCAGGCTCTGCAACTTAACAAGTTCAGAATGCAATCAGACTCTCCCCAGAGAACTGATTACTTTTTCTGTATTACCTGTCTCAGACTGTGTCTGTCATCGGTGTGTCCCTAGTGCCTAGCACATAGTACACCCTCCGTGACTATGAACAGCAAGTTAATTAATGAAAGCACTGATTATATACATGGCTCAGGGCATCTGATATCACCTCATGGGCCACGTAGGAAATACATGAGCTGACTAAGCATCTCGCCTACCAGTCTGTCTGTTTTCACTGAGGAGGAAATCACTCCTCCACCACGTGCCTTCTCCGTCCTCTTCCTTCTCCTGTTCTCTGATGTAGCTGATCTAACTAGACCTCAGACATTTCTTTTCTTCCTCAGAAGCCTTCCCAAACTATGTCTTCAACTTTCCCCCTCTCTTCCGGCTCATCCGGTTACCTTAGAAAAATCTTCCTCTTTTTCCTCTCTCTCATCTGAAGAGTGAAAGTTACATCAAGGAGAGTTTGGGAGTGAAATTAGATGTACTGTGGTCCTAAAATGGCCCCGGAGTGCCCTTCCTCTCTTAATGTGACTGTAGGCACCAGCATTTACAATAAATAAAACAATTTCTATTGAATTTCTTTCTCTCCTTTACTAATACCGCAATGGTGTGGTTTGATTTTCATAACAAAGGCTTGGCATTCCTGCCATGGTGTAAGCCTTGTGAGGGCTAACCTTATAGGAGTTCTAAGTTTTGCTAATGCATTTAATTTCTTTTAAGTTTATTTGTTTTGAGAGCCAGAGAGAGCAAAGGAGGGACAGAGAGAGAGAGAGAATCCCAGGCAGGCTCCATGCTGTCAGTGTGGAGCCCGATGGGGGGCTCGAACTCACAAACTCTGAGATCATGACCTGAGCCGAAACCAAGAGTCAGACGCTTAACTGATTGAGCCACCCAGGCACCCGTAAGTTTTGCTAATGCATTTAAAAGATAAAAATAGTTTTGGGAGAATTATTTTTATCTGCCAGTGTTGGGGACAAATATAAACTATGTATAAGCTGTGGTATATGTATCACCAACGTTCTCTTCCCTCACCAAATTCGTAATTCATTTTGTAACTTTATTTACAAAATAAATTTTAGTTTGAAGTCACATCTGGAATACGGGGTATAAAACATTCCTCACAAGGCAGGGACTTAAGGGTAAAACTTGAATTTCACTATGTCTCCACCGTGTCTGGCAGAGGTCTTGCTATAAAGGGAATGGGGACATAGAATCAAGTCAGGACAGCTGCAGCGAGCCACGTGAAGGAAATAATTTAACAAATGAAAGTAAAGTAGGCTTATTTTGTGTATTGGCCTTATTTAAAGCTTGGAATTCAAAGGAATAATCTGTGGTCTGCTTCAGTTTTTCCTTTTATAGATAACACCAAGCTTTGTACAAATACTTCGTGAAATCTATCAGATTGAATTACGTTGATCCCAAGGTCTATAGTACATGCAGCTGAGAATCGTGTCCATATTAGCATTATTTAACTTACAGAAATTTGAAACTACTCCATCAGTGAGAGCACCTATATGATGATATAGATTTGCATGGTATTTCTTTTATTTCTTTTTTTTTTTTAGTTTATTTATTTATTTTGAGAGGGGAAGGGGGCGGCGAGAGAGGGAGAGAAAGAATCCCAAGCAGCCTTCGCACTGTCAGCATGTAGCCCAACATAGGACTTGAACCCACAAACTGTGAGATCGTGACCTCAGCTGAAACCCAAGTTGGGAGACTAACTGACTGAGCTACCCAGGTGCCCCATACATGGGTATTTAAAAGTCTGTGCCTCTTGATTGCTCAAAGTCAGTGTTAGCATTGATAAGTGACAGGCATTTTTCCTGAGTTGCTGTGTTTATGATGGTGTCATGTTCTTAAGAGGTAAGCAAATTTAAAATGCTTGCCCTAAATTATAAGTGTCCGAGTCTAAAGGAGCAGTTTTGCTGAATGGCATTGTATTAAGCAAGAGAATCTCACTGTAGCAGTGGGTCCTCTCAACGCCCTTCCTTCTGATCTTTTCATTGATGTTGTTCAATCAGAATAGGACCCGCCCGTGTAGCCTGCCTCCTCCATCCTCTCCCAATCCCCTTCCTTCTCACCTCTGAGATGCTTGCCCAGGATGGAACGTTAACCTTCTCCTCTTCTCTTACACTGCTCTAGGTATCAAACTGGTTTGGAAATAAGCGAATCCGGTACAAGAAGAACATAGGTAAATTTCAAGAGGAAGCCAATATTTATGCTGCCAAAACGGCTGTCACTGCTACCAATGTGTCAGCCCATGGAAGCCAAGCTAACTCACCCTCGACTCCTAACTCAGCTGGTTAGTTTTTTCTTTGATTTGGGGGGATCGTGTTCCACTTTTATACGTGCTTTTCCTACATTGGGGTTTTCTTTTAATCCTTCAGTTTCTGATTGGTTCGTTGATGCATTTGATTGTCTTTTTTGTTGTTGATGCCACTTGGGGTTTTTCCTTTCATTTCCAAAGAGCAGTGCGTTTTACACTTCATAAGAGGGGCTTGCCTGGATGTTTGCGCTAATGTGCCTGTGTAAGTTGGACGGACCTAAATTGGTTGGTTCGGATGAGACACCTTCACATTCTGCTTTCAAAGATGATCTCCATCTGTTACTTAGAGATAGTCCCTCGGGGCTCTAGCAGTTAGTCTGTTTCACATGAAGTTTTTAGCCTCGTCTACTTCGCTGTTCCCATCACATACTGTCTGGGGGACCCGCTAGCGTACATTCTCTGCGGGCACAGTCCTTGTTACAGAGGGGTACAGAGCCGGACCGGGATTATCCCTATCCACCGTTCAGAGTTGTTGTTCTTTACTGTTGGACTTTGTTGGTTTCTTTGTGCAAACTACAAAGAGAATTGCCAGTCATGAGTTCAAATTGTTCCAATTCCAGCTTTCCTCTTATAATATTAGTCACGTGCTGTGCTCCTGGTTTTACTTTAGTGAATATGCAGTCTATCACTAATTCGGAGTTTAGGCTGACATATTTGGGGGTTTACCTTGTACCACAAGTTCCCGAATTTCCACCTGTGAAAAAAGACGCAGTCTACAAGACATAAAATCTAACCTTAGTGTTTGTATTCTATGGAAGGCATGTTGGTACTTTTTGTTGTTGTTGTTGTTAAGGGGAAACCAGAAATACTTCCTTACCAAATAATTGTGGTCTCAGATTATGTGATATTTGCCCCCGTAATGAAACACCTGCATTGATTTTGACGGTTCGGTGCACATCTAAGAAAACCAATGCCTCCAACTTGAACGGTCACAAATTTGAATATGTTTGACCATCATATGATTAAAAATCTAATTTCTAACGTTTCTGGGAAGGGTCTTTGACCTCGAAGCTTGCGTGTTCACTAAAATAAATTCTCTTTCTACCTTATGGTGGATTGTTATTGGAGACGTGTGTGGCTCCACACGCTCACGTCTTCCGTGGGCTTCTAGATGTGCTAATTTGTTATCTTAACTCTCTCCAAGT
Source organism: Paguma larvata (assembly GCA_030068075.1). Lineage (NCBI taxonomy): Eukaryota > Metazoa > Chordata > Mammalia > Carnivora > Viverridae > Paguma > Paguma larvata. Next base: position 49,959,820 of record CM057840.1, on the reverse strand, counting down.
CCCTGGGCTGTTCCATTATAGGCTTTTTTTTTGTTTAAATGGAATCCTGCATGAAGAGTGGCCCGAGCTTTGTAAGCGTGGACACGGTAAGACAATGTAGAGTTCAGTCTAGTTTTATTTTTCCCAGCATGCCCGGTTGGGAAGCTCTGAGGAGCAGATTACTTTGTGAGGTTTGCGCGTGTGTCTTTCCTTCTTACCCCATCGTGGCATGATTGACAACGGATCAAGGCTAAGAGGTTCAATAACCAGAGGGTTTCCTTCTTCCCCATCTGGTCAGCTATTAAGCCTTTCAGACTCCAGCAGCACTAGCTGAATCGCACTGCTAGGCAGACATGTTCATTTGTCTCTGGAAGAAGTACAATCCTGTCAACATTAGCAAAAACACACTCAACACTCCTGCAAAGGTTATCATAACGCAAAACAGATATCAAAATGACTTTTTCATGTCCCTGATATATCTGCATTGCAGATGGTTTAGTATGATTTATGACTAGTCCCTAGAAGGGCCCTGTGGACTCCCTTCATTACCAAAGCCGTAACTTTTTATTCTTTTCTAAAGCACTTAAAAAGAGAAAAGTAAGCATTTTAACCCCGCCCCCCCCATTCTGGGTTTAAGAATTATGTTGCCTCTCTTGGATGTCAGTCAATGATTACAGTTTTCTAAGGAATTTTTCTGGGAGCTTCAACTTCTGTGACTACTCTAAGCACAAAGTAAATTATTAGGGAAAATTTGAACGAAGCCATCCAGTTGTGCCTGAGTTGTTGGAAATAATATGTAGAGGACCCCCTTCGTAGTGCTTTTTTTTTTTTTTTACAGCAGAGACAAAAGAAAATATTGTATATTCGCAATAGCACAGAATTTTCATTCTTCAACATTTTAACAGGAAAAGTCATACGTGGGCTTTTCTGCATTTTCCTTTGCTCTTAACACAACCCGGATCGTTGCACAGATAAAGTGAGAACTTTAAAATGTTCAGACTTTTCACCTAGGGTGTTGATAATATTGTATACCCACCAGCTCTTTGGTAATTCCAAAGGATAAGTGATCATTGAAATAGATACGAGTGTTAAATAAGAGGTTAATATGTGAAAATATATTTTGGCTGAGTCTGAAGTCTAGAGATCTGGAACCTGGAAACTTTTTATATCCTTCATATTGAAATAGGGTTTTTTTTCCCAGACGCTTTACTAAATATAAATACTCATTTCTACTGCAAAAAGGATACTTTGCAAGTAAATCTTCCCTCTAGAGGCTTTTGTGTGGACAAGCAGTACTCAAGTATCTTTATTTAGGTCACTTCTGAATATTCCTATTTGTTGATGTATACCCAGTCTCCTGTTTCCTTCCGCATAATTCAGTAAAATCACTTTGGGCGAGGACCTATGGGGGGTGAGTAAGCATTTACTTGGCATGCTTCGTATCTGACACCAGCAGAGTGGGGCAGAATGGATGGAGCAAAAAGGACACATACAAGGAAGACAAGAAAATGAAATCTTCTTTTAAAAAGGCAAAAATGGGGACCATTCAAAGCAATAGTTATAACTGCAGGTCCGTAATTCTACAGTCGTCTGGAGGGACTCATTCTTAGTGTCCTATTTTCGATGAGATTATAAAAGCAAGAATAAGATCTCAGGAAAATAGGGCCCCTTTTGGAAGGTCAGATGATCTCCTAGAGAACATTTTAGCATCCAAGAAGGAAGAAATTGGCTCATGCACTACAGATGTTTGCTGCCTCATAGCATCGGCATTGATGTTTTATTAGTTTCTGTGATTAGTTAGCTAAGCAACCCCAGGCTCACTGAGGCTCAGGACCCCCTCCCCCAATTTGAATTCTTTTGCTGGCTCTGTGTGTGTGTCACGGCCAACATTGAGCTTGGCCATCCAAGCTCTTCCTCTGCCACTAGGCAGCGGCAAGACTTTGTACATACTTGTGACACCCCTAATAGAAGTTTGGTGTTTTCCTGGATTGGGGGAGGATGATCTTATTAAAACCCCTAGATTCTGGCTTCCTAAAGAGAAGTTTATGTATGTAGGACAACACAGAGAGGAGGTAACACACCCGGAGATCCTTAGTAAATCCTTAATCAATCCTTAGTAAATCCATAGGAACTCTTACAATTTTTTTTAAAACCAAGTGGAAGAATTTATCGCATTGATGTTTTCTGCTGTATTTTTTCTTCCCTTAATTTCTGAGTTAGAAAATGAAAACACAGACTGCTGGAATTGGAACTCTGGAACCTTGCCGTGTGCACCTTCTAAAGGGGTTTCACACTGAGCCCAATAGCCTCTCCCTCTTGTGCTTTGTCCTGAGTAGAAAGTAGCAATGATTTTTGGAGTTTGGAAGGGGAATAATCATGGAAAATAGAGAGGCAAGCCCGAGACGTAGTGAAGCTTACATCTAGCAAAGAGACTCCGTTGTTCGAGCCTCCAATTGGTATAGACAGTTCTGTCTGATCGGCTACCACCTAATGTCTCCGAAGCCTTGATTTCAAGACTGGAAAATTAGGGCAATACTTGTCATATAGCCACTTTATGAAAATACTACGAGGACTAACGAGCCAGTACTCTTAAACGCTTAGCGTTCCTCAGTAAGGAAAGTAAATCCTCTCTCAGGCTACATCTTTGGTTCTCAGCTGGGTGAACTTGTACCTCAGGTGACATCCGGTAATGTTTGGAGACATTTGGCTGTCACGGTTTGGGGAGGTGGGTACCGCTGGCACCTGGTGAACAGAGGCCAGGGATGTGGCTGACCACCCTCCAATACAGAAAGCCTTCCTCCACGACAAGGAAATTTCCAGGCCAAAACGTCAATAGGGCCAAGGTCTAGAAACCTTGCTCTAAGTTTAGATTTTATCATTAGTATTCTGGGTTTTGGATTATGAAGTTAATTGTTTTGTTTTCCTAAACAAATTTAAGCCTCCTAAAGACTCGTCAGAGTAGAAACGCAGTCTTTGGGAAGTGATCTTCCAAAAATGCATGTTAACACATCTCCGCATCACCATCTTTGCCCAAGCAAGTGCATTCGAATCCATGGGTGATCCGCTATTTCTTGCTGTGCAGATTTAGCTCTGTGTGTGCCCCACGTGTCTGGGTGACAGCTTCAATGGGCCACTTGCCTCCCTTCGCACTCCAAATTCAGAACCTTTCCCCTGGCAGGTACCCCTTAAAATGTGCTCCTGGTCGTTGCTGATTACCTCCTCGCCACCTGCAGGGGAGGTGCCTGACGGACCTTCTCAACAAGCCAGATGATTCTGTGTTAGCTCTTGGAGGATTGCGCAGCACCTCCAAGACAGCCTGTTCACTACTTGTCAAGAAATGCACCCTCCTCCAGAGGGCGTCCATTCTGTGGGAAGTTTTTTCTAACTTCCGGTGCCGGATGAAGAACCCGTCCCCTCCTCCTTGCGTGGAGTCTTGTGTGGGCTTCTGGCTGCTTTATTGCGGTGTTAGCGGCACGTGGCCTCTTCTCTCAGAGCAATCAGTGCCTCTAGATACTTATCAGAGGGTCAGAAGCCGTGGTAATGTTATACACGGGTATACAGAGACAGTAAAATGCAGAGGCAAGAACACAGGGATTATTCCTGCAATTACTGCTCTGATTCAAATGCACTTGTACATGAAGGACATTGATATGCGCATATTTATTTCTGTGTACACTTGGCAGCCAGACATATTTACAATTGATCTATGCACATATATTTTTTAAATCAGCTGTGTCAATTGCAGCGTGTATCTTGTAAATGGCACGTTCCATACCTTTCCGGATGCACAGAAGCCGTGGTACCTGGCATCAGGGCAGCCCTGTGGGGCTTTCTCCCATTTCTCTGTTCGTGTGCTAGTTTCCCATAAGCCATCTGCAAAGCATATAGAGTGCAGGTTTATTACGTGGTATTTGATTGGGAGAGAAAGGAAATACCTGGGCATCGATCTGAACATTCTCGGAGGAAAAATATCCTGGTGTTCCACAGACAATTATAATTTGGGGATCTTGGAGCTGACTGTCCTCGGTTCTGATGCCATCTAAATGGGAGCATGTGTTGTAACAATGATTACAAAATGGCCATTATTATTTAGGTTCTACCCCGGTGATTGAAAGAAAGGTTCGAGAGGGATGTAAGTAAGACATACAAGTCCGGGAATCGGGTATCTCAACGTGACAGTGTGATCTGTGCTACACCCTGCTTCACCCACACGTTGGGGAGATTTGTGCCACGTTACTGTAAGAAACTTCCAGGACAAAGCCCTGCCTGGTCAGACCTTGGGCCTCTTTTGCTCAAGACGTCGGTGTTCTAGTTCCTTGCGGATAAGCCAAACAGAGAAACGCGTGCCCAATGACACAGGACATGTTACAGAGCTGTGGAGACATCATAGTTCTCCAACTGGTGCTCAATTCGCCCTCGCCTTCCCCCACCCCGAAGAAAGCCTTCCCTTCTTCCCAGGACAAGGGAGAGGGGAGGATCGGTTTATGTGACACAATAGTGAGCTAGTTCTTGCACGTGGATGGGCATCCCCCAAACAGAAAAACAGAGACGGTTCCTACCTTGAGGATCTCCCCAAGTAAACTAGTTGGTTCTTCTAAATGGCTCCTGCCTTGGAAATATGAGGATATTGTGAGAAGTCAGGCACAGCACAGAGAGGCAGAGTTCGGAATTCATTCCCAGTTAAGGGATTCTTCTACGGCACAGAAAGAGCCTTCTCTTGAGCTCCAAGAGACAGCCCTCTAGGAGAGCGCAGAGCCCTATCTGGAGAGATAAGAAAGTGTCAGAGCAGGGGCATCACTGCTGGGTGATCCCGCACGGATAATGGCTGACAAGAGGGTGAGGGCAAGAGCGCAATTTGAACAAGACAGAATTGGAAACAGAGTGGAACTGACCTGGGTCCCTGAGGTCTCTCCTTTTCTAGGCTAACGTCATGTTTTAACCAAACCTTGCACGTTGAGCTTTCTTTCCTAATGCGCTGAGCTGCACGATGACTTCAGAATAATATGAAGCTTCTCCACGCCCTTGTGTGTCAGCTGAGGGTGGGCTGGGTCTACCGCACTGCAACCTGGGTGCTGCCTGAAGGCTAACTGCCTGGGAGAAGGCTTGTTCTCTGGGAGGCGAAACCAGATGGCTGACTGCTTCTCTCGAGGCCCACTTTTACTATTATCATTAAGTGTTACTATTAGCGTTTCGTGTTTGGAGCATGCTTCAGAATTCCTGGCCCATTATTCTGTGTCGTGTTCTTCCATTATGGCAGGCAGCAAGGGAAGCAGGTGACCATTCTCATGCCCTCTTGCAGTCCTTGACGTTCTCCTGGGCTGCTTGCCACCCAGCAAGGAGCTTGCCTTTCTTTCTAGAAATCAGGAATGTCAATGGACTCACGTCTCAGGGCCAGCCCTAATGTGTGGCACTGCCTTCATGCACACCCCACCCCAGGGCTGCTTCCCACGTGAGGGCAGATGGGTTGCCTGTGCCCTCCTTGGGAGCCAACTGAACAATAGCTCATGTGCTCCATCATGGCGGCACCGGCCCATATTCGTCAACTTGTGGAGAACCCCTAGAGTTTAACGGGCATAAAAGAGAGGTCTCGGGTCTGGAGACCGTCTCCAGTTCACATAGACTAAGTTGAGAAGAATAAACGTTCTCTTTCTCAGCTTGAAGTTGTAAAGGGGACACAGTCCTATTGGCAACTCGCAGTAAGATGTGGCTTCACGTAACATGGACGATATGCACTCTTTATCGCTTGCTCTGTTCTTTATGCTACTAACCGGATTCTGTTGATATTATTTTTATTTTAGTATTTATTTGGGGGGCGGTGTCGCTTTGCATGTCATTCTTCTTCTTGGCTGTTAGTTGCAGGGGTTGTGACCCTTTTCCTTTCTGTGATTCAGGTGCCTCACTCTTTCCTTTCCAGGTTCTTCCAGTTCTTTTAACATGTCAAACTCTGGAGATTTGTTCATGGGCGTGCAGTCACTCAATGGGGACTCTTACCAAGGGGCCCAGGTTGGAGCCAACGTGCAGTCACAGGTAGGGACCCAGCCAATGTGCCACCAGGTGAATGCATTGGAGTCCCAGAGCCCTCGGTCGTATTGGCACTTGCCAGTTCTGTCCAGAGAGAGAGGGAGACGGTGAGAGAGGGAGAGATGGGCGGGGAGAGAGAGAGAGAAGCGGTGGGGGGGAAGGCAGAAACAAAATCTTACCAATAACCAAACCAAACCAAAAACAAAGACAGCCATGGTCACGGGGAATCTTGTCCACACTTTGTGAGTGCATTTGGCTCTGGCTTGTCAGCCACGCTGGGAAAGCAGGAGAAGAGCAAGCACAGGGTGAGGTGACCAAGGCCCGTGGGGCACGTGGAACCAGTCTTCTAGCATAACTGAAGGAAGGGAGGAGGAGTTCAGTCCATTGTCTTCAGACATTGCAGGTCTCCCTCATGTTCGAGAGTTTCCCACGCTCAATATTTGCCAACTAAGGAGGTAATTGATGAGTAGGCAAATACCTTCATATCTCCTATTTTCATTTCAAGCTTTAAAAACACCCGGCCAGGTTGACTAAACTCATCTTCTCAGTCGTCCTTGAGGTCAAAGAACTTGGGTTTGTGGTCATGAGTCAGAGCCCATGTTGGGAAGCCAGAATCAGGTCGTGCGGTATGAACCCTCGGTACCCGTTATCGAGCAGCCTGCCTTCACTGCACCTCAGGAAGCCACCCTCCAGTCTCAGCACAGAGTCTGCTGGGAGAGGGTCAAGTCGAATGCTCTGGGTCAGGATTGCTAGGGAAGTCGGGGGCCACCTTAGCCCACTCCCTCACCCTGCGTGTGGAACAGGAAACCGTACGTGCCTGGAAGAGACCACCTGGCCAGTGATTCCGCCCCTCGCTCAGGAAACACTGCCTGGGGACAAGTGTGAGGAGCCACGGTCAGACTGGTCAAGCGAACGAACAACTGGCCGTCATTCGAGTCCTTGAAAAGATGGCATTAGTCACAGACCGCTCTCTCTGTGAGGTGGCCGCCCTAGCCCCCTCTAGACAGAGCCTTGATTCATGTGGGAGACCAGCGAAGGAGAAGCTCTGGCGGGTGATCTGTACGAAAGGGCGGGGGTGGCTCCTTCACTCCGTCCCCTCTCCCAGCTCCGGTCACCCGATCCCCGCCGTCTCATGCAGCACTGTGAGTCAGTTTCAGCGGCGGGAATCCCAGGTTTCTTTAACCATTCTCCCGTCCTGCTAACTGAGCTCAGCAAGGAAAACGGATTTGGCAGGTAGAGAGGCCGGCCTCCTCTTCGCGGGCCCCTCCCAGGGAGGATACCTCCACCACAGTCGCGTAAAGTGTGGCACCCACACGGTAGCCTGCGTGATGATTCTCCGCCTCCCCTTGCCTGCATCTCCCTGACTAATCTCCTCTCTTTTGTTGTTCATCTGTTTAGGTGGATACTCTTCGCCATGTTATCAGCCAGACAGGAGGATACAGTGACGGACTCGCAGCCAGTCAGATGTACAGTCCGCAGGGCATCAGTGTAAGAAAACAAGGCACCCCCGCCCTTTGTGTTTCTTCTATCATAACCAATTATTTCAAAGCCACAGGGCTCGGAATGCCACTTAGTAGGACTCATCTTAGCTTTACGGTCACCTAGTTTCTTGTTTCTGTATTGGCCATGCCGTCGGCGGCATTCCACCCACACAAAAAGTGGCGACTGGGCAGGCTTCACGCAGGCAGCTGGCGTCTAGGGCTGTCACACGCAATCAGTGTTTGCATGGCACCTGCGGCCACTCGCATTCAGCCAAGAGGAGCCGCTAAACAGGTGACACCTAGCACAACAGTGGTAGGAAATGTCGCCACAAGCTGGGACCTGGGGACTTGGGCAGGAAAGCCAGTAGCCAAAATCCATTGCATCCAGGTCTGTGGTCTAAAAAAAGGGAAAAAAAGAGCCTTTCTCCAATCCGTCTAAGGACGAAAAGAAAAAAAGAAATTAACACAGAGGCTGGGTGTGTTGAAGGGATGGGGAGGGGTGTGGACCGTCTTCTCGTTCTTGGGCGCGCTGGCGGCTTCTGACTAGCATGAAAATTCATAGCGACAAGCTGTGTCGCACAGAGTGAAATCGATCAGACAGACACAAGGAGAACCGAATGTAGATTTGGGACAGCAATCCAACTTGATTTCTCAGATCAATCGTCTGCTATCTCAGCGGCGGTGACAGCAAGCTGGGACAAGAGGCAGCCTGGAAAAGGAGGCTGTTCTTTAGATCAGAGGGTCATTGCCTGGGCTTTTAGAGGTCACAGGAACCGCCACTAGAACTATTGGCTCAGAAGCGTAGAAGAAAACTGTGGTTGATTGATGGTGACGATCTCTTGTTGTTTGTTTCCATTGTTGTGATTCAAATGAATTGGGGATGGAATGAAGGGAAGGTAGACATGACGTGTTAATGTCATCCCGGACTATACTAATTGAGGTACAGTGCCTCACTGCAGTGAGGGAGGTGATGGTTCCTTCCACCCTGCATGGGTCAAATCAGACATGACCAAGCCCAGACTACAAGGAATCAATGGACTACCAACTGGTTTGTCCCAAGCAATGGATGAAAGAATTAGGAATTCTTAGCCCATAAAAGAGAAAATGTGGCGGGTATATAGTAATTTTAAACACATTATTTGTAAGGAAGATTGGATTCATCATGAGTGATCAGGAGGGGGGATGGATAGAAGCACTGAGTAGAAGATGTAGAGAAATACATCTCACTTCAACATTTGATGGGCCTCTCTCCCAGAGTTGTCCAGAGAAGGGATTGGCAATTGGCTTCCTGGGAAAGTCAAGATTTCCCCATCATCTGAGCATTTAAACATGGTGTTGCTAGCTACTTAGGATGTCAGAGAAAGGAGTCGAGTACCAGGTTGTAAGTGGCTTGGTGACTTTTAAGGCCCCTGCCAATTAGAAATCCTTTACTTTCTACCTTCTTTAGGCGGAATCTACTCTGAATTTGTAGGATATTTATCAAGTCCCTCCGGTAGGAGATGGAGGAGGTCAAAGCTAACCCTATTGAACGTACTCTTGGCAATCACGGCAGTTTTCCAGAAAGAATATCCAGAACAGAGGCATGCTTCTCTTCTTATGCTTCTACTAATTATTATTACCGTATTAGCGGCCGACTTGCTGGAAACCTG